>JBBFKN010000017.1:9308795-9908795 GCA_039654755.1 Calcarius lapponicus
AAATCCCGGTGAAGGGATTTTCCAGAAAACTTGACAGTGACACTGGGCCTCCTCTCGTGTCCAGATGATCGATCCCAATGACCCCACCTGCTCTGCTTTGCCAGGCAAACAAGCTGAGAACCAAAACGCTGAGGAACACCCTGAACCCCCACCGTGGAACGAGACCCTCACCTACTACGGCATCACCGACGAGGACATGATCCGCAAGACGCTGAGGTGGGTCCTCCTTCCTTCCTTCCTTCCTTCCTTCCTTCCTTCCTTCCTTCCTTCCTTCCTTCCTTCCTTCCTTCCTTCCTTCCTTCCTTCCTTCCTTCCTTCCTTCCTTCCTTCCTTCCTTCCTTCCTTCCTTCCTTCCTTCCTTCCTTCCTTCCTTCCTTCCTTCCTTCCTTCCTTCCTTCCTTCCTTCCTTCCTTCCTTCCGCCCCTTCCGCCCCTTCCGCCCCTTCCGCCCCTTCCTTCCGCCCCTTCCTTCCTTCCGCCCCTTCCTTCCTTCCTTCCGCCCCTTCCTTCCGCCCCTTCCTTCCGCCACTTCCTTCCATCCTTCCTTCCTTCCTCACTTCCACCCCTTCCGCCCCTTCCTTCCGCCCCTTCCTTCCGCCCCCTTCCTTCCGCCACTTCCTTCCGCCCCTTCCTTCCTCACTTCCTTCCTCACTTCCTCCCTTCCTAGTGCCCCTTCCTAGTGCCCCTTCCTTCCGCCCCTCCCGCCCCTTCCTTCCTCACTTCCTCACTTCCTCACTTCCTTCCTCACTTCCTCCCTTCCTTCCGCCCCTTCCTTCCTCACTTCCTCCCTCACTTCCTCCCTCACTTCCTTCCTTCCTCACTTCCGCCCCTTCCGCCCCTTCCGCCCCTCACTTCCTCACTTCCTTCCTCACCACCTCACTTCCTAACTTCCTTCCTCACTTCCTCCCTTCCTTCCTCCCTTCCTTCCTCACTTCCTTCCTCACTTCCTTCCTCACTTCCTCCCTTCCTTCCTCCCTTCCTTCCTCACTTCCTTCCTCACTTCTGCCCCTTCCGCCACTTCCTTCCGCCCCTTCCCGCCCCTCACTTCCTCACTTCCTCACTTCCTTCCTCCCTTCCTCCCTTCCTTCCTTCCTTCCTTCCTTCCTTCCTTCCTTCCTTCCTTCCTTCCTTCCTTCCTTCCTTCCTTCCTTCCTTCCTTCCTTCCTTCCTTCCTTCCTTCCTTCCTTCCTTCCTTCCTTCCTTCCTTCCTTCCTTCCTTCCTTCCTTCCTTCCTTCCTTCCTTCCTTCCTTCCTTCCTTCCCCCCTTCCCCCCTTCCCCCCTTCCCCCCCTTCCTTCCTCACTTCCTCCCTTACTCACTTCCTTCCTCACTTCCGCCCCTTCCTTCCGCCCCTTCCTTCCGCCACTTCCTTCCTTCCGCCCCTCCCGCCCCTTCCTTCCTCCCTTCCTCACTTCCTTCCTTCCTCACTTCCTTCCTCACTTCCGCCCCTTCCGCCCCTTCCTTCCGCCACTTCCGCCCCTTCCTTCCTCACTTCCTTCCTTCCTCACTTCCTTCCTCACTTCCGCCCCTTCCTTCCGCCCCTTCCTTCCGCCACTTCCTTCCGCCACTTCCTTCCTTCTGCCCCTCCCGCCCCTTCCTTCCTCACTTCCTTCCTTCCTCACTTCCTTCCTCACTTCCGCCCCTTCCTTCCGCCCCTTCCTTCCGCCCCTTCCTTCCGCCACTTCCTTCCGCCACTTCCTTCCTTCCGCCCCTTCCTTCCTCACTTCCTCCCTCACTTCCTTCCTCACTTCCTTCCTCACTTCCTTCCTCACTTCCGCCCCTTCCGCCCCTTCCTTCCGCCCGTTCCGCCCCTCACTTCCTCACTTCCTTCCTCACTTCCTTCCTCCCTCCCTCCCTCCCTCCCTCCCCTCCCTCCCTCCCTCCCTCCCAACCTTCCTCACTTCCTTCCGCCCCTTCCTTCCGCCCCTTCCTTCCTTCCGCCCCCTTCCTTCCTTCCGCCACTTCCTTCCTTCCCTTCCTTCCTTCCTTCCTTCCTTCCTTCCTTCCTTCCTTCCTTCCTTCCTTCCTTCCTTCCCTTCCTTCCTTCCTTCCGCCCCTTCCGCCCCTTCCGCCCCTTCCGCCCCTTCCGCCCCTTCCGCCCCTTCCTTCCGCCACTTCCTTCCTTCCGCCCCTCCCACCCCTTCCTTCCTCCCTTCCTCACTTCCTTCCTTCCTCACTTCCTTCCTCACTTCCTTCCTCACTTCCGCCCCTTCCGCCCCTTCCTTCCGCCCCTTCCTTCCTTCCGCCACTTCCTTCCGCCACTTCCTTCCGCCACTTCCTTCCTTCCGCCACTTCCTTCCTTCCGCCACTTCCTTCCTTCCGCCCCTTCCTTCCGCCACTTCCTTCCTTCCGCCCCTTCCTTCCTCACTTCCTCACTTCCTCACTTCCTTCCTCACTTCCTCCCTTCCTTCCGCCCCTTCCTTCCTCACTTCCTCCCTCACTTCCTTCCTCACTTCCTTCCTCACTTCCGCCCCTTCTGCCCCTTCCTTCCGCCCCTTCCGCCCCTCACTTCCTCACTTCCTTCCTCCCTCCCTCCCTCCCTCCCTCCCTCCCAACCTTCCTCACTTCCTTCCGCCCCTTCCTTCCTTCCGCCACTTCCTTCCGCCACTTCCTTCCGCCACTTCCTTCCGCCCCTTCCTTCCTTCCGCCCCTTCCTTCCTTCCGCCCCTTCCTTCCGCCCCTTCCTTCCTTCCTTCCGCCCCTTCCTTCCGCCACTTCCTTCCATCCTTCCTTCCTTCCTCACTTCCACCCCTTCCGCCCCTTCCTTCCGCCACTTCCTTCCGCCCCTTCCTTCCTCACTTCCTTCCTCACTTCCTCCCTTCCTAGTGCCCCTTCCTAGTGCCCCTTCCTTCCGCCCCTCCCGCCCCTTCCTTCCTCACTTCCTTCCTCACTTCCTCCCTTCCTTCCCGCCCCTTCCCTTCCTCACTTCCTCCCTCACTTCCTCCCTCACTTCCTTCCTTCCTCACTTCCGCCCCTTCCGCCCCTTCCGCCCCTCACTTCCTCACTTCCTTCCTCACCACCTCACTTCCTAACTTCCTTTCCTCACTTCCTCCCTTCCTTCCTCCCTTCCTTCCTCACTTCCTTCCTCACTTCCTTCCTCACTTCCTCCCTTCCTTCCTCACTTCCTTCCTCACTTCTGCCCCTTCCGCCACTTCCTTCCGCCCCTTCCGCCCCTCACTTCCTCACTTCCTCACTTCCTTCCTCCCTTCCTTCCTTCCTTCCTTCCTTCCTTCCTTCCTTCCTTCCTTCCTTCCTTCCTTCCTTCCTTCCTTCCTTCCTTCCTTCCTTCCTTCCTTCCTTCCTTCCCCCCTTCCCCCCTTCCGCCCCTTCCTTCCTCACTTCCTCCCTTACTCACTTCCTTCCTCACTTCCGCCCCTTCCTTCCGCCCCTTCCTTCCGCCCCTTCCTTCCGCCCCTTCCTTCCGCCCCTTCCTTCCGCCACTTCCTTCCTCCCGCCCCTTCCTTCCTCCCTTCCTCACTTCCTTCCTTCCTCACTTCCTTCCTCACTTCCTTCCTCACTTCCCGCCCCTTCCGCCCCTTCCTTCCGCCACTTCCGCCCCTTCCTTCCTCACTTCCTTCCTTCCTCACTTCCTTCCTCACTTCCGCCCCTTCCTTCCGCCCCTTCCTTCCGCCACTTCCTTCCGCCACTTCCTTCCTTCCGCCCCTCCCGCCCCTTCCTTCCTCACTTCCTTCCTTCCTCACTTCCTTCCTCACTTCCGCCCCTTCCTTCCGCCCCTTCCTTCCGCCACTTCCTTCCGCCACTTCCTTCCTTCCGCCCCTTCCTTCCTCACTTCCTCCCTCACTTCCTTCCTCACTTCCTTCCTCACTTCCTTCCTCACTTCCGCCCCTTCCGCCCCTTCCTTCCGCCCGTTCCGCCCCTCACTTCCTCACTTCCTTCCTCACTTCCTTCCTCCCTCCCTCCCTCCCTCCCTCCCTCCCAACCTTCCTCACTTCCTTCCGCCCCTTCCTTCCGCCCCTTCCTTCCTTCCGCCCCTTCCTTCCTTCCGCCACTTCCTTCCTTCCTTCCTTCCTTCCTTCCTTCCTTCCGCCCCTTCCGCCCCTTCCGCCCCTTCCGCCCCTTCCGCCCCTTCCTTCCGCCACTTCCTTCCTTCCGCCCCTCCCGCCCCTTCCTTCCTCCCTTCCTCACTTCCTTCCTTCCTCACTTCCTTCCTCACTTCCGCCCCTTCCGCCCCTTCCTTCCGCCCCTTCCTTCCTTCCGCCACTTCCTTCCGCCACTTCCTTCCGCCACTTCCTTCCTTCCGCCACTTCCTTCCTTCCGCCACTTCCTTCCTTCCGCCCCTTCCTTCCGCCCCTTCCTTCCGCCACTTCCTTCCTTCCGCCCCTTCCTTCCTCACTTCCTCACTTCCTCACTTCCTTCCTCACTTCCTCCCTTCCTTCCGCCCCTTCCTTCCTCACTTCCTCCCTCACTTCCTTCCTCACTTCCTTCCTCACTTCCGCCCCTTCCGCCCCTTCCTTCCGCCCCTTCCGCCCCTCACTTCCTCACTTCCTTCCGCCCCTTCCTTCCTTCCGCCACTTCCTTCCGCCACTTCCTTCCGCCACTTCCTTCCGCCACTTCCTTCCTTCCGCCACTTCCTTCCTTCCGCCCCTTCCTTCCGCCCCTCCCGCCCCTTCCTTCCTCACTTTCTCACTTCCTCACTTCCTTCCTCACTTCCCTCCCTCACTTCCTCCCTCACTTCCTCCCTCACTTCCTTCCTCACTTCCTCCCTTCCTTCCTCACTTCCTTCCTTCCTTCCTCACTTCCTTCCTCACTTCTGCCCCTTCCGCCCCTTCCTTCCGCCCCTTCCGCCCCTCACTTCCTTCCTTCCTTCCTTCCTTCCTTCCTTCCTTCCTTCCTTCCTTCCTTCCTTCCTTCCTTCCTTCCTTCCTTCCTTCCTTCCTTCCTTCCTTCCTTCCTTCCTTCCTTCCTTCCTTCCTTCCTTCCTTCCTTCCTTCCGCCCCTTCCGCCCCTTCCGCCCCTTCCGCCCCTTCCTTCCTTCCTTCCCCCCTTCCCCCCTTCCCCCCCTTCCCCCCTTCCCCCCCTTCCCCCCTTCCTTCCGCCACTTCCTTCCGCCACTTCCTTCCTTCCGCCCCTCCCGCCCCTTCCTTCCTCCCTTCCTCACTTCCTTCCTTCCTCACTTCCTTCCTCACTTCCGCCCCTTCCTTCCGCCCCTTCCTTCCGCCACTTCCTTCCGCCACTTCCTTCCTTCCGCCACTTCCTTCCTTCCGCCCCCTTCCTTCCTCACTTCCTCACTTCCTTCCGCCCCTTCCTTCCTCACTTCCTCCCTCACTTCCTTCCTCACTTCCTTCCTCACTTCCTTCCTCACTTCCTTCCTCACTTCCGCCCCCTTCCTTCCGCCCGTTCCGCCCCTCACTTCCTCACTTCCTTCCTCACTTCCTTCCTCCCTCCCTCCCTCCCTCCCTCCCTCCCTCCCTCCCTCCCTCCCTCCCAACCTTCCTCACTTCCTTCCGCCCCTTCCTTCCGCCCCTTCCTTCCTTCCGCCACTTCCTTCCTTCCTTCCTTCCTTCCTTCCTTCCTTCCTTCCTTCCTTCCTTCCTTCCTTCCTTCCTTCCTTCCGCCCCTTCCGCCCCTTCCGCCCCTTCCGCCCCTTCCGCCCCTTCCGCCCCTTCCTTCCGCCACTTCCTTCCTTCCGCCCCTCCCGCCCCTTCCTTCCTCCCTTCCTCACTTCCTTCCTTCCTCACTTCCTTCCTCACTTCCTTCCTCACTTCCGCCCCTTCCGCCCCTTCCTTCCGCCCCTTCCTTCCTTCCGCCACTTCCTTCCATCCTTCCTTCCATCACTTCCTTCCGCCACTTCCTTCCGTCCCCCCAGCCCTGTGCCAGCTGTCCCTGCCCACCCCAGGGACAGCTTCACCCATGCTCAGCCCCACAGGAGTGCATTGGAATTTAATACCAATATAACCAGATGGGACATGCCTGGCTCGTCTGGCCTTGCTGCTTGACCAAGGGTGGCAGCTGTGGTGGTTTCACCTCAGAGACACCTTTGGCTGGCTGGGTGCTGCAGCTGGCGCTTGGGACAAGTCCAGGCATGCAGGAGCTCAGGTTTACCTCTGGTGGAGAAGCTTTAAGGTGATGGTGAAGGAAAGGAGTCGGTTCTGATGGAGGGTTTGGATCCAGAGCTTTATTCTGGCCTCTGAATGCAGCACCAGCTCCAACAGAGCCATGAACCGCGTGGTTGCTGCTCCTTTGAACCCCGGGGAAAGGGCAGGGAAGGGGCAGGGAGCCACCAAGCAGGGACAGGAGGGGAGGGACAAAGGGACAAAGGACACCTGGATGGCCCAATGTCCCCAGGGCTGAGAGGCATCTTCTGAACTCTGCCAATCACTCGATGCCCTTCTGGAATGCCAGGATTGACAGACAGCACAAGGGAGGGGAAGGGAGAGGTTGTTGGCACACCTGGGGGAGGAACTGGGATAGCTGAAACAGCCATTCCATGGCACTGCAACACCGGAGGGTGCTGGGGCTGCTCCCAGCAGAGCAGGGCAGAGCTCTCCCCATCCGAGCCCAGAGCTGGGGTGTGTGCCCTGCACGCAGCCATCACCCCCAGAGCCTCTGGCAGATGATCTGCAGGGCTGGGGGAAGCAGTGAGGAGCCTGTTCCTGCTGCATCTTTACCCTCAGAACTCTGGCTGGCTCCTGCCTGCCCAGCTGCTGTGCTTTGGGTTCAACTCTCCGTGCCCAGCGCTCGCGGGCACGTGTTGAGGCTTTGTGGTTGTGTCTTGCTGAGAAAATCTCCTCAGGGAATTCTGGGCCCCTTTCAGAGCTGAGCTTTTTGTTGAATTATTGTCCAACTAAACAAAGAATGTAAGTCTTTATTTTATGATTTTGTTTTGTCGGTTTGGTCTGTGCATTCAGCATGTCCCAGGGGCTGGGAGAGCCTGTGTGAGGGTGGAAGGGAGCAGGGGCAGGGCTTGGAATGATGCTCTGCAGGGAGCTGACACCTGTGAATGCAAAGATTTCCCATGTTTTGACCTCTGCCCCACCTGGATGAGGGCAGGGATTGTGGGCAGCCTCAGCTGCCCCATCACCACCCTGTTCTGCAGGATTTGCTGTGAGATCCACTGGCAAAGAAAGGATTTTACATCCTTCTCCAAACACTCAGGGCTTTGCCAGCTCCGTGGCTGCAATCCCACCCTCCCCATCTGCAGGTGCCCTGGGGTTTTGTGATTTTCCTCATGCCAGGAACTCAAGGCTGCCTGGTGAAAGGTTCTGCTCAGGGCTGAGGCAGGGCAGAGCCCACCTGTTGTCTGCAGCGCGCAGGGTGATGGGGAATTCAGCGCTGTGGATTATTGTTATTATTTCACTTGGAAAGCATTAGTCATGCTGGAAGTGCTGCAGGCTGGTGGGGCTGGGAAGCCTCCAGTTTGTTGTTATTATTGGTGGGTATTTTTTCACTGCAGGCTTTGAAGTTTGCAGCCCTCCTCAAGCGTGGAAATGGGTTTGTAAGGAGATGCTGGCTGAGCTGTTTGCTGGAAGGCGACAGGGAGCAGCAGGGCTCGACCCCCATTCCTCCAGGGCTCTGGGAGCTGCTTCTCCCTTGGGAAGGGCTGTTTATCCTGGAGGCAGCAGGGAGCTGTGGGATGGGAGATGCACCAAAATATGTCCAGGGCTGGATTTGCCTTTTCCCCCACAGAAATCCTGCTCTGCCCCATTATCCCATTCCTGCCGGCCAGCCTGGGTGCTGTGGAGCTCCTTGTGCCCTCCCCAAAGCTCAAAACTGTGCATGGAGCCCTGTACCCCACCTGGCACCCCTCAGTCTGCAGGAGAATGTGGCTGGATGGACTTTAAAGAGCATTTCCTTTGGGCAGGGACACCTCCCACTGTCCCAGGCTGCTCCAAGCCCCGTCCAGCCTGGCCTTGGACACTTCCAGGGATCCAGGGGCAGCCACAGCTTCTCTGGGCACCCTGTGCCATGGCCTCCCCACCCTCCCAGGGAAGGATTTCTTCCCAATTTCCCATCTAAACTGGCCATCTGGCAGTGTTTTGGTGTGGCTGGAGCTGTTTCCCTGCTCTGAGCTGGCCCTTCGCTCTCCCAGTGCTGCTTCCCGCAGGAAACATCTCCATGCACTGGGTGCTCTGCTTCACCCATCCATCTTCTCCTCCAAATATCTCATTTTCCACAAGGAAAAGCCAACTTCAAAGCCAGCAGGACTCTGGTTTTCCCTGTGTTAATCAGGAGAGGCTCCTGCCAGGCAGCTGGTGCTGCTTGAAAGAGCATCGGTGATGCTCCCGTGGGTCTAGGTGGTGCCCATTCCCTGGGAGCCTCCCCGGTGCTGAGCTGGGCAGGGAATGCAATTCCAAAGTCTCTTTAATGTGAAAATAAAGGCAGAGATCAAAGCTGCCTCCCTGCAGCCCGGAGATGTGTCAGGGAAGATGGAAAAGCACCCAGGAAAAAAAGAATCCTCCCTGCCCACCTGGTGGGACGTGTCCAGCATGGATTGCTGGGCTGGTGCACGGGGCACCCTGCCAGTGCCTGCAGCCTTTTGGAGGGGACAAGTGGCATTTCCCAGACAGCTGGGTGTTGGATCCCCTCCTTCCCAAGCCCCCCAGCATGGCCAGACATGTTCTCCCTGATCCCTGCATCGTCCAAACTGGCGCAGTGACTTTGCTCTTCCAGAGCCCAGGAGCCAGCAGGGTTCACCTCCCCGGGGTGAAGGAGAGGTGAAGGCAGCCCAGCTAATTGCTCTGGCAAGCAGGATTTTGTTAATGAACCAACCCCCTCAGAAAGCAGCAGATATTTGGGATTTCATGGAGAGCAGCAGGTGGGAGGATCTCGAAAGGTCTCATCCATTCATTGAATTAAATATCCCTGAGTGTAGCCCAAGGCTTAGCAGGGATGAAACCACCCACCAGCCTGGGAAAAGGCAGGTTCAGAGCCATGCAAAACACATTGGAGTGCACAGATGGATGGGATTGGGGACAGATTCCCTGCCAGCAGCAGGGGGGAAATCCCACCCTGGAGCCCCCATTCCCACCACGGGGTACAATGTCAGGGGGAGGCAGAGGAATGCTGCAGAGGAAGCTGGAACAGGCAGAATACAATCCCCTCCAGTTAAATAATAGATGTAATATACAATAAATAAATTGCATTCATAATAAATACCCGAGCTGGCCAGATATTGGATACAATTATTCATATCCAGATATATTGGCGAGGTGATGCATTATTCATGGGCTGCTCAGCTAGCCCACGAATGCCAGGAATTCTTTGTTTAATCATGTGTTTGACAAACATCATGACTCATTAAATGTATTATTCAGAAAATAGTATTTGATCAGGACTAATAAGCTGAGTGCAGCCACTTCAAGGTTTGGGGTCCCAAATTGCTTTAGTCTGGATGAATGAGGTTTCCTTGGAATTGCAGGTGCACTTGTAATTACAGCTCATTTCTGCTGCGCTTTCCATGCTCAAACTTGGAGGCATTTTGTGGTGGAGCCCGTGATGGAATCCTCCTTTTGTTTTCTGGAGAACTGGCCTCTCCAAAATTGTTATTTTGTCTCCTTGCCTGGTGTTGCCTGTCCTTGAACCGAGCCAGCATCACCTGCTCCTCGCGGAGAGCCTCCCTTGCTGCCAGAAGGGATGTTGGGCACCGGGGATGCTCTCAGGCTCTGCTCTGGGTGTTTTTGTGGAAAAGGGTCCTTGCTGACCCCCATTTCCCCTCTCCACACTGGGAAAGAGCCCGTGTGAGGGAGCAGAAGCCATGAGTCAGCTGCTGGAGCTGCTCAGTGAGTCAGGGCTGGAGCCCAGGAGCCCGGGCTGAGTAGGAGGGAGGAGAAGTTTAATGAGCAGTGATTGTTCATTTGCTGCTTAGTTTCCTTCCAAGGTGCTTTTCACAGCCATTAATGTAAAGATCAGGACCCCACAGTGAGGATATCAAATGAAACACCAGGCTGGAGGGATTGGGACTAATAAGGAGAGATGAGGAAGGGGTGAAGCTCCAGTTCCAGGCTGGGGATGGAAGGGGAATGAGGCTGCTAGAGGCGTCTCGTGCTGTTTGTCATGGGGCTGATTTTCTAACCCAGGGCATAAAAATTCCATCACATGGGTTTCTCCTAATGAAATCCAAGCTGGTGTGATTGCATTATGCCCTTTTCCAAAGGGAGGGATGGGGCTGGAGCTTCCTGCTCATCTCACTCAAAGCTCACTGCCCTCGCTGATGGGCCAGTGCTGGAAATCCCATTCCAGTGGGATTATATATTATATTATATTATATTATATTATATTATATTATATTATATTATATTATATTATATTATATTATATATTATATTATATTATATATTATATTATATTATATTATATTATATTATATTATATTATATTTTATTATATTATATTATATTATATTATATTATATATTATATATTATATTATATTATATTATATTATATTATATTATATTATATTATATTATATTATATTATATTATATTATATTATATTTATTCTATTAAAACTATACTGAAGAATAGTATAGTTTTAACATAATGGGGATGAACTGCAATTCAGTGGGGATGAACTGCAGCTGGGAGGAGGAAGAACTGGGACTGGGGGCTGAGCCTGAGGCACTGGCAGAGCTGGCACAAAACCCCCCCTGGGCACCACAACAGATGGGCACAAAATGAGGGGACCAGAGGTGCCACAGGGAAAACGGGGCTGGGAGGGACCTGGATGTGTCTCCAGCTCCACTGTGCTGCTCATGGCAGGGACACTTCCCAGTGCCAAAAAACCCCTTCCCAATGGCCCTCCTGTGTCCCTGAGGGCACTGAAACTGGGCCCAGTGTGGCACTGGAGATGCTCTCCCTGCCACCACCACTGGAGTTTTCCACCTTTTGCCCATCCTGAGGCTCCTGAGCTTTCACAGCAAGCAGGACGTTGTGTTTGGGATCTTGCTGTGCTTCCCCGGATGTGGTCAGGAGAATTGTCACATTTTTAAGAGGTAAACCAGCCCAAGCCCTGTCTCTCTGAGTGCCCAGGAGGCAGCACCACCGCTCCTCAGTTGCTGGGTGCCCACACAGATCCTGGGCTGCCAGCTCCCTGTGAGCTCCCTGGGTCCCCTCCTGTCCCCTCCACGTTCCTGGCAAGTGCAGTGGAGCTCTGGAGCTGCTGCTGCTGCTGCTCCTTGGCTGGTTTTGCTCTTTACAAGAAAGAGGAGAGGAAATGGGGAATATTGTGCCTGCATTTGAGATTCTCTTTGAGGATTTCAGCCTTGTGGTGGGGTGGTTTTTGCTGTGGGTATCTATAGTAACGCTGCATCCAGCACGCTTTTCTGGAGAGCAGCATTCCCTGTTCTCCTGCTCATGTCTTTATATTTTTTTTCCCCAAACCCCTTTTCTGTGCTGCTCCCCAGCCCTGATGATCCTTGTGCTGTGGCACTGAGACATCCCCATGGCTTCCTTGCTTCCCTGTTGCTCATTTGTGAGCGTGAGGGTGGTCAAAGCACCCTTGGATAAGGCACTAAAGCATCCACTGATAAATAATCTATTGATGAATAGATTTATGGGCAGGGAGAACCCATCCATGGATAAACCATCCAGATTCTGAGCAGGCCAGAGGTGTGTTGTGCAATTATTTACCCTCAGATGGGATCACAGGGCATTATTTATTTTTAATTACTTTCCCCGCTTCCCCTGTGGTCCCTGGGGGCACAATGGGGAGATGGACACCAAAGGGAATGGGTGTTTTTCTTTTTTTAAGGAGAAAGGATGGAAGGGAAGGGAAAAATAAATGCCTTTTCTTCGTGGGCAGGGAGCCCAGCCAGTCCTGCATGGCTCCAGTGGGGATGCAGGATGCTCCCTTTGCACGGGGATGGTTTTCCCCATTCCCAGCACTGCTGCTCCCTCAGGGCACCCTTCTGGCCCTCTGGGATTGCGGGAGCTGCAAGCAGAGGCTCCTGCATGCTCTGACTTTGCTCCTCTGCCAGGAGCAGCAGAGGAATGACTCATGAGCTGCCAGCTCAGGGAAAGGCAGCGGTGGCTTTTTCGTGGAAAAGCTTTTCCATGGAAAACAGGCTGGGCTCAGCACCACCTCACTGGGATGCACCCCAGGGTCCCAGCAGGGCTGGCAGAGCCTCACCTGCCCACGCTGTGACATTCCCCATGCTCTGGGTGTGGGAATCACTCCTGGCCTCGTCTGGCTGGTGGGACAGGAGGTGGCAGAGCTGCTCTGTGTCCCAGCCAGAGTCACCCTGGGAGCTGCCACGCTCCCAGCAGTGCCCGAGCTCTTGGGAAGGAGCTGAGTGGGAAGCAGGCTTCTCCCAGCCACACAAGGGAGGGATGAGGAAGAGCCTCCATGCTGGGCAAAATGCAGCTACATCAGCAACTCTGAATAATTCTGCTTCAGTCGCTGATGACTCTGATGTTTTAATGGAAGAGCCATTAGGATGGCTGAGGCTCCAGCTTGCTTTTCCAGCAGTGCCTGGGCTGGGAGGTGCGTTTAGGCACAGAGACCGTCACGCTGAGCTGCCCTGGCCGGGCTGTGCCCATCCCATCCCATCCCATCCCATCCCATCCCATCCCCATCCCCATCCCCATCCCCATCCCCATCCCCATCCCAATCCCCATCCCCATCCCCAGCCCCATCCCCAGCCCCATCCCCATCCCATCCCACCCCATTCCATTCCATCCCCATCCCATCCCCATCCCATCCCCATCCCATCCCCATCCCATCCCCATCCCATCCCATCTCATCCCATCCCATCCCATCCCATCCCATCCCATCCCATCCCATCCCATCTCCATCCCCTCCCCATCCCCATCCCATCCCATCCCATCCCATCCCATCCCATCCCATCCCATCCCATCCCATCCCATCCCATCCCCATCCCATCCCCATCCCATCCCCATCCCATCCCCATCCCATCCCATCTCATCCCATCCCATCCCATCCCATCCCATCCCATCCCATCCCATCCCATCCCCATCCCATCCCCATCCCATCCCCATCCCATCCCCATCCCATCCCATCTCATCCCATCCCATCCCATCCCATCCCATCCCATCCCATCCCATCCCATCCCATCCCATCCCATCCCATCCCAGCTGCATCCCAGCTGCCCGCAGAAGAGCTGCCCTGTCTGTGGCCTGGGGAAGGGTGAGCTCAGCTGCTCCCTCCCTGGGGGGACCCTGCCCTGTCCCCAGTGCCCCTGCTCACCCCGTGCTGTTGCAGGATCTCGGTGTGTGACGAGGACAAGTTCCGGCACAACGAGTTCATCGGCGAGACGCGCATCCCGCTGAAGAAACTCAAACCCAACCAGACCAAAAACTTCAACATCTGCCTGGAGAAGCAGCTGCCGGTGAGTGAGGGGGGTTCAGAGCCTCATCCCACCCTGGGATCATGAGTACAGCAGCTTCTCCTTGTGGCATGTGGGGATGTGGAGCTGTTCGACCCCTCAGACATCGTCAGGGATATGGGGAAGAGCATCCCTTGGCTGGGGAGGTGTCTGGCTGTGGCTGTGTCCCAGTACAGCCTCCCAGACTGGGTGCATTCCCTCCCCAGATAGATAAAACAGAGGACAAGTCGCTGGAGGAGCGTGGCAGGATCCTCATCTCCCTCAAGTACAGCTCGCAGAAGCAGGGGCTGCAGGTGGGCATCATGCGCTGCGCCCACCTGGCCGCCATGGATGCCAACGGCTACTCCGACCCCTACGTCAAAATGTGAGTGAAACCCCTCAAAATGTGAGTGTCCCCCCTCTAAATGTGAGTGTCACCCGTCAAAATGTGAGTGTCACCCCTCAAAATGTGAGTGTCACCCCTCCAAATGTGAGTGTCACCCCCTCCAAATGTGGTCAAAATGTGAGTGTCACTCGTCAAAATGTGCCACCTGTCAAAATGTGGTAAAAATGTGGTGAAAATGTGAGTGCCACCCATCAAAATGTGAGTGTCACCCGTCAAAATGTGGTGAAAATGTGAGTGTCACCTGTCAAAATGTGGTCAAAATGTGAGTGTCACTCGTCAAAATGTGCCACCTGTCAAAATGTGGTAAAAATGTGGTGAAAATGTGAGTGTCACCCCTCAAAATGTGAGTGTCACACCTCAAAATGTGAGTGTCACTCATCAAAATGGGGTCAAAATGTGAGTGTCACCCTCAAAATGTGTCACGCATCAAAATGTGGTCAAAATGTGAGTGTCACCCGTCAAAATGTGAGTGTCACCCCTCAAAATGTGAGTGTCACCCATCAAAATGTGTCACCCGTGGCCCTGCTGTCCCCGCCTGCCCCTCCCCGCAGCGGGAATTAATTGCTCTCATTAGGCGATGCAAATGAGGCCGTCGGGCAGCAGCTTGCCCCTGCCTGGGGCATTGTTCCCTGGCATTGTTTGGCAGAGCTGCCAGGTGAGGTGGGCACAGCCCTTGGTGCTCAGGGGCTGTCCCTGCCTCACCCATAGAAACAGCTCCCGTTTTTTTTGGGGGGTGGCATTTGTCAAATTCACTCCCTGCCTGTCCTACCTACTTGTCCCCACTGTGCTGACTCAAATTTGGGCACTTTCAGGGATTTGCTAAGGCAGAACTACTGGGAGAAACCACACCTGGGAGACCCAGCAGCAGCACACTTTCACCTTCTTATTTAATTGGTTTTTAGGGGTGGAGGTGTTTGTATAAAAATCCCCTCTTGCTTTTTTGGATGCCCGTGGGAGGCTCAGTCCCTGAGCAGCACAGTTGCCATTGCACCCAGCCAGTTTTGGGTGTCCCCTGTGCCATCCTCAGGAGGTTGCATCTGCAGGGCTGGTATCAGAGCAGAAAGGGAACTGATGCTTCTCAGTACAAGTCCTAATTTTTTAATTATCAGCAAGTTCTGGAACGGGTAGCAAGGAAGCAGAGCTGATGTTTAAAGGCACAGCACCAGCGCAAAACCACGATGGGTTGGCTTTGGCCTGGCCCACATTTCAGGTCCCCTCTCTGCCTGATGACACTTTCATCTTGTTTGCTGTCCAGAATATCTGCAGGGAACAGCTCAAAGCTGCTCACTCCTGCTCCCTTTTCCACCCTGCATGTGGTTCCTGTATCCTGGAGAGGCTCTGCCCGAGCAGAGCAGTCACAACCCAGAGTCTGGCCAGGTGCTGGGCTGGCAGCGCTGGCTTTGGAGAGCATTTTGTGTGCAGTGCCAGTGTCCCCTAGGGACTGGAGATGGGATAATCGGTGCTCTCTGATGGCAGCCAGCAGCTCAGGGTGAGAGTCTCTGTGCCTAAATGCTCGGTTCTGAGGAGGGGAGGTGCTGAAATGCTGAAATGCTGCCTCCTCCCAGCTGGCCCCAGCATTTTGGCAGGGGAGGAGGATCTGGAGGTTCAGGGGGGCTCAGTCACCCACCTCACCCTGGCTCTGCTCACATGTCCCCACCCGTGGCCTCCTGCCCTCCTCACTGGGGGACCCACTTTGGTCTCGTTGCAGTTACTTGAAGCCAGATGAGGACAAGAAATCCAAGCACAAGACGGCGGTGAAGAAGAAAACGCTGAACCCCGAGTTCAATGAGGTGGGTTTGGGCTGGGTGTGGTTCTCACCAAGGGGCTTTTCTCAACCTCAAAGATAAAAATTCACCAGCTTGGTCACTGTGTGAGGGATTGGGGTTGGGTTCCCCGTGGGCAGCAAAGCCTGAGGAGGAGGATGGGCAGCCCCAGCCCCTGGTTCATCCTGGCTCTGCCTCTGCTCCTCCACAGGAGTTTTTCTATGAGATTAAGCACGGTGACCTGGCAAAGAAGACCCTGGAAGTCACTGTGTGGGACTATGACATCGGGAAATCCAACGATTTCATAGGTGAGTAGCACATTCCAGAAGGCCTCCTTGCCCTCTTTTTTTATTTATCTTTGCTGTCTGTGCCTCTCATTTCTCCTGAACTCCTCCACCCTCCCGGTTTGCTCTCCATGCCCACATTCATTCTCGCTGGGTTTCTGTTCTGCTTTTATCCCTCTCCTGCACCTGAGCCTCTCACAGAGCATTCAAGCAGGGAGAAAATGCATCTGCCTCTCCCCTTCTGTTTTCAGATGTTTTTCTCTGAGTGCAAAACATGTTTAACAGGGAGGTTTCATTTATCTCTGTTGGATGTCTGAGCTGTTTGTGATTTTGTCTCTGCTCACTGTGATTTATCACTAACAAGTGCCTGGTACCTCTGACAGCCCCTGTGATTGCAGTGAGCCCTTGGCACAGGGGACAGGGGCACTGCCTGGGACAGGTCCCACACCACAGCCACGAGGGGGTGGGGAATTTGGGCTGGGTTTCACATCAGCTTGAACACTGTGAGGATGCTGATGAATCCTAATGAAACCTGGCTCCCTCCAGCATCCCCCTCTGCGACCGTGTTCGCAGGGGTCTGAGGATGAGGGAAGAGATGAGGATCTGACTCCGTGTTTCAGAAGGCTTGATTTATTATTTTATTATATATATGATATTAAAACTATACTAAAAGAATAGAAGAAAGGATTTCATCAGAAGGCTGGCTAAGAATAGAAAAAGAAAGAATGATAACAAAAGCTTGTGTGTCAGACAGAGAGTCTGAGCCAGCTGACTGATTGGCCATTAATTAGAAACATCCACATGAGACCAATCCCAGATGCACCTGTTGCATTCCACAGCAGCAGATAACCATTGTTCACATTTTGTTCCTGAAGCTTCTCAGCTTCTCAGGAAGAAAAAAAAACCTTAAGGAAAGGATTTTTAATGAAAAGATGCCTGCGACACCTCGCAGAGCTGATGCTCCCCCCACACCTCTCCCTCTCTCTGTCTCCCTCCCAAGGCGGAGTCGTGCTGGGAATCAACGCCAAAGGGGAGCGGCTCAAGCACTGGTTCGACTGCCTGAAGAACAAGGACAAGAAAATCGAGCGCTGGCACACGCTGACCAACGAGCTGCCGGGCGCCGTGCTCAGCGACTGAGCCCCGCGGGGCCGCGGCTCCACAGCCCTTGGGCTCCTCCCGGCTTTGGAAATGGGGGGTCCCAGGACAGCCAGGAGAGCAGGACACCCCCCAGCAGGGCCTGGCTGCAGGGAAGCCCTTCCCAGGGAAGAAGGCACAGGTGGTTTGCTCTGGCTGTTCCAGAACGCCTCTTTGCGCCCTGCCGCGCTCGCAGCCGCGCTCTCGAGCGTGCGCTGCGCTCTCACTCACTCACACTCAACGCAGGTGTGCACCCCTGCATGCACTGCAGTCTGGCTCCTCTCCCAAATCCTGCCTCTACTCACAGTTTACCTTCTCGCTGCCTTGCAAGTCAGTGGCAAAAAAAAAAAAATAATGAATGCGTCCGTCCGCGTCCGTGTGTCCGGCATCGGCAAAAGGCGTCCCCAAAAAAAACACACAGAACCCAGAACTGTCTCCTGGAGGCAGCTTGTGCCATATCTCTGGTGGTTTGTCAGTCTCTGTGGTTTGGGCCTAAACAGTCTCTTCTGCATTTCAAGCTCCTCTGTTGGAATGATTGTGTCCCTGGTGAACCCGGACAGAGTGTTTGCTCTCCTTCCAGGAATGGTGTGCTCGTCCTCTCCGGTAAAACTCACTGCAGGCAACAGAGCTGTGCAGACCAAGCTTTTCCTCCTGGGATCAGGCAGCTTCACCTTTGGGAGGCAAAACGAAAAAGCTCCCTGGAACAGCCTGGCTGTTCCTGCTTCCCAGGAAGCAGCTTCTCTCCTAATGAAAGCATGCCATGCAGCAGCACGGCTGTTTTTTCAGCAAAGCCAGCTTTCAGGCTGAATTTTTCTATAATTTTTCCCTTTTTCATCCCTTTGCAAATCATGCATTAAATAATGAAGATGCTGAGCCTCGGAGCTGAGCTGGAATTGTGTTTGTGGCTCAGCATGGCCTTGAGGTTGATTCATTTTCTGCCTCAGCGTCCGAACCAAATAAATTTCTGTGCATGGCACAGTAGTATTAATATGGCAAAGTAATAATATATTAATATTATAATAATCCCAGATATCATCCTCTTTGTGATCCACCTTGGCTGGATCTTCGTCATCATCCCACCAGACACCCAGTGGGATAAGCTAAAGCTTTCTAGGAAATGCTGCGCCATTCCCAAAATGTTTGGAAGCCTTTAAACAATGATTTCTTAGGAAGAGCTGCTCTGTCCCCACGAGTCTCAGTTACCCTCAGCTTCCAAGCCCTGTGCAGGTATTGCCAACTTCTTTTCTTTTTTTTTCTCTTGGGAAGCAATGGAATCTCTGGAAACCTACGTTTACTTTTCCAAGTGATGATCCTGTTACACCTTGTTACACCTTCTTTGATATTGTGGGGGGGGGGGGGGGGAGATAAAAGCAAAAAAAACCAACATTCATAGGGGTTTTTTAAACAACTCAATATTTGTAATGCATCCTGCAGATGTGCATGGATTTTATTTGAATACTGGCAGCCTGTCAATTCGGATGTTCCCACTAATCCTTTCTGGTCCAGCACCTTAAAACCTGGTTGGGGCCTGAGCTTCCAGGGAAGCTCCAGGAGCACCAGGTAGGCTGTGCCTCCCTTTTCTGGCAAAATTCCTTTCAGCCCATCCTTTTCCCCAGCCTGTGATGGGGTTGATGCCTGAGGTGGAGTAGGACACGTGTGTGTGGGTTCCTTCACTTTGTACCCCAGTCTTTTCTAAGTGGACACTCCGTCCCTCGTCCCAGCTGCATGCAGAGTTGGTGGTTGTCATGCCAGGCCTCGTGAAAATGTTTGATACCAATGTTTTGCTACCATGTGAAGGCTGCAGAAACCGTCCTTACCTGCATCCTGAGAGACTTTTGTATTTCAGTATTACCTATCTGTGTACTTTTGGTCAGATTTGTTAATATTTATAATGAGAACCGAAAATAAAAAGGTTAAAAAATAAAAACTAAAGAAAAAAAAAAAAAGAAAGGTTGATGCTGGTGGTGCTACTTTTGAATTTGGGGGATGGCAAGGATTTGGGAAGAAATGGTTTTAAACCAAAGCACTGGGGGCTTCTTGGCCCAATATGGCATCAATACTCTAAATGTACTATATAAATACTCTAAATGTATTATATCCCTATATATATGGAGAGAGAAATACATAAATATGGCCCAATATATGGAGAGAGAAAATACATATATATGGCCCAATTAAGTATATATACATGTATATTTATATTTATTTATGTTTAATATGTATTTAGTAGCCTCGAAGCCCAGCAAACCCAGGGCACAGGGAGTGATGTCCAGCCCCAGGTGCCAAGGCCAGGCTCACAGGAAAATCCACCTGGAAAACACAAGGAAAAAAAAATATTTACTCAATTAAATGATGCTCTGTTCAGCCATCAGATTTCTGTTTAAGTCACTCTTTATCCCCTTGGGAATAAAGAGCTGATTATAAAAAGCAGGAGGGAAGGACAAACCCTTCAGATTAAAATAAAGCTTAAGGTATTTGAAAGCCAAGCTGCTCTGGGGGCACGTCAGCCCCTCCAGCTCTATAAAGAGGCTCTGCTTTTGGGGGGAGCTCACCTGCCCCAGGTGCTGCTGCTGCTCCATGGACAGCACCCAGGAGCCCCCAAACAGCAGCAGCACCCCGGGGCCCTTCGATGGCCCCCAGTGGCCCCACCAGGCCCCCAGGGCCGTGTACCTGGCGGTGGCCGTGCTCATGGGGCTGGTGGTGGCCTCGGCCTCGGTGCTCAACGGCCTGGTCATCGTGGTGTCCGTCAGGCACAGGAGGCTGCGCTCGCCCCTCAATTACATCCTGGTGAACCTGGCCGTGGCCAACCTGCTGGTGACGCTCTGCGGCAGCTCCGTCAGCCTCTCCAGCAACATCCGCGGCTTCTTCGTCTTCGGGGAGCGCCTCTGCCGGCTGGAGGGCTTCATGGTGTCCCTGACAGGTAAGGGCAGCGCTCCAGACCTGCCCCTGGGCTGTGGATGGTGCTTTTGGGTTTAGCAGAGGGGCTTTGGAGATGTTTCAGCGCCTAAAGTCGGCGCTTTTGTGTTGTGGAAGTCTTGGTTAGCACAGGGAAGGGTTGAGGAGATGGTTGGCTGTGCCAGGTCACCACACATCCAGTCTTGGTCTGGACAGAGTGGGAAATGCCGCGTGGGGACATGGGGAATCCTTGTTTGGGATGTATTTCATGGGCGCTGGCTGTGCACCAGGGACTGGAAATTGCACAAAACCTCTCCTTGAGGACACTCTGCTGTTGTAACCACGAGGCATCACAGCCACCCATTGCCAGCTTCATCTCCAAGGGCCAAATATCCCAGTTGTCCCCTCTGTGAGAGAAGCAGTGCCAAAATCACAGTTTCTAACAGCCAGATGTCACAGCTGTCCCTGATGCAAGGAAAAACCACCCAACTTCTCGTTCAAACAATATTTCCTTGAACTGAACCATCATCTACCAGGTCCCAGCAGAAGCTGTCTCTGAGACACAACCCCTGCTGTCCCCCCAGGCATCGTGGGGCTGTGGTCCCTGGCCATCCTGGCCTTGGAGAGGTACCTGGTGGTCTGCAGACCCCTGGGAGACTTTCGGTTCCAGCACCAGCACGCTGCCAGTGGCTGTGCCTTCACCTGGGGCTGGTCCCTGCTCTGGACAACCCCACCACTGCTGGGCTGGAGCAGCTACGTGCCCGAAGGTAGGGGAGATGTGCATCAGAGCCCGCTGCGTTGTCTTCTTGCCTCTTGTTTTCAAGCCTGGGGTAGCCGGAGAGGGGCTGGGCTGGAGTCTAAAGGGTTGATCTCTCCTGTTAATATCTCCTGCTTGCTCAGCCAATAATCCTCTCCTGGAGGTTGTTCTTTGGAAGTTCCCCACCACAGGACACTCTGCAGCAGTTCTTATTGGAGCCAGGAGCTGCTCTGGCTGCTGGAGCATCACCCAGCCCAAACCTGCTCTTGTAGGGACCCGGCACAACTCCACCACAAATCACAAATCAGATCTGGCCCGCCCAAGCCCCCAGTGGCTGATCTCCAGCCCTTGGGGATGGGCACATGAGGTGGCATGGCTGCTTTGGAGCCCATCCTTGAGCCCTTATCCGAGCCCTAACTGCTTTAGGCTCATTCCCAACCTTTATTCCAGGCCTGAGAACCTCCTGCGGGCCCAACTGGTACACGGGTGGCAGCAACAACAGTAGCTACATCCTGGCCTTGTTTGTCACCTGCTTTGTGGTGCCCCTCAGCCTGATCCTCTTCTCCTACACCAACCTGCTGCTGACCCTGCGGGCGGTAAGCGAGCGACAGTATTAATTTTAATATTTGCGAAAAGCCGATCACAAAATACTCATTTTTCACACTTAATAAACCTTTTCAAACTTTCAAAGTGAGCAGTTTTTTCTCACATCACCTATCCCAGAAGGGGTGGGGTGCTGTTCCAGGCTGCTCCCTCTCTCCCAAACCCCGCAGGCCGCGGCGCAGCAGCGGGAGTCGGACACGACGCAGCAGGCGGAGCGGGAGGTGACGCGCATGGTGGTGGCCATGGTGGTGGCCTTCCTCACCTGCTGGCTGCCCTACACCACCTTTGCACTGGTGGTGGCCACCAACAAGGACATTGTCATCCAGCCAGCCCTGGCATCCCTGCCCTCCTACTTCTCCAAGACGGCCACGGTTTACAACCCCATCATCTACGTCTTCATGAACAAACAGGTGAGAGAAAGCAGACAGAGCAACCAACAAACCAAGCTGGAGAGCAGCTGGACAGGCTCAAAAATCCTGGGGGAACCATCTATCCTATCTGGAAGTGTGGTCCCAGGCTCGGGGTTGCTGTGTAAGCAGCAAGGATTTGGGGAATAAGATGGAAAGGGAGGCAGCAGCCTGCGAGCCCGAACAAGAGCTCATTTTCTGCTTCCATGGTTTTATGGGGTCAGGCAACTTAATGTTGGATCACAAGCTGCTCGTTGAAGGCACAAAGCAAACAGAATGAAACTTTTATTGTCCATAAACCACAAAGAGTTGGGCTGGGAATAGACAGAGATCTTTCCCAAAATATAACAGGGTCCAAGCTGCCCGGTCTCCGGGTGACGCCGGATTTCTGCTGCCACAAATAACCTGTCCCTTCCTTCCCTGCCCAGTTCCAGAGCTGCCTGCTGGGAATGCTGTGCTGTGGTTACCACCCCAGGGGGATGGGGAAAACCTCTCCAGCTGCCCCCAGTCCTCAGGTGGCTGCAGAGGGGCTGAGGAACAAGGTGACACCATCCCACCCCGTGTGACAGCTGCCACATCCTTCCTGCACCTCCAGGACCTGCCTGTGCCACCCACAGGGACACAGAGGGCTCGGGGTGGAGGTGGTGGGGGCTCTCAGAGGCTGGAGAGGTCCCTGGCAAAAAAAAAAAGACATGGCAGTGTCTTCTTGCAGGTGAGGAACCATCCCATCATGGGAGAAAATGCAGAATTTCACTATGTCCCTCTCCTAAGGAACCCCCTCCCTCTCCTTGGAGCCTTTCAGGAACACCGAATAAAAAATGAGCAGTGATTTTTCCTCAGTGCTGTTTGGCCCAGAGTCAGGTGGAACATGGTCTGTCACCATCCCCTGACAGACCAAGCCCTGCCTGCAACGCCTGGTCCTGCTGGGAAGTTCAGGGAGATGCTGTAAATCTGGCATAAATCCAGCAGGAATGTCTGAGAGCCAACTGTGCTAATAAACACTGATAAATACTGAGCAGTTCATCTGCTTTATTGGCTGATAGAAGGTTTGACAGAAAACACATCCCCTCCTGCCACCAGAGCTGGCACATCCCTCGTGGCAAGTGCCACGAACATCAGCCAGCCAGGAAATAAAACAGACACAAAGTTAATTTTCTTTTTTTAGACTTAAGGCAATAAGGAAAGGTCTGAATGCACTGATTTCCCAGCAAGGGTGAAAACACAAGTGGTACCAGGCCCCAAGGCATAGCAGAGGCCCACCAGCAGCAAACAAAAGATGCCAAAGCCTGGAAGGATAAAATAAAAGATAAAAAACCTCCACAGGCTCCGCAGCTTCACACCTCACCTCAAATCTCCAATCCCAGCGTTTATCTACCTCAGCTGCAATCACACTTCTGTTTTTGGAGGCAGATTCTGTCATTCAGGAGCCCAGGAAAGGCTTCTGAAGGTGATATTGAAGACAGAGAGTCAATGAAACTGGGTTTCACCCAATTCCTCTATCTCTAAAAAAGCCTGCCTGCCTTCAGAGTTGTCTTAGAGAGTTCTGATCCTGAACCCTTGAATTGCTTTCAAAATGAGGTGATCCACAGCCAGGCACCCCAACAATTTGCACTGCCACGGAGGATGATGAGGTTTGGGAGACTGAGGGTTTGGGCTGTTTTTTTTTCACCATCTGAGATTCTCTGCTTCAAACCAAAAATAAAACAAAAATCCCCAAACCAGCCCAGCCCAAAGGAATGAAATTGGAGCAACCTGGGCTAGTGGAAGGTAGCAGAGGGGTGGAATTAAATCATATTTATGGTATTTTCCAATGCAAACCATTCCTTGAGTCCATGACCTGGTGTGGGGGGACAGGACACCCATCCCCAGCCCTGCCTCAGCCTCCCTCTCTCCTGCTGTGCAGAGCAGCTCACAGGGCTCAGAGAGGAATTAGAACAGCTCAGTATCACTGTTTTAATTTAATTAATTGGGCTTTCATTCTCTGGGAAGCTGAAAAGCAGCATTAGATGGGCCCTCTGATCTCCTCTGCTGTCTTGCACTGGTCCTTGTTTAATTGTTCCTGTTAATCACAGCTTTTGTGCCCATGTTTTACGTTATCAGGATGATTCAAGTCCATGCTAAACTTAAATCTGGGGAAGCACAAGCAGCTGAGAAACTGAAATCTCTGTTGTGTTCTGGCCCCGATAAGGAGATCAGACAGGCCATGGGGCTGCTTGAAAGGCCCTCCACCAACAGAAATAAAAATTCTCCACATTAAGATTAAAAAAAGATAGGGAAACTGTTCACAGTCTGCTCACCATTTGGTCCCACAGATAAAATAGAACAAGAAATGCAGGAAGCTGAGATTTCACATGTTGCTATCCAGCCAGTGATAGATAATTCTGTGCATGTGAAAACACTCCACCACACTGCTGCAGCCACTCACCTTTGGCTACTTTATATTGAATTAAACAAGCCTGAAACCCAACAAAAACACAGCCCAAAGCGAGAGGGCATGACCCTCAGTTATGAGTCACAAGCCACCAAGGGCAGGATCACAAAATCCAAATTTGCAATTTAACTTTTTGCACTCTCCATCCCTGCTGGTGCCACAGCCCCGGGGCCATGGGGAGCAGGATCTTGTTCCAGCAGCTCCTACCAGGAATAAAAATCCTTCTGCCTGCAGCACAGAAGTCCCACACAGAGAATCCAGGTTGGAACAAGGCTGGGTTGGAAAATATTAAACATTTTTTTGGCCAGAATTGTGTCACAGCCTGGGGTGAGGCCTGTGCTAGGCCTGAGGCGCCTCTGCTCCAGCTCTGTCACTGCCACCACGGCACAAAGACATGAAAGATTTTTATTTTCTCTTATCTTTCCTCAGAAAGACTTTTATTTTCTCCTACCTTTCCTTCCCCACCCTGCAGCATCCTCCCTGCAGCAGCTCCATCAGTGCCTGGCTGTATCATGGCCTAATGATGGGAAGCAGAGTTAAAAACAAGTGAAAAACCCCAACAAAACAACCCCAAAAATGAACCTCCAAGCCAGAAAAAGAACCAAAGGCAGCACAATAACCTTGGAAACTTTTATTCATGTTGTTAAACAGAATGAACAGGTAAAGAATTGGAGCATTTCCTTGCAAAATGAAGAATGAAGATGGAAAACTTGGCACCCCCGGATGTGCAAAAGCAGCTCAAAGCCCAGGGAACAGGACAACCTTCACTCCTGTGCCTTGAACAGTATTTATCACAAAACAAGTGTTCAATATGAAATAGCTGTGCCCATCAAAATTCTCATCCAAAACTCAATTATACCCAGAGATCTTGGTGGGGGTTTTTTTGGATGAGGTCTACCAAAAATGTGGTTGAATTAAACACCAGGTATCTTCATAACAACCACATTTTTTTTCCACATTCTTGTCTGATGCTGGCAGGGAACATATTGCTGCACTTGCAATCTCCGGAGAACACTGCCTTTTCCTCATTAGCTTTTTGCACAGCAATTAATCCCTTTAATCAGTCAAATCAGTTCAACACTAGATCACAAAAGCACTAAGTAAAGAGAAAACAAGAAATTACCTTGTTAAATTTAATGAGCAAGGAAAAACAGACTCTACATGGGCTGCAACACTCCAGCATGGAAACATTTCGGTGCCTGAGCAGCACCAGCAGCCCACAGAATTACAATCATTTTGTCTTTAATCTGAAAACTGCATAATGCAACAGAGCAAGGAATTCTGTAGCTTATGAAAATGTGCACGTGCAGAATAAAAAAGCAGTTTCAGAAGGATGTGACAGTAAAAAAAAAAACCCAGCTCACTTCTGCACAGTGACACTGCCTGGGCATGCAACAATGGCATCAAACCAGTACAGAACATTTCAGAACACAGAGCATTGGGTTTCCTTCTGAACTTGCTGCTGCTGTTAAAGGAAATCTGAGCTTTACAGGTGTTGATGAGGCCAAAAAGGGCTGTAATTCACAAGCTAAACACTGTGCAAGCAGCAGCAAGCAGGTGATGTGTAGAACTTATTCACTCTGTGTTTTAATCATGGAGAGAGCTCTCATCCAAAATAATTTTCCTGTAGGGGACAAAAAAAAAAAAAAGGAGGGAAAAAATGATTATGAAGTTGTTTTTTCTTCTGTAAAGTACGAGATGAAGGGAATGGGATTTCACAGTGCCTCTTTTTCATGGGAAACAGGAATGCAGCTCATGCCACAAATAAATTTCCACCACAATTCCAGTTTAACTCACAGAGTCTCACCTGAAGGGTGGAGCTGGAGCCAGCTGCTGCTGGGGGTGGGATTTCTGATCCTTGATCTCATCTAAAAAACAGGGAAATTCAGCTCAGAACATGAAAGCCACACAGAGACAGCAAGTGAATCAAGAGCTGCAGGTTCCTCTGCTTGATTCACTCAGCCACATTTGGAATCAGAACCCAGTCCCTGCTCCTGCTGCATCACCCAGGACCCTCGTGGGGATCAGAAAATCAGAAATAATCCTGATTTCCATCCCTGAAGCCCAATCCCAGCTCAGCTGTGGAGCTCTGACAGCAAACAGGGGCACAGCTGCTGTTGCTGCAACAATTTGTTCTTGTAATGCAATAACAAGCACAGGGATGTCACCCCCAGGCTTCTACATTTTAAAATTACCATCAATATTTCCAAAAGTAACCAGAGATTTGGAACATTTCAAACTTTGGGTGCATCCAGCAGCTCTACAGACCAAGGGCACCTGCTGAAGTCCCTGCACGGCTTCCTGGTGCTCTGCCTCCAGCCCAGGCTCCTCTCTCCTCTACCTCATTCTTCCTTCCAGCATCTTCTGGATCCTCCAGGCTGGCAGACCTTGAATGACAGAATTTTGTACATCATCCCATCATTTTTTTTTCTTTTTCAACAGGATGAAATAGAAAATTCTGATGCCAAACATGAGAATGTCTTAAGTTCCTTTGTGAGACAGAAGTTAGGGATGACTTAGGAGCACTCACTGTGGAGTTGTTCAGTTACTGGGCTCTGATCTCTAGTTCCAAGAAAAAAACCCTGTTATTTGGGATATGAATATTTTCCTTAAAATGATGTTTAAATGACTTCTGCCATGTTCTTCAAATTTCCTAATATACTGCCATGAAAGCACAACCATTTTCACAAACCCTTCTTTATAAAGAGCTTTCATGACTCTGTTCTCTAAATGCACATTTTCTCTGTCTCAAAAAATTCCCCTCTAAATGCACATTTTCTCTGTCTCAATAAAATTCCCCCCATTCTGTCAAATTACCTCTGATTTCTGTGAAGACCAAGCACTGCCTTTCAGGGCTGTTGAAGTATTTGCTTTCCACCTACAGGAAGTTGTATTAACAAAACATTCTTTTCCATCTCACTTTAGTGGGAGAGTTCACATTCACATCTCCAGGCAAGTTCCCTGGCACTCCACTCCCCAAGGAGTCTCAGCCCATTTTCTGAAAAGTCCTCCACAGATCTGTACACAGCACACAAAATAAACCCTTGAACAGAAATAGAAATTATCAGCTCACCCAAGAGTGTGTCCCTGAGGCTCTTCTTGGATCTCCTCATCTCCAGGAACTGCATGGAGCATTCTTTCCAAAACATCATCCAGACTGGAGTGAGCTCTGTTAAATAAAAGATTTCAAAGTGATGGTGACATGGGTCATGCTGCAAATTTCCAAATAAAACAGTCATAAGGGGATTGAAAAGTTTTCTGTAAGCAGTGAAATCTTGTTAAAATTCTAAGGTCTTTGTAACTCAAAGCCAGACATGCCTTCCCATCCTTTTCCATACCTTTCTGTATCCTCTGCTAGATTAAATGACTCCTTAGTCCCATAAACTCTGATTTGTCTTCTCATTTCTCTCAGATTCTTTTCCTGACTCTCTGCTTTCCATTTTAAACTTGATCAAGAGCTATTCACATAAACAGCAAGATTTTAGTATCAAAGGAAGACAAACAAAGACATTAAAATGTTGTTTTCCTTTGCTGCACTTGGGCAAATTCCAGTTGCCCACTTCTCAGTCACTCTTTCCTCAGCCAGGCCTGATTTTCTACCAGATGAACAAATTCCCATTATCTGCAGTCAAAGGTGGCCAGCAAGCAAGGCCCAGAATAAATATTTCACTCCAACACATTTCCAGATTCACAGGACTCCACATTTTGTTTCCCACTAAAATGAAAAAATGCATTTGGAAATGAATCTTTAATCTCTCCCCTTCCAATCCCAGATATGGGAGAGAAACCCAAGGGAAACCTGAGGATGGCAGCTTGGATTGCCTATATTATCAAATTCCAGTGATTTCCCTCAAAGATTTATCCACAATTTCGTGTTCCTCACAGAAATCAGGGTTAGGGTTGGGCTTAGGGCTGAGAAGGGCACCCCATGGTGAATTTTCTCATCTGGAAATTCATGGTGATGGGGTTAAACTTAGGTTTGGGCTAATGGGGAATATTTCAGCCCCTTCTGCTGGGCTGTGATAAGCAGGAAGCACGAGGCTGCTGCAAAAAATGGGAGTCTGAAATAGCTGTGCTTTATGCAAATCCAAGAAAACCACAGTGATTGAGCAGCCCAGCAATAGAACTGCTGCAGTCCTCTCCCCCTAAAAACAAGAAGCTCCAATGAACTTCCATCCCTCAGGAAAAGATTCAACAAAGCTGTAGGACAACCAAACATGTGCCAGCATCATTCTCAAGTGACTGTGTTATTTAGCTTTTTACAGACTTAACTCATGTTCTGCCTTTTTCTTTTTTTTCCTTTTGCCTTTTTTTGTCTGCTTTTTTTTTACTGCTGCTCACTTTGTGACTCACTGGAGGGAAAAAAAAAAGCACAGCCTATAAACATTTAGGCTTTCTGCTCCTCTGACACGACTTGTTGTACATCTAAAAATGATTCCCACTTAGCACCATTTGCATTTGCAGCAGCACAAAGATTCACCACTCTGCTGCCTTTGTAACAGAGCAGGAAATACAATATTCAATTTCCCCAGCGGAAGCTATTTTCTTCCTCTGTGAAATCAGAGGCATTGTTTCATGCTGGAGAATTAGGAACATTAACAGGTAGGGTGCAGTGGGCCACTTTCTGAAGTGAATCACCCTCCCAGAATGGATTTGACATCACCTGCCCTGCACCTCTGCTCCTGTGGGTGTTGTCACCTGTGTGTGAGCACAGCACAAGCTCAAGTGGCACAGTAAAAACAGCAAATTCATTCTCCTGCTTAGACCTGCAAACCTCCCCGTGGACCTTGGAGGGAACACACCAGGGAAAGGCAGCAAACACTGGTGGGGGCACCAAGCTAAAAATTTGCAGTTTATTGTTCCAGCTGAACAGCCAGTGACGAGGACTCAGAGGCAGTCTGCAGCAAGGCAAAAGGAATTTTCTATTTTAATCCCCACATTGGGACTGTGGCAACCAACCATTCACTTGCACTCCGGAGTCTTGCAATCCCCATCCCTTCCAAGCCTGGCAGTGATGGAATCTTGCTGCTTTAAGTGTTCTGTTAAAAAACAGCATTATTTCCATATTGGGCTAGGCTGTCTATACACTAAAGTACCATAAAACTTCATCCACCTAACCCTAGAGGAAAACCTATTTTTTAAATTACTAATATCTCTATTTATTTACAATAAGATAATTATATAACAATATTATGTCTTATAATATGTACTATATATCATATAAAATAATAAATATAATATATACTAAATATAATATACTATTGTATATTATTGAATATGATTATTTATAGATCATAATTTATAATTTTTTAATATATTAACCTACATGCTACCCATGACCATCATTAATGGCATCACCTTTGATGCCAGTCTCTACAGGTTCTTGTTTTGGTGAATGAGGAAATAAGGTCAGGATGGACATTTTAATTATCCCAATGTCTGGTGTTAATTTAGGAGGAGCTTAATGATGGATAAGCAAAGCAAACTCTTCTCCAACACCCTCCAGTGAAAACCACCCAGAGTTTTTACATTTTCTCACTGGAGATGTGTGTGAACAGCAGAAGAAACGCAAATCACTGAGCTCTGCACAGACACCTGGGGGGTGCAGCTGCCTCCTCTAATAGGGAACACAAATTGCTCCAGGACACCTCTGAAAAATTCAGTGTACACCAAACCCCTCTCTGTGTTAAACTCCACCTGCACTCAGTGGGCTGTCAGCAGCAGCAAGGAAACCACTCAGAGGAATGCAGAGGCTTCAAGAACTGCCAGTTATTTAAGCTGTTGATCATTTAAGCTCTTGATCTTCCTCATAATTGACTGCAACTAATTTGGAAGCTCCAGTGTATTTTGGCAGTGAATGGTTTGGGAGAAATCCTGACTGAGCACAGCTGGAAAGCCTCCCACAGTTTGGGGTGAAGTGGCTCTTACCAATTTCATCCAGCAGCTCTTGGGCTGGTGGAGGCAGCTCATCAGTGGAGGGGGGAGATGCCTCTGACAGTGCTGAGACAGAGGGGGAAAAAATATTCTAGTTAATTAGCAGTGATTAATCCTTAATAACTGTGACATAGGCTTACACTCTGATAGCATCTTGCTTACATATTTCATTTAACACCCTGCACGAGCCTGGCTCATTCATATTTTATCAAATTTCCCTCAATAATTCCATAATGGAAAAATCATTTCCAGCCAGACTTGCACATTCAGTTCTCAATGGTGTATCAGAAATCTGAGGCCAGTAATATTTACACTTCAAACAGAGGTTGATTTAGAGGTCAGAGTTCTTAGTGTGCAGGTGCAAACACAAAATCCATAACCCAATTAGCACCAGCAGTACATGGCTGAGTGCTTGGCTATTTATCCCTCTAAAAAGAGACATCCAGGAGCAAAAAAAAGAAGGGGGGAAAAAAAGGAAAAATAATTAATAGACTGCTGAATTTCCTTTTAAATGCATTTCTCTGTTTATTGAACAATTTATTTTGGCTGGGGCTGGGATAAAAGACTTACCAGGTGCCTGCCTGGTGTTCCTCAGGGATGAAGCAACTGGTGGCAACCCAGCCTGTGTGAGATCAAACAGAATTAAACACAAGAAGTAAATTGAAAAACTGCTGATCTTCAATCCTCCCCTTCAACATCCTAAATCCAAAATTTAGGTAGAACCTTCAATTAAAGCCTGAGCTGACCATTAAATTTTAAACTAAGCTTTCCAATCAGTCCAGAATATGAAAATAGAACACGACTGATGTGTCAAAAATTTTGCTTAGGCTGCTGTGCAGTCATAATTTAGCTGTGAGATATCATCAGCTACATAATCTTTATTTCAACACTCTGAGCAGACAATTGGATGGGAATTTTCTAACTGGACGGTTCCAAGATTTCTTCAGTTCCCATTCTCTGCTTGGAATCTGTCACTATTAAAGCCAGGCACATCTGTTCATCAGAAGAGCCCCTCAAAATTAAGAATTTGTAAGCAGAAGCAAATCCTCACTGCCCTCAAAGTGGCAATATGCACTTAATTCTAGAATAAGATTTTGGACATGAAGTGACAGCATCAGCAGAGCCACTCAGGGCTGTAAATGAATTTAATGAATTCCAAATGTTCCGGCACTGGAGCAGCACGACACAGACCTGCCTGTGCCAGGTCAGCTGCACAATGAGCAAACTCTGATTCCAGCTCTGAACCACAGCCCCAGCAGTGGAAATAACAAGAAAGGTGAAAAGGCAACTGTTTTATACAAAACTGTCTGCAAAGGCAATTTGAGATAATTCTGTGGCTCGGGAACACCTTCAGTGCCAAAAGGATCAGTGGAAATGGCTGCAGTGACCTTGGAAACTCTGCTCTCCAAGGGGAGGGATTTGACAGAACAAAGCTGACGAGATCGGGCACGTTTAATGTGCAGAAAAAGGAGAAAAAAGCTTTGAACAAAGGGCTCATTCAAACCACCTTCAGCAGCGTCCATTCCGGACTCCGGGCAAAATCTGGTCTGGGTTTTCCCTTTTGCCAACTTCATTCCAGAGTCTGGTGAGAATCTGGTCCAGGTTTTCCCTTCTGCTGAGTCCATTGGAACTCCAGCCAGAATCCAGTCCAGGCAGCCAGAATCCAGTCCAGGTTTTGGCTTCTGCCGAGTCCATTCCAGACTCTGGCTGAAATCTGGTCCAGATTTTCCCTTTTTGCTGAGTCCATGCCAGACTCTGGCCAGAATCCGCCCCGGGATTTTGCTTTTGCTGAATCCATTCCAGACTCTGGGCAAAATCAGCTCCAGGTCTTTTCTTTTGCTGAGTCCACTCCAGACTCCATCCAGACTCCATTCCAGGTTTTCATCTTTGCCAAGTCCATTCCAGACTCCAGATAAACTCCGGTCCTGGTTTTTCCTTTTGCCAAGTCCATTCTGGAATCCACCCCGGGTTTTCACTTTTTCCAAGTCCATTCCATACTCCAGCCACAATCCAGGCCATGATTTCATTTTTCCCAAGTCCATTCCAGACTTTGGGTGAAATCCGGTCCGGGTTTTTCCTTCTGCTGAGCCCATTCCATACTCCAGCCAGAATCCGGTCCGGGTTTTTCCTTCTGCTGAGCCCATTCCATACTCCAGCCAGAATCCGGTCCAGGTTTTTCCTTTTGCCAAGTCCATTCTGGAATCCAGCCCGGATTTTCACTTTTTCCAAGTCCATTCCATACTCCAGCCAGAATCCGGTCCAGGTCTTTCCTTCTGCTGAGCCCATTCCATACTCCAGCCAGAATCCAGTCCGGGTTTTTGCTTCTGCCGAGTCCATTCCAGGCTCTGGGTGAAATCTGGTCCAGGTTTTCCCTTTTTGCTGAGTCCATGCCAGACTCTGGCCAGAATCCGCCCCGGGATTTTGCTTTTGCTGAATCCATTCCAGACTCTGGGCAAAATCTGCTCCAGGTCTTTTCTTTTGCTGAGTCCACTCCAGACTCCATCCAGACTCCATTCCAGGTTTTCATCTTTGCCAAGTCCATTCCAGACTCCAGCTAAACTCCGGTCCTGGTTTTTCCTTTTGCCAAGTCCATTCTGGAATCCAGCCCCGGTTTTCACTTTTTCCAAGTCCATTCCATACTCCGGCCAGAATCCAGTCCATGATTTCACTTTTCCCGAGTCCATTCCAGACTTTGGGTGTAATCCGGTCCGGGTTTTTCCTTCTGCTGAGCCCAGTCCATACTCCAGCCAGAATCCGGTCTGGGTTTTTCCTTCTGCTGAGCCCATTCCATACTCCAGCCAGAATCCGGTCCAGGTTTTTCCTTTTGCCGAGTCCATTCTGGAATCCAGCCCGGGTTTTCACTTTTTCCAAGTCCATTCCACACTCCAGCCAGAATCCAGGCCATGATTTCACTTTTCCCGAGTCCATTCCAGACTCTAGGCAAAATCTGCTCCAGGTATTTCCTTTTGCTGAGTCCACTCCAGACTCCATCCAGACTCCATTCCAGGTTTTCATCTTTGCCAAGTCCATTCCAGACTCCAGCTAAAATCTGGTCCTGGTTTTTCCTTTTGCCAAGTCCATTCTGGAATCCAGCCCCGGTTTTCACTTTTTCCAAGTCCATTCCATACTCCAGCCAGAATCCAGGCCATGATTTCATTTTTCCTGAGTCCATTCCAGACTTTGGGTGAAATCCAGCCCGGGTTTTTCCTTCTGCTGAGCCCATTCCATACTCCTGCCAGAATCCGGTCCGGGTTTTTCCTTCTGCTGAGCCCATTCCATTATCCAGCCAGAATCCGGTCCAGGTTTTTGCTTCTGCCGAGTCCATTCCAGACTCTGGGTGAAATCTGGTCCAGGTTTTCCCTTTTTGCTGAGTCCATCCCAGACTCTGGCCAGAATCCGCCCCGGGATTTTGCTTTTGCTGAATCCATTCCAGACTCTGGGCAAAATCTGCTCCAGGTCTTTTCTTTTGCTGAGTCCACTCCAGACTCCATCCAGACTCCATTCCAGGTTTTCATCTTTGCCAAGTCCATTCCAGACTCCAGCCACAATCCAGGCCATGATTTCATTTTTCCCAAGTCCATTCCAGACTTTGGGTGAAATCCGGTCCGGGTTTTTCCTTCTGCTGAGCCCATTCCATACTCCAGCCAGAATGCGGTCCGGGTTTTTCCTTCTGCTGAGCCCATTCCATACTCCAGCCAGAATCCGGTCCAGGTTTTTCCTTTTGCCAAGTCCATTCTGGAATCCAGCCCGGGTTTTCACTTTTTCCAAGTCCATTCCATACTCCAGCCAGAATCCAGGCCATGATTTCATTTTTCCTGAGTCCATTCCAGACTTTGGGTGAAATCCGGTCCAGGCTTTTCCTTCTGCTGAGCCCATTCCATACTCCAGCCAGAATCCAGTCGCGGTTCTCCTTCTGCTGAGCCCATTCCATACTCCAGCCAGAATCCGGTCCAGGTTTTTCCTTCTGCTGAGCCCATTCCATACTCCTGCCAGAATCCGGTCCGGGTTTTTCCTTCTGCTGAGCCCATTCCATTATCCAGCCAGAATCCGGTCCAGGTTTTTGCTTCTGCCGAGTCCATTCCAGACTCTGGGTGAAATCTGGTCCAGGTTTTCCCTTTTTGCTGAGTTCATGCCAGACTCTGGCCAGAATCCGCCCCGGGATTTTGCTTTTGCTGAATCCATTCCAGACTCTGGGCAAAATCTGCTCCAGGTCTTTTCTTTTGCTGAGTCCACTCCAGACTCCATCCAGACTCCATTCCAGGTTTTCATCTTTGCCAAGTCCATTCCAGACTCCAGCTAAACTCCGGTCCAGGTTTTTCCTTTTGCCGAGTCCATTCTGGAATCCAGCCCGGGTTTTCACTTTTTCCAAGTCCATTCCATACTCCAGCCACAATCCAGGCCATGATTTCATTTTTCCCAAGTCCATTCCAGACTTTGGGTGAAATCCGGTCCGGGTTTTTCCTTCTGCTGAGCCCATTCCATACTCCAGCCAGAATCCGGTCCGGGTTTTTCCTTCTGCTGAGCCCATTCCATACTCCAGCCAGAATCCGGTCCAGGTTTTTCCTTTTGCCGAGTCCATTCTGGAATCCAGCCCGGGTTTTCACTTTTTCCAAGTCCATTCCATACTCCAGCCAGAATCCGGTCCAGGTCTTTCCTTCTGCTGAGCCCATTCCATACTCCAGCCAGAATCCAGTCCGGGTTTTTCCTTCTGCCGAGTCCATTCCATACTCCAGCCAGAATCCGGTCCAGGTTTTTCCTTTTGCCGAGTCCATTCTGGAATCCAGCCCGGGTTTTCACTTTTTCCAAGTCCATTCCATACTCCAGCCAGAATCCGGTCCAGGTCTTTCCTTCTGCTGAGCCCATTCCATACTCCAGCCAGAATCCAGGCCATGATTTCATTTTTCCTGAGTCCATTCCAGACTTTGGGTGAAATCCGGTCCGGGCTTTTCCTTCTGCTGAGCCCATTCCATACTCCAGCCAGAATCCGGTCCAGGTTTTTCCTTCTGCTGAGCCCATTCCATACTCCAGCCAGAATCCGGTCCAGGTTTTTCCTTTTGCCGAGTCCATTCTGGAATCCAGCCCGGGTTTTCACTTTTTCCAAGTCCATTCCATACTCCAGCCTGAATCCAGGCCATGATTTTACTTTTCCCGAGTCCATTCCAGACTTGGGTGAAATCCGGTCCGGGTTTTTCCTTCTGCTGAGCCCATTCCATACTCCAGCCAGAATCTGGTCCGGGTTTTTCCTTCTGCCGAGCCCATTCCATACTCCAGCCAGAATCCGGTCCGGGTTTTTCCTTCTGCTGAGCACATTCCATACTCTGGCCAGAATCCGCCCTGGGATTTTGCTTTTGCTGAATCCATTCCAGACTCTAGGCAAAATCTGCTCCAGGTCTTTTCTTTTGCTGAGTCCACTCCCGACTCCTTCCAGACTCCATTCCAGGTTTTCATCTTTGCCAAGTCCATTCCAGACTCCAGCTAAACTCCGGTCCTGTTTTTTCCTTTTGCCAAGTCCATTCCGGAATCCAGCCCGGGTTTTCACTTTTTCCAAGTCCATTCCATACTCCAGCCAGAATCCAGGCCATGATTTCATTTTTCCTGAGTCCATTCCAGACTTGGGTGAAATCCGGTCCGGGTTTTTCCTTCTGCTGAGCCCATTCCATACTCCAGCCAGAATCCGGTCTGGGTTTTTCCTTCTGCTGAGCCCATTCCATACTCCAGCCAGAATCCAGTCCAGGTTTTTGCTTCTGCCGAGTCCATTCCAGGCTCTGGGTGAAATCTGGTCCAGGTTTTCCCTTTTTGCTGAGTCCATGCCAGACTCTGGCCAGAATCCGCCCCGGGATTTTGCTTTTGCTGAATCCATTCCAGACTCTGGGCAAAATCTGCTCCAGGTCTTTTCTTTTGCTGAGTCCACTCCAGACTCCATCCAGACTCCATTCCAGGTTTTCATCTTTGCCAAGTCCATTCTGTAATCCAGCCCGGGTTTTCACTTTTTCCAAGTCCATTCCATACTCCAGCCAGAATCCAGACCATGATTTCACTTTTCCCGTGTCCATTCCAGAGTTTGGGTGAAATCCGGTCTGGGTTTTCCTTCTGCTGAGCCCATTCCATACTCCAGCCAGAATCCGGTCCGGGTTTTTCCTTCTGCTGAGCCCATTCCATACTCCAGCCAGAATCCGGTCTGGGTTTTTTCCTTCTGCTGAGCCCATTCCATACTCCTGCCAGAATCCGGTCCGGGTTTTTCCTTCTGCTGAGCCCATTCCATACTTCAGCCGGAATCCGGTCCGGGTTTTTCCTTCTGCTGAGCCCATTCCATACTCCAGCCAGAATCCGGTCCAGGTTTTTGCTTCTGCCGAGTCCATTCCAGACTGGGTGAAATCTGGTCCAGGTTTTCCCTTTTTGCTGAGTCCATCCCAGACTCTGGCCAGAATCTGCCCCGGGATTTTGCTTTTGCTGAATCCATTCCAGACTCTGGGCAAAATCTGCTCCAGGTCTTTTCTTTTGCTGAGTCCACTCCAGATTCCATCCAGACTCCATTCCAGGTTTTCATCTTTGCCAAGTCCATTCTGGAATCCAGCCCGGGTTTTCACTTTTTCCAAGTCCATTCCATACTCCAGCCAGAATCCAGACCATGATTTCACTTTTCCCGAGTCCATTCCAGACTTTGGGTGAAATCCGGTCCGGGTTTTCCTTTTGCTGAGCCCATTCCATACTCCAGCCAGAATCCGGTCCGGGTTTTTGCTTCTGCCGAGTCCATTCCAGACTCTGGGTGAAATCTGGTCCAGGTTTTCCCTTTTTGCTGAGTCCATTCCAGACTCTGGCCAGAATCCGCCCCGGGATTTTGCTTTTGCTGAATCCATTCCAGACTCCATTCCAGGTTTTCATCTTTGCCAAGTCCATTCCAGACTCCAGCTAAAATCTGGTCCTGGTTTTTCCTTTTGCCAAGTCCATTCTGGAATCCAGCCCGGGTTTTCACTTTTTCCAAGTCCATTCCATACTCTAGCCAGAATCCACTCCATGATTTCACTTTTCCCGAGTCCATTCCAGACTTTGGGTGAAATCCGGTCCAGGTTTTTCCTTCTGCTGAGCCCATTCCATACTCCAGCCAGAATCCGGTCCGGGTTTTTCCTTCTGCTGAGCCCATTCCATACTCCAGCCAGAATCCGGTCCGGGTTTTTCCTTCTGCTGAGCCCATTCCATACTCCAGCCAGAATCCGGTCCGGGTTTTTCCTTCTGCTGAGCCCATTCCATACTCCAGCCAGAATCCGGTCCGGGTTTTTCCTTTTGTCGAGTCCATTCCGGACTCCCGGTGAAATCCGGCCCGGGTTTTCCCTTTTTCCCAGTGCATTCTGAACTCCAGCCCAAATCCAGGATGCCAAAGGCTGGGAAGTGGAAATTCCCAACAGCCGGGAAGGGATGGAGGGCAGGGAAGGGGCACCTGGAGAGAGGCCAACAGTCCCCAGCAAGAGGAACCCAAATCTTTGTGTAATCAATGCCTGAAATCAATCAGGACTTTTGCCACTTCATCCACACAGCCACAACTCCCAAACACTGACAAAGACCTACAAGCATTTCTCTGCTTGCATTTCTTTTTATAAAATTATTGTCAAAAATATTTTAAAAGAACATTAAAAGAATATTTATAGAAACTCCAGGCGTAAGTTATTTTCTGACTTACAGGCTCTTTCGGTCCAAATGGGCAAACTCTTGGAGTCACCACTGGAATTTCCATGCTCCTCTCCCCTTCCCAGGCTGTGGTGAAAGTCTTGAACAGTGTGGAGGAGGTCTCTTGAGAGCCACAAAAGGAAGAATCTGAAGAAAATTCACGGCACTGTTTGTATTTCTCAAAGGCTAATGGAAATTTTTCCTCTAGAATTAAAAAGAAAAACAGGGGGAAAAAAAAGTAAAGACAGCGAAGCTGGAGAATTATTTTTGGCATTTTTGTATCTTTAGCACATTTCAACAGAAGCAGAAAAAAAATTAAAGGGAACTGGTGCCTGCACAAGAAACTCTGCCCATAAAAGATCAAACTGATAACCCAGGAGTTCCACCTCAGACAAAACTTTGCCAACTGAGAAATTCCAGCCACTGTCCTACACCAAATTAATGAAGTACAAATGTTAATTCATTACTCTTTAGCACTCCAGCTCAACAAACATTTATCATGTTATTTAACTTGTTATAAACATACTGAGTGCTTATTAAATTGCCTTTAAAATGCTGAAATCCACACGTATCAGTTAAAATTTAAATTACTTAATATCTGATTTATGAAGGCTGCCAGAGACCTTTCAGGCAGTGACTTTTTCAGCCATATCCCTGTAAATTCTCCTTTAATTCTGTGCCTTTGGACAGTGAGATTTCCAACAACAGGAACAATGGCATTTCTTGTGCAAGCCTGACACAGAAATGGAGGGTCGCGATTCACCTTGATGATTTTCACGTTAAAAATCATCAGAAAGGCCTGGCTGGCACAGAGAGGAGGAATAATTCCCTGTGAATCCTCTTTTCCCCCCTTTCCCTGCATTACCTGAGCCCAGGGGGGTGCTGACACTGGTGGGAGCGTGGCTCAGCCGAGGCGTTTGACACTCCGCGCCCCTCTGGAAGTTCTGCTCACAGGGGATGCTGGACAAATCCTGAATGTCTGCCACTGATCTGAATTATTGAGAGATGTTCTGACAGTTAGAATGGCCACTTCCTGCACCACCTGTGCATCACCAGATCCTGCTATTTTCAGGGTCTTGAAATTTTAATTCCATGCAGCCTTATCTGGCTCGCTGGAACGGAGGGAGATGTTCCCTTTGAAACTCCCCGCAGGAATCCTGGGAGGCCCAAAATCACCATCCTCAGGGAAGTTAAAGAGGCAGAAAAGGTTAATTATTTGCTTCCCCTTCCTTTCCAGGATGTGTTAAATAATCCTCCTACAAAACCAGCTCAGGAAGCTGCTTCCAGAAAGGGCAGGAACTCCAAATGTGAACCAAAAGGCAGAAAAAAAAAACCCAAAATTAAGGGAAAACCTCAAGGGTTAACAAAAATTAATGAGCCATTAATTAAGACTAAATGTAGGCCTTGGGAGCATTTAAAAGAATGACTCTGATAAACTGAGACTGCTGAAGGCACTGACACACGCCCAAGTGAAAAAAAATTAAATCCAAACGGATCAAATCTGGGGGAGATACACCCTGGATTCCATCATCCTCAAAGGAAAGAACAGACACCTCCTGTAAATCAGTAATTTTATGCAAATCTCCATTAGCTGTAAATATAAATTAACCTCATTAGCTGAATCACAAACATACTCTGCTGATTTTTTTTCCCCCCTGAAAATCACAGGACTATTTCTGTAATAAAATTTATTTGGCTCCACACGAACGATTTGCTCTTTAAAGTGATTTTATTTCCCTGTGCCATATGGAGAGAAGAAACCAGGAATCCTCACACTTTCATGGGAAAGAAGCACACCCAGATGAACACCAAGTTAATTACTTCTGAATATGAAAATATTCCCAACTAAGGACAACTCTCTTACACCAATTTCACAACTTTTCCCAGGAAAATACTCTCTCAATACTCTGGGGAGTTTTGTCTTGGTCTGCCCCACCTCCCTTGACAAAATTTTGTAGTTAATGACCAATTTGCTGAAGTTTTGCTATAAAATGTGGCTCTTACACATCTTTTTCTTGGCATTCTTCCTGTGGCTCCCACAGCATCACTTCTTGTGCTGCATCCACACTGAAACGAGGGAGGAAAGGTCACATTCACCCTCAGAAAAGTATGGGAATAGAGAAATTTGGTTTCCTTTCCTTCAGGAAGTTGAAGCACTACCTTCTCTCTGAGGTAGAGTGCAGCTCATAAACACTTACTTGTTCCTTAAAACCTTAGAAGGTGGAGACTGGTAGGAGAAAAATGGCATTTTTAACAGATTAAGGATTTGTTAAAACTTCTAATTGGCATTCACAGCTTCAGAACAAATGTGAAATTAATAAAGTGAAATAAAAGAAATCAAAACCTAGGAATACACACCACTCCATTGTTCCATCACCCCTTGATCTGTCTCAGATTGTGACAAGGTCAAAGAGGATTAGGCAGATGCTCAGAGAGCAACATCCCCTCTGTCCTGCTGCCAAAAGTTCCTGAGTGAAGGGAACAACCAAAAACCTTCCTTTTTTTTATCCTAAATCCAAGTGATTTCTACTGCTGGTGCCTCCCTCAGCTCCTGGGTGGGGAGGAGCCCTGGCAGTCACAGCCAACTTCTGGAAAGATTTTACCACGCTGGTAAAATATAAAATTTAATAATATAAATTTAATATAACAATAATAAAAATATAAATTTAATAAAATAAAATATAAAATTTCATAGGGGGGACAAAAAAACCCCTCCTGCTCTTCAGAGGAGCCAGCCAAACCTCCAAGGTTTCAGAGGCTGCCAAATCTGATGTTACCCCCAGGCAGGATCCAGTGAACATTCCTGGGCTGATCCCATGGGGTTGGGAAAGGCAGGATCTTCATGGCACTTCAGCTCCACAACCAAAATTAAAGCAGATGACTGAAGCTTTAATTTGAATTATCTTTGCTCTGTTTCAGCCTGTGGTTTATCAGTGGAAAAGGAATTGTGATATGTACGTGGCTTTTTTTTTTCCCTATTTAAGCTCCCTCATTAAGGCAAGAAAACCCCCACCAAACTCTGCAAAAGACAAAATCCCTTGAGACCTGTGAAAATCCCTTTTTGTATTTTCTTAGCAAGGAGCTGAGCTATGTAGATAATCATTAAAAACCACCACTGGCATCTTATTTGAATATTAGATATATAAGCAGAATTAATGAAGAGAGCACACTTTAAAAGCTAATTTATGCCTGAAGGAACAATGAAAATGAATTTTTCTACCTGGCTCCAGGCATTTGGCTCAGCTGATTCACTCCCAGCTTGTTTCTGCCACTGCTCTGTGGTGGTGTGCTGCAGAATAGTATTTTTCCTCCTGAATACAAATAACAAATGTTCCCTGTTATTGGCTTTTGCAAGCACAAAAGAAAACAACCCAACTCATTGAACAGGAAATTGTGACTTATATTAATTTTTTTTCCTTTCTTTTTTGTCTGAGTTTCTTGTGACCTTTGTTGTTATGGAGAGACAAATGTGTTTTAAAGATGCATTTTCATAAACATGGCACAGCTGCCAGACAGGGACGGGAGCACTGGGGAATATCACAACATTTAGAGATTGGAGCTAAAAGAGACAACAGAGTAAGGGAACAATGATTCTTCCCTTATTCTGCACACACACTCCGTCAGCTCTCACTGGGTTTAAGCCCAAGATCCTCCCAGCAATGAGAATATTAATGTGTAAATACAACTCTAATTCAGTTTCCAGCACCACAGCAAGTTGCATAAAAGGATTAAACTTTGCCCCAGGGTAAAAATAAAAAGGTTTCAAGCAAGTTTTTGTTTTGGCTTTTTAAGTGAAACACAGCAAGTACATAAACACTGCGTCTGAAATGATTTCACGCACTGCAATGCCCAAACCAAAATCCTAAAAGGCCTGAATTCTCCCAAAAATAGTAATTTTGGAGTGAAAGGAATAAGAGATCAACTGAGCCTGAAGAATGGAGGTCCAGCCTCGTGACAGGAGAGCTGCTGGCAAAAATATCAATGCAACAACTTTGTGTCCCTACCTCAGAAGTGCTTCAAGAAAAAGGACATTTACCTGGAGCCTGAATTGCTGGTGCTGCATCTGCAGGTGATTTCTGTAAAAATCCTGCACAAACATCTTCTGCTTTGCCCTCAGCATCTGAGGTCTGAAAAGGGGAATAAAGAGAATTTAATTCCGTTTTTGACAGAGCAGCTGCAAAGGGCAGGACAACCCTCCCAGGATGATGCTCCCAACAATGGGAGTGGAGAGAGAAACTTTTCAGGAGCAAAGTTTCTGAATTTTACACCAGGCTGTGGTGTAAAATAAGCATACAGTTTATATGTACAAGCAAACATATATGCTGTATGCTTATTTTACACCACAGCAATAGAAGCAAACAGCCCAGACTGGATTTAGCATAAAAATAGAAAAGTTTTGCATCTTCCAGAAATTAATGAAGATTCATTTGCTTACTCTTACCTAAATCTCTATTTGCAGGTACTGTTTTGAAAGAAAAGAATAATAATGGAAAAAAAAAGTCTCCCATTTTCCACAGCTCTCTTCAAATCAAATGGGAGCACAATTAAACCACATGTTGTGTAACTTATGTCCAAAAAATGTTGTTTTTACCTCTGGTTCTGACCTTCCCTCAAGAGCAGGAGGAAGGAAATAATCAGGAGTGAAGAATTCTTCAGTCTCATCAGGAGGTGAATTAAGGGAACAATGCAATTCCCTTGAATGTCCCTGCAAAAGACATCACCTGAGATGATCCCATTCTCTAACAATAAAAAATACATATTTCAGCCAATAAAAACCACTGAAATTCTGAAATTCTATTGAATTATTCCGTGATTTTCAACCCACCTTCTTTTCCTTGCATTACCTTGCTGGTTTATAAAACAAAATAACAAAATAAAAAGGGGGGAAGGAGGAGGGGAATTGTTACTGAGATCAGCTCAGGCTAAACTTTTCCATGGACAAGCAGCTGCCACTAAACACCCTGGATTTCTGTACGTACTCTAGAGAGATTCTCGGCTTGCTGAGGAAAGGCTGAACTCTTAGGAATGGATTTTCCAGACTCTGCTTTCTCATCTGGTGCTGGGGACTGGCAGCTCCTCCCTAGGATGTCAGAGTGGAACAAAATTATTAACCAAAAAAAAAAATTAAAAAAGATGTGAAGTGAGTGATCTGAGGCACTGCTGGAATATCAATGAGAGCAGGCAGTGGCACTAATTGTCTGCCAGGAACACGGAGAAATAATGACATTTAAATGCTCACCTCGTTAATTAATCTAAGCAGGGGAACCTTGCCCTGTTCCTTTGTCCAGAACTTTTTCAAAAGCTTTACCCACTGAGCTGCAGCAGAAAAAGCAGCTGTGTGGTGAGACTGGAAGGAATAAAAGTGTGACAGCACTCTCAGGGGTCTGAGAGCTTTGGGTTTCTCCTGCTGATAACACTAATCAGTGATGATGAAGGTCTCCAAGCTCATCCCCTCCACCCATTAACACCTAATATTCATCTTATCTCTATTTATGCCCATCAAGGAGCGAGACTGACTTGCTCCGAGGGCAAAGCTCTGCAAGATAAAATGGACAAAACTTGTAAAAGTTAAAAAAAAAATCACAGAAGCTGCAATCTGATTGGAAATGGGACAAAAAGAGCTCAGAGCATTTACCTGTGGTGCAAGTCCTGGGTGCAGGCTCCAGGTCGCTGTCCCCAGAGTCAGTTCTGCCCTCACTGTCCCAGGGCTCAGCAGCCTCACCTGGCTGCCAGCCCCAGCTCTGCTGCTCCTCCATCCCGGGGGCTCCAGCAGGGACCTCCTGGGGCATCTCCCTGACGCTCTCAGCTTCGCTCTCAGACGTGCATTCACTGCCAGGGTAGGGACAGCTGAGCCCCAGCTGACCTGAGGCCACTCTCCTGGCCATCTGCTTGACTTCAACTGCACAGAAAAACCCAAAAATTACCACTTGACACCCCAGAATCTGGACCTTCAGAGCACCCCCTGTGTTTCACTGTGCCTGCAGTGTGGAAATTTGGAAAATTTGCATTTGGAAATGCAAAGGTCGGAGCTGGCAGCACCACTGCCTTTGTCATTAAAAGAGCTGAACGCTTCCTTTCATTTTAAATAAAATAAAAGTTTTTAAATTTTAAAACCTGCACAAAACGATATGGACAAGTCTCTACAGGAACAGGTTTTGTTGGCTGGATTCTCCATTATCCGTGCCCGTGCTGCCATCCACTGGGCACTGCCATCCCTGCCCTTCCTGAATCCTCACACTGCCCAAAACCAGGCTGGAATTCCCTCCAGCTCCAGAAACCAAACCACCTCAACGTGCCTGGGATTGTTTTACGCCCAGAATGTGCAAGACACAGGATCCCACTCACCTGGATTCCCTCCAAGAACAGCTTCACAGACCTTCAGCAACTAAAGCACAGAGACCTTTCCTCGTGTGCTGAGTTTAATGCACTGCACTGCAGCAAGATTTCTGATATTAATGCTGATTTAACACTGATTTAACATTGATTTGACACTGATTTAACACTGATTCACTCACTCCTCCACCCTGACTGCATCACCCTCCTCTTCTCACTGCTTTTTTTGCTGCAGAATTCCACCCTTGGCTTTGAATGGCACCTGCAAGAAATGATTATGAAATGCACAAACTATTTTAGAGCCTGAGCATATTGTGTCAAGTATTCCCCAGCCAGGAAAAGGCTCCAAGTTGTTTTAACATCAATTAGAGCACGTGTGCCTCTCAGCCTTTTAACAACCCAGCAGAACCAGCAGATTGAGCTGCCAGGAGCTTGGAAAGCACAGATAATTATTTAGGTTTATTCCAGATTAACCAGACAAGCTGTACAATCTCAGAGCAGAGCTGCAGAGATGCTGCAGCTCCAAACCCACACCGTGGGTGATTGTTTTATTGAGGGGATCACAATTCCACACCTGGACAATGATTCTCCCACCAGAGTTCACTCCCTGACCTCCACTGACCATCAAATATTTCTGTTCTAACCTTTCCCAACAGGTTTTTCTGATCTAAATGGATCCTGGATTCATTTTAAAACTGCAGCAGTTTTCCTGATTTGACCAAACATTAAAGAATTGTCTGTCCCCACCTTTCCAACATGAATCTGCACAAGTTTTGCCAGGTAATTTCAACATGTGCTTTCCATTCCTGCTTAAAACCACAGAGAAATGACATTAAAATGTATTTCTGCTGGGAATTGAAGGAGGCACCTTCATTAGTATCTCCCCAGATTGCTCTCCTTAGGCTCTGGTACATTTTGGACCACTGACCTCCATCCCAGAGGCATGTGAAATCATTTTTAACAGCACTCCTTAACACAAAGTGCCCTGTCACAGCAGCTCTGCAGCTGACAATGACTCACAGCAGGCTCCTCTCTGCACAGATGGCTTTTGCCTTCCTGAGGAACATTTAATGCCAGCCTTGATCCTGATGTGCCTCTCTCTGCAGATGAAATCTGTCAGAATTAACTCTTCTATGAATAAGATCAAAACTCACCACTTCTCCTCCTCCCTTCTTGCTGCAGGATGTGAATCAGCTCCTCTCTGGCACTGCAAGTTGAACTTTTTCTGGCTTCTTGCAGACACGTGTGGGAGGAGATGCTGAAAGGAGTCCAACAAGCCATGATTCAGCACACACTGGGCACTCTGCTAATTACTGCTAATTACTGCCTGAGCTGGCTGCATGCAGCCTCAGAACAGGACAGCACCAACTTTAATCCCTGAGTTTTATTTTAGCTGCTCTGTTCAGGACAAAGGATGACAACTCCAGCAAAATATAAAATATAAATCCAGCTCTGCCCTGCATTTATAGCAGGTTTCAGGTGCAGGCAGGCAGTGAAAACATGGAACTTCCAGGGGGATGAGTGGACCTCAATGAGTCAATATTATCCTGACAGGAGAGATGTAATTGGATTTCTCTCTTTCTCTTTGGTCCATGTATTTAATAATGAAAGCTCAGACCTCAACACAAACAGAGATATTTCTCCACTGAGAGAAGAGGAGAAAGAGGAGAAACATTTCTCCTTTTCCCTGAGATTCCCATCTCCATTTCAGTGCAGGATTTGGATTTTAACCCCACCCTGAGCCCCTGGATCAGTGCTGTCCTGGGAGGACTGGAGAGAAAGAGGAAATAACACAATCGCACTGCTGAGCTGTCTTCATTCCTGTATTTAAAGCCCGTTTTAAAGGGCAGATTCATCCCTCCTCTTGGACACCACCCATCCCTGCTAAGGATCACAGAAATGATAACCAGGCCCCTGCCCAACACTTTACCTCCTGGTTTGGGCTCACTTCACCATCCAGCCCCCTGCCCACGCTGCAGCCCAAGCCATCACGATGGGTGGTTGCAATCTTGCTCTTCCATTTCTCATTCTGAATTGCCTCTCTTTCCTTGGCTGTCTTGGGAACAGCCTGGAAGCTGTCTCTGCCTGGTGCCTGACACGTTATTGGAGCTGGAATGTAGTCCCTGGATGGTGGAGCCACAGCCTGGTGTAAAAAAATATCAACTCCTGAAAGAGCCTTGTGGGTGTTTTGGGAAGCAGCATCAGAGCCATCCCAGTGCCTTCTCTGAGAACTCCCCTTGGGAAGCAGATTCGTCCTGAGCTCCTGGAGCAGCCTCCTCTGCTTTGCCAGGGCCTTCAGCCCATCCAGTTTCTCCTCAGTCCTGCTGAGGGAATGTCCAGCCTGCTGCAGCATGCTCTGCATGATCTTCAGGTTCAGGACGCATTTGCTGATGTGCTGCTCGCTCTGCGAGGGGCTGCTCAGCCTCCTGCCAGCATCTCCTCTCACCTGGGACAGCCCAGGGGCTTCTCTCACCCTTTCCTCTTCTTCCTCCTCCTCCTCCTCTTCCTCTTCCTCCTCCTCCTCCTCTCCAGTGAAGCCCGTGGTGGACCCTGAGGACTCCTCTTCCTCCTCACCCTGCCAGCGGCTCTGCTCTTGCTCCTGCTGCCTTTCTGCATCCTTCAGGGCCTGGCCTGACCCAGGTCCTCCTTCCAGGAAACCTTGGGGACCTTCTGGGTAACTGGCCAGGATTTCATTCATCTCAAAGCTGCACAGGCTCCCATCCACATCACTCTCGCTGGAGGGAGAAGCTCCTGGCTGCACTTCAGAGCAGACACTGAGGCTCCTGTCCTGCTCAGGGGGCTCTGCTGCCTCCTGCAGCACCACAGCACTGCTCTCCCTGGGGAAAACTGAGTCCTTGGGGGGAGAAAAACCACCTGGAAAATGCAATTGGAAACATGAAATCATTTCTCCAGAAACCCAACAGCCCTGCTGCTTTTGCACGTTGAGGAGAGAATTTTGGGAATTCAGAAATTCCACGAGCAGCTTTTGACACCTCTGCTGAAAACTGTGCCTGAGCAAAACAGATTTAGAGCCCTGAGTCTACAATAAGTGGCAGCTAAAATCCAAAACCAACTGCTTCCTATCTTCAACCTGCATCATAAAATCTGTGAGTGCTCCCATTTTAATTGGGATTTCTGTCAGGCTGCTGTGAGGAACACATGAAGGACAGCCTGCGCCAGGAAACTCACCAGCCTTGCTTATCTCTTTTTCCTGGACTTCCACTGTTCTCTTCTGGAAGCTAAAAGCTGATGCCCAGCAGATGTTGACATCTGCAAGAACAGTAGATCTCTGGGCTTTGGGTACTCCACTTTCAGATTTAACCAAGTCCTGTAAAACAAAACAAAAAAAGGAATAAAATACAATTGTATTTGACAGTTCTGTGTCTCTGCCTGCTTTTCTGAGGGTATTGGATCACCTCCTCTAGATTTAAGCAGAATCTAAATGGACACATCAAAGATCAGAGTGCTGGAAATCACCTTCAGGTCATTTTTCAGGATATACTGAATATCCTGAAGCTTCATGGAGCGGTTCCTCTGTTTGGGTTCCAGCCCTGATTTGACAACATCATAGTAGAGCAGGGGGAGCCTGACATCTGCTTGCAGCTGCTCCCCTGAAAGGATGAGCTGCTTAACAGCCGAGTCTTCCACACCTTTCCAGGGAGGGCTCTCTGCAAGACACAAGTGCAGATTTTATGTCACCAGCTGCACATTGATGTTAATTTTAAAGAAAGTTACATCATTCCCTGATGTCATTTTTAAAAAGTGATAAAATAAAATGTAATAAAATAAAAAATCATATTATTCTCTGTCCATTCCCTATCTCCTCCCTGTCTTATTCCAACAGTGGATGCTTTCAAGGGAGCTGACAGAAATATCCAGAGGAGAGTGACACTGCAAACAACCCTGCTCTGGATTCTTCACTGGGATTAATTTTTAGGGTAATTGTTTCTCCCATTTCACTGTCAGAATAGTCAGAGTGAATGCAGAACAGACATTATCTGTAATAACAGCTACAAAAACAGAGTAACATTAACTTATCTCTAAGTTATCACACAGATCAAAAACACAAAAGCTGCACAGGCTTGTTTTGAACACTGAAAAGACTTAATTGAATGTTTTGCTGTGCTGGCAAGAAGAAGAAAGATAAACAGCAGAAAACCACTTTATTTCTCCAATAATTTCATCCCTTAGCCACACAATTTTAAGTTTTCTGATCACACTTTACAGGAGTTCCCAATAATCTTTGTTATCGTTGTTAATATTTGGAGTTTTTGCCTGATTTATTTTTGCCTGTTTTTTAATTTTTTTATTTTGCCTGGTTTATTTTTTATCCCAAAGCTGTGCACTGACCTGTCAGGGCCTCCTGCAGCACTGCACAGAAGCTGTAAACATCTGATTTGACCGTGCCAGGTTTGCCCAGGATAATTTCAGGGGAGCTCCAGCGGAACAGCTGGGCTGGGACAGGGATTCGTGTCAGGTCACTGTGCTCCCCACTGTCCTTGCTGCAAAAAGGGGGGAAAAATGGAAATCAGAACATACAGCACACTCAGCTGCAAGGGTTATATTTAGGAATTAAAACACCCGAGTGTGCTACAGCTTTTAGTTTAATACATAAAAGCTTCAGGGCGTTTCTGCAAATAGAAATGTGCAGTAAATGTCTTTTGGCTTGTAATTCTTCATATAAAAGTTGGTAATTTCTTTCTCTGAAGTCTAATTCAAGGGCACACGGGGGTCTTGGGCTCGGTGCTCTGAGTGCCCTGGGCAGTGAGAGGAATTTCCAGAGGAATTTCCAGAGTAATTTCCAGAGTAATTTCCAGAGTAATTTCCAGAGTAATTTCCAGGGTTCCCAGAGCAGCCCTGAGGAAGTTCCTCACCTCTCTATCATGTGCTCCAGGTTGCAGAGCTTGCCCTCCCCCGAGGACACGATCTGGATGGCAAAGGAGGAGAGGGAGCGGTGCAGGAAGCTGAACCCCCATTCTAAAAAACCCCAAAAATCTCTTTTTCACCCTGTGACCAACTATTAAACTCTCTTGACTTGTAATTCTTCATATAAAAGTTGGTAATTTCTTTTTCTGAAGTCTAATTCAAGGGCACACGGGGGTCTTGGGCTCTGTGCTCTGAGACCCCTGGGCAGCCAGAGGAATTTCCAGAGGAATTTCCAGAGGAATTTCCAGAGGAATCTCCAGGGTTCCCAGAGCAGCCCTGAGGAAGTTCCTCACCTCTCTATCATGTGCTCCAGGTTGCAGAGCTTGCCCTCCCCCGAGGACACGATCTGGATGGCAAAGGAGGAGAGGGAGTGGTGCAGGAAGCTGAACCCCCATTCTAAAACACCCCAAAAATCTCTTTTTTAACTCATGACCAACTATTATTCCATTTAAACTCTCTTGACTTGTAATTCTTCATATAAAAGTTGGTAATTTCTTTTTCTGAGGTCTAATTCAAAGGCACAGGGGGGGGTCTTGGGCTCTGTGCTCTGAGTGCCCTGGGCAGGGGCTGGAGCCGTCCAGGGCAGCCAGAGGAATTGCCAGAGGAATTTCCAGAGGAATTTCCTGGGTTCCCCCAGCACCCCCAATTTCAGAGCAGCCCTGAGGAAGTTTCTCTCCTCTCTATCATGTGCTCCAGGTTGCAGAGCTTGCCCTCCCCCGAGGACACGATCTGGATGGCAAAGGAGGAGAGGGAGCAGTGAAGGAAGCTGAACCCCCATTCTAAAAAACCCCAAAAATCTCTTTTTCACCCCGTGACCAACTATTATTCCATTTAAACTCTCTTGACTTGTAATTCTTCATATAAAAGTTGGTAATTTCTTTCTCTGAAGTCTAATTCAAGGGCACACGGGGGTCTTGGGCTCTGTGCTCTGAGACCCCCGGGCAGCCAGAGGAATTTCCAGAGGAATTTCCAGAGCAGCCCTGAGGAAGTTCCTCACCTCTCTATCATGTGCTCCAGGTTGCAGAGCTTGCCCTCCCCCGAGGACACGATCTGGATGGCAAAGGAGGAGAGGGAGCGGGGCAGGAAACCCCAGCACCTCCTGAACCCCCATTCTAAAAAACCCCAAAAATCTCTTTTTTAACTTGTGACCAACTATTATTCTACTCAAACTCTTGACTTGTAATTCTTCATATAAAAGTTGGTAATTTCTTTCTCTGAAGTCTAATTCAAGGGCACACGGGGGTCTTGGGCTCTGTGCTCTGAGACCCCCAGGGCAACCAGAGGAATTTCCAGAGGAATTTCCTGGGTTCCCAGAGCAGCCCTGAGGAAGTTCCTCACCTCTCTATCATGTGCTCCAGGTTGCAGAGCTTGCCCTCCCCCGAGGACACGATCTGGATGGCAAAGGAGGAGAGGGAGCGGTGCAGGAAGCCCCGGGAGTGCAGGAACCTCAGGGCATCCAGGATCTGCAGCAGGACGTGCAGGAGGGTCTCTGTCTGCAGCACCGGGAACTCTGCTCGCTGCAAAAAACAACCCCAAAAGCACCAAATCTGCAGGGCAGGTGGTTAAACTTGGGCTGAGGGAAAGTTAGGGTTAGTTCTTGTGGGTATGGTTTGGTGGAGAAGGCAGCAAGGGAAATTTATTGGAGGAAAAAGGAAATTTATTTTTTGTTCTCGATGCTAAACCAAGTAGCAATATCTTAAAAAGAAGAGAAAAATATTAAATGGCAACAATAAAACACAGATTTTTTTTAATTGATTTAAAAAATTAATTAAATTTCTAAACTGATTTAAAAAATAAGAAATATAACTAGAAACTCAGACACAGGCTGAGGATTTTGCCTTCTCGAGGAAAGATGTTAGCCACTAAACTTCTGATGAATTATTATCTAAAATCCAAGCATGGCAGTTACCCTTTCATGGAGGATGCTGTAGAGAGAGCCAAAGTGAACCCTCTCATAGACCAAACGAGTTCTCTCCAGGTCACAGGACAGACAGACAGACATCAGCTGCAGCAGGTGAGGGTGGCGGAGTTTGCTGCACAGGGAGAGGAAAAATCAAATTTACAAATCTGAGATGAGAGGAAGGAAAGTCCTGCCCTGCTGAGTGATTTTATCAATATGACATGAGTGTTGGAATATATTTTAGTGTAAATGTATTCTTCCTACTGAAATATTCAATTTTAGGAGATCAGGAGTGGGAAGAAAATTGTATTTCTGATTTGGGGAAGATGTGCAACCCCAGCTGAGAGGTAAATTCCATTCTTCCTTAGGTAAATCCCATTCCTCCAAAGGTAAATCCCATTCCCCCCAAGTAAATCCCATCCCCTCAAGGTAAATCCCATTCCCCCCCAGGTAAATCCCATTCTTCCTTAGATAAATCCTATTACTCCAAGATAAATTTCTTTCCTCCAGGTAAATCCCATTCTTCCCAGGTAATTCCATTCCTCCCAGGTAAATCCATTCCCCCCAGGTAAACCCCATTCCCCCCCAAGGTAAATCCCATTCCCCCCAGGTAAATCCCATTCTTCCCTAGGTAAATCCCATTCTTCCTTAGCTAAATCTTATTACTCCAAGATAAATTCCATTCCTCCAGCTAAATCCCATTCCTCCCAGGTAAATCCCATTCTTCCCAGGTAAATCCCATTCCCACAAGGTAAATCCCATTCTTCTCTAGGTAAATCCCATTCCCCTGAGATAAACCCCATTCCCCCCAGGTAAACCCCATTACCCCAATGTAAATCCCATTCCTCCCAGGTAAATCCCATTCTTCATTAGATAAATCCTATTACTCCTAGATAAATTCCATTCCTCCAGGTAAATCCCATTCCCCCCAGCTGATCCCATTCTTCCCAGGTAAATCCCATTTTTCCTTAGGTAAATCCATTCCCCCCAGGTAAATCCCATTCCCCCCAGGTAAATCCCATTTTTCCTTAGGTAAATCCATTCCCCCCAGGTAAATCCCATTCCCCCCAGGTAAATCCCATTCCTACAAGGTAAATCCCATTACCCCAATGTAAATCCCATTCCTCCCAGGTAAATTCCATTCTTCCTTAGGTAAATCCCATTCCCCTGAGGTAAACCCCATTCCCCCCATGCAGATCCCATTCCCCCCAGGTAAATCCCATTCCCACAAGGTAAATCTCATTCCCCCCATGCAGATCCCATTCCCCTGAGGTAGATCCCATTCCCCCCAGGTAAATCCCATTCCCCCCACCCCAGAGAGCCCCAGGGCAGCTCCTGCCCCACCTGCTGTGCTGCTGCTCAGCCAGGAGCAGGTCAGCCAGGCGCAGTTTCCAGCTGTTCTGCTGGGGCTGGAAGCTCAGCTCCTTCACTGTCACCCTGCTGCCTCCCCACATCAGGCTGCAAATAGAAACAGGAATCTGCACCAGATGTTTCCAGCAGTGTTTTCCCTGTGGTTTGTTTTTTTTTTCCTTTTTTCCCAGTTATGTGGTTTTTGGGGTTTTTTTTGTGGTGCTCTGGTGCTGCCTCCCGCTGTCAGGAATTTAAATTTTGCTCTTTTAAACTGACAATAAATAAACTCGTCCTGCTGAAGGTTGATGGAGCAAGAAAGGCTCCCTGCCCAAAATCCCACCCCTTCCACAAGGAATTCCCTTCACCAAAGGCCATCAGTGACACAAATCAGAGTTTTGGGGAGATTCAATCACCAATTTGTCAATAAAGACACAACCCCTTCCTTTAACACACAGTAATTAGACAATACCATAATATTTAAATTATTACCAATAATTACAAGATTTTAAATGAATGCTCAGCCTGCCCTTGCAAGTCTCATTTCAGCACAGGTTATGCAGAGGAAATCCTGGATGAAGATTTACAAGGATTCAATGCTGAACAACACAATCTGCGCAACCCTAAACACATTTCCTACCACAAAAAAAGATCAATACTGAAACACTGCCATCATTAATCAGCCTGAATTGGGTTAATATTGCTTGTGGGTTGTTTTTGGCCTCTCAGCCGTCAGCGTGACTCAGATATTAATCAATAAACAGCAGCAAACAAGGTGCAAGCAGGAAATAAACACAGAACAAATGTGGGAAATTACCCAAACAAACCACTGGCACAACAATTTGCCGTGTGATTGCAACAAGACACAAAAGAGGGGCTAAAAAAATCTCTTGAATTCCACTTACTTGGTCATGATCATGTAGGGCCCCACGGGGTAAGAAAATGCTGGCTCATCATCAGCCTGAACCACGTCCCTGTCCCCAATGATTGGGAGGGAGGCCAGGTAGCCCAGGTGGCCACTGCCTGCCAGGTGGAACTGAAAATGCAGGAAAATGAAACAGCAAAATGCAGGTGGAACTGGAAATGCAGGAAAATGCAACATCAAAATGCAACAGCATAATGCAACAGTTCCCAAAATGCATCAAGCTCATCAATGCCCTGAGCATCACCAGCTCAAACATCACCGTGAAATCTGAAAATTCAGGGCCAAGATTGAAATTTCCCACTGAAGCTGGAAGAGGGAAAGCAGATCCAGTCCTTAGGAAATGCCAACAGGTGATGTTTAATAGGAATTTCTGCTGGTCCAAACCCAACCAGGCACCAAAGGCCTGAATATTTGGGCTCTTCATGGGTTTTTTTCCCCCCCCTCATCTTTTCAGCAGAAATAAGAATGCACTAAAACTTAAAAAGTTGAAAAGAAGAATGCACTAAAAGTTAAAAATAAGAATGCAGTAAAAGTTGAAAAGAAGAATGCACTAAAAGATAAAAACAGCACAGATAATTCCTGTGAGGAACAGGAGATTCTGGGGAAAATGTTCCAATATCATGAGAAAAATCCCTCCCACAGCAGCTCACCTTCCCAAAACCAAAGCTGTAAATGTTCTTGGCCACGCTGGGTTGTCCCTTCAGTAACTTCCCCAGAGGAGTCTCAGCATTTCTAACACCAAAGCCAAAAGCAATAACAGCAATTTATTTATTCCAAGGCTTGGATACAGAGAGAGAAGGAAAAAAAAAGCAGAATTTCTGCCAGAACCCTGCATTTGACTGGTCCCACACATGTAATGGGGATGTTAAAATTCCAAATTACTGACACACACTGTATGTCCTGCACTGCTTTTTTATTTTTCCCAACATGTATCTGACACACAAAAACTCCTGAAACAGATGGGAACACCCCCAAAAACATCTGCAGTGACCTTAAAAAGGCAAAAACCAAACTACTTCCTGCTACCACTTTTATGCTACTAAAATCCAGTGCTTTTAATGCTGATTTCAAGAGTTTCATTAATAAACTGATAAATTAATGTATTATATTGCATATTGCATATTGTATATTATATATTATATTTAAAATGCATTTAATTTACATATATATGTTTAATTTATATATATGTTTAATTAATATACAGATATTTACAACTATCAAGTATCTATTTAGAACTGTGACAACAGAAAGGAAATTAATTACAGTGGACTTAAATCTGCTATTGTCAGAAAGATATAAGAACCTGCTAATTTTAAATAATAATATATAAATATATATATATATATATTATTTTAATTTTAAAATAGCAGAAAATGGAAGTAAAATCTCTCGTTACCCTTGGACAAGGCCACCAAACCTCGAGGGGCTGCAGATCAAGGCCTTTGAGGAGCCAACTTTCCTGAGCAGATCAGAGGGAAGATTCCAAATGGCAGCCTGCATGTGCAGGGTGCACTGCTGGATAAATTCCAGCATCTGGGCAGGAAAAGCAATAAAAAACAGAGCTTCAGAAGAAAAAGAACCATTTAAAATTCCTAGATCTGGATTATTGGAAGAAATAACTGGTTATTTGGAATATCAAAATGGGCATCAAAAAGTATAGAAAAAATCTTAAAAAATCAGAACAACAATGGTAGTTTCAGGTTCCTTTTGAAGAGGAGCATTGTGGTAATGGGGAAGAGGAGTTTTAAGTTAATATTGCAGCCAGGAATGAGTTTCCCACAGCCGTACCTGAGTGTTGTGATAAAGGGGAAGAATTTGAAATTTGAAATGAATATTCCAGCCAGGAATGAGCTTCCACAGCAATACCTGAGCATTGTGATAAAGGGGAAGAGGAGTTTGAAATCAACATTGCAGCCAAGAATGAGCTTCCACAGCAATACCTGAGCACTGTGATAAAGAAGGAGTTTGAAATGAATATCCCAGCTGAGAATCAGCTTCCATAGCAATACCTGAGCATTGTGATAATGGGGAAGAGTTTTAAATGAATATTCCAGCCAAGAATGAGCTTCCACAGGAATACCTGAGTGCTGTGATAAAGGGGAAGAGTTTGAAATTAATATTGCAGCCAAGAATGAGCTTCCACAGCAATACCTGAGTGTGAAAATGGAGGAGTTTGAAATTATTATTCCAGCCAGGAATGGGCTTCCACAGGAATACCTGAGCATTGTGATAAAGGGGAAGAGAAGTTTTAAATCAATATTCCAGCCAGAAATCAGCTTCCACAGTAATACCTGAGTGTTGTGATAATGGGGAAGAGGAATTTGAAATGAATGTTCCAGCCAGGAATGAGTTTCCATAGCAGTACCTGGGTGTTGTGATAAAAGAGGAGTTTGAAATTAATATTCCAGCCAAGAATGAACTTCCACAGCCATATCTGAGTGTGAAAATGGAGGAGTTTGAAATGAATATTCCAGCCAGGAATGAGCTTCCACAGCCACACCTGAGCATTGTGATAAAGGAGGAGTTTGAAATGAACATTCCAGCCAGGAATGAGCATCCACAGCCACACCTGAGCATTGTGATAAAGGGGAAGAGTTTGAAATTTGAAATGAACATTCCAGCCAGAAATCAGCTTCCACAGCCACACCTGAGCATTGTGATAAAGGAGGGGTTTGAAATGAACATTCCAGCCAGAAATCAGCTTCCACAGCCACACCTGAGCATTGTGATAAAGGAGGAGTTTGGAATGAACATTCCAGCCAGGAATGAGCATCCACAGCCGTACCTGGGCGCTGCTCTCCTTGCTGCCTGTCAGAGCCCAGAGCTGGGGAGTTCTGCCCTGGCTGTCGTGCACTCGGAGCTCTCCTCCCTCATCCAGCAGCTTGCTGAGGATGCCCTGGCTCCCCGAAAATGCAGCTGCATGCACTGGGGTGCTCCCGTCATAGCAGCGACTGGGGAAGGGCAGGAAATGTTCAGCAGGGGGAGAAACAGCATTAAAACAGCATTTCCGGGGTGTTTGTGTGCCCCAAAATAACAGAATAAACCACGAAAAAAAAAGGAAAATTATTTCTATATTTACCTCTGAGGAGCTTTGGTTAAAATAACATTTTCATGCCCCAAATAACAGGATAAATCATATATATATATATTAAAAAAACATACCATATACATATGTATATATACACTGCATATATATATACATATACAGCATATATATTTATGTCATATATATAAAATATATAAAATATATAAACCGTATATATATATGATATAGAAATAAAATTATTTCTGTATTTACCTCCAAGGAGCACAGCATTCCTGCAGTATTTGTGTGCCCCCAAAAAAACAGAGTAAACCACGAAAAAAATGAAATTAGTTCTATATATACCTCTGAGGAGGTTTGGTTAAAATACCAACGTGCATCTTAAGCACTTCTGCCTTTATGCCCAGTGAATTTTGTGCTTCATGCTGACTAAACCAACTTGAAGGTTTATTTTACTTAAAAATAAATGTTTGATACTTAACTGATTGGCATCGGAGCCGTATTCCAGCAGCACATCCACTATTTTACCCAGGCCCAGCAGTGCAGCAGTGAACAGACAGGTCTGGCCCATGGAATTCACAGCATCAACAAAAATTCCTGCGAGGAAACCCAAAATTCCATGGTGGAGTTTGTTTAAATTGAAAAATTGCTTGTTTTAATAAAAGCTGGTGGTTCATCATCACTGCTCCGAGCTGCTGCAGGTACGAAAATCCAGCAGCAGAAAGTGAGGGGGAAAAAAACCCAGCAAATCGCATTTTTGTGACTTTCTATAAGGAAAGAACTGCATGTCCACAAGGATGAATAAAGGATCGGTAAGTAAGAAATGGTGCTGTTATGAGTTGTGTAAGAACGACTGAGAGTACGACTGGTTTAAGACCGGAACAAGGGCGGCATCTGTAAATTTGCTCTGTTTTAGAACCACAATAAAAAAAAGGGCCACAAACCACTCAGCCCGTGTTCTCTCCCTCCCGAGCCCCACACAAGGCACCCGGGAACGGTCATCAATGGCGAGCGGCCCCTGCCCAGGCAGCACCGCACGCCCGCTTCGCGCTCAGGAGAGAACACCTCGCTCCTCCTCGTGGCTTGTGACGCCGATCAGGGAAGATCACTCTCCTCTAGTGACCAACTACAGAAATGATCCCTGAAAGTATAGTCTTAACCAAACCCCCGCCGCCGCGCCCGGCCCTGCCGCCGCCGCCCGCGCCCAGCGCACGGCGAGCCCCCGGCACCCGCCCGGCAGCGCCCGCCGCGGCCCCGCCGAGCCCCCGCCGAGCCCGCGGGAGCGCGCCCCGAGCCCCCGGCAGCGCCCGCGCCCCGCGGAACGGCCGCGCGTGGCGCCCACCGGGACACGCCCCCCCTAATCTGCATGTTCTGCCCCCGCTGACCAATCAGAGGCGCGCCCGCCCCAGCCCCGCCTTCCCGGCCCGGGACGCCTCACGGGAGGCGGAATCGGCACCGCGCTCTCCCTTGTCCCTTCCTGACGGGCACTAGGTCACAAAACCCCCCTGCAACGCTACAGGATTCGGGAAAAGTCGCTCGAAAGCTGCGTGGAGGAAAAGGACCTGGGGTTGCCGCTCGAGGTGGCGCACAGGAGCGGGCAGCGTGCCCAGGGAGCCAAGCGGGCCAGTGGAACGTGGCTTGTACCGGCAGCTGTGTGACCAGCGGGAGCGTGGCAGTGACCGACCTCTGTACTCGGCACTGGTGAGGCCGCACCTCGAATCCTGCGTCCAGTTTTGGTCGCAGCACAAACAGAAGGACGTTGAAGGGCTGGAGTGTGTCCAGAGAAGGGAACAGATTTTGGGAAGCGTCATGGATCTGATGTGGAGCACTTGAGGAAGTGGATTGGCTCAGCCTGCTGGATAAATTCCATTGTGCACTGGAAGGATTTATAAAATGTGTTTGTGACACTTGGGGTCAGGATTCAGGAGGCAGCCAATAGCGAGATCGCAGGGCTGACCCTTCATCCCAGAGAACAGTGTTTTTTGACTATGATAAAAAATAAAAAAAGGGGCCACAAACCATTCAGCCGTGTTCTCGTGTTCTCTCCCTCCTGAGCCCTGAGGGGACGGGGAGGGGGCCCAGCCGGGAGCAAAGGAGCCTCAGGGGAGACTTTCACCCTCCCTGCCCCGGCCTGCAAGGAGGATGAAGGCAGCTGGGCTCTGTCCCTCCTGCACGGAACAAGTGACAGGGTGAGAGGAAACGGCCTCAGGGCGCACCAGGGCAGGTTTCGGTTTGATATTGGGGAATATTTATTCACTAGGAGGGTTCTCCACCACTGGCACAGCTGGCCAGGGCAGTGGCCGAGTCGCCATTCCTGGAGGGGCTTATAGAACGTGCGACTGTGGCACTTGGGATCAGCATTCGGGAGGCAGCAGGCAGGTGAACCACAGCTCCTTAGTATTAATTCTGCTTTTTGAACCATGATTAAAAAAAGGGCCACAAACCACTCAGCCCGTGTTCTCTCCCTCCCGAGCACCACACAAGGCACCCGGGAACGGTCATCAATGGCGAGCGGCCCCTGCCCACGCAGCACCGCACGCCCGCTTCGCGCTCAGGAGAGAACACCTCGCTCCTCCTCGTGGCTTGTGACGCCGATCAGGGAAGATCACTCTCCTCTAGTGACCAACTACAGAAATGATCCCTGAAAGTATAGTCTTAACCTCAGCCCCGCCGCCGCGCCCGGCCCTGCCGCCGCCACCCGCGCCCAGCGCACGGCGAGCCCCCGGCACCCGCCCGGCAGCGCCCGCCGCGGCCCCGCCGAGCCCCCGCCGAGCCCGCGGGAGCGCGCCCCGAGCCCCCGGCAGCGCCCGCGCCCCGCGGAACGGCCGCGCGTGGCGCCCACCGGGACACGCCCCCTGATCTGCATGTTCTGTCCCCGCTGACCAATCAGAGGCGCGCCCGCCGCCAAGCGCCGGCGCGGCCCCGCCCTCCCGCTCTCCTCCCCCTCCCGCACCCGAAGTGACGCTGCCGCCGGAGCTCGGGCTGTCACGGCTGTCACGGCTGTCGCGACACGACACAAGGGACCCTCCCCGCCCGTGTGCCGCTGCCCCGGCTCCGCAGAGGAGAACAGCCCCGGTACCGACAGCGGCAGCGCGGCACGGTTGCCGCCGGGGCGCTGCGATGGCTCCCAGCCTCTCCCGACGCTCTCGTGGGGGGGCATTCATGGACCAGAAAGAACAAACTCCGGCCTTTACACCTCTGGGCTCAGCACCACGGACCGACGCGATAAAGAACACAACACGGAGCAGTTTCTCCCTAAACTCCATCAGAATTTGGAACCTGACCGACACGGACTTCCACAACTGATGAAGGGCAAATCTGGAACAGGTTCCCTTAGTCCCGTGTCACTCTCTGATCATCCCCGTTCATCAGGGGCAGCACTTTTAAACAAGAAAGTCCCCTCGCCCTGCACTAAGAGATGGGTCGAGAATACCATTGGTCTGAACACCCTCATAAAGGCTAAATCCCTGTGGTTGCTGGGCCCTCCCTGTGCATCGCCCGCTGCGGGTCCCTGCAGCGAGAGCCCGGCTGCGGGATGTGTACGAGAGATGGAAACGCCCCTAGACAAGGCTTGTTTATCCCACTTTGCTCCAGGCTGAGCCCCCTCCCCATCCCCTCAGGGCTCGGCAGGGAGACAACACGGGCTGCGGGGTTTGTGGCCCTTTTTAAATTCTGGTAAAAGAAAGAATTGGATGGAGCAAAGGAGCCTCAGGGGGGACTTTCACCCTCCCTGCCCCGGCCTGCAAGGAGGATGAAGGCAGCTGGGCTCTGTCCCTCCTGCACGGAACAAGTGACAGGGTGAGAGGAAACGGCCTCAGGGCGCACCAGGGCAGGTTTCGGTTTGATATTGGGGGATATTTATTCACTAGGAGGGTTCTCGATCACTGGCACAGCTGGCCAGGCCAGTGGCCGAGTCGCCAATCCTGGAGGGGCTTATAGAACGTGCGACTGTGGCACTTGGGGTCAGCATTCGGGAGGCAGCAGGCAGGTGAGCCAGAGCTCCTTTATATAAATTCTGCTTTTAGCACCACGATTAAAAAAGGGCCACAAACCACTCAGCCCGTGTTCTCTCCCTCCCGAGCACCACACAAGGCACCCGGGAACGGTCATCAATGGCGAGCGGCCCCTGCCCAGGCAGCACCGCACGCCCGCTTCGCGCTCAGGAGAGAACACCTCGCTCCTCCTCGTGGCTTGTGACGCCGATCAGGGAAGATCACTCTCCTCTAGTGACCAACTACAGAAATGATCCCTGAAAGTATAGTCTTAACCCAGCCCCCGCCGCCGCGCCCGGCCCTGCCGCCGCCGCCCGCGCTCAGCGCACGGCGAGCCCCCGGCACCCGCCCGGCAGCGCCCGCCGCGGCCCCGCCGAGCCCCCGCCGAGCCCGCGGGAGCGCGCCCCGAGCCCCCGGCAGCGCCCGCGCCCCGCGGAACGGCCGCGCGTGGCGCCCACCGGGACACGCCCCCTGATCTGCATGTTCTGTCCCCGCTGACCAATCAGAGGCGCGCCCGCCGCCAAGCGCCGGCGCGGCCCCGCCCTCCCGCTCTCCCCGGCCCCTCCCGCACCCGAAGTGACGCTGCCGCCGGAGCTCGGGCTGTCACGGCTGTCACGGCTGTCGCGACGCGACACAAGGGACCCTCACCGCCCGTGTGCCGCTGCCCCGGCTCCGCAGAGGAGAACAGCCCCAGTACCGACAGCGGCAGCGCGGCACGGTTGCCGCCGGGGCGCTGCGATGGCTCCAGCCTCTCCCGACGCTCTCGTGGGGGGGGGGGCATTCATGGACCAGAAAGAACAAACTCCGGCCTTTACATCTCTCGGCTCAGCACCACGGACCGACGCGATAAAGAACACAACACAGAACAGTTTCTCCCTAAACTCCATCAGAATTTGGAACCTGACCGACACGGACTTCCACAACTGATGAAAGGGAAATCCGGAACAAGTTCTCCTTAATCCCGTGTCACTCTCGGATGATCCCCGTTCATCAGGGGCAGCACTTTTAAACAAGAAAGTCCCCTCGCCCTGCACTAAGAGATGGGTCGAGAATGCCAGTGGTCTGAATACTCCCAGTAAAGCCTAAATCCGTGTGGCTGCTGGGCCCTCCCTGGGCATCGCCCGCTGCGGGTCCCTGAGGCGAGAGCCTGGCTGCGGGTTGTGTACGAGAGATGGAAACGCCCCGAGACAAGGATTGTTCATCACCATGTGCTCTCTCCAATTCTTTCTTTAATCACAATAAAAAACTGTCCCAAACCCCTCAGCCCGTATTCTCTCCCTCCTGAGCCCTGAGGGGACATGGAGGGGGCTCAGCCGGGAGCAAAGGAGCCTCCGGGGAGACTTCCACCCTCCCTGCCCCGGCCTGCAAGGAGGATGAAGGCAGCTGGGGTCTGTCCCTCCTGCACCGAACAAGTGACAGGGTGAGAGGAAACGGCCTCAGGTGGCACCAGGGCAGGTTCCGGTTTGATGTTGGGGGATATTTATTCACTGCAAGGATTCTCAAGCACTGGCACACCAGGCCAAGGCAGAGGATGAGTCGCCATTCCTGGAGGGACTTATAGAACGTGCGACTGGGGCACTTGGGGTCAGCATTCGGGAGGCAGCAGGCAGGTGAGCCAGAGCTCCTTTAGATTAATTCTGCTTTTCGAACCACGATTAAAAAAAGGGCCACAAACCACTCAGCCCGTGTTCTCTCCCTCCCGAGCACCACACAAGGGAACCGGGAACGGTCATCAATGGCGAGCGGCCCCTGCCCACGCAGCACCGCACGCCCGCTTCGCGCTCAGGAGAGAACACCTCGCTCCTCCTCGTGGCTTGTGACGCCGATCAGGGAAGATCACTCTCCTCTAGTGACCAACTACAGAAATGATCCCTGAAAGTATAGTCTTAACCTCAGCCCCGCCGCCGCGCCCGGCCCTGCCGCCGCCACCCGCGCCCAGCGCACGGCGAGCCCCCGGCACCCGCCCGGCAGCGCCCGCCGCGGCCCCGCCGAGCCCCCGCCGAGCCCGCGGGAGCGCGCCCCGAGCCCCCGGCAGCGCCCGCGCCCCGCGGAACGGCCGCGCGTGGCGCCCACCGGGACACGCCCCCTGATCTGCATGTTCTGCCCCCGCTGCCCAATCAGAGGCGCGCCCGCCGCCAAGCGCCGGCCCCGCCCTGGGGAGGCGCAGTTCTGCATCAGCGCAACCCACTGAGATCCGCGATTCTAAAACCGAAACCAAACTGCGCCGAGGATTTGGTTTTATGTACAAAATTCCCTCTTCCTATGTGGCTACAAATCTGGTTGTCAAAACGCTTAAGGTCTAAACCGTACCCTAAGTATTCGGCATTTCGAACTAAAACCCCATTTAAAAAGAATATTCCTACAGCCGTCTTTCAGAATTTTAGTTTTACAATGCCTCGGTCATGTCATTATGAGCTCTTTACTTATAAAGGATTAGTCTTCTTTTCAACTAACTTATTTTAATTCGTTTTTTGATTCGCGGACTATTCCTACTTAACAGAAAAGGGCAGCTATAAATCATTTTGTTAACATATTTCACTCAGAAAACTGGTTTCTACAAGGAGTATGCTATTTTTTTTACCAGAAATAAAAGAATACAGGAAAAAGTAAATCTTTTCTGCCAGTACTTGTCTAAACTTAAGCTTTTACCTTTTTTCAGAAGCTTCTTCACTTTCACATAGTTCCCTTCCCTGACATACTCATGCAGGTCAGCTTCCAGGGAGTCTCCTTTTATACTTCCAAGCTTGACTGGGCATGGGAATGGGAGAGGGATGGGATGAGCCATCTTCTTTCCTGAACGCAACTGGGGAAAGGTAGGAAACATCAAGCTGCAAAGCACCTCAACGTCAAGAACTTATTTGTGACTTCAGAACCTGCTTAAAGTTAGGTCTGCCTCCTGCAGAAACATCCAGAGATGGAACGGGAAATCAGCCTCTAACAGTGCCCTCTCGGACGGGAGAGGCGACAACGCGGAGACCACAGACCCTGCCAGGAGCAGCGGTCCCTCCGGGGCACACAGGCGGGACACACCCAGCGGCATTCCCGGGTGGGCAGCGCCCGCTCCAGCCCCTTCCCGGAGCCCCGGACACCCGCGGCCCACGCGGCTCCGCTCACCCGCCGCCCGAACGGCCCCGACACGCGGGAACGCCAGCGCGCATGCGCGGCGGCACCGCTCGCCCGCTTCGCGCCAGGGTGGGGCGGGGGCGGGGCCAAACCGTGAGGGGCGGGGTCGGTGGGCGGGGCCTGGAGCGATCGCCTTCCCGGTTTGCGTCCGGAGCGTGTCCGGAGCGTGTCCGAGCCGTGTCCGAGCCGTGTCCGGAGCGTGTCCGAGCCGTGTCCGGAGCGTGTCCGAGCCGTGTCCGGAGCGATCCGGGGCGTGCCCGCTGCCGGTGGGTCCCGGTGGCGGTGTCCCCATGCAGCGGGAGGTGGGCACGCTGCCGCTGGCCCCCGCCCTGCGCGCACGCCTCGCCGCCGCCGGCTTCCAGACGGCGCAGGAGCTGCTGGACACCGGGCCCTGCGGGCTGAGCAAAGGTACCGGCGGCTTTCGGCCCCGCGGGGCCTCCCCGGGATCTTCCGGGCCCTTCCCCCTTCTCCGTTCCGGCCCCAGTGAGGCCTCCGGGAAATGGGCACAGTGAATAATGATGATAATAAAAAAATAGAGGATTCTGGTAAAAGATCAGCTGACACTGATGGATGTAAATGGGATGCAGGGAAACGAAGGGATTCTGTCAGGGTTGTGGCTCCTCTTTCCCCAGCTTCGCTCTTCTTTTTACTAAGTGATTTAAACAAAATAAGCCTGTTTGAAGTTAGAAAATTGCCTTTTTCCAGGAGTGTGTAGTGATTCCTCCCTGGGAGGATGGGGAGGCCCTGGCACAGGGTGCCCAGAGCAGCTGTGGCTGCCCCTGGATCCCTGGCAGTGCCCAAGGCCAGGCTGGATGAAGCTTTGAGCATCCTGGGATGGTGGAATGTGTCCCTGTCCATGGCAGGGTGGAACTGGGTTTTCTTTACAGCCCCTTCCAACCCAAACCAGTCTGGGATTTTGATTTTCTATAGTTTTACTATCTATGACAATAACAGTTTGAAAATCACATCATTAGTGCCAGAGCTGTGTGCATGTTGTCCTGAGAGGGTGAATATGGAATATTCCATGCTGTGGAATCGGCCAGTGCTTGTAAAATAAAGGTTTTGTGCTTTTGGCTTCTCTAGAAATTGGAATCTCCAGGGAAGAGGCGCTGGAAGCGCTGCAGGTGGTGAGGCAGGAATGTCACGGGGACTCAGCAAGGACAGCTGGGGGATCAGGTGCCACCAGGAAATGCACAGCCCTGGAGCTTCTGGAAGAAGAGCAAACCCAGGGCTTCATCATCACCTTCTGTTCAGCACTGGACAACATCCTGGGAGGTGGAGTGCAGCTGACAAAAATCACCGAGATCTGCGGAGCGCCCGGCGTTGGCAAAACACAGCTGTGGTATTTCACTGTCCCGTGGCTTGTGTGCAACCAAGCAATCCCTTTTTGTTCAGCTCACCTATGAAATGAGTCCATTTCTCTCGTTGTCTGACTGCAATCTCTGATTCTTCTCCAGCATTATAAATACAATAAAGGTTCTGCTGCTCCCTGTCCTGTGTATTCCTCAGCAGGAATATCACTCCAGGAGTGAGCAGGGGCAGCTCTGGGATGCAGATCTTGATCTCTGTTTCTGTTTCTCATGGCAGATCTGTATTTCTGTTTCCCAGGAGTGAGCAGGGGCAGCTCTGGGATGCAGATCTCGATCTCTGTTTCTGTTTCCCATGGCAGATCTCTATTTCTGTTTCCCAGGAGTGAGCAGGGGCAGCTCTGGGATGCAGATCTTGATCTCTGTTTCTGTTTCCCATGGCAGATCTCTATTTCTGTTTCCCAGGAGTGAGCAGGGGCAGCTCTGGGATGCAGATCTTGATCTCTGTTTCTGTTTCTCATGGCAGCATGCAGCTGGCAGTGGATGTCCAGATCCCCGAGTGCTTTGGGGGTGTTGCTGGAGAAGCTGTGTTCATTGACACTGAAGGGAGTTTTATGGTGGACAGAGTGGTGGACATTGCAGCTGCCTGTGTGCAGCACTGCCACCTCATTGCTGAGGCTCAGCAAGAAGAGGGTACGTTGCCAAGTCATTTCTTCTCTGGAGGAGGCAAGGATGGAGTGAAACAAGTGGCTCGTAGGCTGCAGTGTTACTTTTGGAGTGTTTGCTGACAGCTTTTTATTTCCACCTCTGTGGATCAAACCCTGAACTACATCTGTGTCTGGAGCAGACTGGGCTGGGCTACTTCAAAAAGAATTCTTTTTCTACAGGGTGATTTTGTGAACATTTTGATCCTGAGGGTGATTTGAGGTGGTGTGTGGGGTTTTGATATTTGATCTTCTTCCTTTCCTCTTTTTCTTCCAATTTTTTAGCATCTTAATGTTCATATTTGCAGCATCTTCTTTGGTCATATTTGCACCTGTTGAGCAAAACTGAGTGTTTTGTTTCAAAACACAGGAGCAGGTAGGGAAAGAAAAGGGGAACAGCAGAATTTTATGAGGCAATGTTGCTGCTGAAGGCCCATAGAGTAAAACCATAGCTGGAATTCAGCTCCTCCATAAAGTCAATATAGCCAGGCTGCTTTTAATAAGTTTTATTCTCTAAGTCATCAGTCTCCTGGGGATAAGGACACAACTTTTGTGTTACTCATGGAGAATTTATGCACCAAACTTCTGTTTGAACTGAGCTAAAGAGACACTGTATTAAATGAGGTACTGCCTGTATATTAAACAAGGGATGATTAATAGTCCCTGATGTCCTCTGGTGGCGTTCTGGCTTGAAAATGATTTACTGGAGAAGTTCTTGCTTCAGAAATAAATTTTTCATTGTTGGAGGCCTCCCTTGGAGGCTCCAGTGTGTCTGTGTGCAAATGCTGGGATAGCATCTGCTCACCACCTTCCTGACTTCCAAGCCAGATGGAAAATATGTTTCCACACTCCTTACCTTGCCTGTTCTGTTTCTGGGGGCTTTGCTGTTGCTATGTGTGGAGGGCAGGCTTTGGTGGCATGATGAAAGTAACAATATGCTCGTCCAGACTTCTGACTCATTTACTCGTCTGTTTGTTTTGTTCTCAGATCATGGGAAGGCTTTGGAGACTTTCTCTGTGGAAAATATCCTCTCTCACATCTATTACTTCCGTTGTCGTGACTACACAGAGCTGCTGGCCCAGGTCTACCTCCTGCCAGAATTCCTGTCAGAGCATTCCAAGGTAAGGCTTGTCAGGAGGTGTCACTCATCTTCACACTGAAGAGTTTTTGTCTGCTGTAGTAACAGGAGTAAACACCTTGGTACCTCGTCAGCTTGGCACTAAAATGTTGGCTGATAGCAGAGTACAAATGTAAAGCCTTCTGCTTGTTTGCCTTTTCGTTCCCATCCCAATTTCTCTCAAGAGTAATTTGCTTTTGCCATCCTCCTGAATTTCCACTCTGAGTTGAGGACACTGGGTCTGTGCTGCCACATGTTCCATTTCTGGGAGCACTGAGCTGTGAATCAGCACAGAACTGCTCTGCACAAGAACCTCCCAGCCAGGGGGTGTGTGCTGACCATCAGGGTGGCAGCAGAAAGCCTTGGTGCCACTTTTGTTGCCCTAAAAGAGCACTGAGGACCAGAAACATCCTGCACCATCCAAGTGACTCCTTCTTTTCAGTGCATTTTCTGTTGCTACAAGCAACCAGAGCCTGCAGCTTGACTCTTGGGTGGACTGCAGCCAGAAAGTTTCTTAGTACCTAATGTCTTAGGGAAATGCTATTGTAAGGCAGATTTTCACCACCTCCCCTCCAGATTTCTGGGTTCTGCACTGCAGATCACTCCCTGTCAGGATCTGGGAAATATGACTGTGCCTTGTTCCATCAGAGCACAAATCAATGTTGGATTAGAATGTCTTTTGCACATATTCCAAAATTTTTCATTGATGGGAGCTGTGGTGTTCTGGAAAACACAGATGGGAGCCTCACTTGTGCTCGGTGTAGTCTGGTATTCCCCTTTCCCTGCCAGGTACTAACGGTGCCCTGTTGTGTTTGCTCTTGTGGAAAGTACATGGCTTCATTAGCACAGTTCCACTGGGCTGCAGCTCCCTGGAACCATCTGTGCTGATTATCTGGGCTTGGCCTGCAGCCTGAAGTGCTGAAGGTTGCAGGAGAACCACAAGACCTTCTGCTGATTCCTTGGACGGGCTAGAAGTGACTTGGCAGATTGCTCATTGCAGTCCAGCTCTCATTATTAAAATTAATCTGATCCCTCTGGAGCCCAGTCTGGGACCACAGGAAGCCTCCAGACTGTAAGGTTTTTAGGAGAGAGAAAAAGTTGTAGAGGTTTAGAGATAAGAAAGATGTAGAGTTAGAGGTCCAAACGTGCCATTTGGAAATATTAATTAGTTTGAGATCTTGTTAATGATATGAGAAAGACTATTAGAAAATATTCTTGTGGTAAAAAACCTAATTCTTTAAGGTGTGCTAGAGGCAAGCTAGCATGGACAAGGCAGGTGTTACCAAGCTCTCTTTACACTTTAAATACTTTAGGTTTTCCTGTCTCCTCTCTGGGAGAAATTTAACTAAAGTGCATCCTACCTGGACATAATTGTGATAGCCAAGGTGTATAACCATCTCTACATTCCTGTCTAGCATGAGTCATGTTTATTCTGTTAAACTTATTGTTCTTAAAGAAATGACACATGAGTAGAATGTACAGACTCATGGAAAAGAATTTGTAGGAAGGAGGGAAAATGAGAATACGATTAATGTCTTCTTTTAATCCCAACTATTTAATCTTCTTTTGCAAATTAAGGGGTTTTTTTCAGTTGGAGGCCCAGGACCATTTCACAGTGATGTCTGTGCAGGCTTGCATGTTCCAGTCATAAAGAGGCTTCCCAGTAATGGGTTAAATCAGTAATCAGAAAATCGGGATTTTTGTGTTGTTTCCACTTTGTTATCTTGTGCAGTAATGCAGGAACTTGTAGACACCAAGGATTTGAGTGACATCTGAATATGCAGGCACTGTTAGACCATCCATCTCCCTCCTGTATTTCATACTTGGGTCATCAAAACAGCCACAACAAATGAAGTTAGAATAAATCAAAATCCCAGACTAATGTTTACACAGTGTCTTGAGGGTGATGAGCCAGCAGCTGCAGTGTGCTCTGACTTCAGCTAATGATTGCTACAAAAGAAATAATTCAGCAAAGCAAACATCTTGAGGCAAGATAGATTCTCAGCTCCAGTGCAGTGTGCCTGGAATATCTTCAGGCATCTGTTAAACTGTGTGTTTCCAAGGCAGATCTCTCATAACAGCTGAGTTATCTCAGCAGTGCCTCCAGAGAGCCTGAATTCTGATTCTGATTCGGATTTAATTTTTGAGGGAGGAGGTGAATTAATTGCTGTTTGTGGAGAGCTGACTGAAGTACAGTTCTGCTGTTCAATGATTATTTTCTCCAGCTTCTTCTCTGCAAGGCTTGAAACCCAGCTTTGCGAGTTGTGTTCACCTAAGGATGAAATAAAACATTCCAGTGCTCTTAAAAACAGCTCTTGCTGCTTTGTTGTCATTTTTTATAGGATGGTAATGACAGCTTTTGATCTTTTCTGCTGCCTTTAGGTCCGGCTGGTGGTGATTGATGGAATTGCCTTTCCCTTCCGCCACGACTTTGAGGACCTGGCGCTGCGCACGCGGCTGCTGAACGGGCTGGCCCAGCAGCTCATCATCACAGCCAACGAGCACAGGGCAGCTGTGAGTGCAGGGCAGCCCTCCAGCCCAAAAGATAATGCTTTTTATTACAAAGAATGAAGGAAATGTGTCTCTAAATAGCAAAATAAAACTGCAGTAATACCCTCTGCGGTAACAACCTCTGCATTCACTCTTGCCAGTTTAGTTGGTGAATACAGAGGGATCACAAAGGCAAAACCTTCCTAAAAGGTGGGAAATTCCTTCACTTGCCAAAATAAGTGAAATTTGCATCAATAGCCTCCTTAATTAAGTGGCAGCATGGCATTTCCAATGCTGTTTGCCATCATCCCCAATGATTTGGTTGGACAAGGAATGCTCCTCTGGTGACTTTACCTACAAAAATACCTGGGAGCATTCAGCAGTTCCAACACAACTCTCCACTCTCTGTTTAAAAATAAACATTAGCATTCCTAGGGAGGAAAACCACTTTATCTGCTGGATTGGCCTCTCCTGGCATCCATGGAAACCCAGAGCCTCCTTCCTGGGCATTGTTTTACGTCACAGACGGTCTGGAGGTAGCAGACCCGCAGCCAGCAGATGGCACTGGGAAGCTGCAGCTGTTCCAGAAGTTGTTTTGGAAGTCTCTGACAGCTCAGAGGAGCATTGTTCAGGAATTGGAGCTTCCCCAGCCCTCAAAATGGTGCTTGTGTCTCTACCAGTGTGCAGGTGACTCGTGACCTTGTCACCCACAGCTCTCTGGTGCAGTTGGCTTTTGTTCTGAGCTGCTAAAAATAAAACTCCTCTTGTGCTTCCTCTGGGAGCTGTGCGAGGGGAAGAGCCCAGCATTCCCAAAGTGTCCTGACATGAGCTGTGGAGCTCCTTCCTGCTGCTCTGGGCACCAGGGAGATGATGTTCCAAGGTCTGCACAGCCTCAGGTTTCCTGAGTGCTTTCCCCCAGAAATTGGTACCTGGTGACCTTGAACAGCAGCTGCAGTCATTGGACAATGCTTTCCTTTGGTTAAGGATAAAATATATAAATAATTTCTTCTGAACCAGGCAGCACTTTAGTACAAAGTTGCTAAATAAACTCTTGCTAAAGGAGTCAGAGCTTCAGGAACGGTTTTGCTTGGATTTGCCCTCTTGTTAGTGGTGTCTGAGTTAGTTCCATGAGCTGTGAGCAGGCTAAATCCAGCCTGCATGCCAGGGATTGCTTGTCAGGCAGCTCTGGATGCTCTAATATGGAAGGAAGTCAGATCCTAAAGCTGGACCCGGAGTGAGGATGCCCAGCCCTTCTCCAGCAGGGAGATGAGGAGGCTATTATGGGCTGTTACCATGCACTTGTGATGAGTTACTTCTCTAAAATGTGCAATATCTGTGCTGGGCTCTCAGCTGTGTGAATGTTTCAGGGTGTGCTCAGTGGAACTCTTTGCTCTCACACACTTTTCTGAACTACTCCAGCAAGAATCCTCTGAGCACGTCAAACAATGGAAGTCTCTAGGGTCTTAGATGGGTACAATTTTTCATTTTTAATGAACTTTGTCATTAATATTCCTGCCTCTTTTCTGTCTCAGCCACCCCCACTTCTGCCAGGGATCTAACCTAGACTGTCTGTGAGCCTCCCACCAGCGATTGGGGCTGCGAAAACACTCCCCCGCTCTGTCTGTTCACTTCCATTCTGCTTTGTCTTGTACCCACTTGTGCATTTTTAGACTACAAGGCACAGGAATTCAGTTAATCACCAGGCTAATGCACATTGGGAGCAGCACCACCAAGTTCATTCACCCCAGGGACAGAGAGCTGGCTCCTCATGGAGGGCCAGTGCGAGTCAGCTGCAGCTAAACGTAGATCCAAACAACATTTAGGACAAACGTTGTGGGATAAATAAGTTGTGTGGAGCTTGTCTTCCTTGGGGAGGGAGAAATTGAGATTTCTTTAAAGTATTGAATGAAAGAAATCTCCCATTCAAACCAAAAATACATTTTGCAGGGTACTCTTAATTTGTTTTGAAAAGATGAGGCACCCTTACAGTTTCTCCTCATTACAGTTGCCAAGAGTTTTGCCTGAGTAACTGCTCCATCAGTAAAAGTTTTTTTTTAAAATTCCCTCTCTTCCCTCCCACCAGTGAGCTGATTTCCAGGAGATTTTTCATATTTTTTTCGCTTCTGTTTCCTCTTTCAGGTAGTTCTGACAAACCAAATGACAACAAGGATTGGACAGAGCCAGTCCACATTGGTACCTGCTTTAGGTAAGTGTTGAGCTTTGAGTTGAAAATAGATATATGAGTTCCTTTCCTTTGGCTTTATGTACAAAGAGAAATCATCCAAAAATGTACCTGGGAGCTATAAAGCTCTAGCAGGGATGTGGTGAGGAGAAGGTTAAATCACTCAAAAAAGAACCCAGCTTAATGGTTGCATACCCCAAACTAAGCTGCAATTTCCTAAATTCCCTGAGAACCATTCACTGCCTCTCCCAAGCAGTTTAAATTGTTTATTTTCCCATTACCCTTGAACATGTCCCATTAATTATTTGCAAAGGCATTTCATATTTGCTGTATCACTGGAATTCTCTGCAGTTATGATGTAGAGGGAAGTTCTGTGGGGGATCCTCAGGCACAGCCTGCCCTGAGCCAGGGTAAAGATTTTTTTTTTTTGCAGGCTGCTCAGTTTTGCCCTGTAATGAGCAGATACCTCATCCATGCCTTTCTGCTGCAGTCACAGGGGAAAATAAAACAGTTCTGAAGTGGAGATTTCTACAAATTAAGGGAAGGTTCAGCATTTAAATCTTATTTCAGGCTGTAGCATTGCATTATTTTATGATTCACTTAAAGGGCACAAATTCTTCATTTTCTGTGAGCCAAGTAATGATTCCCTTGCTCTGGAGAGGAGAGAGAAGGGGACAGTACAAAGGCAGAGATGTTCCCAGAGTCTGTACAGGCACCAAACCATTTGGCAGAGATAGAGGGTAAAATGGACAAACACAGCCCATCTCCTGCAGGAATGTGCAGAATGTGGAATTTGGAGCTGTGCAGGCAGACCCAGCTCCCAGGATCTGACCCTTTTTGTCAGTTTTGCCTCTTGCTGCCTGATGGATTATTTTTGGCAGCCTTTCTGGCTACAAACTCAATTAAAGCTAATAGAGTCTGTCTTTTTTCACTGGCCAGCATTGTTTGGGAGCTGTTGTGTTTATTGAGTCATGGGGACAGTAAAGAATGTGAAGACATTCAGGGGAGTTTATAATTCCCAGATATCCTGCCTTGCCTTGTGCATATTTTCTTTCACAAACAATTAATTTGACATGACCTCCTGTGGAGCTGACTGTGCCTCTCCCCAGCGTGTGTGACCGCAGCATTGTTAAACTCAGCAGTGTGAACTCTTCCAAAAATGCAACTTGGTACCAGTTGGGAAAATATTTAACCAAGTGGTTTTGATGCCCTGCTCTGAAGAGATGGTGTTTCAAAAGTCTCATCATAAAGGCTAAAGAACCTCCCACTCCTCCATGGTTTGGTGTAGCCAGAGGAATCTTGAGGGAGGGGTCAGCAGCAAACCCCCAAGTAAAATCACTAAATTGGGTTTTTCCTCCCATTGACTGGTAAGCCTGAGAAACAGCTTTTTCATGAAAGCATTAATCTCTAAACTCTTATTCAGCTTCTGAGCAGAAGGGAAGATCTTAATTATGAGGGGAAAAAAAAAAAGAGAAAGAAAAAAGCACAGATGCTGCAAGGTATTAAGTCAGGAGCTTTATGAAGGGGACAGCTTTCTTTCCCACTAGTGATAGCTAAGCTGGGTGTTCCTAGACATTTCTACTAAATATATTTAGAAAGGAGGTCAAATATAAATCTACAGGCAGTTCAACTCAGAAATACCTCATTTTACAGTAGCATTTTTCACTCATATTCAATGCAGTTGGAAATCTGCTGGTGTGGAATTTGTAGCCATTGTAAAATGTGTTTTGATCTCTGCCTCAGAGCCATCTCTGAGAGCCAAAATCTTTAATCTCAACTCAGATAGAGTGGAGCAAGGTCTGGCAAGATGCCTAAAGGGTCTAGGTCTTCATTACAGTGGGATCTTTTTTTTTCTCTTCTCTGTGCTCTAATACCAGAGCACAGGGGCACGAGGGGCTGGGGGTGTGGGGGGGACCAGGGAGGGGAGGACAGCAAAGAGCAGGTGGACAGGGGAGACCTGGCTGGTTTAAAATGCAATCCATCTTTGGAGTGCTGACAGGGATAAACAGGGGAAAAAGCAGCCAATAAAATGTCTGTACATTGACTTGTGGTCAGGTGTGAGCTGAAACATTGGGACTGAGCCCCTGGAGCAGGATAAAAATCTAAATTTCCTTCTCTCTTTCCACCACACCTCCCTGCTTGCTTTTGGTTATTTTGCATTTTGCTGTCAGAAGCAGAAAACTGCTTCAGGGGCCCTTAATGCTTTAATAATGGTTGACTTTCTCCCAAAGCTGGCATCCCAAAGGGACTGATGTTTGCTCATAATTATGCCTGAGAGACAGAATATCACAGTTCTGAAGTAGGATTTAGACCTCCTCACCAGACTTCTTCAGTAGTAATTAGACAAATCTCTTCTTCAAGCTGCCTCTGTTTTCAAGACTTGTGTAGTACCTGTTCTTTATTAGGCATCCATGAAATTTTTCTATAAATATGGAAGTATTGCATCAAGATTTCTGTGAAACACACAGAAATCTTGATGCAATACTTGATGCAGACTACAAAGGTCATTCCTTTTTTAGATCTGTTTGTTGTGAAATCCTTGCAAGTATGAAAAAGATGTGATGCATCACTGCAAGAAAGGCAGATTTTGTTTTAATCATGGGGTGGTTTTTGAAGATGAATTTGATTTCAGCTTGCTGATGGTGGTGATGTAAGAGATAATGATCTGTCATTTTGTGCTCCTCAGGAGAAAGCTGGGGACACGCTGCCACCGTCCGTTTGATCTTCCACTGGGACAACACTCAGAGGTGAGGGAAAATGTGAGGAAAATCCACATAAATACAAGAATGGCACAGGAGAATCTTTCAAAATGGCCATGGGGGGCAAGCAGGGGTTTGAATTTGGCTCTTGGCCTTGCTCTGCCACATCCCAGGCTCCCAATTCCCAAGGAATTGTCTCAGTGAGGGCTGAACTGTCAGGCTCCTCCTCCCCACTGTGGTGGGCTCTTCCTGACAAGATGCCATGGTTTATAAAAGTGTAACATCCTCATGGCTCAGACACAAGGATTTATTTTACTATCTGCATTTTGCAAGATAGATTTGTTTCTGTTTTTTTTTTTTTTTAATAAAACTCGTATTTTAATGTGAATTTTTGCCCTAGACTGTTGAGCTGCTGGGTTACAAGGTGATTTTTATGCCCCTCTCTGAAGAGGTGCAATTTCAACAGTCTCATTATAAAGAACCTCCCACTCCTCCATGGTTGGTTGTAGCCACTATAATTTCTTTGAAAAGAATTTTTTTTTGCTTCAGTGTTTTCATCCCCAGTCAGTCCAAAGCCAGAGATGCCATAGAAGGCTTTAAAGCCACCTGGCCTGTGACCCTTAGGACAGGCTGCTGACCCTGAGCTTCAGGGCTTGAACCTTCCAAAAACCAGTGTGAAATTCTGTTTGTTGCAATGAGACCTCCTCTGTTTCCTGGTTCTTTTTTCCCCTCTTTATATTGCAAGGTCATTTCTCTTTGCTGGTCAGTTAAATTTGTCCCCTATGTAATATCACCGTGCAGCAGCTTGAGATTAAGGAGCTGTGCTGCAATTCCCTAATCTTGTGCAAACAGTGAGCAAAAATGGTGCTAGAATGTTGTTTTGCAGTGTTTTGCTTGTTGAATTTGAAAGAAAAATGCAGTGACACTTTCTTGGGGAGTTTTGTTTTTAAATTCTAAGTTTGAAGGCAATGCAGGATGATTGCAGCAGGCTGTTTAATTTGGAATTAAATTAACATCACTGATTAGTTAACAGTCTTTTTAGGACAAGTTGCATCAACATAATGATTACAGAGTGAACAAAAGTTAATTTTATATATGAAAGGAACTTTTTTTTTTCTTCTGCAACAGAGCTAGGAAGGCTGCAGATAGAAGTTCCAGAAAACAAGCCCCTGGCTTATTCACTGATGTAAATCTGCAGCTAACATGGAGTGGGGCCTGCAGAAACAGCAATTCTGGATACAACTGGAAAAGCAGAAATAGCTCAATGCTGTCTTATTTTTGCACAGGCTGCCTACAGCTGATGCTCCATTGTGATTTTGTTGGTTTTACATCAGGTTATTGAGGCACAAAGATCGTTTGAGGATCCATTGCCTTTTTAAAAATATTTTTTAAATGTGCTTTGGCCACTTTGATACCTGTCTCCTCCTTTCTCTCTACTCCTGAAAACGTCAGAGCTTAATTCTAAGAGTTCTCTTTGCTGGGAGAAAAGATCCTGTTGAGTCAGAGGCTCCAGCTGAGCTCTTGTGAAAGCCTGGCTTCTGCAGCTCCAGATTTGGGCAATTTTGTCAAGTATAACCCAGCATTTGAGTGTTCTGAGGAATTCCCTGTGTAGCTAACATGAAGTGGCAGCGTTCCTCAGGCTGTAATTACGTGCTCTCTAATAGAATGGCACCTCAGGGAGGAAAAAACCCCCCGAAAATAATTAACAGGATTTTTGGCAGGGTGTCTTGCTACAGAGAGCAGAACACTTTCTAGATTGGCTTATGTAAGTGTGAGTTTTGGGGAGGTGGGCACGGTGCAGCCCTGACAAGGGTTGAAAACCCCTTTCTTTTTGAGCTGCTGTGCTATTTTCTCTCTATATTATGCAAGCATTTGCTGTAGAACACAAATCAAGGTGTATTGCTTAGAGTTTAAATGCAGCAAATCAGGGAAGTGTCAGAGGAGAAATAAAAGGGAAACTATTTTCTCAAGGTTGTGCTGTGTGTCAGCGGCAAGGGCAGGCTTAGAAATAGAACATCTCCAGCCTCTGGGTTATATTGACAGGCTTGGGAAATCTCTGGAAAAAGCCTCCCTAGAAGTACTGGAATTCTTGAAGGTCTCTCACATCCTTGAGAGGGCAAAGAACAAGTGATTAATGGAGTAGGGAAGAGGTGTGCTCAAAACCTTTTTTGTTTGCATTTTAAGAAAGTGACATTTGGAATTAATTCATGATGAATATTGTTCCAAAAATGTCATCAAATGCTGTGATGAAACAAGGCTAATTAATCATTCACTCTTTTTAGTAGGTCTAGATTGTGTTTGAGCTGACAGGTCATGTAAGGATGGGAATCCACAGTTTGAATGACCTATATGAAAATACATCCCTAAGAATTCCACTGGTACTGTAGGAAAACTTGGGTCTGGTCACTGGGCTAGTTGGAATTTTTATTACTGTATTAATTAATGATAATTACCTGGGGTTTGTTTTTTTCCCAGGTTGGCCACGTTGTACAAGTCACCGAGCCAGAAGGAGTCCACCATAGCCTATGACATCACAGTGAGTGTCCCTGTGGGAGGGACATTCCCAGCTGGAATGTCACCTGGAAAGGAATTTCACACAAATCTCACAGTGGGCTTTGCTTTCTTAGTGTTGCTTTTCAGCTGCCTTCTGAAGGGAGGTGGTTATACTGGGATAGCTCCAGATTTTGGGTTAATTTGCTCTTTTTCTCTTTAGAAAAGTGACCCAGCATTTTGTCTACTCAAAGTTAAAATACTTTTGATTTCCAGATCAAACTTTCAGGCAGCCTGTGCCCATCTGTTCTGCTGCTGGTGCTGTTTATTTTATCTGCCCCTGAAGTTAACTTTTGCCCTAAGTGCAGTTACCAAGAACAATCTGAGCTTCCTTTTGGGAGACCTGAACCATTGTCTCCCTGCTCAGGTAGGGTGTGGTTTCTCAGGTGGCTTTTTGCCTCTGTTCCAGTTGAGTTCATCTTTTTAGGATGAGGATGACCAGCATTAAACCTGGTATTCCAGAGCCTCTCCAGTGCTTTGTTCCATAGGTATTTCCCCATCTCTGCTTTATGTGTGGTATAACCCACTCTGTGTTTATTCTACACCCAGCCAATATACAGATTTTTCTCTTCTGTCCCTATCATAGAAAGAGCTTCCAGCTTATGGCTGGAGTCCTTATTCATCTCCAGTAAAATCCTGTGATTATTTCCTATTGTGAAGTGCTTAGATACATATTAATGAGAAGAGGTGCTGTCTAAGCTGTATTTAGGTTTAAAAAGACAGCACCACTCAATTCTTACCTCCTCAAATGTCACATCCATAGGTACAATTCCGTAACTATTTGCTACATGTCCTCATGGAAACACGTTGCCATAGCATTTTCTGCAGATTTTAATGCTGCCATCAGATGAGATCCTCAAACTTTCTAACAGAAATCAGGGTTTCCCCCCCCCACTCCTGAATGTATTCACCAGGACAGAAGAAATACTGCAAATTTATAAAGACTGGAAGGGGAAGTGGGACTACATGCCAAGGTTGTTTGGATCATGTGATGTGAATCCTTTTTTCTCCAGCTGACAAACAGATGGATTTTATCTCAGACAGTTTAATTGCCTTTTTCTTTCATTTTTATAAGCACCATAAAACAGCTATGCTCTCTTCTGTGTGAATGCACACTATCTTGAAATAGAGTTGAGAGTGAATCCTGATCAAAGATTAGTTAATATTTAAGATTATCCCTGTGGTTTTTTTCCCTTAATCCTGATGAACTGCTTCAGCAGATGATTTCTTTTAGTAAAAAAATTGTATTATCTCCATTTCTTTCATGAAATTCAGGTCTGATAACAGTCGGCTTGTTACCATTTCTCATTCCATAGTTAAACTGAAAGATGTCAATACATGTCCAGTGTTTCCAAGTCAGATTTGTGCATAACCAGCAAACAAAAAGATATTTAAAAAAATAATAATTCCTCAGAATTGTGCAGATGAGGTGCATTGGTACCATTGGCAAAGTGGCTGCTCAGTACCCATGAGCTGATGAAATGTGTAAATTCATGAGTGAGCTCTGGGTTTTTTTTATCCTGTCCTTCCCAGCACACTGGAGTCAGTCACCACTCTGAGGGGGCTGTGGAACTCCTCTCCCATGAAATCCCTTCTTCCACAGGCTGATAAGGATTCATTCTTAAATGCAGAGTATAGAAATGGAAATTGATTTATGCACAAGGGAGTAAGTAGCTGGGCTGATTCACCTGAATTTCCCAGGAATGTGACCTGATTATTTCATAGTGAAAGACAGAGACAGAAGATGTAAATTCTGGGTGGGAATTGTGTTTCCCTGAGCTGTGGAGGGTCTGCCAGGCCAGCAATGGGAGCAGTGCTCAGGTAATAAACATATCTACCCTTGCCAGTCTTGCTGCAGAGGGTGTCAATGTCCTGAGGACATTAAGGAACAATTCAAAATGAAAGACTGAGCTTTGTCCTTGGTTCCAGCAGCCACATACTCACCGTCTGAAAGCCACTACCAAACCTCCCAAATATACACAAAATTCTTGTATTTTCAAGGTACCTGCCTGTAGCCAAGTGCAAAACATCCATCCTGGGCAGTCTGCTTTATGTTCTGGCCCTTGTAACCCTTGGAATGCTTTCACTGGGAGTTAGCATTCTGGATTAAGTGGATACTTGGCTACAGATCCACCTTTGTGCCTCAGGGAAATGGCAGAGATTAGATGTAGTGAAACATTAAACTTGAAGATTCCCCATTATGCTCTTTAGAATAACACTTGAGTTGCTTATAAATAGCAGAGGGGTTGCACAGATCCTGCCCTTCTAGCAGCTCTTGCTGTTTGTTCCTTCAAAAAGCCCGGGTTGGGTGAGGTGAGGCATTCAGAAATAGAAATACAGGGATGGGAGACTTAAACAAGACATTTTGTTGGGATTTAGGATTGGTCTTGGTGTGGGACACACTGGCATTTGGGAAGAGTCACCTCTGATGGTAATTCTGCCTGCATTCCTCCTGGCCCAACCCAAAATGTCAGCGTGCCTGACATGCTCTCGTCCCCACATTGTCTCTGCCTGAGCATTTTGGATCAGCAGAGCAATTCTGTGTTCTGATTAATGCCTTTTCCTCTCTAAATCTGCACTGAGAGTCTTCACTGAGCTGTCAGCAGTGCTCTCTGCACAGCATTTGTCTGGAGATGGGAATTGAGAGAGTTGCAGGCTTCACACAACATACCATCTCCATCTGCATCCATGGCATGTTTAGCTAACTGACTTGGAGATCTTTCATATTTTAAAATGGTTAAAAATTAAATTGTGAGCCACAGTAACAGAAAATACGAGTGGTACTAGGCCAGATAGATCACTTCAAGCACTCTCCTGAGTAGCAGCATGTAGTTTTCACTTCTACATTTAGTTTTTGGCAGTCAAAAGTTTTCATCCCATTGTGTCCCATAAATTACTATGCTGGAACAGTCTTTGCAGTCTAGAGACAGATTCAGCTCTGCTGTTCTCTTACAATGTCTCATTGATGTTTTCAGTTCATTAAGTAGGTACATGGAACAAAAATATCCTAGGTTGTAAAAATTCACAGTTTTGTTTCTGAAAATGACTGAGGCAATTAATCCAGTCATCTCCTTGCTTCTGTGGGAGCTGATGGATTTGTCTTTTGATTTATTTAAATAGGCAACATAAGTTAATTTACAGAGAAGCAGTTTTTCATAGCCATAGGGGTGATAAACAGTAAAATGGAAGTGATAGCCTGGTTGGTGAAAATAAAATATCTTTAAAAAACAAAATGAGCAGACATGAGTTGGCACATGTGTTGTAAAGTTTGCAGTGCTGAGCTTAACCTGGTCTATAAACATTCTGTGGCTGCTCATCCTGAATAAATGGCAGCACGATCCTTATTCTGATCTTCTGGGAACTGGTTACTCATGCTTTCTATCCCTACAAGCCTCAGCACATGATTTCCCTGTCATCTTCCAGCCCCATGGCTTCCGAGATGTGCAGCCTCCAGCTGGCACTGCCAGCACGGGAGGGACTGAGCTCAACCCTCGGAAACGGCCCCGGACAGAGGAGGAGACCCAGAGGAGCAGTGACCCCTAAGTGATCCCAAAGTGATCCCTAAGTGATCCCAAAGTGATCCCAAAGTGACCCCAAAGTGATCCCAAAGTGGGGTCAGCTTAGAACCCTGCAGGAGAGCAGTGCCAGGGTGAACGTGCAGCCAAAGGCAGCCCGAGAGACTCCCAACTTCACTTCCTGCTCAGGACTTTATTTTAATATTAAGACTGCAACGTGCAGGTTTTTGCGGCACAAAATTCCTTTGTGTATGGCATAGTTGTACTTTTATAATAAAAATCTATGTTTTCTATAAGAAATGGCTTCAGCTTTGGGGCTGGGGCTTTTTTGTTTGGGTTTTTTTTTGGAGGTGGGGTGGATGTGGGGGGCCACAACTCCATCTTTTCACACTGGGTAAAAAGACAATGAAACGAGAACCTCTAGCACAGCACATTTAGTGACAGGCATGTGGATCAGTCATCTGGCTTTGTGTGTACCTGAATTTTAAGGAGGTTGGATGCAGCACTGTGCTCTCCACAGGCTCAGAGCAGGACACAGGCAGTGGATGCTGGAAGAGAAATGCAGCTTTCAGTGCTACACCAGAGTGGGGCTTCAGCCCTCACCTGCTGCAAAGTCCTTGGTCAAGGACAGCCAAAGCTCTGCTTTGAACTTCTCCTTTATCCTGTGGTGGCAACAACAGAGATGAAAGGCTGGATCTGAAGGACAAAGGATTTAATCCAGCACGATAATTTTATGTTCCTGTCTCAGTAAGTGGGAATATTTTACCGTGACTCAGGCTTGAACCAAACTGCTGCACAGCCATGACTTCCACGTTCTTCATTTCATTTCTTGCTGTGATCAGGATCTCTTTTGTTCGTGGCTGTAATAAAGGGGAAACCCAGACTTAGGCACCAGCAATATCAGCAGCTCCAGAGTCTAAACCCAGAAAATGAATCTACATTGAAAGCACAGCAGCTTTTTGTCCTCTTTTTATTAAGAGAAAACAAATCAAGGAGATTATTAGAGGAGAAGAAAGGTGCTGCACCGCAAAATAGTAATTACTTCAATTATGGGAAGTGTTTGTACACATGCACAGAGATGACCCCTTTTGGCAGAGCACTCGGTAACGTTAGAGCTGAGGAAACTCAGCCAGCAGCTAAATGGAGAATTCAAGTTGTGGGAGTCACTATCTTAAATTTTTTATTTAGTATACACTAAACTGACTTTCCCTTGAAATTAAATTCAGTGCTGAATCTGAGTCATAAAATCTCCCTATTCAAAAAAGGCTGCAAAAAAAAAAAAAAAAAAAGGAAAAAAACCAGTGGTTTTTGCATCATTATAGGGTTTAGATAAAAATTACATAATAAAATATTAAAGGGAAAGTATTAAGTTGCCATGCAGCAAACTGGGCTGTGTCAAAATTTAAAAACTGTGAGTCAGGGAGAAGCTGTGAAGCAAGCAGGATGACATAGGGGAAGGGAGGCAGCGGGATCTGTGACTCAGACAAACATTTCAATGCAGGAGACACAGGCAAACAAAAGGATCCTGGCGCTTGTGATGTCAGCAAGCAAACGCTCCCGTTTGGGAATAAAGCCTTCCTACGTCTGGCAGTGCAGGAGGAGGGGGGAGCTGGCACCGAGCTCTTGCCTACGTAGGCACGAGGAAAACCATCCATTAGGAATGTTGGAGCAATATTTTCAGGAGCTCTCCTGGATCCTGGTGATAGCTGCTATCTGAGGGGTTTGGTAATTATGGAAAAATCCATTTCGCTCAGTGCATTGTGCTGGGATTTAACACCCTCCACACGTCCTTCCGTGTGTGAGCAGAGTAACAGTGTGGCTCCCATATACTATTAATTTCAGCTGACTGGTGGTTTTAATTTTGTTTGTAGTAGAGTAGCATCCAGAAGCCCCAGCTGAGATGCTGATCCTGTTATAACAAGATAAATGGTCTTGGCTGAGTAAATGTTCGAGCTTCCAGTGTTATGGGCATCGTTATTCAAATAAAAAAGATGCACAGTTACTGGTTAACAGTGGGAGTTACAAAATGTCCAGAGGACACATTGGAGGCTCTCTATGCTGAGGAGATTTTTTAATTTTTCACTCTTTTTTTCCTATTGAAGCTATTATAAAAATCAGCTCTGCAGACCAGAACTGAGAGAAGGATCTGTTGGCGGAGACAAAATTAGATTAAATGAGCCAGATTTCGTTCTCATCTGCTGGAGACAAGGAAGCTGTTCCAGGCTCAGAATTGCAGGGAAAGAAAAAATTTGACCGTTGCCTCACCAGTAAATCTTCCATGGCAAGTTGATTTTTCCCCATATGTGCCTGGAATTCTCATGCATGTCACAGCATCCGTGCCCAACAGTGAGGGGCAGAAGAGAATTTTATTACTGCACAAGAAGTGAGATTCTAAGTAGCCAACCTCGTGGCACTGCATCAAAAAGAAAATGGGTTGTTTGATTTGCTGCTTAAGTCCCAGTTTGCTGAAAGCCAAGGGCTTTAACTGTCATGCTGAGTTTGAAATTATTCCATTTTGTGGGGACGGCATTTACTTGTGGTGGAGGAACTTATTTTGTCACCACAACAAGAATCCAGATCCTACCACAGGCCTTGGCAACAGGCAAACACTGCGGTCGCAGGAGAATTCCCAAGCCCTGAGTCCTGCTTTGAAACTCTTTAGTTTGGACAGGGAAAATAACAATTTATTTGTTCTTGTTTTGATGTGTTCTGCACCTTTTCCATTATGAAGTACTGAGGAACCAGCAAGCCTCTGAGTAAAATGAAGAAGAAATGGCTTAACTGGAGGTACAAAGGTGTAGCCAAGGTTCAAGGTAGGAAATCAGTCTCCTCTTGAAGTCAGCCACAAAGTGATTGGCTCACGTGGAAAGGAGATTTGGCCACTAACCTGAGTGCTGAATACAGAGCTGAGAAAAGTACATTTAAATGATAACAGCCATTTTCCTGATCAATTTCAGTTACTGTTCCTTCAGTTATTTTACAGGGGGACTAAATTTAGGATCAGATTTATTCTCAGGTATTTAATGGATTAACAACAAAGGTGAAATCCTTTGAACTCCACCCTTGTCCTGAACAAAAGGAGATAGAGAAGTTGGAAGGGCAAGTCATTGTGCTCCAGCTTCTCCAAAGAGACTGTCTTTACCATGCTCAGGATAATCGTTCTTTGGAAAGGCACATTAAGATGCGTAGTACTGTTTTAACACCTGATAATTCTACGTGATAAGTTTAGAAGTACGGTTTGACGCTTTCTTATCCTTGAGAGAAATGGAACAAACAGAGCGCTGACATGGCAGTAGCACAAGGATTCCAGACGGGAAATAAGAGTTTTTTAAAAGGACGAGAAGCAGGGGGTCGGCCTGTGTTCCCGAAGCAGCAGGGCCGCGCTGAGAGCTCCGCAGGGAGCCTGGCTGCAGGGGAATGTGGCGCTGGCAGTGGCCGCGGGCAGCCTGGCCAGCGCTGCTGCTCCTCCTCCGCAGCCCCTGCGCTCCAGGAACCGCTGCCAGCTGCTCCCTGCCCCGGGCTTCCCTCCGCTGCTCCCCGGGCTGGGCATCGCTGCCTCGTGGCTGCTGGCCATGCACTCATTTGGGATGATTAGGGTCAGGGGAGCTGCCTTCCCTTGGCTGCTGCAAGCTGCCTGCCTTAATGTTCTCTCCTGAAGAATGAAATCACCGGGAACTGGCCCCTTTCCCAGTACTGAATTTCACCCACAAATGCACCCACTGTTAAACTGTCAGCTCCTGTCTTGCTTCCCACAAGCAAGAAATATTCCTACAATATCCACTATCTATCTGTGAGAGAGCCTAAGCTCTACACAGTTTGAACTCTACCTGTTGAAATAATAAATGGCATTAAAACCAATAGTCCCATCATCACCCAAGCAGTAAAAATGTTAGATTATGTGCCAAAATAATGCATAGAAAAGTCTGTATTTTAGTAAGTCAGGCTTCAAGAATTATAGCTAATACTGCTCATTTTTACAAGAATTGCTTGCCATTGATTTAAACAGAGCCAAAGAAGTATTGGGATATTAAAAGATAAATAAATAAAATCACATTTCAGTTTCAAACAATGAGAAGGGGAAATGTTTAAAATGTTTTATAACATATATAGAAAAGTAAAAAAGAAACTCTACAGACCTCAATGAATGGTTCTAATTGGGTCTGGATGTTTTTCTCAAAGGCAATGAATGTGCTGTTTGAATGCTTGCTCAGTTTCCATTATTTTGGAGGTTTAAATTTCTGACACATATCCCTCTAATACTCTTAATTTATTTAGTGTGAACTGCTGCAATTTTAGCAACACAGTTACAACTACACTGACTTAGTAATTCTTTTTGTATCATATATGTTACTAAATTAAAATGTTTTGGGCTAAAGTACAAGTTGTCTCCTTAGCAAGAAAATAATGTCTATAAAGTGCAGCGTGTCAATAAGAGATTGTAACACTTTTTTTTCTTACTAGATAAAACTTACTGCTTACTACACTTTTGATAGTAAACATGTTACATCACACAAATCTATCTCTTTAAAAGCCATTCATTCATTAGTTTGTGAAATGAACACAAGTTTCTGAGGCTGATTCATGGGGTTTGAGGCTGCTGAAAGAAGTTAGAATGAGCTGCATCAGTGGGGTTTGAGAGGGACACCAATTCAAAGCACACCCTTTCCTGAACAGGGGGCTGAATGGAAGGCTGAAAATGGAATTTTCCTTTGGGATGGGACTGGAAATTTCCATGACAGCTGGAAGCGGAATTCAGGCCTGAAATCCCGTGTTTTGCAATGGATGGGGATATTTCAGAATAATCTTTGACTATTAATCTGGAAAAGCTGACTTGACCTCAAAAACTTATTAAAAAAATCATAAGAGAAAGAAAAAGAGAGAATGACTTTGGTCATTAGAAACACCCTAAAAATCCTTATTATGGTCAAGGAGCCAGTAAAACTGTGGTGACAGAAGTTACTGAGCTTTTCAAAGCTGCAGTTGACCAGGCTGAACCTGAGAAAATGAACTGCAGCTTGATGGATGTTGACTCTGTCAACAAGAGTCCTCTTGCTGTATTCCTTACAAATTCCTGCTGTCTTTAGTCTTAAGCAGCTGGAATTATTAAAACTGAATAGAGCTGCTAAAATTAATTCAGGTTTACTTCCAAAGCCCTACTTTTTAAAGAAGCCCTACTTTGAATAGACATTTACCATTGGATTTTTGCCATTAAACTCATTTGTATGGTATCAGGTCATGTGTCACAGGTACTGTCAAAGCATTCTTCATGACCCTACCTGTCTTCTGTTTGTCAGCCCACAGGAGTCACTTCCAAAGGTTACAAAGAATTAAAAAGCACTTCTTTTTGCCCTCCATACAATTCAGGTCACCTCCCCAAGGCCTGTTCAAACCCTGCTTATTACTCAACAGCAAATGAGAAAGAGGAAGGCATCATTTTAAGGCTAAAATGAAACAGATTTCTTCCAAAACAATACTGCAAAATGTTCTTTTTGAAAACAAAACAGCAACATTATTAAGCTGAAAAGGATACAAACACCCGTGTTTCCTTCTCACATCAAGTGCAAGCCTTATTCTCCATATGACTGGAGAACGTGGAGACTCAGAATGTTGGGAATTGTGAGTTTATCCCATCATCCCACAGGAACCATCCACCCAACGCTATCCAGAGCACAGCCAGGCACTCTAAATTTAGCTCCCAGAGTTCCTGAACGCTCCAAACCTTTTGTAACAGCGCTCTGAGGGCTCAGTGGGTGCTCAGAGCTTCCTTTTCTGCGCAGGGTGGCTCCTTCTGGGGGAGCTGGGCACCCCAGTGTCCCCATCAAGAGCCTCCTGCCTGGCTCAGCCACCACCCACTGCCACCGTCTGCTCCCCGTTCCAGCTTCGTGGCAATGGTTTCCCACCTTTTCCCTCTCACAAACAAACGTCAGCATGGCTCGGAGCCACCAGCTCTCTACTTAATAGCGGAGCAAAACAATCCTGGCTTGACCGTGGTGCCAAAAGTTGACAAAGTGTCCTGAGTGTGGAGTTCTAGTCTATTTCGTTTTAATTAGCGTCTTCTGCCACGAGACAAATGATGAAAAGCACATGGGGACTGCCAAGATGAATCAAGGACATCTGGTAACTTTAACATTTCAACATGAAGCAGAGTAGGTATTACTTCCCAGATACTCTTCTGTGCTCTTTGAAGCAACTAAAAAAGATATAAAATTAACAAAAATTACAGGAAAAGGTTGCCTGAATGCTTTTGAGTCTCTTAGATAGTTTTAATTGCTGTTTTTCATAAAACATGAAGCTGATCTTGCATCTTGTTGAATTAGCCGTGACTTCCCTAAGACATTGTAATAATGGGAATTTTTATAATTCAGAACATATTATATTAAGATTATCTGGATTACAGTTTCTTAGAAACTCCAACTGCCTCTGGATTCTGAGGGAAAAACAACTGATGATGAAGTTAAAACTGCTTTGTGGTACTTGCATTGATATACATCCTCCCGGGGCTTGTGACTCACTGATGATGCAGAACACACAAACATAAAAAAAATAAAAAAAACAAAACCCAGCAATGACATCGTCAGCTGCAACTGGGAGCTCTCTGCTCAAAAAGAACTGCAACGTTTCTTACCCTTCAATGTTTCCTACCCTTCAAACCCACCTGGCATTTGCTAAATAAATGAAAATTGAAAATGAAGAAATGGTATAAAGAAAAATATTGCTTAGACATAACCTTCCAGGACGAGTGATGCGATTTTCTGTCACTGTCAGCTGTGAAGGACTAAGACTAACTGTGACAATCCCATTTTTAACTCTCAGGGCTTTTACATATTCACAAGATCACTATATGATCAGTGAATGCAGTTGCTGGAAATATTCCAAAATTAGTTTGGCTCTGAAATAACTCACCAAACAGAAGACAGATTGACAGGAGCACCCTGACATGCAGAGGTAATTGCTACAATGCAGAGAACAACAGGTTTCAGCAAGATATTGTGCCTGTTACGATACATTAAAATTTGAAGATTTTTTGCATATGAGGCTTGTGATTTAGCCATTTTTCAAGGTGTATCTCACATTAAGGATATCGTTCCCTCCCATGTGTACAAGCTATTTTAAATGTGTGGCAATTATACCTGTTCATTAATTGTATTTATGGACCTGATAGCTCTGAAAATAGCTTTCCAGAGCAACGGATAAAACAAGCCAAAATGCCTTTCACAAATGAAAGACATTTATTAGACAGCAGGAGAATATTCACTACAGCTTGTCTCCCACTGACAGGTTATCTTTTAAGTTTTAGTTGGTGCAGCATCTTCAGCTTCTCACAAATTCTCCTTTGCCAGAACACGAAATGAGTAGATATTGTGTAATATGCAATTTATCACAGGACCATGGAATGGTTTGGGTTGGAAGGGAGCTTAAAGATCATCTATTCCATGGGCAGGGACACTTCCCACTGAACCTGGGTGTTCAGAGCTCCATCCAACCTGCCCTTGGACACTTCCAGGGATGGGGCACCCACAGCTTCTCCGGGCAGCCTCTGCCGGGGCCTCACCACCCTCACAGCGAAGAATTCCTCCCGAACACCTGAACTAAACCTACCCTCTTCCTTTTTCATGGCCACTTCCCCTCACGCAAACACTCTCCGCTGTCAAACCCGCTCTCCGCGGCTGCTCCTGGGTCCGGCCCGGGCCGCGGCTCGGCGGGACAGCGCCGTCCCCTCACGGCGGGGCCCCGCTGCCGCCCCGGCCCCGCGCACCCTCCGGCAGCCGCGGAGGCGCCGGCGGCGGCGGCGGAAGCTCCAGGGAAGCCCCGAAGGAGGCAGGGATTAGGTAACAGGCGATGTGCGCTCAGGTTTCCTCCGGGTTCCTGTGAGGAACCTACGCGTCTGGCTGCCTTCGCGTGACTCATCACAGCGGCGCGGCTGCCGCCGCTCCCGCTCCCCCGCCAGCGCCGCGGCCCGAGCCGCCCCCTCGGGCGGCCGCCGGACCCCGCCGGGCCCCCCTCGGCGCCGCCCGCGCTCCCGACGCCCAGGCGCGCTCCCCCCTCCCCGCACCCCCCGCGGCGTGCGCGGCCCCGCGGGCCCGGCTCGGGAGCGCGCGCGCAGGCGGCGGGCGGGAGGGAGCGGGGGGGAGGAGGAGGCGGCGGCGGCGGCGGGCAGGGAGCTCTCTGCGGGCGCAGTGCTGATCCGCCGGCGGGCGGCCGGGAATGCGAAGCGATGGCCGCGGGCGGCTCGGGCAACGGCGGCGGCGGCAGCGCGGAGGAGAAGACCTACCGCCGCTTCCTCGAGCTGTTCCTGGGCGAGTTCCGCGGGCCCTTCGGGGTAGAGCCGGAGCCCGAGCCGGAGCCCGAGCCGGAGCCGGAGCCGGCGGCCCCCCCTCCCGCTGCCGAAGCCGCGGGAGACGCTGACGAGGAGCCCGGGGCAGAGGGAGAAGCGGGAGCGGCCGCCGAGGCGGAGGAGGGAGAAGGCGGCGAGGGCGATGCCGGCGACCCTCAGCCGCCCGCCCCGCCGCCGCCGCCCCCGCCGCTGCCCTCGCTGCCCCGGCCGCTCTCGGAGTACATCACGGAGGAGGAGGTGGAGGGCGAGTGCCTGGACCTCTGCCTGCAACAGCTCTACAAGTAGTGAGTGCCGGGCTGAGGGGAGCGGGGCAGGGCGCGGGGCTGAGGGACCCTCCTGTGAGGGGCTGAGGTGCTCCCCAATGTGGGGCTGAGGGGACCCCCGTGTGGGGCTGAGGGACTGCCCAGTGTGAGGCTGGGGGGACTCCCCCAGTGTGAGGCTGAGGGACCCCACAGTGTGGGGCTGAGGGATTCCCCCAGTGTGGGGCTGAGGGAGGGAAGAGAGGACAGGGGGGATCCCCGAGGCAAAAGAGTTCAGGACTTCGGTGGTGCTGAGCATCCCGGGGTCACAGCGTCCTGCTCTGTGCGGCTGCCCCTGCCCCAAGGAATCCTCTGCTCTGTGCCCTCCGCTTGCCTCTGGCTGGGACAGGAGAAGGGAAGAGACAAGGGAGAGCCACGAGCATCCATCTGGAGAGCAGCTTGCTGGGGAGGGAGAGCGGTGGGGGAAATGTCTCACGCTCTGGTGCCAAAGCAAAGAGGGGGGTTTGCCTGTGGTTGGTTGTGCTGGGGCTTGAAATTGAAATGTTCCCCCTGTGAGGGCTGGTAAATGGGGAAACCTCTGCTAAGAAGGGGAAAGAAGAAGGGGCAAGGAAAGAGAGGCGGTCCAGTCCCTTCACCCTTCCAAAAAACCACCGCACATGGAGAAAACCACACCGTGTATTCACAGAGTGGGGAGAAAAGAGGAGTAGAAAGCCTTGGGAGAAAGCTATCCATAATCATGGGGATTTTTCTGCCGTCAGCTGGGGAAAGCCGGCTATACTCGGTTCTGTACGGAGGCAGTTTCCAGATCTGTGCTTTCTAAAGGCTGGTGCATAAAGAGGAAACAGATGGGATCTATTCCCAGTGTGGAAAGTCTGTGGACTGAAACCTAAAGATCAGTTACCAGTGCCTTGTATTGTGCTCAGCTCCGGCTTTGAAGGCTCGAAATAGAAGCGGTTGTTAGTGGCAATTCTTTAGGAACCTTTTTAAACTGATGCCACAGGAGGAGACAAATGAAGCTGTGAAAATCTGCACAGCACACCGGGGAGATTTTCTGCCATTGAGCCGGTAATTGTAATGAGAGGTGTTACTCAGTCGCAGAAATAAATAAATAAAGAGAGAAAAGAACCGGGTTTTACAACTGCATGGTCTGTTTCTATCCAGTTCTCATCTGCCCTCTGCGTTTGTGGACGGTAGGGACAACACAATGATAGCTGCAGAGGACAAAGCTCTCCTATTCACACATGCTCGCCCTGCCACCTTTGGAAAGTCTCTGGAATACAGCAGCACATTCAAAGGATGTGGTAGAGAGCAGAGAGGCAAGTCCCTTCTACCTATTTAGGACGTGTTTTGTTGGGTTATTTTTAAACAGGTTTGTGAAATCCAAAGTCACGATAGTGGGAATAAAGTTTTAGACGTGGAGCAGATTATTTGAAAGTATTATTTGAAGTACAGCTATGTAACCATTTTGAACTGGAATTCCTCCCCAATCCCTTCTCTCTCTGCCTGTCCCCATACCCCAGATTCCCCAATTCAAGGCTCAAATTAATAAGCAGAAAAAAAAAAGACCTTTTGAGAGGAATCTTTTTATAGAGCCAGCTCTTGCCAGGTTGTGGCTCTTTGGCTTTTTCAGCCTTCAGCATAAACCTTGGGATGGCCACTGAATGAAGCATCCCCTGGCTTTGTTTGTGGTGAAATCAATGCAGGCTTCCTCCTCTAGGCAAAAACCAAGGTCCACCTCAGAATCAAGGGAGCAGGGGGTTATGTTGTGAGAAAACATAACATATTTAAGCCTAAAGGCTTAAATAAAACATTTTAAAATATTACAAGCCAAATCTAACAACTAATAAGAGCTAAACTGAAATAGCTTTTTCTTGAACGATGGTGGAATCTGAGGTAAGTGGAAATATGCAAAAGTATTCTTCAGGTAAGGTACTGTATTTTTAGTTCACTCTCCAGTCACCAGAGAAACTTAAAATGTGACAAGACTATAAAACAGGCAAAAGCAGAATGTTTTAACCCTTTACAGCCAAGGGCTCAACTGGTTCCAGAGGTGGGAAACTTGATGTGTATGAGTAAAGCTGCTCTTGTACCAAACAGCTATGAAAGTGTTAAAATTAAAAAATTAAATAAAAAGCACATGAGAACTCATGTAAAAGGGAGTATTTCCTTGGTTTGTCATTAGCAGGAGAGACTATTCTGAAGGCATGTTTTCTGCAACTATATATTAGTCAAATGACTGGTTTGCATTCTATGTAGCATGAAGATAAAACCCATTGCTGTGAAAAATCCAACAGCTGTTTTTCAGCTATTTTAAGCACAGAGCTTTAGATCTTTTTGAGGAAAGTAAGACCATTGCAGAAATGAGAACATATTGCTAATCATGACCAAATATAATGTTTTTCTGCCACCGTGTAGATCAGTATCAAAGAGTTCTTATTTATGAGATTTTCCTGCTATTTTCCAGAAGACTCATATTCCCCTTTGAGGTTTCCTGTTCCTGTTTGGTTTTTGTTTTTTTATTTTTTGTAGAGGCAACATATGCTTGGAAAATTAGATTAATGTAATCTTTATATCTGTCTAAATGCCACCAAATGGGCACTGTGTGTTTTCTTAGTGACCCTCCACAGAATGAAAGCCATCAATAGGAGGTGCATTAGATGGAGAAAAGAGTCAAAGGGGGATTGCCTTGGAACATTGGCTGATAACCACAAAATGAACTTTCAGGCTATAGCTAGACCATATTATTCAAGAGGAAAAGGTAATTTACAGAGCTTCTGTGTAGAAACCAACCTACCAAGGCCTTAAAACATTAAAGATGAGATCCCATCTCTTGCTCCTGCTGAATCAGACCTGATTTCTGACTCATTTTATAGGAAGAAGTTACTAACTTGAGTAACAAAGTTACATATCATGCTCTGGTCTCTTCCTCTTCCTACTGATACTTTTATTAAACATGACACATTTAAAGAGCTGGTTCTTGACAAGACCTCTGAAAAACAAATCAGCAAAGTTGTGCTTGCCAAGAGAGGACACAGCCAGACTCTTACAAGTTGTGTCACCAGGAAGCACAAATTTGTCTTGCTGCTACACTCCTTTTTTCCTGTGCCAATTAAATGCCTTGAAAAATTCAACTGTACATTCTTCTTGCTTTTCTTTTTCTCTTTTTTTGCCCCAAGCTATAGATGGTAATAGATATAGTTGGTATACTTTCTAGGTTCAGGTTTATTTTCAGTCATTTTGGAGGTACAACATTTTTGCTTTCAAATGTTCATTTAGGATTGCAAATTTCATTTGAACAAGCTTAGAAAGTAGCCCTACTTCTCCAGTGCTGAGTTTGCAGAAGATGGTAAGTAAAATAAAAGTAAAACTCATTGTTATGTCATCTTAAGTGCTTAACTAAGCCCCTGATGGCAACATTATTATTTTAAGGGCTGTAAAAGCCTTGCTTTGACTTGGAACATGAAGAGAAAAGCTTTGAAGCACTCTCTCTTTAGATTTTTTCACAGAATACTGTGCAACATTCACAGAATACTTAGATTTCAATGAAATGCAGTATTTGAAGTGAGTTCTTTTAATTGATCCTTTCTTTCTCTTAAGGAGAGAAAATATTTCTTGCTTATGGATTTCCCACAGTCTTACTATAAAAAATCAAGAAAGGCAATGTAGGCTCACCCTTCTAACATTGGAGTTAAGCAAAATGTGGACAGTAGATGAGAATGGAGGTTTTGCCCCTCAACTTGCAATGTTAAGGTAAAGACCTTCTGGTGGTCATTTTCCATGAGCAGAAATCCTTTTTTAAATAAAGCAAGCTCTTGAAAATTGTTATTTCTGCTATCTCCATCTCTGTTGAGTGGAAAGATGGAATTCTTTCCTTTCAAATAGCAGAAATACATGTTTTAACTCACTCTCTAAACCCTTTCACATGAAAGCTGGCACTGTTGTCACTTTAAGTTGAAATTCATGTATGATGCTGGATGGGCTTTCTTAGCATCATATTAAATAGGCTGTGATGTTTTACTCCTTCATAATTTGTCTTTTATAATCAATTCTATTGATTGCAATCTCAAAGCCCTTTTAAGAAATATAATTAACTACTTGCCATGTCTAATATTAATCACAAGGACCAACAAAAAGCCATTGCATCCTTTTTAACATGGTGCTTTTTTCATCATCTTTTGTGAGGGTTTACAATAGAAATGATAATGTTGGCCTGAGCCCACAGTGAATGACAGGAGGAGATACTGGCTGCACCTGGCTGGGGCATTTTCTATGGTTAATGAGATTGGATAGAGAACATTCAATTTAGACTCCACATGAGGAATATTTAGTCAAATCTAGGCTTGGATTAGATATCAGGAAGGAATTGTTCCCTGTGGGGATGGGCAGGCCCTGGCACAGGGTGCCCAGAGCAGCTGTGGCTGCCCCTGGATCCCTGGCAGTGCCCAAGGCCAGGCTGGGCACAGTTTGGGCACCCTGGGACAGGGGAAGGTGTCCCTGGCCATGGCAGGGGTGGCACTGGCTGAGCTTTAAGGTCCCTTCCAACCCAAACCAGGCTGGGATTCCCACCCTGAGGCTGTTTTAACTCTCTCAGGAGCCCCTCCAAGGTCAGGAGTCCCCTCCAGGGGTGGTTGGTACAGCTGGGGATGCTGACATCACACCCAAGGGGTTTTGGTGCTAGAAATCCTGGTGTTTCTCTGTGAATTAATCCTAAATCATCCCACAGGAGGGTGTGCAGAAAGTCAAGAGCTTCAGTGTTGCTGGCACCTTGTCACTCTTGAAAAGAGCTCATGTTCTGGATGCTGGTGATGTCATGGCACACACATTTCATCCCCTTTAGCCTAGAAATCACTATAATCTACAAACAGAAATAGAAATCTACAAATTAGATTTAGAAATCTAAATCTAGAAATAATCTACAAACAGAAATCACTATAATCTACAAATAATCTACAAACGTTTTCCAAACACAATTAATTCTCTACACATTGAGGGATTCTTCTTGTTGTTTCTAAGGCATCTTCAGCTCACCCTCCCACGCTTTTAAAAATATTGAAGGAAATCAAATATTTTGATACTCATTATATAAAAAAAAAGGAATATCAGCTCAAAAGAGCTATCTAAATTGCAGATTTACATTTTGTAATGGTTAACATATAAGGTGACATTTCAAAACTTCCTACTTTATGATTAAAAGGATGCTGAATTTTTCAAGCACAAGGGTGACTATGCTTGGAAGTTGCTTTATATAGCACTAAAAAAATCATTCTCAGTGAACAGATTATGGAAATGTATTCATTCCACTGCTTTTATTTCAATGAACGTTGCTGGTAGTACAACACATTAAAGGGAATTAATGTTGTTAGGAGCTTTTCACACCAAGATTTTTTTTGACCCAAGAGCAATTTGCACAGATTCTCTCCTCCTAAGTGAGGCTGTTTGCTTTTGAGTACAAACTGACTGAAGAATTAGATCTGTGCTAACAGATTCTTTTTTTTGGACCTTATACAACCACTCCTGAAACTCAAATCTTATTGGTCATTGTGTGGAACTACTTTTGACTCTACCTTTTGGATGTGATGAGCTTCATTCCTCTGGACAGTTTGTTTGGTAATTCTTTTTTGCACAAAACACTCTGCACAGAACATTTTTATCCTGAAAATCCCTCATTGTAACTGCCTTTAATGGTGGCAGAGTATTTCTCCACCTGTTCTTTGAAGAACTCATTTGTGGTTCTTTTCTTGGAAGGTTCAACTTTTAGTTTGCTTTGCATTCTGTGAGCAGAAGTTTCAGTGCCTTGCCTGCTGTCACAGTGATGTTTGCTCTCATTCATTTTTGTTGTCTGGCTAAATTGCTTACATGATCACATTAAAAGCAAAAGCAGCAGGGCATGCAGTACACAGATAATGAGAATACTATTTATTACTACATTTGATACCCTGAAATATTCTCTGGCTGTTCCACACCATTTTCTTTCTTCCCATTGTTTGGTGCCTGCTCTTTTTTGATTTGTTTTCTCCTCGCTGTCTAGGAAAGACATGTGAGAAAGGGGATGAAATGGAGTTAGCAGTTTAAAACATTAGATGTTCTTTGAAGCATGCTGCAAGACTGTCTTATGCAATGCAATCACAATTATGTAATGCAAATGATTATAAAAATAAATGTATCCTGGCCAATATGTGTGAGAGATGTGAGGAACCCATGACACTGCTCAAAGGCCATTACTACAAGTTGTACTTTAGGGCCTTCTGTTTGGGTTGGCTGAAACCTCAATTACTAACCAAATATTCCAGATTTTTGTTGTTATAACACACTAGTGATTAGATAAAATGATTGCAGACTGTGGACTTGTTTTACAGAAACATTTTCTGCCGTGCCTTTGTACTTCATTAAGAAGAAACAACATTACCCGCCTTTAATAAGACATTTTATAAAGAAGTAATCATCAGAGCCATAAATTAGGAGTGCGTGGGAAATAGCTGCCCTTGGGTACTTCTATAATTAATACAGAAGTTAAACAAGTTAACCAGATTGCAGGATTACCTCAGTTTATGTTTGTATTGGATGGAAAACAGCTGAGGGCAAGGAATGATTGAGTAACTGCAGCAGCAGTGGAAGCTGTGCTGCTGCTCCCAGCTCTGAACTCTCTGTGCACCCTCAGCTGGGTGGGTTTTGGTGGCAGAGCAGGGTTACAAAGTGGGCTGCTAAACTTTGATCGTGGCAAAATGGGCTTGGATGCAAACCTGAAGTGGGAAACTGCAATTACAGAAAAAGGAATATTTGATGAATTGGGTAAAATTGTGGGCAGCCCCTTAATTTTCTCAGAGGGTGGGATTTGGAAGCTATTTTTGCTGGCCTTTGATGATCCAGTAAAAGCCTGTTAAATTGTACCTAACAAATTTTCAACTTTACTTTCTTCTGCTCTTCCTTTACAAGAAGAAGAATTTGAGTACTTTACTCATTTGAGAATATGATTTTTTCATAGGCTCTGTACTTCCACACGATGTAACTAATAATAAAAGCAGCATGTAAAAATAGGCCCTTGGCATTTTAACTTCTTGGCACTTTCTCGAGGGCTGTTCCTTTCACCTCAGGCTATGACCTTCTTACTGAGGTTCAGAGAGCTGAAATGAACGTGGTGAGTTGTTCCTCCTCAGTGTTACAATCACAGTGCTCTGCATGTTAGATTAATTAGCTGCCACAAGGATTCCATTCCTTCAGTCCTAACTCCAAGTTCTGCAAGGCTGAAACTCCCCGTGCTCTTGTAGAGAATTCAACAAATTTCTGTTGTTTTCTTTTTCTCAACAAAATAAACATTAAAAATAAGATGAAAAACCCAGGGAAACATTCAATTCCTATTGGAACCTCTGGGCCCAACAGTGACAAATTCTCAAATATTCCAGCCTGGACAAAAAGCAGGAATTCAGTAAGTTATAAACTAAAGGCACACACTTATACAAAGCATGAGATATATTTTAAACTAAGGCTTTTCCAAGCCTTTCCTAGAAGTGGTGTCATTCTGTTTGCCATCTCATTGCTATGTTTGAGGAAATATTGATGAATTCATGTATTTATTTATAAACATCCCTGTCTAAAACTAGTTTATGTTCTCAGCTCTCTTACTACCCATTTCTCCTGAAAGGGGTAATAATATCCTTCTGAAAAGATGGATAAAACCAAAATATTTGGCAATGAGAAGCCAGAAGCTCAATATTTCTGGGGATTAGAGGAACACCCCCGTTTGGGACAGATGCATTTTATGTTTTCAGAGCATGGGGGTGTTGGGCTGTTCTTAGTTCTGCTTTCTCACTGGAGTTTACTCCTCAGAGAGTGAGGGATCTACCTGGTGTCACATGAACTTAACCTCTCCTCCTCTCAGCCCTCCAAAAAGTTCAAATTTTCAAATATCCAAAGTATCAGATTCTATAAGAAAATTAATTGTTCCTAACCTGAAGTAGGGAAGTGCCCCCAGTAGAAATGAGCATTGATAAAACAGAAGTGGGAGCCTTTAACCTTTTACCTTAATGGTACAAACTGTGTAAATCAATGGAAATGATTGTCTTCTATATAAACAGAGAGTGAGAGAGATCACTGTGTAAAAGTGGTGCAGCTCCCTCTGGGATGAGTGGGAAAAGCAGCTGCAGGTTCTGGATGTGTGTCCAGGCTGGAGAGGAGCTGAGCCTGCATTAAGTGACTGCTCCCCTTCCCCAGTGCATTGAGAGCCAATTGGAAATGCTTTAAAATTCCTCCTTGCTGTCAACTTCTCTCAGTTTGGCTGATTAGGAATGACCCAAATGATCATACAGAATGCTTCAAATCTCACTAATTACAGTGTATACTAATTTTAGAGAGGCTTTTAGATACTTTTGGTTTAGCACCCCACAATTCACATTCACTTTGTTATTCTAAGTGCCAATGCTGTCCATGACATACAATAAAGTCATCTCCAAAAACATGAGCCAAGCCACAGAGTTCTAAATCTGACTCTGGGGATTAGAGAATAAATAGTTTATCTTGCAAAATTACTAAATATCCTAAAAATATTTCTCTCCTCCCTGAAATTTTACAAACTCTGTCTGTGTCTTGGGAGATGCAAGTAAAAAGGTTTGTCAACAGTGAATATGTAGAGTAGAATACAATAAATCTAAAAAATACTTCTTAGATTCATCCTAGCTGGTTGAACATTTCATGCAGAAAGCAATGAGCTCTAAATATTTCGATGATCATTCTTTAGAAAAGCTCTTCTTCCATTTCTGTTAATGTAATTCTATATTAAATAGCTTTAAGAAACCAATTACAAGATATATATCTTATACATGACAAAATATGGGATTTACCTAATAAAAAGCTAGTTTTGCATTAACATATTGAAAACGATTCAATTTAATTCATTGTCCTCTGAAAACGGATGGATTTTCATGTTCCTGTTTCCATGGTCTGTCTGTGCTTCTCAACAGGAATAAAAAGAAAGGTGGTAACTTAAATCTGGAATTTACACCTTGTGGAATGGGTATTAGTTTGTCTTTTTCTGAAATAGAGATAACAAAGCGCTTGTGGGGAAGTACAAAAAGAAGAAGGAAAGCACTTTGAGGAAGTCTGCTTTATGTTTGTGAAGAGAGGAGACCAGCTCATTAAGGTAGTGTGAAACAATAAAACAGAAAGAGGAAGAAAGAGTTAAATAATACCACAAACATAAGTGACCCAGCCATTCCTTCCTTAAAGAATCATTGTCAGTCTATGAAAGGGGTTTGTAAACCCTTTCACAGGGTTTAAATTGAGAGAAACCCCTCAATTTTTGATCCTGGCCCAGTTCCTGAGCTGAAGTTGGTTACACAGGGCTGGTTTTGTACTCGGACACCCCTGTGAGGTATCAGGGCTGTGCTGTTACTTTAATTTAGAGAAGGATTTGGTGCTTTCTCATGCTCTTGCTTTCATGGGGCTTTGCTATTAATATCCTACTACCAGCTCCAGCTGCTTTTCAGGGAGCTGTTTTGGGCTGCACTCAGGTTTTTTGGAAGGACTGATAAAATAATTGAAGTGTCTCCTTGCGGTGCCGTCGGAGGTGTGACTGTGCTCGCTTTGCCTGTGGCTGTCTGGCAGACAGAACAGAAATTCAGAGGTGTTAAACCCTGCCAGTGATCCTGGGAGCAACAATAAACCTGGAAATTCCAGGGCAGTGCCAAGCTCCACAGTGTGTCTGGAGGTCAATCTGCATTTTTTACATGTCAAGGACTTCCAAGTTATGTCAAAGGAAGTTTGGGCTAAATAAAAAGGCACAGGATATGACCCTCAAAAATTGCTGTTTTTAAAGCCAAGAATAAACTAACACATCCTCCAGTCTCATAAACCCTTATGTCTCAGAAGTGAGTTAATTAATTTACTCTATATTTATCCTTTATTTTAAGGAAGATGATTTGTTTTACTTTTCTAGGGAAAAGGAAGGATAAATACATAAAGCAGGGCAGGAGGTTGGAAAAATTTATAGGGGGAAAAAAGAGAAAAGACCAAGTCACTCTTGGTTTAAAAGTAAACATTCAAAAATTCTTCTCCACTTAAAGAGAATCCTTTTCATTCTTGATCTTTTCTCATCACCCTCTGCCAGTTCAGTGACAAAGTTTTCATTTCTGTAGTGATAAATTAAATTACATTGTGCTGCTGCTACAAGTACAAATCCAGTTGGGAGTCTTGTTGGACAAGTGCTTTCCTTGTACCTCTAGAAAAGTCCCATATAAAAATGGCATTTTAAAATGCCATAAAAATTCCTAAAAAGGAATATGCAAGTGAAAAGGTGAATTAGAAAGTGCTGCCAAACCAAGTAATCATTGTATCACCACTTAGCTCAAATGATACAACTGATGTAAATTTAAAATAATTGAGAAGAAACTCTGGTGTTGGGATGGCTTCTGAAAAATCTCCTTGGAAACATTTTAGATTTCTACTGTCAAGAAGCTTGGAAAGTTTCCTTAAAAAAAGAACAAACTGAAATTTCAGTGGGGTTGTTTTCCAACAGACAGAGCAGTCACCAATTAACCTTCAAGAAGGAAGGGGCAGAATGAGAAAATGTAATAGTATCAATTGAAAAGAATTTAAAAAATAAAATTGTGAGGCTAATTACACCTGAAGCATTGGATCAGCTCAAACAATTAAAAGGAATTGCCAGGATGATCACTTCAGTTAACAGGCTGTGTTGAGCCGTCCCAGTAAAACACTGATTGCACCTCATCAGCCAGTCAGTTCCAGTCAGAGGCTGGAGAGCTGAAATCGATCCACAGCACAGCACTGTGAAAAACTGGATATCCTCTTTGATCCACCTCTTACCCAGCCATACCCCCTGATTTATTCAATGATGTACCTGTTGGGCAACAGCTGAAATATCATAACTGGATTTACAGAATTGTCATCTTTTCTCAAGTTTCAGCATTCTCTTTTGCCAGTGTTCAGTGTTTCTTCCATGACAAAGGAAGTCTGACGAGGTAAACGGTACCAATTGTCTTGTTCATCCAGTGTTTCTGTGGTCTCACCAGGTACAGATGCTTTTATGTTTCCTGGAGTGGTTTGAAAAGATAAATCTATCATTCTCTACCAGTTCCCATTGTTGTTTTAGACATGGGAAATAAGAATTCCTCATATTTTAGAAATCTCATGGCAAACAGAAGGACACTGACATGGCAAGTTACCCCTGAATGTGGTGCTGATGAACTTACAACTTGGATGGGATTGGTAATGAGCAGATTTGTTCTGACATCTAAGAGAAATTGGTAATTGTTAGATTTGTTCCTCCTCTTGTAAGGGGTCTGGTTCTCTGCTGGTTGCTGGCAGAATTAAGTGTGGAGTGATGTGTTGACCTAATACCAAAATAAGGCAATATGAAGTATATTTATACAGTATATACACTATACACTATAGTACAGTATATTAAGTATATTTGTAACTCCCCCAGTTGCATGTTCCAGCCCACATGCTGGGATATCCTGTAGCAGAAAACATTCCATAAGTATTATTCTGCTCCAAGATTCATCTGTTCTTTTCCACCTCCTGGATCCAAAGATAGTTTACACATCTCTGTTGTGTGAACACAGTCAATTGTATGAGGATGATGCCTCTCTCTGCATTTGCTTGCAAATATTCATTATTCATTTGCTGTAACCATAATCTGATGAAAACTAAAATAAATGCATGATAAGGCAGGATTTTTACCACAGATGCAAGGCTGATTAATTTTACTGGCATTTTTACTGCTGCTCTCTGTGTGTAGTTATAAAACCATTGTAGTACTCTGTGAAAAGAGGAGAGACTACTACTGTGAGTATGAGTAGCAAATACAAGCTGCCAGTCTCACTTAGAGCAAGGGGAAGTGACATGATAAGGAAATTTTACACTCAAGTGTCTAAAATTGTTGCCCTCATCATAACACTGGTGGGAACAACAAACTGGGGAAGTTCCTGAAAAATGGCAGCGTCAACAAAGCTCTTTGGGAAGTGTTGCCCTTGATATCAGGCTTGAAAATATCATTCTGATTATTTTGTTTCTGCAAAAGATTGGCCATGATGCTCAATAATAGGGGAAAAAAAGCTCACAAATGCACAGCCCTATCCAGAACAGCTTTTATCTGTAGCCAACAAGCTTGCCCATGAGCCACCAGTAAGGTCAAATGAGTTTTCTGAATTAAAAATAACCTGATGGGGAGCTTATTAAAAATATAGAATTGGTTAAATGATGTGTTAGTGTGTGTATGCAAGGCCTTATGGTGGGTTTTTGTTCTGAATTAAGAATGTAGGAGAACTGTGACGTTTTCCTCTCCGTTGTCTCAGAAATGCCACAGGAACTGAAGTAAGCTGTCCATGCTCTAAGGTGGTTTAGAGTAAAAGTGAGGGAGGGAAGAGCCAGAGGTGATGCTCAGTCAGGATTTAGGCCTTACCACCTGCAGGGAACTGACCTCCCCCAAGAAAGTGTGTGAGGCACCTTATGGAATGTCCCTTTATGTAAAAACATAAAAACATAAAAATCTGTGGGACTCTAAACCCATCTACTGTGCTCTTTAACTTCACCAGATTTGCTCCAGTGATAACTCTGAGCTGTCATCTCCCTGTTTCTGAAAAATACTTAACCCTGAAGAATCCAATCTGGCTGGGACATAATCCTGGATGGCCACATTGGATATGGATTCTGCCTATCACTTCTCTCCCTGTTTGTCTGGATAAATTTCATTCAAGCCCTATTGATCACAATTAAGGGTTGAAATTAGAAATTGACTTTCATTAGCTCAAGGCAGATTAATCTCAAGGCACTGGAGGAGGTTGTACTCACTTTCTGTTAGTGAAGTTGACAATCAGGTTCAGCTGGAATCCAAAAGTGCAGTGGGAAGGCTGTATCCCAATATCTTAATGTGACAGCTACCCAGGGAATTACTTTCAGAAGCAGAAGAAGGGAAACTGGAAACGCTGAGGGGGTGGATGCAGACAGATATGACAGGATTCTGAGAACCTGGGATTCCTGACAGCGTAGGCCTCCAGAGCCCACCCACTGAGCTTTGGCAGGTAATAATCTAGGAAATTATAATACACTTATTTTAAGAGAATCTGTTGAGATGTTTGATCCTAGATCTTCATTACACATACAGCAAGGCTTTTGCTGCTGCAGCTCTGTTATTTTCCCAATTATCTTGAAGGCAGGAAGAGATTTCAGAATGGATTTTGTAATGGTGTAGCATCCAGTGAAGTGAGCACAAGTCTGACCACATTCTGCAGAACCTATCATCGTGATATTCCTGTAGGAAAAAAAATGTTCAGTCAACTTGGATGTGCTGCTCCTGAATGGAGCTGGCTGAGATCCTCGTGCTCTGTGTGTGGGTAATGATATTGCAAAAACCTGGCACGGGGAGGAATCACTGCAACGAAAGAGCTCAGATGTACACCCCCCCCAGAACTGCTTGGTTTCTCCAGAAACTCCTCATCTCAACAGAGCAACCCTGTGCAATGATGGAATGAAATGTTTACAAGCAGTGGAATTTGTGTTGTGCTGCTCAGCCCGTTCCTCTGACACAAAGCCACTGGACAGCTTTGTCTTACAGCTCACCAGATTAAGGCTGGATCTGTGTGCTCCTACAAAAGCCTTCCTTCTTCCCCCCCTCCCAGCCCCCTGAACATATTCTGAATCTGGACTATAAAGCAGTGTGTGTGTAATTGGGGAAAGAAATGGAATATATTTCCTGGTGACAGGGGACTTCAGGCTCTGCTGGGACAAATGGCAGCGCCTTTAATGAGCTTCACGGTGCAAGATTTAGTGCATGGTGGAGGAATTCCTGTCAGAGTGGGGCTCTGATAGGACTTATCAAAGAGTACATGCTACTTATCTATCTTAGGCAGGGAACTCTAACTCCGTTTAACTGTCAGCACATCTATAATCCTTCCAAGTCTGGAATTGTTGATAGAGTGCCAAATATCTTGGGTTATGGATTGCCAGAAAGAGGGAGATCTGTGTTTGTAATCTCAAACAAAGCAAATGTAGCTGTTTAATGAAATTCTGCTGAGCTTTTAATATGGTATAATATAAGCTTGGTTTGTTGTGGGTTTTTTCTTTCAGTATTGTTTTGGAGATAAGACAGAGGGATGGGGATATAGAGAGATTTGGGGATTAAAGCTACCTGCCTACAGATAGATAGCACAGGCAAACCCAGCCATTTATGTCGTTATTTTTGCATGATGGGAATCTTAATATACACACTGGAATGTTCTGGTCAATTAGTACCTTTGTGGTATTATGAACATGGTGTTAAAGGACATTGGAGATGAGACAATGTTGGAGCATTCAGCAATGAAAAAATAACATCAAAAAGGACAAAACAGCCTCTGCTGAATGGTGTAATCAGCAAGGAGGCTATTTTAATTCTAATTCTCCATGAATCAACATCTGTCTGCTTGCTGGTTTATCTTTAAAGGCATACACACACAGACATGAGCATGCACAGGCTCTGGAAAGAAATATATTTTAATTTAGAGCTGATTGAGGCTGTGTTTCAATCCTGAAACCCAAGTCCTGTGCTAAATCTCAGCACAATTTCTGCCAGCTGCAGTAGCAGGGTTGAGCTCAGGGTTCCTGTTCCCTTCCCCATCTAAAATTTCACAGCTCTGGCACTTCTGCTGGTGATTTACATGGCAGTGCCAGTGGCACAGGAAGAGCCACAACAACGTCCCCAATTCCTGCCATCCCAATTCCCTGCCAAGTGAGGAGAAACTCTCCCTTTCATCACTCTTGCTGCAGCTCCCATTAACTCTGGAGATTCTTATTGAGGGCCACAGCACCTCCTGCCCTTACCCTGCTGAAGATATGGCTGTTAACAAGAATAATTACAGCAGATGAGTAATTCTTGTTCCCTGATCAAACCAGAAAAACAAAACAAAAGGGTTATCAGGCATGGCACAGGCTGCCCAGGGAAGTGGCTGAGTCACTGTCCCTGGAGGATTTAAAAGCCTTGTGGATGTGACACTTGGGGACATGGGGTAGTGGTGGCCTTGGCAGTGCTGGGGAACAGTTGGAATCAATGTTTAAAGTTTTTTTCCAATTCCTTTTTTTCCCCCCCTTCATCCTTAACAAAGCCCTTGGGCTAACAGCTCCTACAAGTCTACATTTTTCTTAATTTCCTTTTCAACTCAAGGGTAATAGCAGTTAAATCTAGTAAAATAAATGTTGATTGATGGAGTTTATTCATCATGCCAGGCTAATGAGGCATCATAAATATATTTGTGAATGTGTAAAATCCGTTGGGGGCAATGGCTTCGGTTGGATAAAAGATACAAAACCTTCTTGTTTCACTTGTCTTGGAGGGAGGAACCAGCTGAGCATGTCACTGTTGATTCAGAGTTTTTCAACCTTCACTGGTGCAAATAGGTTCTTTTTCAAAATTCTCCAGAGGAGAAACATGACAAAGCAAGCCTGTCTGCTTTTTGAGTTTATCCCCAGAGATGCAATCTAACAGCAGAATCAGATCCTGAATTTCAAGAAGGAAAATACACGAACATTTCCATTTTTCTCCTGCTGACATATTTTGTTTACAGAGTTGTGGCTGACAGGACTTTTGTGGCTCATCAGTGTCCTTGTTCCATTAACCCAAGTTTGCTACAGAACTGGTTTCTGCTCTATAGGAAAAGAGTAGGGTTCCTATATATACATATCATGGTGTATATTGATAGTAAACCAGGGATCTTGACCTAAAAAAATCCAAAAATCTGCAGTTAATGCTTTGAAAATGTCTGCCTGTGTTTAGAAATGTTTATCATAATACAGGAAATTAGAAAGGCAACTGGAAAGCTGGAATTCCTTTCACATGGGCTGCTCGTTTGCATCTTAATGAGATACTTCTCATTAGTCCAAGAAATGCAGGTCAAAGAACCCCAGCAAAATCTGATCATTTTGCTTCTCTGTACCCCTGCTGATCTCGGGAAATTTGGTTTGAGCCAGTGAATATGGACTGTCAGTTAATTATTAATATTATTTGTGCAGAGAAGAGCAAATTGGCTTTTCCTTGCAAAAATACCTCACCACAGTATCTGTGCCTTAAATCAGTGAAAGGTTTGTTATTTGTGTTGATATCTCACTGTGTTTTGCAAAGTTCAAGAGAATAATATTTCAATATCATGTTCCTTTGGGGATGATGATTGTGCTAGTTAAAATTTCCTGTAAATTGAAATGTTACTTTTAAGGTCATTATCCTTCATGCATAAGAATGGAAAGAACATGATGCATTTGTAATGGAACAGAGTATGGCTGTGGAAAATGTCAATTGTAAATTGTTCCTCTCGTGTATATAGAGGTTCTGATGTCAGAGGTAAATGTTCTGCTATTAAATGGAATTTCTTTAGCTATAGAGAATGTTCTCAGACTCAGCCCTCATCTTCTGAGGATCAGCTTGTCCGATTTGGGACTCAGCTCTGAGAGCCTGACACTCACATTTATCATGAGCAGCAAAGCCAGAGCAAGTGGCAACATCCTGACCTGCCAGAGGAAATTTTCTTCCTGTCCCTCTTCCATTCAGGTTTTTAATGACCCTTCTGTCCTGGGAGAAGTGTGCAGGTGTCCTCTGGAACAAACACTCCATGCCATAGACAGGGGCTGAGGGCTCCTCTGCTGCATTTTAAAGCAGTTCAGGTGATCATTTCCCATCAGTAAAAACTGGAACTATATCTGAGTGCTTTGACCCTCATTTTCCTGGGATGTGACCATGGAACTGAGACATTTACACTGAACTGTTCTGAGTTCTGTGCTGAGTGCCCTAATCTGGCTTTGCCACCAGGAATGGGTGCATCCCACAACATTCCTGACTGGAAAAGGCCCGTGGCATTCCCACCCCCATTCCTGAGCCTGACCATGAATTATTGCACTGGGGAAAACACAGATTAAACCAGCAATTCATGTGATAGGTGAGCACAGAGGAGGCAAACTGCTTTTTAAGCTGTAAAAATGTTCTCAGGACTGAGGTAAATCTTTGGTCAGTCTATCAAATTTAAACATTAGCTCCTCAATCCCAAAACTTGCTTCTGCCAAATTCCAATTAGCTTTTTTTTGAGGGGAAAGGTTGAATTTTGGCTTTGCCTTGCGAAGGCGTGCAAGAGCAAACAGCATATCCAGTATATTTACTTTTTAAACAACATAAACTCTTAGCTCTTCCTCCAAGAGCAGCTGTTCTATTCCTTTCATGGGTTTTTATTGCCTTCTGTGTACTTTTTCTTGTTTGTCTGTGCTGGGAGGGGAAGTTGTAAGCAGAGAAGCTGGACTGAGATCCCAATCAGAGCCAATATTCACCCAGGGTTTATAAAGCAGCATAACAACATCCCTGCTCCCATAACCACCACCACTCTACTGGCTTTATTTTCCTTTAGTGAAGAGTAAACTGCCTTTTTAATAGGCCTATTCATTATAACTTAGAAGAATGCTTCTCCCAAGAGGCAATAGCCTGTTCAGAGCCCAGTATTTTGTGTGTGAATTTCGGATGGAGGTTTCTTCCCTCCATGCATCCCTTTACATTAACCTACAGTGTGATTTTCCTGCCACTTTGTCACCCACACCCAACAGCCTGACATTGCTGCCACTAAGTTTATTCCATCCTGAGTAAATATTATATTAAGATTTGTCACTTAAGAGAAGGTGTGTATCGCACTGTTTAACTTTTAAATGCTTAACAGATCAAAATAATGAAAATAAATTGCTCCTGAGTTAAGTACAGGAGGAGGCCCATGAATTTTAAACAACTGGCCTCAATTATCCTTCCTCCTGTGGTGCTTCCATTCAGATAAGCCTGCAGCAAAGCACTTGGCCTAAAGATGTTCATATGCTGTGGTCTCTCCATGGAAACAGTCTTAAACCAGAGAAAACAATTCCATTTTTAAAAAGGCTGAATCTCCTTTCCAGTTGGCTCCTAAAATAACTTTGAGCTCAGCCTCACACGTGCTCACTGCGAGTTAACTCGGCAAGGGCTGAGGGGTGGTGTTAGAACCATTTTAAGGAGAAAGTTGGGGACACTGCTGTGACAGTCACTTCAGCTGCCAGGGTGGCCTCAGAGAATGATCTGTTCCTCCAGCCCTGCATTTTCATCTGGTGGCCCTTTTGGAAAGCTGAGGATTAGGAGCTTTCCTAAACTCATATTGTAGGATCCTGGCACCAGTTAACTGTTTGCTTTCTTTTCCAGAGGCAGAAATTACAGTTCAGGTTCTTTCTTCGAGCTCTTTCAGCAGCTGAAGGTGAATGACCTTGTCTATACTCCCCTGTTCTCTGCAGACAAACCCAAATTTTTTCAAACACATAGGAAAGGGATAGAAACTCCATTTTGGTTTAGTCATAATTAGCCAGAATGTTAAGCCCAACGGAGAGTTTCAGTATCTATTAAAATTAAATATGTATTATAATCTCCCTTGGAACTGAATACTGATTTATTTTGCATCATTTTCCCCTCCACAGCTCTTGCACAGTAAATTTGCCTTAAGAGAAGGTTGTATTTAAGAAAATAACCCAAATTATTCTGACCATATGTCAGGGATACCCAGCATGTCTGTATTTTACAGACATGACAGCTTGATCCAAAAGACATAAAAAAGCCATTCTTGTTTTGGTGATTTTGGGGAGGGAGTGCTGTTGTGAACAACCTGGCTATTTTAGCAATAGTGGTGGCACACAAAGCCCCCACTGTGAACAGGGTTGGGAACTGGGACAAAAAGATAAGTCAAGACTTTCCTGACTGGATGCCAAATCCTTTGTGAACAGTCTGAAATGCCCAGATTATGTTGATTCCTTATCACCAGGAGAAACAGCAAATGCTGGACAATTGCTTCATTCACGTTGCCAGGACATGACATCCTTTGGGTAAATTATGTCTCCAAATTATTTTTATCCTAATTTTCAAGGTTCTGTCTTATTTTAGTCCATTTGTTTCCCCTTTGTTGATGGCCTGTGCTGTGCCAGCTTCCTGCAGGCTGATGTTCCCTTGTGCAGCCATCAGCCTGTTCACCTTTCAGACCCTCTGTGCCCATTATATCCTCTCTGATCTTGGATGATTCTGTTTTCCTCTCATCCTTCAGCTTTCTTCAAGATTAATGCTGCCATCAGCCTTCCAGTGCTGACTCATTCCTGATCTCCTCACTGACCTGCTCCCACAAACTGGAATATGTCAACCTATGAAAATCATTTACTTGAGAGAGAAAATGACCAGGAAAATATATGGATAATTAGATAATCTTATCATTTCTCTTGCTGTTCTGTGCCTGTCAGGTGCCCTCCCCACAAAGCTTAAAGCTGCACCCTATTTTTATCTGGATTATTGCACATATCCAGCCATGGCCCACAGAACCGAGGCTTCATTTGCTCTTTTTATTTTTTTGGAGATCATTATCCTTTGCTCAGAAGCTGCACAGCTCCTTTCCTTCCTGACAATTCTGGACATTTTTCAAGTGTTTCTCATCCAAGAGTTTTCAAACTCATCATTCATCTCCATGACTATCCCTACTCACATGGATTAAATTTTGCCTCGAGTTATTTCTTAGCATGGGGGGAAAATGGGATTCTGGAATTGATTGGTTTACCAAAGAAAACCTGTATTAAAGATGAGCAGAAGCCTGAGTTTTCTTTACTTCCTATCCTGGCTGCTATAATTTCTTCCTATGCCAAGCTAAGACACAGCAAATAAAATTCCAAATTCTTGGGCTTGGTTACACCAATTTTAGCATCCTTTTTGTCCTGGGGGAATATTGTCTCTCTAGTTACTCTGAGATACTTGGAATCTCTCAGGAAAATCAAATCATGTTGTTTCCTGTTTTTCTTCCTTGACTTCTTTTGTGTTTCTATAACCTGAGGGGGCTGGATAAATCTGGATTGTCAGCCTGAAGGATTTGTTGGAGCTGAAATCAGAGGGTTTGTGGTGAGGAGTGAGCCTTTCATGCCTTGGTTCTGTTCTCCCGACTGGGGGCAGCGATGCCAACCTGCCTTCAGGGGCTGGGTGCTAAAGGGACAGCAGGAGGAGGGAAATCATTTCTCTTCATGGAGGTTTCTTCAGTGAAAACTTCCTCTGAGGAGCAGGGTAGTCATGGGAGATGGAAGGCAGGATGTTCAGTTTTGGGTAGTTACTGAAGCTGCTGCTGCAGCCATCTGGAAAGAGATTTCCAGTCTGCAAATTGGGGAATTGAGTGGGAATTGAGGCCCCAAAATGCCCTGCAGTGTCTCCACTCCCAAATCCCCCAGCCTGGGAGCAGAGGAGGAGGGAAGGGGAAACCTGTGCAGCTGGAGCTGCCCTTTGAATTGATTCTTCACGTCCCAGGGCACTGCTTTTCACATGCCCCAAAATTTAAAACAAATTGGAAATATTTCAGAGCTGTGAGTATACACAGCCTAATCTGTTTAATTGCTGTCTGACAATATGAAATCAGTTCTGAATGTATACCATTCAGTAAAATAATAATTACCATAGCAACACACACTACATCTGAAACACAGCTCTTCCCTACAAAAACCCAAAAACAGAAAGCCTGAACTCTTCACACAGCTCTGAGAGCAATTAGTGAGGTTTCTTCTCCCCTTTCAAATCACTGTATTTGAAAGAGGCTGACAGATGTGGAAAGGTAAATAACAATCAAATCTCGTTTCTCCACTCCATCCTTAATTAGGGATAAATCAGTTCATTGTATCTTTCATGGCAGAGATTGTAACTAATTCTGTACCCCAAAGGAGAGACAGCAATGCAGCAGTGACACCATCCTGGGGCTTCTCAACCTCTGCTCCCCCCTGACCCAAAGGAAAATACATTTTCTGGGACCCTTTCCCAGGTTCTTTATTGCAATTATTCTGCTCCTGGCTCAGACCTGGCGGTGAAGGTGCCCACCAGGATGTTCAATGGCAATGTTACAATTTGAAACTGCATTTCTGGAGATGCAGAGCCTCAAATTGAGAGGTGACACTATTTTATTGGGGCACTTTCATGTTCTTAAATATATAAGGCCTTGGCTTTGTGTGTGTTGCTGAAGAAACTGTGAGTATCTCACAAAGTGAGGTAAAATGCTTCAGTTTGAACAATCACATTAATTTTCCTTTACCTGTTTTGTTTCTCCCACAAGAATGTCCCACACTAGATCCTGCTAAGATCCATTGTTCTATTGTTGAGTTTTACTAAAAGAATATTAAGGAGTTTGGTAGGAATTTGGAGGCACAGGGATTTGCAAGAGCATGGAATTAACAAACCAAAGTTAATCCCAGTAATTTAGTGCAGTGCAGTCTTTTTCTAAAACAACGATAACATCTCTGCGAATATTGCTTGATTTTTATTTGTTATTTATTTATGTACAAATCTATGTGCATGAAGAGCTCAGTGATTTTCCTTAACTGGTACAGCACAGTTCAGATCCCAGAGTTCATTGTTCCCAGCCACAAAATGACTTTAAAATTTGGTGTAAGAAACAATAAACCCCCAGTGTGAGGTGTGTGGTTTGTTCCCTTCTGTGGTTTAAAATGACAGAAGTGAGGATGAAGACACTTTGCCCTGCAGGGAGAAGAAAGCTCCTGAGCTGAGTGAGTGATGGATGGCAGCAGTAAAAATGGTTTTCTTTCCAGAATGAATTTAGAAGTCACTGGGTCCATAATGTGAACTCTGTGGTCTGCTGCCCTTGGGTTTTTTTTTGTTTCTTTTGTGTTTTGTTTTGGTGAGGAAGAGAAACTGTTCTCAAAGATGAGCTTATTTACAGAAGTGTTTATTGGATGTGCAGTTGATTTCCTGCCATTATCCCTTCAGCAGCAGTGACTGTTCTGGAGGTTCAGGCAGGAGGTTTGGTGCCAAAACCACTGAGGGCTCACTGAAAATCCACCCCTGGGATATTCAGAATTGATGAATTGTGACAGTGTTCACAGGGGTCTGAGGGTGAGGGAAGAGATGAGGATCTGACTCCATGTTTCAGAAGGCTGGTTTATTGTTTTATGATATATATTACATTAAAACTATACTAAAAGAATAGAAGAAAGGATTTCATCAGAAGGCTGGCTAAGAATAGAAAAAGAAGGAATGGTAACAAAGGCTCTGTCTTGGACTCTCTGTCCGAGCCAGCTGGCTGTGATTGGCCATTAATTAGAAACAACCACATGAGACCAATCCCAGATGCACCTGTTGCATTCCACAGCAGCAGATAACCATTGGTTACATTTTGTTCCTGAGGCTTCTCAGCTTCTCAGAAGGAAAAATCCTAAGGAAAGGATTTTTCATAGTAGATGTCTGTGACAATGAATATTTAGAATTGACGAGAAACACTCTCTTGTCTTGCTGTTGATTTACATAAGCAGGTGATCATTGCTACAAGTAATAAACCAATTTTTTCTTTTCTTTCTCAAGCAGTGAAAGGAGTTTTCAGAGCAGGGCCTCCTCCTGTAGGGAAGGGGTCCCTTTTGGGTGCTCTTCCCTAAAAGATCCACCCTGATCCTGAGGTGCCAAGTTGCAGGATACCTGAGCAGTGCAGATTATCCAGGTACATAAGAACATTATGCCATTAGCAGGACTGATTTGTGCCATTTCATTAAGAATTACCTCATGACAGAATGAGAATTTTAAAGCCAAAGCTTGGTTATATCAGTGCACTTAATTACCATTATTTTTGGATGCAACTTAGGTCTGTGTCAGGAAATATATTTAAATTAACTTTTCATGTGCAAAGCACTATAGACTAACAGATAATGGACATTTTTGCATTTTGTTCTGCATATTCAGAGTAGCTTTAAATAAAACAACCAATTTTTCCTATGTAATTTATGTTCAGAGAACAGAATTATTTCTTTGGCTAGCTGCTCAAAATGTATGAAATACAAATACAAATGTGGGAGAGGAGCAGAGAACTATTTTTCTCCAGATAAATACAGAATCCTGTCCTTTTCCACCACTCTTCTGATTACTTAAAACAGAATGTCTGAAGTTTTCTGCATTTTCAGCAAACTGCTTCTTTGTGGGTGTGAAAACAACACTTTGATAACTCCATCTGCTTTTTTCTCCCTTGTCCTGTTTATTATTTTATTACAGCGGATTTCCAATTTTTATCTGTGTTTCTCTGGGGAAGAATTTGTAGTTTTCAGTTGCTTGGGTGCACAGCATCAACAAAATCCTTTGGAAGGACTTTTTCCAGGAAGCAAGGACATGTTTATATTTGCAGCTGAAATTGCTTCTTTATTCACTTTTCTTTTTCCTAGCTGTGCTTTCTGGGTTTCCATAACAACACAAAAACTCTCTCTATAGTGCCTTGGTATTTTTTCAACAGAATTCTTGTTTTGTTTCCCCTCTTTTCTCCCTTCTTTTGGTTGGATTCCTCTCAAAATGAGCAGAAATTGGAACCAACAGTGGGAAGAACTTCTTTTAGTAAGGAATTCATAGGTCAGGATTGCTTCCTGTGATCAAATATGTTTTTTCCAGGGAACATGCCTGCAATCTTCACATTTTCCATCATTTTTTTCCCTATTATTCCATAGAAATATATCATAGCAAGCCAATCTCCAGCCAGGAGATGTGGGAAGAGCTCCCAGCACTTCTGGGAGCTCTGACAGGAGGAGAAGGCTCAGGACAGACCCAGGAGGTTTAGGAGCCTCTGGGCTCATTAAGTGGATCCTTCCCAGGCCTTGGAATCAGTGCTGGCCTTCACTGGATGCACCTTTTGGCAATACCTTCTGATTAAAAAGGCTTAATTTGATTATTTTTAACCACTCTTGTCAGTTTGAAAGCATTAATTGAATTTTGCCTGGGTGTTTATATCTCCAGAGCGATTATTTGTGACGTGAAGGATGGAACACTGAGAAATTTCATGGCTTTCCACTGATTCCTTTTTTCCCCCAAGCTATCCTCTATTGTTATTGCTGCTTTAAATTTCTTTAAACCCTAGATTTCTTAAATAGCATTAAATTTATGGAGCAACTTTTGATTTCAGCTTGAGGATCACACAGAAATTGGGAACAGAGACCAATGTCATCTTGAAGTCACTGGGTTAGAATTTTTTTCTTTGGTTTGCTATTAAATAATTCATCTGGAAAAATGGTAGTAAAGAGATTTAGTAATGTTTTGTTGTTACTTTGATCCTGCTGTTTAAAGGTAACTGTCAGAATTTCAGCACATGGGGGATCAGTGTCACTCATGTGTTTTGAATGCTGATGGTCTGGAAATGAGGTAAATTCAAAAGTGTTTTCTAAAGTGTTGAGGCCTAATTCAAGGTCAGTCACTGTTGGAGAAATCCCCTCTGCAATTCAAACCCTCACAGGAAAGAATTCCTTCCCAAAATCCATTCCAAACCTCTCTCTTCCTTTTCTAACAGATCTATTTTTTCTAAAGCTTCTGCGTAAGGTTTGGACTTTTAAAACCTTCATAAAATCACCAAAATATGAAACCAAAGGTATTTATAGTGCCTGGAAGAGTTTTATATTTGTGGGTACAAGTTCTAATAGCTGAGCAGATGGCAGCACCTGCAGGGTTACAGATGTTTGCATCCCTTGGTGCACAACCCGAGTCCTGTTGTGTTTCTAAAGATTGATTGCTGAGAGTTTATTCCAAAACCCATCATAGCAGCCACAGTAAATATAAATAGTAGACAGAAAAGGCCACACTTTTGGAAGGTTATCCAAGAAGATGTGTGTGGAGGTTGCTTCAAAGAAAGACCAGTTCATTTTCTCTCTGTTTTGCTCACATTTTGTGTGTTAAAGCTGCAAACCACACTGGTAAAGTGTGAGTATATTGAAGTAATTTGCTTTACAAGATGTGTTAAAAGGTTTTGCTGCATATAGATCTTCTTCCACGTGGTGTTGAAATGTTTCTTTCAGTTCCTCAAAATTCAGTGTGGTTGTTATTGAAGACTCCTCCACCAGGCATTGGCTCTGATCATCATTCCTTACTCCATTTTATTTCCCACTTTCACTGGATTCATTAAGTATCTCGAGATGAGGATTTAAAAGATGGGTTGGAGGTCACATCATCCTCACCAATTTGTAATTATGTCCCTATTATCTCTAAAATCAAGACTGATCTTATTAAGTAAAGAGATTTCCCTCCCACTCCCTTGGGCACGCTAACCTGATTAACACAAGGTCATTCTCCAATTCTTTAAGTTGCTTGAACTACTTGTTTTTTGCCATATCCTAACAAATAAGTTGCTTTCCACTGTGCCCATCCTGTCCCATCCCTGCACTTTGCTGGCTCTGTTGGCCTCATATCTTGAAGATAACAGAGGAATCAATTAATGAGTGGAATTTCAGAGGAGCCTTCCCATGGATCATGAATCCTGGGACAGAATTTCTCTGCTTTCTCCTGGCTGCATTCCAAGGCTGTTTTATTCTCTGTATTATTTGCTTTATTCCCTTGCTAACAACAGCAAAGCATCCAGGTGCTCCTCAGCCTGGCAGAGTTCAGATATTGAATTTCAATTGTTTCATATCCCTGCTCTTAATCTCTTTGGGGGGGGAAGTTGGTTTGTTCTTTTAGAGAATTGTTGGAAAACTGCTGCCTTGGGCCTTTCAGTCTCTACTTCCAGTGCTGCTCCCTGCATTGTGGATAAACCTGCATGGAAATCACTCCTAAGCTCAGCACTGTGTCCAATCCTCCAGCACACAATTTAAACACAGACTCCAGCAGGCCTGAACAAAAGGTCGCACTTCAAAGCCTGGAATTCCTGTCCAAGGCAAGAACAGCAGCACCAAGCATGTTCTTTGATATTTACTAGGTAATTGAATGCTTCTCCTCTCTTCAGGAAGCTCTCCAATAAATTCAGCTTAGAAAGTGTCAACAAAACTATTGTCTGCCACTGGGCTGTAAATCTCCTTGACATCCAAGTCATACTCAGGACTTTTGCAGTAGCAACTCGTACATCTAAATGTGGTGAGCAATCAGCTGGAAGCAAATTATTAAGAAAAAATTTTCAGACTGGTTTTGCCTTTTGTGTTGCAAACTTTTGCCTTTTTAAACTGTGGGCGTCTGTCTGAACACGAAGTGTCCTGGGGTGAAGCTCTGGCAATTTACCTGTCTCTGCATGAAATTGGTAATTATTGATCAGCACATGAACAGGAACAGTTCTGGGCTGCTTTAGAAGTCGTGTAGGTGTTGAATGCATTTACAGTAATTATGTATTTACAGCTAAAATCAGAAAGAAAAAAAAAGATACAGGACCCTGCTCACAAAATGTCATGCCTTCCTCTCTTTTGTTTGAAAAATAAAGCAAATATTCTCCAAATCCCCATGCCCCAGGCATAGGTGCAGATCCTGCCTCTGTAGAATTCATATATTGTGTATTTCCAATATCCCAGCAGAGTCCCAGTGATTTCTGTTTGTGATTTCAGTTCATCACTAACAGGTCTTTTTGGAAACAGCAGGAGGGAATTTTTCAGGAATCCACAGAGCCTTTTGTGACTCCTTGTACTCTGAAAGGCTCTGCACCACTGGAGCTGCTGTGCCTGGGGGTGCAGGTTCAGCTTCCAGCAGGTTCTCCCCCACACATGGGAGCAGAGCTTTGGAATCAGCATGAGGATATCATTCATTCCTCCCTAATCCTCAAACAATTCACTCCGGGGATTCATGCTAATGATCCTATATTCTAAATTATGTGCAATAATAAGAACAATAAATACATCCTGCACAACATGAAGTGGAGTTTTAAACTAAAAGGGCCTTTTCTCAATGCCAGTTTGGGTGTTCCCTGGTTGTCTGAGCTCCAAACTTCTCTCTAGAGTCTTACAGATACCAAAAAGTTGGGGGCAATTACACAAAGCCTAATCCTGCAAGGTGCTCAGAGAGCTCAGTTATTTATGAGAAATCTTCATGATCATCACTGCCTGGATTTGTTGTTTTTGTTGTATGAGAAAGTTTTCTAGAGAAGGATGAGAAGGGTTGGCTGTTACATTTTCAGTGCATTTGGGCATCTCAGAATGCTGGATGTTCCCAGGTGTCTGGCACACCTCATTCTGCAGGAAATGGCAAGTCAGACTCTTGTTCTTCTGTATTGGTAAATTTTAGACAAATTTAAAGTACAAAGGTGGCATCTCCTGTGATCAAAGATCTCATTTCTAAAGACTTGTTGTGCCCTTGTTGTTCCAGTGCTAAATCTGGGAGGAAGAGCTCTCTGTGCATGGGGGGACTGTGAGACTCTCACTACTTTTCATCCAATTGTTGCTTAATTTACAGTTTGGCCATGTAATACATGTTTTATACCAGATTATTCAGGCTACTGAGCCTGCTGGGCTCTGACATTTGTCATTATGTTAAAAGCTTGTTCAAAGGCAGCAAATAAAACACTTTTTCTTCTAAGTGAAATTCAGACAGACAAATCCAGCTGTTGCCTGTAAAAATAGCTACAGATGTCCTCAACAGGAAAAAGGTTTGCAAGCGTTGTTATAGCAACAGAAATTCAGGAGAACTTTAAGATTAGATATTGGCTATTTTTTCAAAATTCCCATTAAAAATACCCTTGGCAAATAATTTGCTTTTTAAAGAACCACTCAGAATTAATAGGAAGAAATTATGCAGTATAAAATGAATTCCAGCTTGCAGGTTATATCCACCACTTTTGAATAATATAAAACATGATCTGGTTTTAATCAGTGGCCCAGTGTCAGCTTGAAATATTCTCCATGTTACCTGTGTGGCATTTTTAGATCTCTCAGTGTGGGACATCTCTTAATTCTACTCTCACTAATTGTTAACACACACACACAAACTTGTATAATCACATGTTCCACAGAAATAGTTGTGTTGTGGCTGAAAGTCTGGAAATACAATGAGGAATTTATGCAGATATTTGGTTTTTCAAGTCTGGTATTCTCACTTGAAAGCATAAATATTTCTCCTCTGATTAATGGACTTTTTTTAGCAAGTGTCAAATCAGCTCATTCTTTGCTTTGCAGCTGCTTTTGCCTTGAGTCCAATTTATATTCTGGGTGTTCCTTTCCCTAAGTTTAGGGATTGACATATGTGGCAGCAAGACTGATATTTCACTAGAAATCTTATCATTCTGAGTGCTGCTTTTTTGTAGCACAATTTGCTTGTGCTTCAGACCTCTGTGTTTGGAAGTTGCTCTTCTTACCTGTCCTAATTTCATCATAATAATTTAAACAATATTTGAATAGAAATCTCCCTCCCAGACAGTGGGACTAATCTGGGTGGCAAATCATTATTCTTTTCATGCCTTTAATGCTTCATTTCTCTTGCCCTTCTTTCCTCTCTTTTTGACTGACAATTTCAATATTGAAATTATGAATTCTTTGGGTCAGGGAGCATTTTCTGCAGGGCTCAGAAGCCACCACAGTGAAATTCCAGTGGAATGCAAGAAAGGACAGCCCAGATCCCAAAACTTCCAGCACATATCTGTGTTTTCCTGGATTTTTGGGGGGAACTGGGGCTTTCCATCACCACCAGCCCTTGCTCCTGCTTTGCCTCTGCTGCTCCTTTACCTCCCCCAGAATCTGGGAAGTGCTGTTGCACCCTGTGCTCCTCGTTAGTGTGGAGGTGACAGGGATGGTGTCCTCGGAGGTGTCAAGTGACAGAGGTGACATCATTGGGATTCTTGGCACTGCCACCTGCCAAAGCCACGGACAGAGAGGGCTGCAAGGGCCACGTGCAGAAGTAAAGAGGGTGAGGAGGCAGCACAAGAACCAAGTGCTGCTCTGTTCTGTTCACACACAGCCCAATTTCTTTGGGGTGACCTTATTTACAGAGCTACCTCAGGAATTTGTAAGAATGGTAACAAAAAAAGGACAAAATCTTACAGAGGATTCCAATTAAACATCCAAGTGCTGTTCCATTTGAAATGTCTTTGCTCTTGTGTCCAAACAAACGATGATCAACTATCTAATAGCTGGAAAATGAATGTAAGCAGTAAGAGACCTAACTGGAGACTATTAAACACATTTTAGTGTCACACTGCAGCTGCAAGTTTGTGTATTTTCACTGCTTGTTTCTTTTTTTTTCATTCAGATTTGTTTCCATAAGAAACTTTATCTTGGAAATTTTTTTATGACTAATAAAAGTAATGGTACTCCTTAGGTCATCACCTGAGAGAGCTTAGGTCAGCCTTGTACACTGCAGGAACATTAAATTGAATCATCTGAGCAAAAATAGATCATCAGAGAGCAGCAGATGAGTCCATTACCAGGAAATCTGCTGCTTTCTCCAGTCTGGACAGCAGAGGAACAATCTCAAAGCTGGGAGAGGAAAGAGATGAGGCCATGGGAGAGAAAGGAGCAGCAGAACTGATGTGAGAAGAACTGGATAAATCCCTGATTTAATAAACTTCTGTATTTAGAGGGAGATAATTCATCTGTTCTCCTGATAAAACCAAACACCCACCAACCTCTGTCTGCCTTAAGCAACCAGTTATGGCAAATAAAATCCACATGGTCCTGGTTTTTCTGACAGTTCTGTGGTGCTGTAGCTGTGGGATGTTTGATTTTATGTAGAAAAGGAAGTTGAAAATGAAAAATGAGAATCCAGGGCTGTGGTAATGCCACGTTGTCTTTGTGGCTTGTGAGAGCTGCTGCTCTTGTGTCTGGACACCTCCATGAAGCAGCAAAATACAACTTTCTTCCAAGATCAGAAATTGCTTCTAGCTCTTCCATTTGAGATATCTGTGTGTTTGTGGTTATCTATGATCAGGGCCATAAAGTAATCCTGGGTGAATTAGGAAAGTGTTCCAAGGCCTCCAGGTGCAGAGAGGAGCTGCCTTTGCAATCAGGCTCCTTTCAGGTAATAGCTTTTATCTCTGCAGTTTGATTCCTTTCTGTGTCATGAGGACATAAAGATGAAGGTAAAAACCTTTTGGAACTCAGTAAAAACTTGAATTTACTTCTTCCATTGCATCCTTGTGTCATTACATTTTAAAGACTTTAGCTTCAAATAATGGAATTAATTCTTTTTTATACTTACAGCAAGTGGTTAAAAATAACAACCAGTTTTTTAATTAGTATTGACCATACAGTTAAATAAATAAATGAAGTCTGGGCCTGTTGAACTATTAGAAAACAAAGAGTTAATGAAAATGGGGAGCATAAAGGAAGGGGATATATAAAACACAGTTACTTGACTACTTAGCCTTATAAATAGCACAGAAATCATGTTACACGGAGTTGCATATGAAATAGAGCAAAAATATGCAAATGCTTGCCTTGAAAAGACCCAAGCATGAAAATAGCTTTGCTTTTCTTCTGTTCCCTCCTATCCAGAATGGTTTCTCTCCAGAATGTTTACTCTCTTCTGCGTTGCACATCAAGGCTTTCATGAACAGCATGGATTTTTCTATTTCCAAGTGGTTCACATGAGGATAGTCCATCAGAGACATCCTCCCTGGCATGTAATTAAAACAGTTCCTACCTGAGCAAGGATCCAATCCTGGCTGAGGGATGGGCCTGATTTATGGAATCACTCTGCACCTTGGGAAGGGTTTCACCAGCTCACTGTCATATTCTCAGTTGCTTTTCTCATACCCTGCCTTTATTAGGAATTATTAGTCCAGTTTCCAAATACTGGTAAAGAATCACATTAAATAAAAGATCTATAAATAAGCATGAAAGTCTACTTCCAATTAAATATTGAATGCAGTTTCAGTTAATGCTGTCATGTTCATTCAGTGGGACCTTGCCCAGTGCTTAGTAAACAAATCTAAACAAATGGATGTGGGAGCTTTCAGAGTGAAACTCTCCTGGATTGCCTGCCAGCCTTTCCATTATTCATAATCAAGATAATTTTTTAAATAAGTTGACCTGTTTAATGATAAAAATGCCTTTGAGTATAATTAAATTGAATTCTGTGCTTAAAATGACCTTCTGATTCATGGGCATTTGCAGCAGAAAGAACAAAAATAAAATGAAATCCTTATTGAAAGGTGCAGTAATTAAGTCTCTCAGTTCTGATTGCCAGCAGCTGGGATAAAACAGGAGATCAGCAAAGGCTGTTGTCAGTAATGCACCCAAAGATCTGCCTAAGAGGGAGATGCTACCCTAAAAAATGATTTATTTGTTTTTAAATAGGGCAGAGAAGTGTCAGAATTGAAATCATTACAGATCATTCCTCACAAACAGAAGTAGAAGAGCTGGTTCTTCAGTCCTGCAGCATTTAACAGCCCTGAGAACCCCAAAATGTTCCATCCAGCATAGAAGCCTCGTGGATTTTGCTTTGGCTGAGGGTTGGCTTCTCTTTCCTTGGAAGTTCAGTGGAAATGTGAGAATGAGCCTCAGAAAAAGATGTTTTTTCCCAGGCACTCAATAGATTATTGGGTGCCTGTTTTGAATTATTAAGCAGCTAATCGGATTCCAAAGGCATGTCGTTCTGTTGCCTTGGATTAAGGGCCTGATTACAATTCCTAATTAGTCACCTCAATTCCCATGGATTTCCCAGAGTTAGGCCACACCACTCTCTGTGATCCAGCTCCACATTCCAGAGGCAGAAGACACTGGAATGTAGGGCAGGAGCTGGAGGGGGCACGCACAGCACACTGCACAATGTGACTGCAGGTTACCTTAGCAGGTTAATTAATTAAGGACTATGCTCTGGAGATCCCATGCCTCTTGAATTACCCTCCTTCCTTTAAGGAAAAGAGCTAAGGGAAATTTCACATGTTTTTAATAGAATAGAAAAGCCATAGAAAATAGGGCTGAAAAGCAGCTCAGGAGGTCATTGAGTCCATGGTTCTACTCAAGGTAGAACTCACTAAATCTAAAGCCCATCCCGGGAGCTCCTTTCCTGACCTCACCTCAAATCCTGGCAGTGGAGATTCCACAACCTCTTTCTGCAAGGCTATTCCAGTTCTGGTTGTGGGAGCTACAGGTGGAAAATTGTCCTTCTGCCCACTCTGAATCCCTCCTGTGAGTTTTTCAGCCAGTTCATCCCTCCCTCATCAGCACAGAAAACAACCCCAAGTCTTTATGGGCCTCATGTGTGAATTCTGGTGTTTCCTCAGTCATTGTTTATTCATTTTCTAAACTTTTGACCCTTCTCACCGCTCTCTGATTTGCGTTTTTAAAAAATCTTTAGTGCAGTGGAAGTAATTTGGGTGGAGAACAGTATATCAAAAAATAAACATTGTCCTTGAATCCCGTAGGCATTACAGGATGGATGGAATGGCTGCAGCTTGAGGAGCCTTTTGGTGAGGCTGTGCAAGGCCTCTCCCTGCAGCACATGTGGGATAATCTGAGATCCTGGGGCTGGAATTCTCTGGGGGCTCTGCTGGCGTCACCAGGGGCCCAGGAGTGAACTGGGGCGTGCAGTCCCTCTGCAGCCATCTGGTGTTTTCTACTCCAAAACCTCCATACATTCATCTTACACGTTTCTTTTCAAATCTAAATGTGCTTTGCTTTGGTTTTATTTGGTTTTTTTCCTTTGTTCCCTCAAATGGAAGCTAAATTCTAACCAGAAAAAAGACAGGAGCGGCTTGAAGAGCACACCTTGCCCAGGAGAACTGTGGGGAACATTTGGGTTTGGTTCTACCACTTTCTCTCCTTTTGGTAAATTCTCCACCAGGCATTGCTGGGTTTGCTCTTTGCTGTTTCCATCATGGATCTCTCAGAAATTGCTCATGAAATGTTGGGATTTTTGTGCCAAAAAAGCAAATGGATGATTCTTTTAAATCTCTTCTGCATTTGCCAAGCTGAGAACCTCGGCACCTTCTGGTGAGTGGCTTATGCTGCACCTGGGTCTTTAGCAGATGAATTTCTTATACAAGAACTATTAGAATTTGAATTTACTGGCCATTATGAAGAAAAAATCCTAAGTTATTTCCTATTCCACTGTATGATGATGCAATATATCAAGTTGAGTCTAGCAGAACCCTCAAACAAATTCCACTATCCATTTTGAAAATTGTGTGTAGTTTTGCATTAAATTGTATTAACTGCTGAGTGTTGCTGTGATATGTGTACTGTTCCCTTGAAAAGGGTAAAAATCAAATTATCAGGAATGGCAGGGAGTCATATTTAAAATTTGTGTGGTAATGGTAAAATGAACTTAGAAGCAAGGTAAAATAAGAACTTAGAGTTGGCATATTGTGCATGAATAACCTGTAAATATTGTGCTAATGTTGTAAAGGGGAGGGCAATGATTGCATTTAAGGACATACTCTGAAGTTAATTATGAATTTTGCCTGAGACTCAGCACTGTGTCTCTGTGCAGCCTGGAGTAATTTCTGCTGGAAGACTCAATCCCAACCATGCAGTGCTATGGATTTACTCTAACAGCATTTTTCTCTCTCAAATTTATGTAAATCCAAGTGTCTCCATGAGCACTCCCACTTACCAAGGGTTTCATCAGGAAACAACCTCGTATTAAATACATGGAGTGAGAAATCTGGGGGTTTACTCTCTTCTTATTTTTGTTTTAATTGGTTGCTGCTTTAGATTTTTAAAAATATGATATTTCAACAGGCATTTTATTCCAATAGGGATACTTTGAAGGTAATAGATATAAACTGATTCTTGGAACAACCTGGAGCACAGTCAGGGGTTTTATTCCTCTAATTTCCCCTATTTCCTGACCAGTTCACATTTCTTGTCTTTTTCTTCATTTCACAACAATCCCTTTTGGAGGAAAGAGTTCTACCTGGGAGGATGTACAAGGAAAATATTGGGAGATCTTCTCTGTTCATTGTCATCCTTGGAACCAGAGGAGTTTGTTTGAATTCTGTGGGCAAGGGCTGGGATGTGGGAGGGTGAAAAATCCCTGGAAAAGACAGAGAGGAGAAATGTCCAATTCCTGCTGCTCTTCTGTCAAAGGTGGATTCAGGATGCAGAATTCTTTGCAGTCCTGACTAAATGTTATTCACTGTTTCTTGCTCTTATCAGTCTTCTGCACTATTTTCCTTCAATGTATTCCAGAGTGGCTGCAAGGGAAGAGAAATCCATTTTAACTTGGAAATAAAATATATCAGTGTGTCAATCTCCCTCATGAATGGGGTGCCTGAGACATTCACATGATAAGAGAGAAGTCTTTAATTATTGCAGCAGCAAGTACTCAAATTAATCTCAATCATTCCATTAATTTTTTCCTTTCTTTCTTTTTCTTCCTTTCTCTCTTGGTCAGGTTTTGCAGATATCAGAACCTGAGCAGTTACTCAGACCTGTCTTATTGTACTTTATTGTTCTTTTCCCTGCACGTTTTTCATGTCCTCTGTTCTTTTCCCTGCTAATTTTTCTTGTTCCCTGCGTCAGAGGAGAGCTTTGATCACTGAGGTGTTAAAATCAGTAATATTCACTTTTGTTTTCAACTGACATCACATTAAACTGAACATATGTACTAAAAGGGCCACATATATTCTTCTTTCAGCCTAAATAAAACTTGCTATCAAAAATGGACATTTTCTTTCTGGCAAGATGAGATCTGGATTTAAGAAATGGCTCTAAATGCTAATATTTCTTTCCAGTTTCTCCAGTTTCCTTGCTGGGTAGATTGGGGCAATACATTTTGCAGGAGGAAGGATACTAAAGGAATATCCCTTTATTGCTTTGAGCCATTCCTGCAGGAGAGGGAGAGCACCAGAGATTCAAAGTTCTCCATCAAACATAGAAACCTCTTTCCCTCATGCCCAGGAATATGTCTGATCCCTGTGAAGATTAATAACATTTTCATAGTTCTTTTAAAAAAGAGAAGATGTGAGAATTATTTATAATATTTATAATAAATTGTTTATTTATTGATTGATAAATAAATAAACCCCAGGTAATTTCCCCTTCTGTGCTCTCTAAATGAAGCTCACCTTTCCACAATGTGATGGTGACTCAGAGCTGAAGGCTCAGGAGGAACTGTGCAATTGTTCTTGGCAAGTTCTCCTAAATATCAAGAATGAATATTCAGCTGGAAGCAGGGAGCCTGGGACGTTTCCCTGACTGCATTTCTCAGCCCTGCTGCCCCAGGCTGTCCCTGTGGGTCACACTTTGCTCTGCCCGGGCTCCGAGTGGCACAGCGGGGTCAGTTCCACTCTTGTGGGCATCGGGTTTGATTTTCTTTGCTGGTTTCTTATGTCTCTGTTTTGTTGCCCTGAGCATTTTCCTTTGCTGCCATCTCAGCCAGGTGAAAGTAAAACAGAGCTCAGGCTCCAGCCTTGCTGAGCTTTACTTGGGAATGAAGGGATTTTCTTTGTCTGTCTCTGGTACTACTAAAAATCGACAAATCAAATGCACGATTTCAGCAAAAATGTGGGATGGCTGATGATGACATAGCCAGCCCTGATCAAAAAAAACCACATTAAATATTAGAAAACACCAAGTTTTGATAAAAGTGAGCATTTTGCCATCAGTCCATTATTGGTTTTTAACATCTGTAAGTCAAGACATGCTGTGGAATCATGAGCTGAAACAGGACAGAAACAGATGAGGATTCACTGAGAAAATACAAAAATACAAAAATATTTTATGATGCAGTGGTAACTTTGTAAATACCTTGTCCTTCCCCAGCCCATTCCATCTGAGGATTAAAGCACAGTTTCCAGGTATTAATAAATTAAATTTCATGGTACTCTTCCAAAGTTTTAAGGCAATGGAGCTCTTTGTCTCCTAGATGGATGGAGGTGCAGGGATTAAATGATTTGCTGGCAGAGGTGTCATTTGTCAGCCCCAGACCTGGGAGCACTGCTCAGCCTCCTATCATGTTACATCTTCCAATTTACCACTGCTGCCTTATTAGAGCTCAAATCCTGCTTTAACACTAACCTCTCCTGTGTTATCTCAGAGCTCAGCTGCTGTTGCTAATCTTTATTTTTTCCTTGCTCTATTATTTTTGGTCTAACCCGTGGCAGTTGTGTCTCTGCTGTTGCCTCCACGCCTCATTAAAAAGCTCACTGGGCTGGGTGCACCACCTGGATTTGGATTTGAAAACTCTGTGCCCTTGAGGAATCTTGGTGCTGCCTGCCTGTACTTCTGATAGATCCAGTTCTGTGCTATTAGCAGTGTTTTACAGATAAACCCAGCGAAAATCATCCATTGCAATTTCCAGGGTGCATTTGGAATACTGATTTTATTTTTAACATTTGGTGCTTTGTTAACAGGTAAAAATTCTTGCACTTTCATGGCTCTTCTCTAAACTCTTTCACAGAAATCTCTGTTCCATGTAAGAAAATCTACTTGTTTTATTTTTCCTTGATTGCCTCCTCCTGAATTTGTTCTTTTGTTTTTATATAATTACTATTCTAATTTACTGCTGCCTTTAGTCCAGAGCTGTGCCTTGCAGAGGTCCATTTGATTCTTCATTTTTTAAATCATGGTTAGATTATTTTCTCTACCAACATCATTACCAGTGTGTGTTTTGGGGACAGAACTGATTGAATTTATTTTCAAAACATAACTTGTCCTGGGGCTTTAGTAATTTCTGTGTTAGCTACATATTTCATTAGTATTTGATAGAAGGAAGTTTGGTTGGGTTTTTACCTCTCCAGATTTCCTCCTTTTTTTGTTCTTTTAAAATTTTGTGTGTTTTTGACCTTTGATCTTCTATCTGTTCTAGGAATCTTTGCTCTTTCTTTTCCCAATGAATCTGTGGTGATTGCTCATATTTAAACACATACATGTGTGTGTGTGTGTGTATATAAATGTATTTATCTATAATACAGCTGCAGATGTTGAGTATTTTCCTTCAAGGCAGTGTCTCAGTGTGGTGCTAAAGAATGGTGAGAGAAGGATGGTGGAGTTTGAGGATGAGATATCAAGGCAGACAGTTCTCATTTTTATCCCATCACAGGTGATATTCACATTATTCTCGTTACATTTTAGCCTCAATTTCTGCGTAGAGACCTGCTGTTCTTTCCAGCATGGTCCATTTCTTGCTGTTTGTTCAAAACAGTTGTGCAATGTTGCTATCCATGGTTAGCAATTTGCTGCTTTTTATCCAAGGTAGCTTGGATGTCAGTGCTGGTAGAAGTAATCATTTATTTTTAGATTCTAAATCCTTTGGGAATGCACAAAGCACTGTAGACATAGAAGATAATAATTTGTCTCCAAAGGTTCCTTATTTTTTATTAATGTTTTGATTTGCTATTCTCTCTGTCTGCTATCCCAGCCTCCCTGAATATGTATTACCAGGGTAATTGATAGTGTGGCTCCTGAGGAACTCTCTTAAGTGCTGATTAGAGCTGTGCCACTGCTCCATTGGAAGCAGTTTTCAGCCTCCTCATCATGGGCTGAGTCAGTCCTCACCAGTGCATTATTTACAATCCAGCTTCAGGCAGCTTCAAACAAGTCCTGCTCATGCTTGAGGAAGATTTCGTCTGATCTGAGTAAATTTCTGCCACATCCCGAATCAACTTCCAGACAGTGTCACCTGTTTGCATTTGTTTATCTTCCAGAGGGATAAACCCTGGAATTTTGCACATTATTCTATGTTCTTAGGGATAAACCTTGAAATTTTGCACATTATTCCATGTTCTCTGTGCTTTGGCTCTGCACAGGACAGACCCAAGGCCTGGCACTGGGTAATGTCACAGATTTTCCTCCCTTTTTCCTCGTGCTGTCCACAGGCTCTTGTGTGCTCCTTGCTCAGGGCATTATGTAACAGATTCTTTCATATATTTAGAGCTTGTGCCTCTTCTGAAGAGATCACAGGTTTGATAATAAGCTTAGGGAAAAGTTGACAATCTTCTTTGTGGAGGGGGAGAGGGAAAGCAGAGCTGTTGGGTAATTCTTACATGAGCAGCGTTGTCACCTCTGAAATGGGTGCTGGGAACGTGCTCATCTCACAGAAAATCAAATGGAACAAATAAGACTTAAAGACTGATTATGCTGCATAAACAAAGTCCCAGATTGAGGTGAATAGGCAGAGTTTGTGTGGGAGAATTTGTGAAGTATTGAGAAGTCCAGGGTAGAGAACCAATGTCCATAATCTGGTGAGATTTGTAATGTCACACTATGAAATGTCACAGCTTTTATTATATTTTTCAGTTGACCTTTTAACAGTGATTGGAATATGTGCACAGATTTGTTTTTAAATGAGACTGGGAATAATTTTAAGACATCTCTCCCAAGTTTTGAATCATTCTCTGTATCTTCTAGGACAGGAGAGAGGCACAGCACTGCAGAATTGTTTGAAACATCCCCAGCTTGTTGGGAATCAGTTCCTGGAGCCTTTGTGAGCAAGAAGAGCTAAATTTAGCTGTGTACTGCAGGCAGGCTCTGCTCCATGGGCTCAGGACCTGCCTGGCCATGTGGAAATCCACATTCCCCAGCTTTGGAGCTCACAGAATTTCCCTACTTTGGTAACCTCAGAGTGCAAATCCTCAATAAAGCTGGGAACAGGGAGAGGAGGGAGCAGGGGAGCACAGGGACCCTGTCACTGAGCCTGTCCCTCCCTGGGATGCTGTGCCTCATTCCCACAGGCTGAAATGGCACTTCCAGAGCCCTTAACAACCTGACATGGCCTCCAAGTGTTATTCCTCCCCTATTTCAGTGTTACTCCTCCCCTATTTCAGTGTTACTCCTCTATTTCAGTGTTATTCCTCCTCTATTTCATTAGTATTTGATAGAAGGAAGTTTGGTTGGGTTTTTACCTCTCCGGATTTTCTCCTTTAATTTTTTTGTTCTTTTAAAATCCTTTTTACTCCTTAGAGATGCTACAATTTGCAGCATTTCCTGCTGTAAATAGATCCATATAGGAAGTGGAAGGTGAGCTATAAAAGGAAAACTGTTTAGTTGAAGCTTCTGTTGCTACAACTACTCCCCCAGTTCTTCTCCCTGCAGCATCTGAGTGTAAATCTCTCCTTGGCATTTGTGGGCACAATTCTCCTTGTGAGTTGGTTGTACAGTGAATTTCCCTCTGCTGCAGTCCCCTGTGATGGCAGCACAAGGTGGAAAAGCCAGATATTCCCACAAATTTCCACCCAGCCACATTATCCCATCAGCACAGATATTGGAATGCATCTTTGAAGCTACAAAGAGCATTCAATTCAACATGTGTGTAACATAACTTGTCAAGTTAATGTCAAGATAATTTCTGTCCCTGTTGTTTTTTGGGTGTTCAATGTTTCATGATGTGGCCTCTTAAAATCCCAGATTTCCATGCTGCAGCCTGGAATGTGAAGCTGGATTTGCCATTGTAAAATCAGGTGATATCTTTGCATTTTCCAGCTGAAGGGAGGGTGGATTATAGGCAAAGGGAGAAGAGAAATATTTGAGTTCGACTGTGAGGTGCCTTTAAATAATTTACTGGAAGGTTTAGAGCCATGCTATATAACATGTAAACACCTAAGTTCTGCTTATCTCTAATAATTTAGGACTAATCCTAAGCAGCCATTTAACCTGTCCAATGAAATCAAACTTTGTGCCAGTGCAGGATTTGGGAGAGGCTCTCACCTGCTGTTCATGACTGTGATCATTGAAGATGGATGGCTGGAGGTTTGGCTGCTGCCTCTTTAGGAAATCTTTTAAACCAGGATTGGAAAGAGAATATTTTACAGCCTGGTGAAAAACATCTAAATGCTGCCATTGTGTCGTTCAGGCCAGAACAACCCAAAGCCCTAATGTATTTTATCTGCTGTTCTGTTCCTCAACACTATAAATAATTCAGATCTGTTGGCTTAACTACTACTGGCAACTGTTATTTATTAAGAATGACTGAAATAACTATGTGGCTCAGTAGAACAGAATGCATTAGGGACTTTAATGTGAAACAGAATAGCTAAAACATTTTGATTATCCTTTAAAGAAAAAGCCTAAACCCCTAAACCTGCCATTATCCTTTGCAATTCTGCAAAGGACAAGTGACAGTGGGAATTAGGATGGGATCTTTCTGAGTAACTAAAGGGTTTTTCCTTTAAAAGAGCACTCACCCCAATCACAGAGCCCCTTTTATCCCTCCAGCATCTTGTTCTGTGGGTATCAGTGTCAGTAATTGTCATCCTGAGGTTCCAATCCAATCTTTAAGGTGCCCCACTGGGAAATCCTTGAATCTGCCTGTAGTTACATATCTGCCTGTAAAATTACTTTTAAAGGTATTGCATTGTTTTTCCATGTTTGCTTTCATTTGTTTCTCTTGCACATCATGCACAAGAGGAGCAGGATTTTCTGAGAACCAGTGCAAGGGAATTGCTGTTCTCTTGTTCCATCCCCACTTTAGGCTTAATTAATAATATCTGGCACTTCATCATTGGCTTGGAAATTGCTTTCCAGAGGTCAATAGCATTGTCCCTGTTTTGCAGGCACAGAATTCCTGACATCAGGCATTGGTACAGCACAAACACAGCATGTCCCTGCACAGAATTACAGCCTGAGATGTAGCACTGCACAACAGAATAATTCTGCAAGCCAACTGATTATAAATGGGGCATTTGGAATAAATTTTTTATCACCAAAAAGAGTTGACATGCAGGACTTGGATGAGTAATTATCTAATCTTACATCTGGCATAAACACCCAAGCCATTTGTGTGATGAAGTGCAAGGCACAGGAGGGAGAAGGCAGCGAGGGAACATTCACTGCTGACTCAGTGCCCATAAATCTTCCAGGGTGTGTTTTGCCTTATATTTGATATTTGTTCAATGGGTTGAAAGAAGTTAAGTGATCAAATGTCATTTGGAAATCCTGGTCTGCAATTCTGATTTTTTTCTCAGTTACATGAAGATAAATGTTCCAATAGGAGCAGGGTTTGGGGCCCGGCTCTGTGGGGTGTTACTGAAGCTGAGCATTTGAACAGGCACCATCTTCACCCCTTTTCAAAGAAGTAATTTAACATTTGTTTGCCTTAATGATGATCTGCAGGAGACAGCAGGGTATGTGTTGCTGTGGAGCATTTTATTTCATTTCTTTGAAATGAAGTCATTAGCTATAACATCAAAATGCATTTTTCTTTCTGACAGAGGACTCGGGTGTGTTAATCTGATCTCTGATAAAACAGAGGCTCTGCATTGGGGGATTCTTATTTAACTTGTATTTCTGACACATCAGATCTGTATGGAATATCCTTTCCACTTAAGGGAAGTATCAGTGGAAGTTTATTTATAACAGAGAAAAACATGGGCATGAATCAGTGGTAAGTAAATGATGTGCCTGAACTCTTCTGTAAGTTTCCTGCAACAGGAACTTTTCTAGAGACTGTGTCATTAATATTTTATAGCAAGGAGAGAAATCATCAAAAACTCCAGCTAGGACATAAAATATCTGAAATAATAAGAATATATATAAGTACCTTCAGAGTGAGCTTGGACACTCTCATTGATTTTAGACAGCATCTCATCCTGGCTTGACAAAATGCAGAATTCATAAATTAAATCTGATGTATACAGTGTATGCTTTTATGCTGATGTTGGCACACTTTCAGATGTAAAATTAAATTACTTTTGCCAATAAGGCAGCACAGATTGAAGCATGGGTTCCTTTCTTTGCTAATGGAACCAGGAGAAAGATATTGAATTATGCTGACTTTCGAACTGACTGAGTGCCAAAGAGAGAAAAATCAATGACATTTTTAATGTCCTGTGGAGCTTTTAAACAGGCCTTGCTCTGCCAGGGAAGCTCAGGGTGAGGTAACTGCTGTTGACATTGGGTTTCCAGTGAGGAAATTTCCTTCTCCAGGGAAGCAGCACCTGGCACTGATGTGGCTTTGTCCCCATTCCATTCCCAGCGGTGCCAAGTGGGCACAGGCAGGATTTTGGACACCCTCACACCCTGAGCAGGGAATGTGCTGTGTGAACATGCAGGATAATCCTTGGAAAACAACAACAAAATCCAGAAGGATCTTTCCTCTCACTATAAACCCCTGAAAGTCACGTGAGTGTGTAATACCAATAAATTACCTTTCTTTTGATGAATTAATGATAGGGTACACACAGATTTATTTTCACTGTTTGTTTGCATTTGCAAAGCTGAATACCAAAGAGCTAAGCTGCACAATCAATGCCCATCAAATAAGTGACTTGTTGGGGTTTTTTAATTTTATAATAATATTTTTATAATTTTTAAAGTGCATTTCATAGCAGCGATTAAGATTTTATTATAAAACTATCCAGTCCCTCAGAATCCTACTCCTCAGGTAGAATATATTCTGATTTAGATAGGGGGGAGTATATATAGATACATCCTCAACATCTTGGTGTTTGCTATACCAGAGGTTCATGGATTGTGGTCCATTTTTCTCTGCATTCCTTCAAAGTCCAGGTTTCCCTTTCTTTTAATAACAGATGGATATAATCTGGCTGTGAAGTGCTGGGATACGATTTCCAACAGCAAACTTTGGATCTTCAGCTCTTTGCTGTAATGAAGAAAACCCTCCCAGAGTCACTTCTGGGAATTCAATTTCTTGCAGTTATTTGGCTTCCAGCTCCTGGCAGGTCCGTGCTGGGTTTTCAGGGGTTGTTCATGTTACAGGAGGTGATTTCTGTCATTTTAAATGCAGCCACAGCATCAGCCTCAGAGATTGGAATATGAGTAACCTCAGAACCCCCACACTGGGAAGATGAGTGAGAGAAATAATAGAATTTGGTTTCAAAGATAATACCCAGGCAATTTATCCAGCCAGGAGCTCAGGAGAAGCTGCTCTGTGTGGTTTGGATTCTTCACAGTTCACCCCTGTGGTGTCAGTGCTGTTTTATTGACAGCCATTAAATCACAAATGCTTATGAGTGGTTTGTGGGCAGCCAGCATTTATATTTTAGATACACACTGCCCTTCCTGACATTGTACCTCATCAAAGAGACAAAGATGACCTTTTTATTTTGTCTTGCTCACATTTTGGTGCCTTTATGTACTGCCATGTGCACTTCACCCTCTGGAGAAGGGAATACTGACTGGCTCTGCAGCAGAAATTGCATCAGAGGTCTGAGCCTAATTCGTGTGTTGAGAACAGTTTGTGAAAAGCCAAGGGTTTCCCCTGGTGAAGCATCTTCATCCAGCTGTGCAGAGGTTTTCTGATGAGCAGTGCACTTCTGGTTTGATTTTTTTCACATCCAGTTAAGACAGACTTAACTACAGAAATATACTTATAAAGAATAGGTCTAGAAGACATCAGTGAGCAGAAAGCAGAAGGTTAAAAATTTGGTAAATATAGTGTCTGCATAGACAGGGGCATGATAAATGTATCTGAAGTGTCTTTTTGCAATGCTTGTGTATTATATTTCTGTTGCTTACAACTGTCAGCACAAGGACAGGCTGGCTGGGGATGTGAGCAGGCAGCTGTCTCTGGGAGCCTATAGATAGCAGCTTCCTTGGGTAGCACGTTTGCAGCTCCTTCACACAGATTTATCAAGCATCTTCACTGTCTCACCACTGCCAGCTCAAATGACTTCTCAAGGAGCTTTGGTTATGCAAGCTTTTAAAAGGTGCATTGTTTTATCTATTTGTTTCCTTTTTTTTGTATGTGTGTGTGTGTGCCAGGGTTTTTTTTAGTAACTCACTGCAGCAGATAAATCTAGTGCAGGGTTTCACCATGTGTTAGAGGGGGAAAAAAATAATACTCCATTTGTCCACCGTGACCAGGCTTTAAATAAGCATCAAAACTTCCAGCAGCTGTGCAGAGCAGTGGAACAGCACAGGGCAGAGATGCTCTGGGAGTCAGGAGAGGAGAACCTGCAGAGATGGGAGCTGGAAATAGCATCTGCTGGGCAGATCCAGAGGAGACATCCAGAATCATTTTAGGGTCTTGGAATGCTTCACTGAATATTCCCCTCTAGTGCTGGGTGACCTCGAGGAGTTTGGGGACAAACAGGAGCCCCTCAATGGCTCCAAGTCCCTCTGGATGGCCACAGAAACAGGAGGTGGAGGAAGGCAGGGTGGGGAAACTGCCCAAGGAGCTCCCCAAAGCATTTCTCTGCTCATTACTCTGCACTTCTCAGCATGGGAACTTGCAATAATAAAGACTTTAAAGGCTTCTTCAAAGAGCTTCTGGGCTGTATCCAAAGCTCTATCTAGAAGAAGAAGTCTCCTGAGACTTGGGAATGTTTTGTAAATACAGGCAGGGGACAAATTAGGTTTTTCTTAAAGTGAATCTGGCAAAAGTTGCTTTCTAACAAGAGCTTGCAACCGGCCACATGAGCAGGAGTGTTTCCCAAAGTGCATCCCTGCTGGAATGTCTTTTGGAAAGGGTGCACTTAATTTGTCATCCCTACAAAGTCTTTTACTACCACAGTAAATTACAGGCCTTTGGGGAATGTGCTGTGCTTGGTTCTTTTCAGGTCATGTTCTTGGTCTTGGATTGCTGGGTGAAACCAAATATGCTGCTTTATCCTGTTTGCCTGTGGATTTGTTTTGTGTTTCAGCAGATTGAATAGCATTTCTATTTAAATCATTCCTCATTCTAACTAAAACAATTGCTGTTCTGTGGTGTCAGGGGATTCCTGAGGTAACAGGAACACTGTACATTTTGTGATTTACTGCCCGCTTTGCCTCTTGAAAGCCCCAGTTCGTTTTGGTCCATTTTCCCTGTTTGTTTGGGTTAGTGATGCCTCATCAGCTCCCCCAGACCATGACAGGGCTGGGGATTTTCAGCCCTGCTGGCCCTTGTTGTGGATTTTAGGCAGGGGCTGCAGCTTCATTTTCCCATCAGCAGTGCTAATGCTCAGAAATGTGAGTTTTAAGAACCTGAGGTCTCTCTTTGCTGGCTTTCCCCTCTCCTGCAGCTGTTGATGACACTGTGAGTTATCCAGAGCTGTTGTGTGCCTCTGTGTTCCACTTAGCACTTCTGGCAGTTATGAGAAAAGAGTGAGAAAAACCTAAGAAAGCTATCAAAAGTATGACAGTATAAATCTCCTATAGATTGAAAATATCTCCCACTCTCATCTTGGTATTTTTCCCTTCAGTTGGGCTCTTAGCACGAAATTCCAGATACTTCACATACACGAATTTAGGCCTTCTACAGCCTTCCTCCTCCTCCTCCTCCTCCTCCTCTCCCTGAGGAAATGACATTCTCATTCCTTGTTTGCAGATGAGGAATGAAGGTCTGAGTAGTGAAGTGACTCGTCCAAGGTCAGCTGCTGAGTTAGTGGCACAGCTATGAATAGACAAAGGCATTTTAGCTCTCAGCTCTCTGCTAAACAAGACTGTGCCCTCCCAGTTTCAATTTGTCAGACTTCATGACTAATAACATTTGAGCATCTAGAACGTGGCAGAAGAATTTCTTTTCAGAGCCAGCAGGTAAACCCTGGTTACACCAGCAGCAGGATGGGAGCTCCTCCCTGTCCCCAGGGATCCTTTTTGTGAAGAGGGAGAACTTTGCCCCTTGGATTGCTGTTTGTGTCACGCTGTATCTGCTCACCTGAGTGCTCACTTTGGTGCTGAGAACAGAGATCCCAGAGCTGGCTCTTCATTTGTCTTGGTGTAGCAGTAATGAAGTGTCCTCAGAGCAGTTTGCCTTCAACAGCTATTTTAAACCTCCAGTGCAATCTGCTGTTCCTTGAAGGGAAAAAGTAATTCAACTAAAAGTGCTCTGAGGAGCCCAGGGAGAGAAGTAAATGTTGAGAGGTGCTAATCAGGAAGAGGAAATCATCTGTCTGCGTGTGGGCACCTCCCTGCTCACATGGCACAGCCCTGCAGCAGCCACATAAGAAGCTTTGTGATCAACAAATGTCAAGGGCAATTAATTCTTGGGCCAGCAGCTGTTATTATTAGGACAAAGAGTGGCCAGACATAGAAGGAAAGCCTTCAGCTGATTTGTTTTCTCTACCTTTCCCCTTGAAACTGATCAATTGCTCAAACCCCAGTGGTGAACTTCCTTGCAATATGAATTTCAAATTTGCCATCTCTTTTATTTTCAGTAGGAGAGTTTGTATTAGATTTAGAGCTCAGGGAAGGTGTTTAGAAAGTCCTCCCCACTTTAATGCAATCAGGATGGAGAGGAGTTAAGCTGGTAACATAATAATATGTGGGCTGAATTAAACCCACCTCAGACTGGTTTGCTCAAACTTAATTCATGGAAGCAGAGCACTTTTAGGCTTGACTTAATACCCTCCCAGAGTTATTCCAGGATTGCTACAATGCACCTGTGGGTGTTCTAAACACACCTACGCTGCCAGAGAATCAGGAAGGATGTACTCAAAATCCTTTAATTTATCTAATAACATCTTTAGCAGCTTTTTGTGTAGGTTTAGCATTGTAATGGAAATGCACTCTTTGGCTGGATATAGAGCTGCTGTGTGGAAGTGGAACACGTGAACAGCACTTGGAGCTGGGGGGAAATACTCTGACCCGCTACACCCCCTGTAAATGCACTTTCACTTGTGCCAATGGTCACTGCAGGTAAAATAATACCTAAAATTTCAGATACAAGTGTTCGTGGCTCTGGGTATCCACACATATTGCTGTGCCCCCTCCCAGGCCCAGGCAGAGCAGAAATTCCTCCTCTCTGGGCTATTTTTTCTTTGCTGAGTCTGTTTGAGCCACTGCTGTTGCCCCAGTTCCTAACCAGGTTCCCTCTTTGCCCATCAGTGAATGTTCCTGAGGGTTCTTTAGAAGTGACACAAAACAAGTTCGGTTTTTCAGCACTTTCAGATTCCTGCGGGCGCCCTGCTGGTAACTGCTGGGATAATTCCTCTCTCCCGGGCACTGCAACCTCTCCCTTTTTGGGGAATCTCATGTAACATGAGCAGAACGAGCATCACCGCCTGGCAAACCTGCTCTTTGTGAGCCAAATAAAGACAGAAAAAAACAAGACAGGAAACCAGCTCCTCCACGTGCCAGCAGCAGGGGATGTGCCGGGGTTTTCCTCCGGATGGGAACGGGATCGGAGCCCTGAGCTGGGCTGGGAAGGGCCGGGATCGGAGCCCTGGGAAGGGCCGGGATCGGAGCCCTGAGCTGGGCTGGGAAGGGCCGGGATCAGAGCCCTGGGAAGGGCCGGGATCGGAGCCCCGGGCCTGGATGGGAAGGGCCGGGATAGGAGCCCTGAGCCGGGATAGGAAGGGCCGGGATCGGAGCCCAGAGCAGGGATGGGAAGGGCCGGGATCGAAGCCCCGGGCTGGGCTGGGATCGGAGCCCTGCGAAGGGCCGGGATCGGAGCCCCGGGCCTGGATGGGAAGGGCCGGGATCGGAGCCCTGAGCAGGGATGGGAAGGGCCGGGATCGGAGCCCTGAGCAGGGATGGGAAGGGCCGGGATCGGAGCCCTGAACCAGGATAGGAAGGGCCGGGATCGGAGCCCCGGGCCGGGCCGGGATGGGAGCCCTGAGCCCGGCTGGGATCGGAGCCCTGCGAAGGGCCGGGATCGGAGCCCCGGGCTGGGCTGGGATCGGAGCCCTGAGCTGGGCTGGGAAGGGCCGGGATCGGAGCCCCGGGCCTGGATGGGAAGGGCCGGGATCGAAGCCCCGGGCCGGGCCGGGATCGGAGCCCTGAGCCGGGCTGGGAAGGGCCGGGATCGGAGCCCTGGGAAGGGCCGGGATCGGAGCCCTGGGAAGGGCCGGGATCGAAGCCCCGGGCCGGGCTGGGATCGAAGCCCCGGGCCGGGCCGGGATCGGAGCCCCGGGCTGGGTTGGGAAGGGCCGGCCCTGAGGCAGCCGATTCCCCTCAGCAGCTCGGAATCCTGCCTGGGAATTCCAGGGAAAAGCCTCGGATGGGTGGGGCCCTAACGAGGCGCTGTGTAATTTCCAGAGGTTCCTAATAGTGTTAGACAAAGCTATTTCTTCTTAATCTTATCCTTTAATCATTTATAGATATGTTGAACTGAAGGAACAGGTTAAGGAAGTGTTGGTGTTCATTGCCTGTTCCCTGGATTTCTGCTTTGGAATTCTGTAGTTGATGGATGGTTTCTAGGCTGAAGTTGGCTCTGTGTCTCTCTGTGGCCCTGTGACACTGGAATGTCTTGGGAAAGACACCATTACCCCACTAAAATCTGTGGAAATTGGAAGTTTCAGGCTGAAACTGAAGTGTCAGCAGGAGACACCTGGAGAAGTTGAGGCTGACCAATGGGAAATGCAAAGTTATACATAAATTAAGAGGTATTAAATTCCTCTTGAATGAGAGGATGTACATTAAAGTGGCCTTAGCTTGCTGTAGATTAATTAACCTTGGGGGATACCAGGTTTAATTAAACTACAGTGAGTTAAAGCCACTTCACTCTGGGTAGAAATCATTCCTGAGGGAGTTTTTTTACCTTATGCACTTCAGCTCCCTGTGGGTTAACCTGAACTTCCAGTGCCCCTTCGAGAGCCTTTGGACACTTTGAAATCTGAGGAATTCTGGAACCCTGACTCCAAATCTTAGGAGAAACTGGACTTAACTTGAGTTAAAATTGTACCATACATGTGTAAAAAATGTACAGTTGTGTGACAGACTCTGGAGGGTTCAAGTCTAGATTTGAAAAGAATTTAAATAGAGGTTATGAACTGAAACATTAAAACTTAAGAACCAGGGAACAGAGGAGTGAAAGGGGGCAACCAAAACCCATCAGTGAGTCTGAGGTCTTGCTGCAGGGCTCAGACAAAGAACCTTGGTGAAAAACACACTCATGTTACCTTGCTGAATCACACTAAAACATCTTTTTGTGATTTCTTTTTTTCCTTTCCAGTAATTGCCCCTCATTCCTGGCCTCTGCTTTAGCCAGAGCAACTTCAGATGAAGTCCTGCAGAGCGACCTCTCGGCGCATTTCCTGCCCAAGCACGTGGACAACGCCGACGGCATCATCCGTAAGTGCCACCCACATCCCAAATCCCAAATCCCACCCCCTGGGCTGCAATTCTGGGACAGGAACACCCCACATGGATGGAAAAAGCCTCATGGGGAGCTCACCACCACTGCTGACAGAGCTGCAGGTCTAATTTCTCGAATCAAACCTTTGGAATCACTCTTTTGAGTGCATTTTCATGGCTCTGTCTGATGGCCCTGAATCTCTCTCTCAGCACTTTATACAATGTGGTTCTGCTGGCAAGTGCCAGTTGTCCTCCCTCATCCTTGGAGCAAAGTCAAATATATGTGGGAAGAGATAATTTAATTCTGAATTATTTCAGTCAGTGTGGTTTTTACTATGGCTTGTAAGGTTTTTTTATGGTTTTAGCAAAAGGTAGTATAAAGAGATTTTGTGATTAAAAGGAAGAAAATTCCTTTTCCTCATTTATCTGTGTTGGCTGACAAGATTTTTGCAGCCTCCAGCTCAAGGTCATGCACCCTAACTCATTTCAGGAGTGTGCTGGCCTAAATAACCTTGAAAATTAGCTGGGTTGTTCACTACAACAAAGACCAATGTTTCTCACATGTAGTAACAGGAATTCTGTCATTTGATCTTGAAAATATCCCCAAACTACTTTGTCCATTCCCTCCTTTTTTGATTAAAAAAACCCTGTAAATTATTCTGGGGATAAGGAGGATCTATAAATCTGGCTCTTCAAAAAGGAAGATTTTGCTGTGTTCCCCAGAGGCCCTTGGAAACCTTAGGAACAGAAAAACCTGCTCTGGGTTCCCTTTCTGTAGGTATTGCTGCCTCCTCCTGCTGAGCAGGTAAATGGAATAGATTTGTCATTGTTCTGGCTGAGCAGCCTTCATTAATTTCAAATTGAGATCTCTGAAACTTGCATAAATATTTGACAGTCTCCAAGGAAATGTTGACTAAGCCTGCACACAGAATATCTACAGAATTCAACAAAAAAAAGGAAAAAAGAAAGGAAAAAAAGACACCACAAAACCCTCACACCTACAGAATTTGACATTTAAATATATCTAAGGCTGTAAGACAGAGGCAAACATAGATTGAGATGGGAACAGACACTAAGAATAGGGCTCCAGGTGCAGTTTGTTGAGGTGAATTGTCATTATGAGGCTACTTGGAAATAAAACATCCCTGTGCTGATGCAGTGTGAGTGTTAAATTGTGAAGGTTTAGGGGGAGAGGGAGGGAGGAAACATCCTCTGGCCTGTAGTAAAGCAACAGCTTCATGCAAACCCTGCAATTTCAAATAATCTAAGTGATAGTTTTGTAAAACAGGACATGAGAATGAGAGAATCACAGAAAGCTTTGGGACATTAAAGATCAATCCCACCCCCTGCCATGGGCAGGGACACCTTCCACCATCCCAGGCTGCCCCAAGGTCCCTCCAGCCTGGCCTTGGGCACCTCCAGGGATCCAGGGGCAGCCCCAGCTGCTCCATCAGGGCCAGGCCTGGCCCAGCAAGCCCAGCCAAAACTGGTGACAGCAGCAGCAGCTCCATCCTGGAGACCCTTCCAGGGGAGTCCTGGAGAAGCCTGGGCTGGTGCTCAGAGATCAGCCCTCAGTGGTGCCACACTGGGAGAATTCAATGCTTTGGAAGAAAGCAAAGGAAAGTGTGGCATGGCAGGTGGGGAAAATGGGATTTCTACATCCTGGAGTTTGATGCTCAGAGTTCACTGTGCCCTGATGCTGTTTGAGCTGCTGCAGAATGTGAAACCAAGCTGAATTTCACTGCCTGGCTTTCATATCCCGTTCTATGTCAGATTTTTTATGAACCCAGAAAGATTTTTACTCTGTGTAATACAAGGAGACATTTACCTGATTTGCCTCAAGTTTGAATTTGCTGAAAGATAAAAAAAAGCTATTTCAAATTTCCTTAGTGGCACATTTCACTCAGAATTGCAGCGTGACAAATCATGTCCTGTGCTTAGGAGTGGTGAAAGCAGTTCTTGGTGTGGAAAGAAATGAGAAACTCCATGACAGAAGAATGCAAATCTTAAAAGAAGAAAAAATGGGTTGGAGTCCATAAATGTAGGATTGCAAGATTAGGGGTCTCTTGGCTTTGGGGTGACCATGTGTTTTTGGCTATCTGAGTCACAGGCCATGACTCTTCTGGGGAGCAGTAAAAGATTTCCATGAGACCTGAATGACGTTGGATTTCTTTTTCAAAGGTCAGGTTAGGGACATTTAGGTTTGGGGTTTGTGTGTGGAGGGAGAGAATCAACGTGGAAGTTTTGCATTGTTAAGGAACCAGCAGAGGCTGGATAGCAGGACCATGGGACCTGGTGGTGGTATCAAATTTCCAGGAGATGTCAAAGCAAATCATAATGTCCCATTACCCAGTTGTTCCAGGTTCTAGGACATGGATCCTAGACATATCCAAAGGGATCTCGAGCTCCTAGATAAGGGAAACCTTGGTTCTGACCCCTGGATCACACGGTCCATGTTATCAACATGGCACTAAAAAGCAGGATCTGATTCCTGGTATCCTTTCCACCCTCCTCCTGCCGTGTCGTCTTTGGGAACAATAATGCCTGAGCTGGATTTCCCACTCACTGTGGTGCAGCTCAGCATTCCCTCCAACCTTGGGGATTTGGGAGCAGCAGGAGGGAAATGAAATTCTCCATGACACAACTGCAGTGCCAGCTGAGTCAGCTCTGGCTCAGCGTGGCAGCATTAACAATTGATGAGTAATTTCCAGCTGTGAGGGGGTGGTTTTTATTTGGCATTTTATTATTCTCCTGTTTTAACCTTACCAGCAGCTACTGGTGATGCTGACACCACACAGGGTCCCCTGGGAAGGGCAGTGGGGATCTCAGCAGGGCCACTGGGTTCCCTGGCACCCTCCTGCAGAGGTGCCACAGGTGACTCTGCCATGTGCCCACTTCCCTTCGCCCCTGCCCAGTGGGGAGGGATGGGAGAGCAAACTCTGTGGGCTTTCCTCTGGAAAATACAACTTGGACATGTCAGGTTGGACGTGAGGAATGGGAGAGCAAAATCTGTGAGCTTTCCTCTGGAAAATGGAACTTGAACACCTCAGGTGTTCCCTCTTTAAAGAGGTTACCCAGAGAGATTTCTGGTGGCCCCAGTGAGAGCAGCACAGGTGGGGTGAGGAGCCCCCCTCTCACTCTGTGGCAGTGTTTGATTTCCACCCCTTGGTTTTAAAGCTGTGTGATCAAGGAGCCAAGGTTCCTTTTGGTTATTTATTCAGTGTATCTTCAGTTTAATGCCTCTTGATTAAACCAACTATTAATCAACAGAGCTGGGACAATATTTGTTCCTAAGGGTCTTGGCCCCCTGGTCACTGTAGACCTAGGACAGAAATTTGTGAATGCTGCCTTTAGGCTCCTCACAGAATTCCTGTGAACTGAGAGATGCTGCATGTCCCTCCTCTCTTCCCTGCATGTGAGCCCCTCCTCCTGCAGGAGTGATTGGCACTCCTGGATTGCTGCTGTTCAGCTTTGAAGCTCCCTGCCTTTGGTGAGCCATCATGAACAAAGAGATGTGGATGTGTTCAGCTCTGATGCTGACTTCCTGTTTTCCTCTCCTGAATTTCAGAACAAATGTCAAGTGCCTGAGTTTTCACATTTTAAAATGACAATTTCTCAGGAGTGCCAGTTCAGCATTTTCTTAAATTTGAGGCCTTTATGGTTTTCTCATTTGCTCACGCTGATTTCTCTGACACACCGTTGTCAGGAATGTGGGAATAATAGGAAATCAGGAAACAGCTAAGAAGGCACCTGTGCACTGCTGAAAGTGCACAAAATATCTTAAAATTACTCTGCTAATTTCTGCAGATTGTTTCCACTGTTTTGCTCAGCTCTGTGATGAAATGGTGTTTAGAACAGAGAATTTGGTCCAAACCCAGTGTGTCATTGTCATGGAGGGTGGGTTCTGTAGGTGGCACCCTGTGCCATGGCCCAGTCCCTGTCAGAGCTGCACCACCCTGGGCAGGGCCACGCCAGGGATCCAACACTTTTCGTGCCTTTCATTTCCTCTGCTGCCACAAATGAGTTCCCCAAAGGCACAGGGAAATGTTTAAGTTAAAAAGACAAACAAACAATGAGCTGCTTACTGATGAATGCTGATTATGGTGACTTTGGCTTCTTCTTTTCATGCATCAGAGCCCAGAATTTCCCTGCTGACATCAACTACTTGGCTAAAATGGTTTTGTTTCATCTTTCTAATGTATGCAAGGGAGAGAACTCTGACTTAATAACACTCTCAAGGCCTTCATCTGTGCTTTGTGCCTTCCTCAGAGATCGAGACGGTGAAGTTGGCCCGTTTAGTTTACAGCAAACTGCACGAGATCTGCAGCAGCTGGGTGAAGGATTTCCCCCTGCAGCCCAAGCCCCACCGCTACTACGAGACCTCCATCCACGCCATCAAGAACATGCGCAGGAAGATGGAGGACAAGCACGTCTGCATCCCTGACTTCAACATGCTCTTCAACCTCGAGGTGAGCTCACACACACACTTTCTGTGAGAACTGACACATTCTGTGAGAATTGACACATTCTGTGGTCAGTATTGTAAATCCTGGTCCACCAACGAGGGTGAGAATGATGCGTCTGACTCTATCTTATCAGAAGGCTAATTTATTACTTTATTATACTATGTTATATTAAACAATGCTGTACTATACTAAAGAATAGTTACTGAATGCTAAAAAGAGAATGAAAACTCCTGACTCTTTCAAGAGTCCAGTCCAGGCTCTTCACCCTTGAGGTGAGCACACACAACACTTTCTGTGGTCAATATTGTACATGCTGGTCCACCAACAAGGGGAGAGAATGATGCATCTGACTCCATCTTATCAGAATAATTTATTACTTTATTATACTGTGTTATATTAAAGAATGCTGTACTATACTAAAGAATAGAGAAAAGTTACTTACTGAATGCTAAAAAGATAATGAAAACTCCTGACTCTTTCCAGAGTCCTGACACAGCTTGGCCCCAATTGGCCAATGAGTCAAAACAACTCACACCAGAGTCCAGTGAAACAATCACCTGTGGGTAAACAATCTCCAAACACATTCCACATGAGCACAAAACAGGAGAAGCAAATGAGATAAGAATTGTTTTCCTTTTCTCTGAGGCCTCTCTCACTGCCTTTCAGCTTCCCAGGAGAAAAAACCTGGGTGAAAGAATTTTTTCAGAGAATGTGAATGCCACAGGTCAATGGTTTGCATCCTCATCCTGGGAAAGCAGGAGGTTTTCCACTGAGGGAGTGAAAGACCTCAGGAGGGTTGGCAGTTGGTCACCTCACAGTTCATCTCTGAAGCCACTTGGTAGCTGGGGGTGGGTCTGCTCTGCTTTTTAAGCCTTCCTCTTGGGAGGAAGAAGCCAAAAGCAAAAATAAGGAAATTAAGTTAAAAAACCCCAAACAAACCCAAAACTTACAGGAGTGAGAGCTCACACATAATTCTAGAAATGTGTAGTTTCATGGAACTGTAGCCTCTCTTCCCTTCCATTAATTTCTTGATGTGGCCACTGGTCAGACACTCATTCTTGCTCTCCCTTGAGATATAAAAATGGACACTCAGGAATGGAAAGTAAAAGAAAATGGCAAGAATTTTACCTTAAGGATCAAATTGCTGCATAATTACTTCTTTATTACACCCTGTCATTTTAATAACCATCTTCTGCCCCATCCACATTCTTACCTTTAAAAGATATTAATGCAAACAGAGGCAGATGTTTCCTTTGCCTGTCAATTGTCAGCTTTCTTATTCCAATTTGTGTTGGAGCCCATTACCTAAAAATTACAATGTGCAAATATTCCAGTCACTGAGCTGGCTGTCAAGGTTGAATTGGCTCTGTCAGTGGGTTGGTGGTGTGTGTGTGAGTTGCTGGAGTTGCTGTCTCCTGGTACCACGTTGTTTCTCTGAACAGAGGAGGGGAAGCTGAGAAAACTGCCTTGAAGATGAGTGATTTTGCTGTATTTGATTTGTGAATGTAATCACAATTTTCTGATGAGAGAGCACATGCAGTTTTTTTAAACACAGGCATCTAAGATGATATATTTTAGATTTAAGGAAAAAAGAAGAGTGAAAGCAAAGACTGGCTGGCTTCACATTTTAACTGTACTGGCATTTTATCCCTGGTGGATTCCAATCATGATGTAGACTTCATGCAAACTGTATTGGATGTTCTTCTCTCTCTGTGGTTTTTGCAGTCACAAAATCTCCTGCACAATTTGATGAGAATGGCACTTCCTATTTGAGTTGTGTGACTGAGCTGTAACAAATGGGACCTAAGGAGCACTGCGAGCACCACACAGGGGGTTCTGGCAGGGCATCTCTTGCACTTTGCAGGAAGAATTCAACAGCAAGGTGGAAATTTCCCACTGATGCAAGGGCAGGTGGTCAGGGTAGTTTGCTTTTCCAGTGGAGACTGTCTCTAATTGCAGTTTAATGAGGACAGCACAAATCCCAATTTCAAAGCTTTAAGACAATCCAATGAGCTGTTTGTGTTGCTTTCACCTGAGTTTTTTCCTCCCTGTGTATCCTCTGGCAGGACCAAGAAGAACAAGCTTATTTTGCAGTGTTTGATGGTCATGGAGGAGTGGATGCTGCCATCTATGCCTCCATCCACCTGCACGTGAACATGGTCCACCAGGAGATGTTCCAGCAGGACCCGGCCGAGGCTCTGTGCCGCGCCTTCCGCGTCACCGACGAGCGCTTCGTGCAGAAGGCAGCCAGGGAGGTGAGGGCTCTGCTGCACTGGGATGTCATGGTTTGCCTCAGATACCTCGGGTTTCTCCCTGTAGATTTCCCCAGGTGTGCCAACAACCTCTCCCTTCCCCACCCTGACCCTGCTGAGCACTGTCTGTCAGTCCTGGCATTCCAGAAGGGCATCGAGTGATTGGCAGAGTTCAGAAGATGCCTCTCAGCCCTGGGGACATTGGGCCATCCAGGTGCCATTTGTCCCCTGAGACTCCCCCCCCCCCCTACCTGTTTGGTGGCTCCCTGCCCCTTCCCTGCCCCTCTCCCCGGGGTTCATGGCTGTGTTGGAGCTGGTGCTGCCTTCACAGGCCAGAATAAAGCTCTGGATCCAAACCCTCCAGCAGAACCGACTCCTTTCCTTCACCATCACCTTAAAGCTTCTCCACCAGAGGGAAACCTGAGCTCCTGCATGCCTGGACTTGTCCCAAGCACCAGCTGCAGCACCCAGCCAGCCAAAGGTGTCTCTGAGGTGAAACCACCACAGCTGCCACCCTTGGTCAAGCAGCAAGGCCAGACGAGCCCAGGCACGTCCCATCTGGTTATATTGGTATTAAATTCCAACAGGGCTCTGAGAGCATTACCCTGCAAATCAATCCTGCCTTTCCAGAGAGGGGCTCCAGCCACAGTGGAACCAGCACAGAGCTCTCCATGCCCCACTGGTGCCTTTGTGTCCATAGCTTCACATCCCATAAAAATGTCCCCTCCTGCTTCTCCCAGCTTCCAGCTCCTCTGAAGGATGCTGCTGCCATTCCCACGCTCAGCTGCCTCCCAGGCTCAGCCCTCAGGGTCACCAACACCCAGCTGTGCCTGGCAGCAGCAGGGGCAGCCCCAGCAGTGCCCAGCTCCTGGCAGGCAGGTCCCATGCCAGGGCTGTCGTGGGGCACACTGGTGTTCAGCCAGGTTGGCACCAAGGGGCTGTGTTAGTGAGCAGTTGTAGCTGTAGGGAAAGCACTGCCTGTTCCTCCCTGGGAATAGCTCTGTGCTGCAGTTTCCATGTGTTCTGTCCCTGGGTTAAGGAAGAAAATGCTTTGAAATGGAAATGTATTTTTTTCCAGAGTCTGCGCTGCGGAACCACCGGGGTGGTGACTTTCATCCGAGGGAATATGCTGCACGTGGCTTGGCTGGGGGACTCCCAGGTCATGCTGGTGAGGAGAGGCCAAGCAGTGGAACTGATGAAACCCCACAAACCAGATCGAGAGGTGAGAAGGGCCTGTGTGAGCACCCCTGGGCAGTGACCAGCACAGGCACCAGCTCTGGGGCAGCGCTGCCATGCCAGGATCTCTGTGAGCAGCAGAGCATGTTCCACTATCCTGGTTTGTTTGATCTGTGAGCAAATCCTTTGTCTCATGGGGCCTGCTGTGTTTGTGAAAATCCAGATGTTGATGGGTGTGCTGAGTGTGCAGCTCTGACTGCTCTGTCTTGTGTTGCTCTCTTGTGTTGCTGCTCAGGATGAGAAGAAGCGAATTGAGGCCCTGGGTGGCTGCGTGGTCTGGTTTGGAGCCTGGAGGGTGAACGGGAGCCTCTCTGTCTCCAGAGCTATTGGTAAGAGAGAGCCTTCATTCCTTTTTGAGACTTGCTTTGCTTTTTAACTATAAAATTTTAATTTTCTAGTCATCGAAATTTGACATACAGCTGAAGATAGACCTATGAGCAATAACCTCTATTTTTCCCCCTACAGTCTGAGGGAATAATTTCCAAATAATTGCTTTAACTTGGGGTAAGAGTCATTGGCTCCACACTGAGTTAATAAAGGGCTGCTGGAAGCTGTGGCTGCAAACCCACAGTTGTGTTTCTCTGCTGCTTTTCCACAGGGGACGCTGAGCACAAGCCATACATCTGTGGGGACGCAGACTCTGCCTCCACGGTGCTGGATGGCTCTGAAGACTACCTCATTCTGGCCTGTGATGGCTTCTACGACACAGTGAACCCCGATGAGGCAGTCAAAGTGGTGGCTGACCATCTGAAGGAGAATAACGGCGACAGCAGCATGGTAGCACACAAATTGGTGGCGTCCGCTCGCGACGCCGGCTCCAGCGACAACATCACGGTGATCGTGGTGTTCCTCAGGGACATGAACGCGGCGGTCGCGGTCAGCGAGGAGTCGGACTGGACCGAGAACTCCTTCCAAGGTGGGCAAGAAGACAACGGGGAAGACAAGGAGAACCATGGAGACTGCAAACGGCCCTGGCCCCAGCACCAGTGCTCAGCACCTGCAGATTTAGGCTATGAAGGACGAGTGGACTCCTTCACCGACAGAACTAGCTTAAGCATAGGCTCCAGCGTTAACCCCTTGGATGATCAAGGCTATTTAGACCTGACAAAAACAGAAACTAGTACACCTCAGAGTGCCAAATGTCTGCCACCAGTCCAAGCGTTTAGTCCTGGCGTACCAAAGAGCGCGGGGCCGATCGGCGGCTCCCCGGTGAAGAGCGAGGCCCCGGAGCTCGGCGCGCCCTGGGGCTGCGGGCGCAGCGATCGCGGGGAGGACGGGCTGGCCCCGCTGAGCTCGGGGGCTGCAGGGCAGGGCATCTACAGGCTCAGGGGCTCATCCCCCGTCTCCTTCGGGCTGGAAGATGAACTGTTCCAATCCTTGGGCAAACGAGCCGCGTTCCCTCATTTCCGGCTCTGCAGCGGGAAGAGGCGGCGAGGAGCCAGGCTCAAACCAAAGTTTCACACGCCGCTCTGGGCTCAGGAGCCTTCCCAGGGAGAAGGATCCAGCCTGCCCTTCCCTGCCCGGGGCCGCAGGAGCAGGAGGGCGTTGGCCCGACCCTGCCCCTGGCGGAGGCTGCCCAGCCACGGCTCTTACAGCGAGTGTTTGATGCGAAGACAAAGTCATTGTATACCAGACCCACACCTTCATCAATGCTGTAAAATGTAACCACCCCCTCGTGTTCCCCTGTCAGACTCCCAAAGTAGACATTCCCAAAATAAAACTGGCATCATCAGAAAGCGAAAAAAAAAAAAAGAAAAAGAAAAAAAAAAAAAAAGAGGTGGGCATTTCCGAACTGTACTCCAGTCCCCTGCCAAGCTCAACCCCTGTGTAAATAGAACTAGGAATTAACCAATGTAGTTGTTTGGATCTCTAACAAAGTTTGGTGGTGGTGCCACCCCCAGCAATGCCGCAGCCGCCCGACCACCCGCACACACGAGTGTCAGCCACATCCAGCAGGGATTGCCCAGCAGCGCTGCACGTGGACAGACAGACAGACAGACAGACAGTGCCAGGGCACGGTCCTTACACACGCAGAAGGTTGCACCTGCCTGAGAAATGTCTGTGGAGCAATACTCAAAGAACGATCTGGGTTAGAACTGCCAAATTTTTTTAGAGCGGGGGGAAGTTTCCATAGAGTCGAGGTGTGGGGTTTTTTTGGGTTTTTGTTTTTCCTTTCGTGTTCTGCTTTCTGTTTATTCCAGGTGAGCGTTAAGATGAATTAGAAAATTACATCCATTTTTGCAGGTAGACGACTAAAAGCCATACAGGGTTTACCAGGTACCTTAGGAATGGACACACTAAGATCCTGCTGCTCTGGTCTCAGACTCCCATCGAGGTACAGACTCATCATTTACCTTTTTTTTTTTTTTTCCATGTAATATAAAATGCAGAGTGTGAAGAAAACTTTTCTTGCAGTTTAAAAAAAAATTATTTCCTATAGCTGGAGGTGCAGTGTAGGGAATTTCGTATCTTTCTGGTGCTTTTAGTGGCATTTTTCTCATTTCTCAGTTTAGGAAATTGTTCTCAATGAGTTGAACATGACTGTGCTTAATGCTTTGAGCCAACCTCTTCCCACCTTAACTTCATCTCAGGTCTTAAAAGAACCCAACCCGTGGAGGTGTCCAGTCCCACCCTCTGTCCCCGCGCCCGTCCCAGCGGAGATCAGGAGCTGTTGGGTGAGCTCTGTGGCTCTGGTGAGGATTCCCAGCTGGCAAAGGCAGCATTTCACAGCCAGTGGCAGCAGGAAGGACGCAGCACCGGGGCTGCGCGCTCAGGTGTGTAGGGAAGGATGCGGAGCGATCCAAAGGGATGCAGATGCCGAGGGTGCAGCAGAGCGGGGGCTGCGCTGGGGCTGCAGCGGAGAGGGAGGGACTCGGTGCCCGGGCAGGGCCCTGCTCCGGCTGCCCGGGCCCAGGCGGGCGCTCCCCTGCCCTTCTTTGCATCAGCAGCGGCCAGCAGCCCCTTCCCGCTCCCGAGGCGAGGTCACGCCCTTAGGGGAGCCGCTAATTGGGACGTAAATAAGCGGCCGATTCCCATCAGCTCCGCTAAGTCCAGACCCCGTTCCTACCCTTTGTTACAGCGATGCATTGGGAGGAGGATGAACAAAATAAGTCTTCATAGGCACTTAGTGAACAATCCATATCATTTTAGCAGTAACAATAGCAGTATTAGTGTTTAGCTAGAATTTGCAAAGTATTTTAATATTAAGTAGTCAAGAAAATTATTCAACATGACAAGATGGCGAGGCTTGAATTCTGCCAATTTCCGCTGCTTCTCTCTTTGATGCACTATTTTAAAAGCAATCTGATGAACAGCAAAAGGCTTTGTGAGCAACCAGGAGTTGGAGTGTGGCTTTAGATTCCTTTGATCTTTTTCAGACTTTGTTTTAATCTTACGGGATCATTGGCTCTTATCTGCCATCTTATTCTGCCTTAGCTGTTGTCAACGTTCTCTTTAGCTGCAGCTTCTGTTCCAAGTCAGATTTACCGAGGAAATTTGAGAAACCATGAAATGGTAAAATATGCAACTCTGGGGCATCTCTGCGGTGCCTTTGTTTTAAATTATTCACAGTAATAATGACTCACTGAAAGTCCATCTTTAGCTGACTGTCATGTTCTGGAGAGAAAGGTGGTGTAAGTGCAATTCTTGATGTGAGTAAATTAGAATGCAAACCCGTCACGGATGATAAAACTTCTTCCCAGCCTGCAGGAGCAGTTGAAGAGCACTGGACTGCATGTGTGCTGTTTTGGGAAGGATCTAGCTTTTTTAGGTGTGGATTCATAAATGGTAATTCTGCGACTCATCCCATTTATCTTGCTAGGAGAAAAAAAAAAAACCAATCCACCATCGTAGTTGCAGTGTGGTCAGGTAAAACCATTGTATAGATAGAGCAAGTGTTCATTTCTTCACTAACTGCATATTTATAGAGTAGATAGGAACCATTTGTAAGGTAAGTCCTTTAAAGTTCTATAATATTAAAAGTAGTGGTTATTGGTCTGATTATGCTGCTCTTGATTCTACACACTAGACAAAAAGCAGTGCTTGTGAAATGCAGTGTTTTCTCTTAATGCCACTGGTGATAGGAAGTAGTTCCTTCAGTTCAAACTCCTGTGCCCTTATCTGCTGCTTGCTGACGTAAGCAATAATCCCTCTCTAACGGTATCTAAGTGTTCTGTATCTCGTACCTTGATCGTCTCTCTGGTGACAGTGTAAAATATTAGGCTAATAGAGAACTATCTCATTGTATTTATTAACTGTTGATACTGAGATTTAGTCTGTGACCTGTGTTTTGTATTTTTATCGTGTATCTTAGTGGTGGTGAAAATTTGTACAACGAATCTTTCCAATAAAGAGCTGAAGTATCCCTTTGCCGCGTCCACACAACCCCGCATCCCTCTCGGTCGCCGTGCTGACCGTGGTTGCAGAACCAGGAGGTAGCAGTGACAACATGACTTTAGTTTTGTTCTGTTTCAGTTGTGGTGGTTTTGAGGAAGGGGCTCGGGGCTGCTTTGCCTGGAGCTGCTCAAAACTGGCTCGTGAGCTCTTCACTGTGAGCGCCGCGGGGCTCCCGCGCCGGAGGGGCCGTGGTGCTTTCCGAGGCTGAGGAACGTGTGCGGTGCAGAGAGCAGAACAGCACCAGGGCAGGGAGCTCTTCACCCATTCCATTTGCACTAGAGGTGGGTGGAAACGCACGTGTGGAACTTTTCTTTACCTAGAAGTGCCATCCATTGTCCTTGTGAGTGAGAACCGTTCGTGGCTGAGCTGCTGAGCTGCAGCGCTGGAGGACAATGTCCAAGCAGACTTTAACTTACACCACGTTTCTGGTGGTGCATCATCCTAGAAACTCCACCTGTTTTTGGAGCACTGTGTGTCAGTTGTCCCATGGGCAGATGAGGCACAAGGAGTTGTGTGCACAGACATGGCTGCTGTAGTTCAGGTCCACTCTCTCCTCACCAAATCCTCCTGACCCCAAGATTCTGTGGGAATAAAGCAAAATGAGAAAGATTGGTCTAAATTAGGGGCTGTTTTAGCACAATTTCTCCATTCGGCACTCAGTCACATAAACAAAGCCATCCAAGGGGATACTGCAGCTTTGTTCATGTCTGTAATTTAGGGCAATCTTTCTTTAATTCACATCCTCTTTGCGACAGGAACAAAACCTTCTACCCTCGTATCATGTGCAATAATAAGGAAGCGTTAACAGGACCTCGGAGCCCGATGTCCGTGCCCCTCTCCAGCCCTGGCACCCCAGCCATGGCACCGCCCTTGCCAGCATTAAAGACAAACAAGCCCCACCTGTCAGGGTCTCGTACAACCCTTGTCCTGTCCGGTCTTTCCTCTCCTTCCCTCTGAAGACACCTCGGGACGAGAGCAGGAGGTGGCTGAGCTCACCCCGAGTGCTGCTGCTCGTGGCCAGCCAGGCACGGTCTCAGCTCCTGGGTGCTCCTGCTGACCTTTCTGTAGTACCTTGTTCATAAAACATGTTCTTTATGAAGTGAATAAATTCAAGCTAAATCATGTACCAGTGTTGGGACTTCTCCATTTGCAATCTTGTTCTACAGTTCACCCGCGAGTTTAGTTCTAACCATGTATTAGTCATCCATATTTTATTTATGAAAGCTGTTTATACAGGAAAAACTGTTGAAGTTTTACCAATATCTTAATAAAACAGTAATTTAAACCACACTCCAGCTAGCTAGTCTGGTTATTGAAGAGCTAACAAAGGCAGCGAGCAGCTGTGCCTTTAGTGTGGTGGAAGGGGGTTTCCCTTGTGGAACTGGAGTGACCCTGTTGAGCTCTGGCTTCCACGTGGCTGCTCTGGGCCCATCATTGTGTGTTATGGCACAGCCCAAGGAGAGCAATGTCTTCCAAGCCCCTTTCCCAACCAGCTCTGAATAAGCTGCATAAAAGGTGACCAAAGCACCAGCTCCTCTCTCACCCAGAGCAGCCCCTGTGGCTCCAGGGACTGAGCTGTGTGACCACCACAGCCCCAAACACTCCCCAGGACCTCCAGGCTGTGGCCTGGCCTGGCCCAGCATCTGCTCCTTCTGAAGAACCAAAGAAACTTTGGGGAAAACTCTGCTTCCTTCTCAATTCCTGTTTGAATCAGCATTTGGTCTGGCTTCTACAAATAGAATCCCAGAGGGGTTTTACTGTTTTTCACTGAATATTTAAAGAAAAAAGTGACAGGAAAAAGCCCCTCCGTGTGCAGCCAGGTGCTGCCGCAAGTGGAGCTGACCCTGACAGCCTCCACCATTTTACTTATCCACACACAAAACACCTGAAATTCAGATTTCAACATTCATTTTATTAACAAAGTGCAAACAGTTTTAAACTAGGAGTTGTAGAGCACATTCACACGGACACAGGGCACAGGCAGCCACACGAGGACAACACCAGGCAGGTACTGACAGGGCTCATGCTTTGTCACTAACCAGGCATCAGCTCTCAGAGGAGCTTCACAAGGACTTCAGCAGCTCAAAATGCAACGACCAAAGAGTTTGGCAATGGGTGTGGTTGGTCCACGTCACCAACTGGGGAAAACAACTGGAGTGGTGGCTGATTTCCCCCAGCTCTGGAGCCACCCCAGCCTTCCAAAGGACAGTCACACATTGCTCATTCCAGTGGCACAGCAGGACTCTCATCCCAGCCTGGGGCTCAGCACCTGCCCCACGACTCCACAGAGCAGCTGAGGCTGGTGGAGCAGCAGTGCCACCCCAGCAAAGGTCCTTGTGGCCCAGAGCAGGGTGACACAATGGCAGAAGAACCCCAGAGTGGAGAGGGCACAGCCTGGGGCTCAGCTCCAGGGACTCACACACCTCTCCCAGGGATGCAGCCATGGATCTTCAGGCCCCGAGCCCACGCTCTACCTGCTCCAAACAAAGGCAAAGGCAGTGTGCACTGAGAACTCTCCTGCTGGAGCAGTTGGAAGGCTCCAAACAAACACAATCTAAGAGTGAAAATTTTATGCCAGCTGCTTCAACCCAGGCAGTTTTGGAAGCATTTAGAGCTCAGCCCTCCCTCCCTCCTTCCCAGGCTGCCTCAGAGGCAGAGGGAGCTCAGGATCCTGGCACAGGGAAGGTGCAGCCCCAAGGAGAACCTTCCCAGTTACCTGGTGCTGTCATCTGCAGGGACAAAGTTGAGATCCTCAGAACTGGCCTGATCCCCGTCTGGTACCACCGAGGAGTGTCCTGAGGGTGAACAGAGCACCAGCAAAGCCCAGTCACCCTCCCAGTGACACTGCAGAGCCAGGGAATGCTCCCTCCCCTCCCCTCACTCAGGCCAGAAGTTCACCCCCTGGCCTCACTGCTTTGATCCACTGGGTGGAAGTGAAAGCTCAGCCAGAGGACTCTCTGAAGCTCCAGTGAACTGCTGGAAGCACATTCCTGCCAATTAAGATGCAAATCCATGTCTCAGGCAGTGGTTACCTCCCTGGAATTAGCCTACTTACAGTGCCAGTCCTGGCTCACAGGGAGTTCCAGTTGGGAACTGGAGCTCTGGGTTTTCCAGCCCTTCCCAGGAGACTCACCTCAACTGACTTCTCAAGGCTAGCAAGAGTTTCCCTCTCCTGTTTTGAGCTGTTTTAATTGGGATCCCAAGAGAAGAGTTCCAAATTTTACTGGCACTTGGAGCTGTAACACCTCCACAGCCTCCCCTCCAGGGATCTGCATCTGAGGAGCTCTGGGAAGACTGGGAATGTTTGGGAATGTTTGGGAAGAGGGGCTCTGGCAGCTCTACCTTCACTGGAGGGCTGGGCAGAGAAGGCCTGGTTGAACACCTCAGAGGGAGAGGTGGCATCTTCCTGCTCCTCGTTCTCCGTGTCACATTCGATGTCACTGTCACTGCTCATGCCTGGCAGGAGGTGAAGGACGTGCTTCTGACACAGCCCAGCTGCAGGAGAGACCAGAGACAGCCAGGGCACAATGGTGGCACAGGAGCTGCACTGCTGACTCTGTGCCATGTCCCATGCTGCCAGCTCCTGGGATTTGGGGGATTTGATGTCAGAGCAGAGGGAAGGAGCACTTCCCAAACACCCAGGGCTCTGCTGGAGCACTGGGGACCAGCCCTCAACACAGCTGGGTTTGTCCTGTGTGTCACCAGCTGAGCTGCTCAGACCACTCTGCAAAACTGGGACAGAAAATAAAAGTTGCTTTTCTGAGAGCTAAAAGGCAGCAGAGCCTGTGGGGCAGCTGGGCCTACAGAGCCTTCAAGCAGCAATAGTGGGTTTGAGTCTCACGTAACAAATTTCCCCTCCAAAGCAGCAGCAGAGCTCTGGTGGCTCCAGGTGATGACCTTGGGTGTGCACTGGGCAGCCAGAGCTCCCCATGGACAGCACAGGCTCTGCTTCTCACAGCCTGATACTCATTGCTAAGAAAAAGCAAAGTGAGGGGCCAATTCTGCTGTAGTTTTTCCTCTGAAGGGAAGAAAATTTGTAATAATTGCTTCCTGGGGTTTTTAACAATGAAGTATTTCAGTTTCTAAAGCGTTTTCCTATTGGGCTCCCTGCTCTGAGAGCAGAACTGCAGGAGCACATCACGATCATGCTGCAGTGACTAAGAGCAGAAATTCAGTTTTGTCACTGAGAGACCTTCTGTAAATGCCAACTCCCACACAATATTGCACACTGCAGCTCGAGATGGATGCTGGCACCTTAATATAGGCTTTGTGCTACAATCCAGTCATTGAAATTCAAATTAGTGCAGGGGTGGAAGGCAGGAGAGTTTTAGCAAGATAAGAAAAACTCTATGTGGACTTTCAGAAGGGAAAAAAAAAAAAGCAATGTTATTTTTTTCCAGCATGGAAAGGATGCAGGAAGGGAGGGGGGAAACTTTCCTTCAAGTCTCTAAGGAAACTGGATTATGCAGCACAACACCCAGCAGGACTGAAGTGCTGGAGAGGCTCTTGTGTGGCTGTGGAGAAAGTTCCACAAGGGGCTGTCCCTGAAGGCAGCAGAATTCCCAGCCAAGGTCAGTGGACACTGTTTAAATGAGATATGAAAAACTTCTCAAGGCCACTGCACTGCACAGCAAAGTCCTGGAGCTGTCTCAAGGTACAAAAAGCAGCTGCTTGTCCAGAGAGCCACAGCCCCAGGAGCCAGCCTGGAGAGCAGGCACAGAGATTTGCTGAGCCCACTCAGATTTATTCTCCAGCTCCCAGCAGAGCTCAGCAGCCACAGAAGCAGCTTTTGGGGGGGGTTTCTCACCTCCCTCCCTACCCAGAGGCTGCAGCTGCCCCCCTCAAACCCCAATTTACCTTCCTCTGCTGCTGCTCCCTCAGGGCCCAGCCCCTGCAGCTCCCCAGGCTCTGAGCTGCTCTCCAGGACACCAGGCTGGGCTCCTTCTGCCCGACAGCCCTTGGAGTTTGAGCTTGGGAAAGAATTGAGGAGAAATAGAAAACCCCAGGTTAGAAATTCAGCCTGAGCTCAGTTGTGGAAACAAAGCCTTTTAGTGCCACATTGAGTTTTACTTCTTGTTTATGTCTTCTGTACACTCACTTAGATTTCCAGCTTTTTAAAACATTTCAATATTTCTAAATCAATCAAAAAACCTTGAAAAGTTTGAATATTTTCTACTCATTTAGAAAAAATAACCTGAAAACTCCATTGCCCTTTGCTTAGGTGGCCAACAGAGAATTATCATGAAATGGCTGAAAAATTGAGTTAGAGTGAAAAACTTCATCTTAAATGAGGAAATCAGAAGTGATTAGATGTCACTTAGAGGGTATTCTGCATGGAACAGTGGGAAAGCAGACCCGGGCTGCCTTTCAATTCCAAGTGTCAGACTCCAGGCAGAGCTGATCAAAATAAGAGAAAAATGAAAAAAAAAAAAAAAAAAAAAAAAGAAAAAAGACAGCTTGTAACCTAGTTATAAACCCAAAAATTGCTGTCCAGAGGGAACAGCAACAACCAAGTAAACTTCAAAGTAATTTCTCTTTCATGCTACAAGCACCTGGTTTTAGGAGATTGTGGGGTTTTTGCAGATCAAGGGAAGGTGGGGGAGGAGATAAGAGGAAAAAAAATAAAGAAACCCTTACCCCAGAGCAGCAACTTTTCTGTTCTTCTCTCCAGCAGCCAGGCCATTCAAGGCAGCAGCTCCCAGCTCCGAGTCTGAGCCCTCACAGGGCGGCTCCTCCTGCTTGGGCAGCGCCTCGGGGCCGGCCAGGGCCCGGCTGTGGGGCCGAGCGCTCAGCTTGGAGCTCCCCAGGCCTCCTGAGCAGGGAGAGCACAAATGAGACCCCTGTGATCCTCCCCTCCTCCTCCTCTGAACGCTGGAGAGGAGCAAAACACCAATTTCTGTGTCAGCAGTTTCCCTGTGCTTGCACTGAAGGAAGGGCACTGTGCAACTCAGGAGCAGCTTGACCATAAAATTCTTACTGGAGCTTCCTTGAGTTCCCTCTAAGCCAAATCACAATTTAAACCTGGCTCAGTGCTGGTTAATCCTGGATTTGCACTGTCAGGTTCACTCCTGAGAGGTCAGAACATAACACACAGATTTATGCTCTGCTCAGTGACTGTGAGGTGCTGCCCCCCAGCTCAGCTCAGGAACTCACTGGGTGGGAAGAAGCATCCATGCAAATTTAAGGGAAACTCCAGTTTCTAAATAAAAGACTCATTGAGAAGCTTCTGTACAAGAGATGGCAGTGCCCATGTACCCTCAGCAGGGTGGCTGTGTCCCCCCAGTGTCCCCTCAGTACCCTCAGCAGGGTGGCTGTGTCCCCTCAGTGTCCCCTCAGTACCCTCAGCAGGGTGGCTGCTGTCCCCTCAGTGTCCCCTCAGTACCCTCAGCAGGGTGGCTGCTGTCCCCCTTCAGGCGCACGTTCCCGTCCCCGCTGTCCATGGCTCTCCTCAGGGACAGGCTCCCAGCGGCTCCCGAGCGAAGGGGCTTGGCTGAGGAACTTTTCTTGCTGGCAGCTGCAGAAAAGTGTAAAAATGTGACAGTGTTCAGTCAGAGCACTGCTGTAACCCTGGCCTGATGCTGGCTGTAAGTGAAGCTCCACATTACTCTCACTGTTCATTAACCCCCAGTCCTGAACAAAATCCTTCCTTGTCAGAGGCCTGGGCTGCACAGCTCACGTTCACTTTCCTACACTGGAACATCCTCCAGAAAGCTCCACCACATTCCTTCAGCCAGCATGAGAATATAAATGACAGACAAACCCAAATCCTTGCATTTTAGATTTCAGCAAGTCTGTCATTTGCTCTCTCAAGTTCCCAGATGGGCCTGGCAGAGAGCAGCCAAGGGAGTGACCAGCTCAGACCAGTGTGACACTGGGTTAAACCCCAGGACACTGTCACTGCAGTGTGACACTGGGTAAAACCCCAGGACACTGTCACTGCAGTGTGACACTGGGTTAAACCCCAGGACACTGTCACTGCAGTGTGACACTGGGTTAAACCCCAGGACACTGTCACTGCAGTGTGACACTGGGTTAAACCCCAGGACACTGTCACTGCAGTCTGACACTGGGTTAAACCCCAGGACACTGTCACTGCAGTCTGACACTGGGTTAAACCCCAGGACACTGTCACTGCAGTGTGACACTGGGTTAAACCCCAGGACACTGTCACTGCAGTCTGACACTGGGTTAAACCCCAGGACACTGTCACTGCAGTCTGACACTGGGTTAAACCCCAGGACACTGTCACTGCAGTCTGACACTGGGTTAAACCCCAGGACACTGTCACTGCAGTCTGACACTGGGTTAAACCCCAGGACACTGTCACTGCAGTGTGACACTGGGTTAAACCCCAGGACACTGTCACTGCAGTCTGACACTGGGTTAAACCCCAGGACACTGTCACTGCAGTCTGACACTGGGTTAAACCCCAGGACACTGTCACTGCAGTCTGACACTGGGTTAAACCCCAGGACACTGTCACTGCAGTGTGACACTGGGTTAAACCCCAGAACATTGTCACTGCAGTGTGACACTGGGTTAAACCCCAGGACACTGTCACTGGATCAGGTCTGGCAGTGCCTGTGGGGTCCAGTCTGGTGTTTGAAAGGCCAGGGCAGGTTTACATTTCTGATCTTCCAGCTGAACCTGAGTATGAGGAACTGCCTGGGGACATGAACCACTGTAAGGGTGATTAAATCCCCCTTCCCCATGCACTTACAGTTCCTTATGTAACAGCTGGTGACTGAGGACTTGGTCAGCAGCTCCATCCCAATTTCCTGCAGCTTGCTGCAGCTGTCAGTGCCACAGGCAGCCAGGGCCCCCTGCTCGATGGAGAAGAAGCTGGGCTGTCCCTCCCCTGAGCCAGCATTGCTGCTCCTCACTTCAGACAGCTGGTTCTTCACATCAGACATCTTGCTCCGAACTTCTGCCATCTGGGTTTTGAGTCTTTTCAGCATTTTCAGGTCTGGGGGCACCCTCCACATGGCCTGGTGCCTGCGCTGCTCTCGCTCCTTCAGGGAGTAGGATGAGGCTTTGCCAAAGGAACAGGCAGAGAGCACAGCAGGTAAGGAAAAGCATTCTCAGATAAACAAGAATTGTGCCTTGTGTCCTGCTGTAGGAGTGAGGGACACACATTCTGTCCTGGCACTGCCCAGGGCTGGCACAGCAGGGTTTTGTTCCCAGGCATGGAGGAAGGTCCCCAGCCCTGCTCACTGGGACATTCCCAGTGCTGCTGCAGGAATCCTGGGGACACCTGAGCTCCCAGCCAGGCTGCCAGCTCATGTCAAATTTGTTTTTATAAAACTTGTTGACTTTGTGTAGAAGATTCTCAGACCACCAATATCTCATCACACAGAGAACTCAAAAGAAATTGCAGTTAGGGGAGGAATTCCCTTAAGTACCTCAGAGCAGAAGAGCAGGCTGAGCAGCCAACACCTGAATAACCCTGTGTTGTTCAGCTGGAATTAGATCAACGTGGATCTATCTGAAGTGTTATAAATTCCGTGTTTCTCTGCAAATTCAGCTGCTCCAAACTGTAAAGTCAAGTGGCTCTTAGAAACCTTCACCTCAGGAGGTGAGGTCTGGCAAACTCCAAATGGAACAGCAGCTTTGTCTTTACTGACCACGTTCAATCTGACCCCAAGGGAAGCTCCACAGCACAGGTGATTTTGGCTGTGTGTTCAGTAGCTAAAGACTCACACAGCTCAGCACAACAGGAGAGTTTCACAAAGTGCAGTGTCCTCTCCTGAGCTCCTTTTGTCCAGGGAAAAGGCTCCTTTTTCCAAAAGCAAAACAGAACTGGGACTCTCAGTTCATGTGCTGTTCCCTTTTTTTTTTTTTTTTTTTACTTCTTCTAGAAGGGATTTCCATTTTTGGAAATATGGATTACATTCACTGAAAATTCATGGCTGTTTATGTAACCCCATTTAAAAAGCTAATGACAAAGGAACAAAGAGTTTGAGCCAGCTTTTAAATTCAGTGCCACCAATGGCATTGTGGCAGCAAACCCAAGCATCACTTGTAACAGAGAGATATTTATTTCTCTTTCTGTTCTAGAAAGTCACCAAATGGTTCTGGGCCAGCAGTTAAATAAGTGTCAATCATGACAAAATTCAATCAAACCTCAATAATAAATTTAATTCCTCACTACCAGAGGAACAAGCAACCTCCAGGAAGAGCCAGGGCTGCCAGCTCTGCTGCTGCACATGGAGTTAATTGGTATTTTCGGGTCAAGGGTCCCAACTGAACCACAAATACTCCTCAATTATTTAAATACCATCACTATTTTTGGCTCTTGACATTTTGATCCTTTTTTTTCCTTTTCCAGTCCTTACAACCACTCACTTTTTCTAGCTCTAATGGCCTCTAAATTCCAGGATTTATCTTTTTGGCTTGCACTGTGCTCTAAGTACTCCCAGTGTGCAGGGAGAGGTGGAGCTGCTGCCTCAGCACAGAATTGTGTGCTGTGCTGTCCTGCAGTGCCAACCCTTCCAGAAAAAGGCTTTTCACTCATCCCCCTGCATCTCCAGACGGAATTAACCCATCAGACACGTGCTGTAGTTACCTCTGTTCTGCAGAAGGGAGGCAGGAGGACGTGGCTGAAGGCCCCAGAGGTTTTCCATGCCATTTCTGTCCTTGAGGTCCAACAGGTGGATGAGAATGAGGGGATCTATGTCCAGCAGGCTGCTGCTGGCAGTGGAGCCCAGGGCGCTGGCTCCCCGCCGCGAGGCTCTGCCGCTGGCACTGCTGTAGCTGTGGCTGGTACCTGAGCAGGAGAGACACAAAGGTGGGAGCTGTGGGACACAGGGGTGATTTATTCCCTGGGAAAAACAAAAAAGAGCCACACAAGTAGATTAGGAATTAATTGACCCCATGAAATTAAGGAGATAATGGTATTTTGTGGATTTCTGGATGCTGAAAGCAATCGGATGTGCTGCTAATTAAAGAGGAAGATAAAAACAGCTGAAAAAGGGGAAATGCTTCATTTCATACCTCTTATAAAAATCTCTTAATGAATAGATTTGTTAATAAATCAATACAAAGATCAGAGTTACTCTAAAGGAGTAAGGAGACAAACATGTCCCTCCCTAACCTCCAGAACTTCAAAACAGGGAATTCTGTCCTTCAAGCACCAACAGATTTCACAGCAGCACAAACACCACTTCTGGTATCTTTGTCCTAAATAAATATACTCAGATTCCACAAGATCTCCCTATATTCCATACAGATACAGAATCTTGTGGCTAATTTGGGCTGTGATCATCTCCAGGCTGCAAAAAATCCCAGAACACCTTATTGTGTTGCATTTAAAATGTATTTCTGCTTGACTTGTGAGGATTCTTTACTTCATTCTCTCCAAACTCTTCAGGTTTTGCAGTGCACTAAACCCCAAGTGAATGTGTCACCCACTCAGAGGTCACCCTGACATCAGTAAAAATTCCTTGTCAGTCTCCTATTGATTGGAACACAAGGAATTTCAAAGCTGCCCTCTAAACTTTAACATCATTTTTATACCAGCACATTCAGATTTCCTCCTCTTTTTTTTTTTTTTTATTGAACCAATGAAGTGTTTCTGCTACACTGCAATAATCAGTACAAACCACATGATGCAGCAGTTCCCAAAATAGAACTGCCTGCAGAACACACAGCTTGGCTTTGCTTCCAGGAGGAGCAGGAGAAGGAATCCAGCAGCGTTTACTTTTATGGGAATTCTGGAATCATTTTTCATACCTGATGCTCCAGGAGTAGCAGCAGCTGCTGCATCCTCCATGAGATCTCCATCTTCCAGCTCCATAGTACTGCTGTACTCCACATCATTCTCTCCAGACCTTCAGGGGTGATCAGGGTGGGAAAAATAAAATACAACTGTTAGCTTTCCTTAGCTCTTGTTAAATGTTGTGGCACAAACCTCAAAAAACAACAGAAAGTGCTGTAAATTTTATTTCCTGCACTCTAAGCTAGCCAAACTGAACAAAGGAAGTGTAGTAATTAAATGACTGTCTCACTACCCAAGAGGCCAAAAGTGCTGTATGTACCTAGACTGCAAAATGTCATGCTGCAAACTCCAGCATTTGTAAGTGCAGCAGCAGATTGTCATGCTTTAATTAAGATTCCAGGATTTGACATCAGCTCTGCTCAGTCTTGAATTTCCTAATTTAAGTACCTGGCCTCATCATCACTCTCCTACTACTGCAACACTTCCCAGAACCAGACCTCTACTCTGTTACAGTGCTGAGACAGATTCCTTAATGGTGTTTTGGGAAAGAACCTTCACAGATTATCACTTGTCAAAGACAGAGTGCAGCACTAACGTAAATAAAGAGATCAGAAAGACACTAATTAGCTGACCAAAAATTCAATGTTTGGCACTAACTCTGTGAGTTTGTGTTGCTCCCAGTATAGGAACCACCTCCCAAATCACACTGGAATCCCACACACCCCAGCAAATTACTCAGTTTCCACTGGAATTAGGATGATTACCCTGGGTACAGGATGAGCTGAAAGACATTTTTAGTTACTTACATAGTTTCTTCATCAATATCATTTTCTTCAGTGTTACTGGTTGCTGTTGAACTTGCTGAAGAGCTGCTGCCATCAAGGTGGTTCACCTCATCTTCTCCAGCAAGATCTATATCCAGGTCACCATCTGAGAGCTCGTGCTGCAGGAAGAAACAGGAGGTTTTTGATCTAGAAACATTGAGCAGCACCTTGATGCATCCCCAAAAGCTGTGAACAGCCACTCTCTGTCCCCAGTGCCACTGTCACACAGCAGTGAGGAGGCTCTCAAAGCACATTAAAGAACAAACACAAATCAGATTTTTCAGCTGCAACTTGGAGACTTTGTGGTGGAATCTTTTAGCTCAGTTCTGGAACGTCTCTCTGGAGTCACCTCTCACTCACAGCTCTCAAGTGTGTCATCTCCTATTTCCATAGCAAGGATAATAAATCTCATTTACAATTCACAAGTTCCCCTGTTTCTATTGCTGCCTTATCAAAGAAAGCTGCACATAAACAGACATGGGAAAAAGAGAATTCCTACATTAAAGTCTTCCTGCTGAGTCTTCTCTTCCTCCTCCTCCTTGTTCTCCCGTGCCAATCCTGGAGCAGTGAAATTCTCAAGCAGTGCTTCAATGCTTTGTCCAGGTTTCTTTGCTCTTGTCTCTGAGCCCTCATCATTCTGGGGACTGAGGTGAGTGTCTGGAGGGGAAACCCCTCGGGATTTCTGAGTCCGGGACAGTTCAATCGCGAGCCTCTGGAAGAGCACAAAAATAACAGTGGAGCAGCTGCAGCAAATCAAGCACCTTTGTTGACTTGCAGAGACACTCCAAGAGGTGATTTTACATTCACAAACATCCCACTTACTTCTTTCAGGTTATTTATTTGCTGGATGTAACTTGTCTGAGCTGCTTCCAGCTGAGCAATATACCAGTGCTGATCCCGGCACTTCTGGAAGAAGGTTGGTGAGCGCACTTGGAACCTGCAAAGGAATGTTTGAAAAGGGGTTTTTGAGGGAGTTTGTTTGGTTAGAGGTTTGTTTTTAGATGTCCCTTCCTCCAGCCAAAAAGCCCTGCAGAAAAACCTTAAAACCTAAAATCTAGTGGTGAAATAAACTTAACAAACAGGTCCTTGTGGACTCGGTGTCCTGGACACCCTGACTGGCCACAGAGAGTTCTGTAGCAGAGACTCACAGACTTTTATTCCCAAAGTTCTCCAATGCTCACTAAAAGTGTTTCTAAAGAGGGAGAAAAAAGCACCTTTTTCCTTTAATTCTGGTAGCTACAGACCTCTAACCCTTATTAATGCCAGAAGCAGCCACTCCTCAAAGGAAGCTACACTTAAAACACTCCACAACTCCCTTTGGCACATTTCCTTCTTTCAACCCGCCGAGGGTGAAATGCACTTGGAACAAAACACGCCACCAATATTTTCAATTCAAACATGTAAATTATCCTCCATTTCAGCAGCAGGCTGGGGTGGCCCTTGGGGAGGAGAGCAGCAGCCCCACCTGAGGATGACGGTGTCGTTCTGGCGGTTCAGGTAGCCCTCGTTGGCCAGCAGGTCCAGGCGGAAGAAGCGGTTGTACCCCCAGCACTCCCCAACTTCAAAATCAGAGGCGAATTCCCGGATGATGTTTTTGGTGGGATCGTTGGTGGACTGGTGAACCATTTCTACACGGTATTCATACCTGGACATGGCAAAGGAAAAGGGATTTGGATCAAAAGATGTCAGAATTGCTGAGTGGTTTAAGAGCTGCACTTTCTTGCCCAGCTGAATGAATGAGTCAGGCCTAAAATTTTACTGAACATTTAAATAAACTGTGAAAAATAAAAGAGAGCAGGAATATGGAGTAGAGTGAACTCCAGGACTGAACTACTACACAGATACTCTTATCAGTTGTTTCACCAGCTTCTTTTTTATCTCAAGAAAGCCACTGAGTAACAACTTTAAAATATTATCTCTGTGCCTGAGTCAAAGCTCAACAGACAACGGAAGTCTCACCATTCTTTTTCAAAGGGCTTTGCAGTCTCTGACAGAAAAACCCCAACATCTGTTCCTACTGCAGCTTTGCTTACTTGGATGTCTCTGGCAATCCAGCAGACAGCTCCAGGAACACTGACAGGTAGTAGCCTCGAACTACTCCATTTCCATCCTTGAAAAAAAATTGAGACATTGATTAAAAGTAGAAAGGAAAAACCAGAAAAAATTAAAAAACAAACCAATTTGATACAGAAGACTTAGGAAAGTTTAGAAAACAGCTCCAATCAGCACTGAATTTGCAGCAGGAATCTGCTTTGGATGTTACAGTTGTGGTTTTTAGTCTTCAGTGACCTCCTACTGTAACACAAATCAACAAGAAGCACATTCACAGTCTAGTATTGGTATCTCAGATACAAATCTCAAGACAAAGCTTTAATTACTCCATTAACACTTTAGGTATTTGATTAAGTGGAAGTCTGAATAGACAAACACTTAATGTATCAGAAAAATATTATTTTAGGTTAAACATTAGTTCTGAAATCTTTTACATACAGTCACATTTCAAAGCTACTTAATTTTTGAGGAAAGAGCAATTTCTTCAGAAAAAAATCCCATGCAACATGAAAAGTTAGGGCAGTTAACAGAGAAACAATATTAGAGTCACCAGAAGTCAAGAAAAAAATACAGCAAAACCTCCATCACACTCACCTGAATCAAGGATGAAGAATGGATCAACTTGAATCCTCCAGCTTGAAGAAACATTTCAACTTACCATTGAAAAAATACATTTTAATGCCTTCTGACAGCACAGCTCAGGTAGCTAATCCTGAATTTACAATACTCTGGAAACTTCCACACAGTTCCACCTCTGCACTGCAATAATTCAATTCTGGGCATCCATGGGCTTAATTTATGGAGCCAATTCTTCAAAGATGCCACAAAAATCACTAAGACAGAGCTGGTGCTCCACCACCAAACTCCTTCTCCACACAGCTGCAGGAGCAGCACTGACCAGAGCAGGGAATGTGGGAAGATCCCAGCTTGGGGGTCAACATTCCAACATGGACAAAGCTTCAGAAACTGGAATATTCAGCCCACTGAAGGGACACAGCAAAATACACATTTTAATGTCCAGTTTGAGAGCTGGATGCAGAGTCAAGAACAAATGCTTGGTCTTCCTCCCCCCTTCCCCAGGAAGTATCACTCAAACAGAGTAAGTTATTCTATACCTCAGTTCTGTAAGGAACATCTGCAAAAATCCCTGAGACATTAAAATATCCATCAAAATTCCTCTGCAATATCAGTAGGACCCATCTTTAATTGCTTCTAAATTAACCAAACTCTACTGAGCACGTTCTCACTGGAGATCTGGAGGCAGAGAGGGAACTCTCCAAAGGCTGGTGATCTCATTATAATGTTCATTTCTTTTCCTACAGCTTTTCATGTACAGCATGAGACAAACATGATTTCTTATTGGAATGCTGGGAATGAGTTGGGATGGGAAAACAGCTCCAGCTGAAGACAAAACTCACCGGGTAAACCTTTAATCTCCAGCACAGTCCTGACACCTGCAGGGGAGGGCTGTACACAGGATCCGCTCGCTGCCGCAGGGTGCTGGTGAGACAGGAGGAAAACATTTGGGACTGGGACAAAGCAAAACCCTCACAGAGCCACGGGCTGCACAGAGAATTGATTATTCACCTGGTAAAGAAGAGATTTTTAATGGAATTCCCATAGTTTAGTCTACATCTCACTGTTTTCTGTAGAGGTTGTTCTGGGTTTTAAGTAACACTTCTCATGTACAGAAGGATGCTCCCAATATTCACAGAAATTAAAGACATTCTTACCTGAAGTTTTCCAAGACAAATGTAGTTGAGTCATAGGCTGGAACCAATTCACTGTGTGGGGAAAGAATAAATATGTTACACTTGAATAACATGGCATTAAAAATCCCAACTTTTGCAATCTGTAGAACTTTAGATGTTTCAGGTCACCAGAGCCACTGAAATTCATCAAGAGTACACTGGCTTATTGCAGTATAATTCCATTTATACACCTCCTCAGCAGGAGATTCCTTGGTGCCATTGGAACATAAACATTCAGATTTAAACCATGACACAGCCAAAACAGTTTTTGCTAAGGAATTATTGACACTTCTCTGACTTTCCATTTTTTGGAGACATTTTTTCAGCTCCCTCAGAACCCAGCACCAGCAGCATTCTCCTGATGAAGAACTGTGCTATGAAGTGATTTTGGCTGTATAATCTGAATTAAGGTGACCTGCAGAGGCATCTCATGAGAGCCTGGCAATTATATACTGAATGACCCAATAATAAGAGAAAAAAGGACAAATCAGTAAACTATGTGTAAAAGAGAAAAAAAAAAGTGAGCTGGAACCCACTGTCCTGACTCCCCAGCAGGGACTACGGACACAAAATAAGCCCTGCTGGGACAGAAAAGCCTACTTGCAGCACAGGTTACTACAAGGAGTAAGTTAAGAGGAAACTCTCCTCTCAGGTACTTTAAATATGCTTTTAAACACTGCACAAACAGAACAGAAGTGCAACACTCACCTTGTGAAGTCTGGGGGGACAGGAGTGGTGACAAAGGAGGCCATGGGCTTCCGATGGACCTGCTGGAACATCATCAGGATCTCCGAGCTTTTGGATATCAGCTCACTCTTGCTGCAGGACCGTAACTGGGAGGGGAAAAAAGAAGGGGTAAAGAATTCTTAGCTCAATAAAAGTCAAAGGTTTTATTCACTTTTGGTTTTAAACAACTGAATTACATGTTTGTCACAGCTTCAGAAAGTTTACCCACAACACAATGACAAAAAGGAGCTTGGAGGTTTTGGGTTTTGCTTATTTTGTTTTCTGGAATTCCACAATGGAAATTCCAACAGCCACTGTGTATCTCTCTTAGATTAAACTAACTTACATAGAACTGGGCAATTTTGTATGATATTGCCATTAATACCTGTAGTAGTTTTTCAAGCAACACAACACCTTTGAGTATCTCCAGAAGACACACTTACTTTTAAGAAGAAATTGTGCAACCTAAGGCCACATCAATGAAAATATATCCTCCAGAAATATCCATCAATTAATATTTTTAAAATAAAAAAGTAAGTAAGAAAGATCCCTCCTCAGCTGGCCTATCTACACAACATTTAATCTCTTTTCATAATTACCTGATGTTCTACTTCTTGAAGCAGGGTTTCCAGAAGTTCAGTTTCTTGAGTAAGTGATGTCTTTTGACCTGTTTAAAGAAAAGATGTGAAAAAACCCCTAAAACACACACTCAGTACTTCTTAAGTGTACTTTTCTTTTTTTTTTTTTTGTGTCCACTTGGAAGCTGCCCCAGAACATACTAAGGTAAAGGATTTCTACATGTACCAAGGTTTGACAAAGTATCTGAAAAGCAAGTCTACATTTTTAATTAGAGCTGCACTGAAGAACTCATTTGAGGTTAAGTCAGTAACTAAGCACTCTGTGTCCCAGAAATGGCAGGTTTGTTGGTCTGGGGTGCTTTTATGGACAGAAAGAAAAGCAGGTTTGACTCTTATCCAGACAAGCCCTTCTTATATTAAAATTACATTAAAAGGAGTGTCTATTACAAAGATGTATTTTCAAATGAGAAAGATGCACTTCTTGACCAACATAAATGATGAAGTAAAAGCACTTTAGTTGTAAGGTGCTGAATAACTTCCAGCCAGATGGGAATGTTTTCCAAGTTATTAATAGGAGTTTTTAAGAGAATATAATCAGGTCATGGTGAATTTACAACTTTTCACACTAACTACATCATTAACCAAAAGCTTTGCTGCAGGTGGAAGTTTCCAGCCAGCAGTGAAGACTGGCTCAACACCACAGCGCAGAAGGAGTCACCCTCCGAGGGAAACAGTTTCTCAGGGGATTTACACATTGCTAATACATTTCTCCTCCTCCTGCCAGAGGTCAATACCCACCCATGAGAGTGATGAGCTTGTTCTTGAGCTGGGTGTCCAGGCGGGCGATCATCATCTCCACGGCGTTGCGGATCTCGCGCACGCGCTCGTCCTTGGCGCTGCGCACGGCCTCCACGTTCCGCTCCTGCGGGGACAGAAACCTTCACACAGCTGCACCTCCCCCTCAGCCACAGCCTGGCTCCACTCTCTCAGACCCCAGAAATGCTTAAGTGTCCCTAAATCCCCTAAGAGGGAAACAGGAGTGCTGTTTTTGATGGGTGATTTCACTGGGTCCCTCAGAGAGCCCCAAGGGTAACTGGGAAGCTGAGCAGCGCTATTTGATCACAGAGGGATTTCTCATGTGGGGATTCTTTAGGATCAGACCTGTAAATGCAGCTGCCAGCTTCTCTTCTGCAACTTGAACAGCACAGAAAAGTGCTTAATTCTTTATTCGTGTTATTCTTACAAGAATAACATGATAAAAACAGAAAAGCTTTGTGCTAATGGATAAAACCAGCACCCTGGCCAGGGTAAGGCCACAAACTCTCAGCATTTTATCACCACAATTGTGTTTATAAAGTCACATCTAAGCTGGAGAAGACAAACTATGAGTGCATGTGGCAAATAAGAGCCTCAAAAATGGTCACAAATCATACAGAAACTCGCTCAAAAATTCCTGGTTTTATGTGCACAAAGACGACACATCATAAATGTAAGAGAACACAAAAGTAATTCTTCCTGGGATACAAGAAACTGCATCAAACTGCTGGAATTCCCACTGAAACTGCCCAAGCTGAACGTGGCAATATTCAGATTTTTGACATGTTTACCCCACAGGGAAGAAAAAGAAGGTGCACAAACACATCTCCAACTGGGGAGCTGCTCATCCTGCAGGCTCAAATACATTTACAGTTTATTATCCTAGAAAAAGGAAAATAAGCCGCTAGAATAAAAGTGTTTTTGTACTTATTTAGCATGACAGAACACATTAAGTGTTGACAAAAATATATCTTTCAAAGAAGTGTCCAACTCCAGCTTTTAAACAGCACACCCCAAAACAAAAATTCTGTTACCTAACTCTAAACCAGAACTGAGAATATTTTGATCTTTCTACATTGTATAAAAAGAGTCAAATGAAAAAAACAAAAAGATCTCTTTGTGGGATAATCTCACCACCTTCTAAGAGTTATTCTTTGCCTCTACAGGAGAACTTTCTTACCACTTCCTGCACCAAACTGATCAATTCCATAAGTCTTCTCCTCAGCTTTGCCACTTCTTCATTTACTTTGGTGACATGCTGCTCATAGATTTCTGCCAGTGGTTTAAAAGTATGTCCTCCATGCTGTTCAAAGAGAAAAAAAGGGAGGAGGAGAAGGTGGTGAATAATACAGCAGCTCTTTTCCATTTTATTCCACTCCTATTAAATTCCTGAAAGAGAAGGGAAGAAAGCCTACGAGTGCATCACTCATTCTGGAAAGGTTCCAAAGCAGATTGTATGTAGGAAGTCAGTCTTTCACTTCCCTTTGTAAGAAATCATGAATTTGGCTCTCATTCCATCAAAGCTTCCTGTCAGGAGTTATTTGGAGTCTCCAAAAATAAACTGCTTCATTCACTGTGCAATCCTTTACCAAATCAAATATTGATAGAAGGTTTATTTTTATCATTATTATTCTTATTAAAACACCCTTCCCAAACAAAAGCAGCACACTGTTAACCACTTACATTCCAAACAGCAACAGCTGTTTCTCCTTGAATACCCAGCTGGACAGATAAACACTGATGAATTTAATAGCTTTGAAGATTGGAAGCCAGGACAATTAAACAAAAAGTGTTATCTGTGTTTTCTGAGCAAGGCTTCTTCCGTTGCCCACAAAACTCTCCCCGCCACACAGAATTTGTCCAAAACATCATAAAGTTTATAAAAAGGAAGGTAATTCTGACCTGGTTTTGGTAAAAACTCAATTTCTTTCTCTAATTATGAGCTGAAAGTATCGTGTTTCACAAGCAGTGCTACTAAATAATAAATACACCTAAAACTGCAGTATTTGCATGGCAATCCAACAGCCACAACAGCAGTTTCACAGCATTTCTCATTCTTCAAAACCACTGTCAGACACAGTTTGAAGTCCCTCATCCCATGTCCATCTCCCCTTACCATTCCTCCCCAAAGAGCACACTGGTGGCAGATACACTTCTTGCAGGTCCAGCAGAAAACACTGAGCTTCTCATGATGGTTTTCACACCTTAAACCAAAAAAATACACATATCACCCACAGAAAATAGCAATGAATTTTCTGTAAGCTCAGCTAAACATTTTCACTTGTTTTGCTACACAACATCTTTTGCAGGAGGAACAGCTGTAGTCAATAAGAACCTTTTGTTAGATAAACGTTGCTTTCGGTATTCTCTCCAGAAGCACTTCACAGATACAGAGAGTACATTACTAAAATTAGCTGCTATAATCCAAACCACAAAACACTTGATGCAAAGAACATTCAATTTACTTGTCCTTTTCATTCTCTTCATGCTTTGTGAGGCTGCAGAGCTGAAGGGTGTCCAGCTGCTGTGTGACCTCCTCTGCCCAGCGACAGTTGACGAGCTCTCGGAGCTGCAGCGGGGCTCTGCAGGAAGGATGGCACAGTTAGAGCACGAATTTGGTTCCAGGAGCTAAAGAAGAAGCACTGAAATGAGCTCAGTTCATTTCTACATTACCAGAAGAGTCACAGGTAAAAAAGAACAGAAACTGGAATAGTTATTCCAAGAGGAAAAAAAAACCAAATCAATTTGATCATTTGGGAGAGGTGGGAACTGCAGCCTGCAATGATACACAGGATGGCTGCACAGGCACACCACATGAATTACAGGCATGAAAAATGGACATTTTCATCCTGAAAACTGAAGCTCCTGGGCTCTGACTTTTGAAAGAAGAATATAAAGAGGAATTCCCTCTAGTTACTCCTGTTACACCAGCTACGTGCACAGCAGCGTTATGTGGGAAGAACAAAGATCCTGCTCAGCTTGTCACAAAACTGGAATGCATTTTAGAAGAAGTATTATACCAAGGCCAATTTTTATAGAAACAGCAGGCAGGTCTGAAAAAAATTTAAAGCTTATAAATTTAGTGCAAGCTGCAATGAAAAAGAGATTGATCCTAACAGGACAATCCACCCAATTGCTGATATTAAAAATACCTTACCTACAATGAGGGCACTGAGCTCTTTGTTCAGTCAGCCAACGCTGTGATGGAAAAAGGAGAAACCTTTTTAAACAGACTGGAATGAAAGAACTGCAGGCAAATACATTCTATCATTAATTAGGAGTTATTTACTTTTATTACAGCTTTCCTATACTTTTTCCCTGTTAAGCAAATTTTCAATTTAACTGTTCAACCCCTTAGTCACAGAAGAAGCTGCTATTTGTGTCTTAGTAACAAGCAACCACTTTGTCTTCAGATGTCAGAGATGCTTCAGTTAAAATTATACAGAGAATTTTGAGGTACCAAATATTGCATTAGGAACCACCCACCTGGCAGATTCCCAGAGTCTTAGACTAAAGAGCACGCTTCAATAAAGGAAAGAAAAAGACACCACAAGCATCTTTCTCAGAGTCTAATTAGTCTTCAAGGTAATTTATTTCTTCCTCTTGAGTTATTTATAGACAAATTAATAGCTGAAGTTCAATGATCAAATCCACAAGGAGCCTGTGAATGTTTCTCTTCCAGAAAGCTCCAGGGACAAACAGCTGAGCAAAGAACTTCACCTGCCCACTACAACTCACAAGTGTAAAAGCTCAGCAGTTGATGGGTTTATATTTGTCAGCTCTCTACTACATTTAAAGAGTCTCATGAATAATCTCTCACCACCCAGCAACAATATGTCACTAAAATCCTTAATATGCAGCACGAATCCTTCACCTACAGCTCTTGTCAGAGCTTCCAGAGCGAAGGATGAACGTCTGTTCCAATTTCTGGAAATACTACTGGAGGTCTGGAAACCTCAGCTGAACCTTTTGCTGCTACAGCAACACAAAACAGCACCTGGATTTGGAACTGGAGTGTGATACACTGGGAACCAGGGCCTCAACAAAGAGATGAGGATTCAGGTGCTGCCTCAGAGTCCCCTGAGAAAGATTCAGCCCCACCTGATCACACCACAGCAGCCTGAGAAGCATTATAAAACACCTCCAGGGTACACGAGGTGATGCTGCGACCTTCCCGGATGCAAAGTCAGCATCTGATTTCTGTCCCAACTTTTATCTTCCATGCAGGCATCACCAACTCTCAGGAGGTGCTAAAGAAGGGATCATTGTGTGTCTCTTCCTTAAAGCAATTATTCCAGATGGTGCCTATAATTAGCAGCACTGAAGGCAATGCACAGCCTGCCTACTTCTTCCTCAGGGGTGTTATAAAAGGTTTTGAAAGGGAAACCAAAGGGGAGGGGAAAAAAAAAAACAAAAAAGGAATCCTTGGAACTCCAGGAAAAGAATGTTTTCATAAGCTCAGCCAGTTTTCAGTTCAAACCTTTGAAAGAACAGAGCAAACCAAGCAAACTCACCCGGATACAGCTGAAACAGCAGAGCTTGGAGCAGTGAGGGCACAGGCGGGCATCCCGCAGCTTCTCCATACAAATAAAACATCGGAACACCTCGGCAATGCTCTGCAAAGGGGGATTAGCACTATTGTTAAACATGCTTCAGACACACCAGGGCTGCCTTTGTTCCCCAGGCACGGTGCCAGGTTTCTGTGCTGTTCCAAACAGCACCTCTCTAAGGGAGATACAACCAGCACACCACAACTCTCCCCCTCAGCTTCTCCTACACTGCACCAGCAGCTGTTTTATAACGCTGTTCCCCTTCTTCAAAGAATACTTTCTGTTTGTCTTATCTCTTTCAGAGCAGGCCTTTCTGTAGCCAAGATATTCCTGCATGTGTTCACACGGGATTGAGCGGCTGCCAGAAGAAATGCTGTTGTACCTGCAGACAGTGCACTGGAACTGAACTACTTCTAGATCATGGTAAGTGCATGTATGTGTAATACACAAGAGGTGTTGAACTAAATTGGATTTTTTTTTTACTTTTATAAGACTTATATTCTTTTAATGTCTACCATTAGCATTAGCTTCACTATTTCTACACTCTCCCCCACCCTATTTAATCAATTTTGGGAGATAAAAACATTCCCCAAATGAGAAAGGTATTTTGAAAGCAATGTTTGCTTTCCATATTGATAATTTTTAACTGATAAGGAAGTTTTACATATACATACATTTTATATATACATATAACTCCTGTATCATACAGGAGTTATAATACTTCTGGTTATAACTCTGGAACTTCGTAAGGTCCTTCAGGCGGGCTAATTTTTTTCCTCACAGCACTGAGATTGTGAATCAGCACAAAAGCAAGACATTTTCAATTTACGGATACCAGTATGTAACTCCCACACATTCACGCCTCCTTTAACAGCTACAAGCCATTGAAACGCACCATATGCGTTCACAGGAGACAATCGCAGCCAGTCTTTTACATCCTCTCCGAGCCTGGCTGTGTGACACAGCCCCCAGCAGGTGTTCGAGCCGCCGGGTCACAGCCACTTCTGCACCTGCACGGTGCCAGGGCGGGCTCGGTGTGCGCCAGGTCTCCATCCCTCCATGGATCCGTCCATCCCCGCCCGGATCCATCCCCCTCCGGAACCGGCACCCGCGGCGCTCCGCCAGCTCATTTCCGACCCCCTCCCCACCTGCCTGCCCACCCGAGCCAAGCCCCGCAGCGCCGCAGGCTGTTCCCAGAGCCCGGGCCCACACCGTTCGCCACCGCTCGGCGTTTTTTCCCCCCCCTCACACAGGGTACGCGGACGCTCCGAGGGGCTCCGGTAAAGCGGGCGGGTGCGGAGGAGAAGCCGCAGCCGCTGCCCCCTCACCGCCCTGAGGGAGCGCGCGCCGCCCGCCCGCCCGCCCTCACCTCCACGCTCTGCTCGTCCATGGCTGCGGCTCCGCCCGCGGCGGCAGCAGGGACGGCTGTCCCCGAGCTCCCTGTCCGTGCCCGCGGGTGAGGAGCAAAAGCTCCGGGAACGGCGCTGCGAGGAGCGCAGCCAGCGCACCGGGCTCGGCCCCGCGCACCGGCCGGGCCGTGACCGCGGCAGCGAGACCGCCCCGCCCCGGCCGCGCTGCGCATGCGCGGGACCGCCCGGAATGGGCGTGGCGGAGCGAGCGGGGGCGGGGCTGTGGTTAATGGCCGGCGTGAGGGGAAGGGTTGGAGCCGGGGCTGGGGTTTGAAACCACAAAACCCAGAGCTCCGGGCACACTGCAGCTAAAAAAGGCATCCCAAGGGGAACACAAAACTGCCACAACACGCCTTCCTCCACAGCTTTTTCCTTGGAACCAGCCCTAGCTCAGAGCTGCCTTCACTGCCCAGGGTTAGGGTTCCACCTAGGTTGAGGGTTTTTCAACCACAAGGCCCAGACATGCAAACACACTGTAGCTGCAAAAGGCATCCCAAAGGGAACACAAAACTGCCACAACATGGCTGCCTCCATGGCTTTTTCCTTGGAACCAGCCCTAGATCAGAGCTGCTTTTACCACCTAGGGTTAGGGTTACACCTAGGATTAGGGTTTTCCTGTTTCTCTTTTCCTCATCAAAGCTTAAAGCAGTTCATGGATGGGTTCAGAAATCAGCCTTTCCCTCCCTTAGAGCACTAATTTAAATTTCTCGCCTTTGACAGACATAATTTTTCACAAAAAAACCCCACAGTAACTTAATAAAAATTCATGGATCTTACCCTCTCAAAATATGCTGAAATATAACAATATAAATATTTAAAAGTATATAATGTATATAGAATGTATAATATATATAATATAGAAATGTTAGACATAAGAAAAAAATGTTGTTTTTCACTGTTAGAGTGGTCAAACAGCAACAGAGGTTGTGAATTCTGCATCCTTGGGAATTTTCAGGATTCTGCCCTGAGCTGCAGTTCAGGGGCTTGGATTGGGCAGTGCCCAGAAATCCCTTCTGGCCCTGCCTGGACTGTAAAAACCCGAGGGAATTGACATCAAAGGGAAATTAATCAGGGCAGGGATCAGGGTCAGGAGTCACTTAAACAAAAGTATAATAAATCTTTATTCAGGAATGCAAGGACAATTAAGAGGCTTGGATTATTTGCCTTTAAAACCCGCTCAGGAATGCAGCAAGAAAGTGGAAGCACCACAGGACTCACAACATTCCTTAAAAATGCATCAACCATAATCCTTTAAACAGCCAAGGTAAAGTGCCAACCTCAGTGATCTTGAACTCTCCAATTTCAAGTATTACCAACAGAATATTTATACAGAAACATGAACAATTTCCCTACATTGGAACTCTTCTTCCAGAGAAATTCTTGTTCCTCAATAACCCAGGATGTTTCTGTGGCAGATGAGTTTTCTTTCACACAGCTAATTTAACATTTCCTTGTTTGTCGAGTTCTACAATCCCCAGTTCTTCCAGGATTTGAATTCTTGAGGCAGTGGCTTTCATATTCATCTTTTTCATCTGTGAAAGACTCAGTGCTGCTCTGTAAGACAGAAACAATTTAGTAAAACAGGGATCAAACATCAGATCTGGCAGGAAAAGGCTAAACAGCACATGCTGGTTAATCAATGATTTTTATGAATGCTCTGTAAATCTCAAATTTATTCAGATTACCATCAACTTTCCTATGCCACTTCAAATCCCAGCAGTCATTTGCAAACCTCAGGGTTAAAAAAGACAGAATTCCTCAGTTTAAAACTTCCTTTTTTTTATAACATCAGCCTGTAAGAAACCCCCAGCACCCACCCCAGAGAAGGGTCAGGAGGGGATGGTGAGGGGAGGGCAGGGTTTGGGGGACATGGTTTGGTCTCAGGGCTTTTTGAAGTTACAATATGCTTAACTAGCTGCTTTTATTTAATTTTAAAAGGCTGAAATTCTTTGCAGTTTATAAAAATCTTTTCATGAATGGCTTTAAGCCTTACCTGTTGTTCTGTACAATGAAATGGTTAAATAACTCCTTGTAAAAACAATTCAAGTCTGCTAACTTGACAGTGCTTCTGATGTTCCTGGGCACACTCATAAATGTTTCCTCAGTCAATGGGGTGAACTGGGCTTCTAAAAAATTGGAAACAGAAGATATTTGTTTTAAAAAAAAAAAAAGAAATGGAAAATATTTGTTTCTTCAGAAATTGCATCAAAGATAGAAAGTGCCGGGTCGGACTCGGACCCAATCCTTCGCATGCTAGAAGCCACCTATCTATCTCTGAACGAATCTAACCCTAACCTGACAGACTCCTGCTGGCTTTGCTACGATGTCAAACCCCCTTTTTACGAAGGAGTCACCTTAGATACCCCCTTTAGTTATTCCAGAGCCAATGCCCCTTCCCAGTGCAGGTGGGACACACCCCGCAAAGGGATCACCCTGAGCCAAGCCACAGGTCGGGGCAGATGCTTTGGCAGTGCCACCCTGGCCAGGCGGAAGGGCAACGTCTGCACTGACGTGGTCAAGCCCAACCGAAAGAACAACAAGTGGGTCGTCCCATCCGCTTCGGGGATGTGGGTTTGCCAGAGATCTGGTGTGAGCCCTTGTGTGTTTCTTGCCAAATTCAATGACTCTAATGACTTCTGTGTCCAAGTTCTGATCATTCCTAGGGTCGTGTACCACCTCTTTGAAGAACCCAGCCGGCTCCACAAAAGAGAAATACTAACAGGTATAACTCACAATGCTGCTCGGCCTAGGAGCAGCCGGAACGGCAACGGGTGTGTCAGCCCTGGCGACCCAACACCAAGGACTGTCCCAGCTGCAGATGACCATCGATGAGGACCTCCAGAGGATCGAGAAATCCATCTCCTTTCTGGAGAAGTCAGTCTCCTCACTCTCGGAGGTGGTCCTGCAGAACAGGCGAGGACTGAACCTCTTGCTCATGCAGCAAGGAGGCCTGTGTGCCGCCTTGAAAGAGGAATGCTGCTTTTATGCAGACCACACGGGAGTCGTCAGAGACTCCATGGCAGAACTCCGGAACAGACTGGCTCAGAGACAGAAAGACAGGGAAGCCCAACAGGGTTGGTTCGAATCCTGGTTCAACCGATCTCCATGGCTCAGCACCCTGATTTCTACCCTAATAGGCCCAGTCACAATGATCTTACTAACCCTAATCTTCGGACCTTGTGTACTAAACAAACTGGTGCTATTTGTTAGAAGACGTTTAGAAGCGGCAAACATTTTGTTTCTCAAGCGCCGACAGTTGCTTTAAAGCGTGCTAGTTACTAACACACTTACAATTTTATACTAATTACACTAACCTATGAAATTTTGTAACCTTTACATTTTATAACTTTCTGAGATTTTTACTAATCATGGGGGGGGAGGGGGGGAAATGTGGACAGTCAGGGATCTGCGTGCGGAAGATCTCGGTTTGTACGGGCAGACAAGAAGCCCCCCCTCACCTCGCAGTCTGACCTTGGTGCTGCACCTGGCAACATCCAATTGGATGGAAGTGACACAGACTGCCGAAGCCTTTATAAACCCCTGAAACCTCTCAATAAACACCATTTTGCTATCCACCATACTGGTGTGTGTGGCATGTGGACCGAGTGACCCTGGGCGTGGGTCACCGTGGCAGAACCAGGTCGCTACGCCGTAACGGCAACAGAAGTCCTGCCTATCACAGCCTTTATGAAATTAAATCGGTGGGAAGTTTATTTTTGCAGCACTCACCTTCATCTGAGCCAGGGTCTGGAGATCCTGGGGAGGATGGCTAAAAATAAACAATCATGTCAGCATTTGTTAGTGTTTTGCCTAGAAATCTCTTTTTACACTTTCATTTCTGAAATTTACATATCCCAATTAAAAAATAACAGGAACAAAGTCTTTCATCAAAGCTAATTTCTCCTTTGTGGACGATCTAATTGGAACAATTAAAAAAGCTTCACTGTATAGAATAAAAATGAAAAGGTTTGTTAAGGAACTTTATCCCATTTCTGAAAGATTCCATTCATTTGAGAGGCATCAAATCACAGAATCAGCCCCTCCTGCACTCAGCTGAGCTGCACTCAGGATGGAGGGTTTCTGGAACACTGACATTCCATGGCCCAGTTACCTGTTGCACTGAGAATTCCATTCCTTTCCCAGTTTTCAGGTTTAACTGCTGGGCTGCATTCTGTTCTTCTGCTGACAGGGGTAAGCTCTGGGAAAATAAGAAAAAAGCAAACACAGAGAAGTCTGATCCTTCAGTTCCTGAGGTGAGGATATTTACAGAGGGACTCAATGTTTGTGCAGCCCTTTGCTCACAGTGGACTCCTGATTTCCTTCCACAGAAAGCAAATGTACAAGCAAAGTGATGCTGAAAAATCAACCAAAATCTCTATAAATTAGTCAAGCAAGATATATAACTCAAGAGAAGGGTCATCCACTTTAAGAAAATCCAAGTATAAAATTATTCTGGGCAGAATATCCTCAAAACACAGTAAGATCTGATCTATTTTCCTTTCTGTGACATATAACCACTGCCTTTTAAATCATGATACAGCCCATTTTGTCTTTCAAAAGTTACCAGTAACTGTTGACAGATTAAGCCCAATCTCCAGGCACTGTCATTAGAACATTAGTCTAAATCACCTCATTTGTAAAGGGTCAAAATTAATGTTTTTTTACCTCTTCAATAATGAAGCAGTGTCTGAAGACCACTTAAGAAAATGTTGTTTGTTGTTGAGTTTTTTATCAATTTAAACATTATCTTACGAAAAACAGCTTTGGAATAACAGCAGTCCCAGGGTGTTTGTTACAATGGTTTAACTTTCTTCCTTTAGACACTGAAAATACATTTGTCATTTAAAAGCTATTTAGCCTTTTAAAACTGATTTCACTTTCTATTTTCTTTAAGGTGGGTCAAAAGCTGTCAGTGTGGCCCTGAGGAGTGCAAAGAGGTGGCAATTCCTATGAAATGACCCAAATTGTGCCACTCTATGGACACTCCTGAGCTCCAAATCTGAACAGCACTGATTTTAACTGCTGGGATTTACAAAAAGAGCTCCAATCCTGCCAGCATTCCTTCTGGGAAATCGTCTCCTGATCTTCTACAAGTCTGCACAAACAATTTCCAGCGGCACACAAAGGTTACAGAGTTGGTGTTCACTGCCAGCAGTGAGAAGAGAGTGATTAAAGTGAAAATTTTAATTTTAATTAAATTTAAAAAAACCCACCTCCAGCTGGGTTTGCTGCTGCAGTGCCTGAACGATCTCCATTGTTTTCTCCAGGGCAGCACGGATGCTCTCCATGGATTCCTTCTGCTCCAGGGAAATTTTCTTCCATCTGGGCACACAGGGATTTGTACCTGGATTTCAGCACTGGGAGCTCCTTCAGGAGAGCAGCTGGATCCTCCTGTGTGAGCAGAACATTTATTAAAGTACATAAAAAGATAAAATTTTTATGTATGAATTACATAAAAAGATAAAAGTCATGTGGCCACACATCACTTAAAAGTGTAGATGTTGGACATTTAACATTAAAAGATCCTTTACAGTGAAAATGTACAGGAGAAAAGGGCTTATTTATAAAATCCCTTTATGTGATGTCATTTATTGTTTTCCTCTCATCTGTTCCCAAAATCTGAATTTAGTCACTGCCTGTTGGCAAGTTTATCTTGGCTGTCAGAGCAAGGGTGAGTTCAGCTCAGACTGTGTGGGGCCCTAGAGGGCCTCCTGTGCCCCACTGGCTCCTTCCCCTGTTCCTGTGCCTGGGCTCCTGGGGCCCTTGGGCCCTTTTCCCTGGTTGGCCTCACCTGGGTGCTGTCTGGAGGCTGCCTGGGAGGCCCGTGGGAGGAGGGGATTCTGGACCTGGGAGGAGGACGGGGTCGGAGGGAGAACACCTATGCCGCGGCTGAATTAAACATCTATGGACATTGTGCAAAAGTCTCTTCTGCTTCTTACCCTGGACTTACTAGCAGCATTCAAACTCCAACAGATGGCGCCCAACAGGATGAACCCCGACAATTTTCCTACCCCATTGTGGTGAGTTTGAGATTTTAGTTCCTTCCTCCTTGTACTTTTCAGTGTGGGAAGAGACTGAGCTAAGATGGAGACAACACTCACCCACGCACAACAAGAAATTTACCTCTACCTTAAAGAGTCTTTTCCTCAAGAAAACTTTTGGTCTTCAGATAAGGAGTTGAAGTGTTTTTTACAGTTATTATTTAAGCATTTTCCTCATATTTCGCAGAACTTAGTCTTACCGATGAATTTTTACAAGTGCTCCATGAAAAGTCAAGAGCTAACACAGAACTGTGTTCTGCCCAGCGCCGGGAGCGGGACAAACTCCACGCAGCAGCGCACCCGCAAGGCGTCCAGCAACACCAACACAAACCCCCCTGGCAAAGGTAAAAAAGTCCTTGCCATGAACGTTTTGGGGACAGTAAAAAGGTTCAATGTAAAAAACAAATACGGTTTTCATAACCCGGAATGATAACAAAGAAGATGGGTTTGTTCATCAGACTGCTATAAAAAGAATAACCCCAGGAAATATCTCCACAGTCTAGGAGATGGACAAATTGTGGAATTTAATATAATACAAGAAGGAAAGGCCCCCAAGCAGCTGACGTGACAGGGCCCTGGTGGAGTTGCAGTTCAAGGTAGCAAACATGCACCAGACTACAAACCTGCAAAATATAGAAGTCCTCCACACACCTACCAAGGAAATAGAACCCGAAACCAACAACCATCAAGCCCCAGCAACAGCCTAAAAGCAAGAAGAGCACAGAACATGGGCGAGCTGTCCTGTACTCGAAAGCCCATGTCAATAAAGAAAGAACTTTCCAGTCTGATAAGTCCCACTTCTTCTAATACCCTTCCCCAATTCCTGTGGCCTTCCTGGCCCCATCCAATTTTTCCCTTTTCCTTTCCATTGTCCTATTACCCCCTTTTTATGTTCCCACCAACCCCTACCACCACTTTCCCATCTCCCATTGTCTGCCTCCACTAATCCCTTTCCCCAGAGTTCCTCCATAATACCAGAGGGAGCGTGACTAGGAGAGAAAGAAAGGAAATGTCCCTAAGTGACCACCCCCCTTTTTTTTTTCTCTTTGAAGTAATGATTTCTGTTGGAGTTCCAACAGGCACACCACCACCTGAGCTGCCTTGTGCAGAGTCTATCACAGCCGAAACCTTCTCCGGACTCAGTTTCCTGAAAACGCCATATCCCTCCTGCCAGCTCTAAGAAATCTGTTTTGGACACTGGACACTCAGAATTGTTTACATTTTGAAAGTTGTCTTATGTTTTTGTCATTTTGTGTTAATCCTTCAGAAAAGCTTTCTTAATAATGTAAAAAACGGGGAGTTGTGGGGGCCCTAAAGGGCCTCCTGTGCCCCACTGGCTCCTTTCCCCTGTTCCTGTGCCTGGGCTCCTGGGCCCTTGGGCCCCTTTTTCCCTGGTTGGGCCTCACCTGGGTGCTGTCTGGAGACTGCTGGGAGGCCCCAGGGGGAGGGGACTTTGACCTGGGGAGGAGGACGGGGTCGGAGGGAGAACACCTACGCCGCGCGGCTGAATTAAACATCTATGGACATTGTGCAAAAGTCTCTTCTGCTTCTTTACCCTGGACTTACTAGCAGCATTTGAACTACAAGACTGGAATCTGTAACCTGAATTTAGGTGCTAACACCTCTGATTTCTCAGAGCAGAACATGGGAGAATTTCACTGTCCCAAGAAACCAAAGGAGTTTGGTTTGAATTCATAACAGGCCACTTGTCTTGATATATGATGCAGGAAATAATAAAAAATAATAACAATAACAATAATAATCCTGACAAGTAGATGAAAGAACAGCCAGGCTTAAAGAAAAAATACCCATTTATGACCAACTTCATGCAATAAAACGGAATTTCATCTGAAAATACTACCTCTTCTGCTGCATCATCAGGAAGACTTTTCATTATTTCAAACTCCACTCTGCGCTGAATATAATCCAGATCAGCTTCTGCTTTCTGGAACTAAAATATTTAAGGTCAGGCACAGCATATTAAAACCCAAAAACTGCAGACAAACCCCAAGCTGTGTTTCAGGAAAGCAGGAGGCCTCACTTTGAAACGCTCAGAGATCATAAAAGTTTTCCAATTTAATTTTTTCAAATATAAAGAGTTCTGTTAGCAAAACTACAACACTCAGTTATTTACACAGAGGAAATTATGAGTAAATTCAGGATCCAAGAGTATCATCAGAGCTTTTATTAATAATCATATTAGGGATGTGTTCTTTCAGATGGTTTTAATGTCCACAGTACACTTTATTATTCCCTAATAAACCAGACTGACTAACAGCTCATAAAATGGATGACATCACTTTTCTTTCCTTGGGATAAATAAGCCACCAGAGAATTCTCTAATTGCCTTGTAAAACAGTCTGCTGATAGCATTACTACTTAATTAATTTTAGTCTGCAATTTTAATATCTGTTAAAGACTTCCACTTTCAAGAAAGGCAGTTTCCCCAGCTCCCCAGCAACTCATTAACTCTTTGACACAATATTTCAGTGATTTTACAGTCACAGAAGAGACAATGATGAAAGCAAGTTAAAAATGGCTATGACTTCCTTAAACTTGCTTTTCACTGTTTATTTTGAGATTAACCCCAAAGTGACCATTCCAATTTTGTTTTCAAGGATCAAAGCAAGGCTGTATTTGCTATAAAGGAATAAATATCCACAGTCTGTGGTCAGGCTGGGATTCCAGTATTTATGTTTTGAACATCAGCCTGTGAAAAATGCATGTATTTTATGATTATATTTATATATATGTGTTGTGTTAATACAGAAAGTAATGCTGTATTAATTCTCTTAAGTAGTGGGTTAAATAAAGTTTTAGGTTATAACAAAATGTTAAAATAGAAACTGTGCTATGTAGGTTACTTTTTTTCCTAAAGACAGGACTCACACTGAGATAGCAGCAACAGGACACCTGAATCTTTCAGAGAAAGGGAATTTATTGCCCCATTTTCAGGAGAAATGAACTTCTTCCCCCCTTGCTCAGGCCTGAAGGTGCTGTTGGGATTCAGAGGAAGAAGTTGACACTGCCCAGACAGAATCCTGTGTTTGAATGGAATTCATGCATCATGTGTGAGCTGTATGAATGTACAACAGGCTGCTGTTTTTAAGGGTTAATCCTCTGTTAACGTGGGGCCTTTTTCAGGCTTGTTTTGCCCAGAAAAAGGTACCCAGCCACCTGTAACTCTATTGTCTCATATTGTCCTAATTCAAATTGTCCAAATTATTATCACTCTAATTGTATTACTGTTTTGATAACTATTTTATTACTATTAAACTTTTAACATTTTAAAAACAAGCGATTGGCGTTTTTCACAAGCCTTGAGGAATGGCCATTAATGCCTTTGGGAGTCTGGAAATTCAGCCTGAAGGAACAGGACTGGATCTCCAATAAAAGTCTCTTTCTGAGGGGGGGTGATGGATGATGTTCCACACACCTCCAGCACATTTTCAAATAATAGCTTATGAAAAGGAAAATCAATGCAGTGAAGAGCTGGAGCATCCATAAATCAAGGGGAAAGCTTTCAGCCAGTGCTGCCATAACTCACCATCTGCCCAGCAAAGCTCCTTCCCACACCTGCCCCAGAAAGCAGCCAGGACAAAATCCAAGAATAAAATACTTTTTCAGCACACTGTACATTTTTAAGGAGCTCACAAGAGATTTCTTCCCTGACTGCTCAACGGTTTCTGTTCTCCTCCACTAAGAAATATTTGTCTTCCTTTTAATAAGGAAACCAAATAAGAATAAAGGTTTTCCTTTCCACAGCAGGCACCCCAAAAAGAACATTTTTTGCTTTTCTCTTCTGCTTTTTTTCTTCATTTTTTGCTTTTCTGAAGAAAAGCAAAAAACAAATCCATTTAGTCAGTTTTGGGGAAAGCAGACAACAAAGATGCTTTCAAAATGACCCATTAAATATTCAATACTGATAATTTGACATTTCCATAAGGAGCTAACTTACACACTGTGATTCAGGACATTAAAAACTGGATGTGAAGCTAAATGTGGCCAGAATTTTAAGCTTTGTGAGGACAGTTCATTAGGACTGCTTGTATTTTTGTAAATATTTATTTCTTGCTGCGTTTCACCTGCCAAAATCCCCCCCTTAATATCCTAGATCAGAAGCATTTGTAGGGTGATTATTTTACAATAAACCACAGAGAAAATGCAGGGTTGGATGTGTAAATGTGTCATTTACTCACAGGTTTGGAAGGAAATGTTAGGAAGGGAGTGAGGCCAGTGCAGAGGGCTCTGCTCTCAGATGCTTTGACAATACTATTGCACTGCTCTCTGTATAGCACAGTAGTGCAATAAAGTCAGAGCACTCGTTAGCAGCAACAATTCTGGGCAAAAATCAATCACACACTCACCAAAAAAAGGGGAAAAACCACATCAACTCAGCCAGAGGTTTCTGTGGATGGTGAAGAGCTGGATGAGGTTAAAGCTCACCAGGTCCTAACAGGCACACACACAAAAACTCACATGGTTATTGTTTTTATTATTCAGAATCTGCCATCCCACTGATCATGAGGGGGGAAACAAACCAAACCACCCCAACAAAACTCTCAACAGGTCGGACAGAAATTAAATTTCAAATTATTTGGTGCTTTCTAAACTGGAAATTCCATTTCCAAGTGTATTTATGGCTTGGATTTGCCTCATAGCAAGCTAAGATTCCAACCTGCCATCAGACAGATGTTCTTAAACTGCATTACATGGAGACAGCAGAGTTTATTCTTTATCCTTTCCAGTGCTGAATCACAGTAAAATGCACTTTAAAACTCCATTAAATGCATTTAAACACTCCTTGCCCAGCTCTGGGGATGGCCCTTCCCAGTGGGGAGTGAGAACACCACCACAGGGAGGGTGTGTTCCAGAAATCTCAGTGATTATGGGGATCTTTTAACACATCTCAGTGATTATTGGGATTTTTAACACATATTGAGAGCTGGAGGACTCTCAGGCTTGGAAGCTGCTGAGATATTTTAAAAAAAAACCACCAAGAAACCTGGGAATGGAGTGGAGAAAGGAGATTTTTGGGGATGTACAGAGCTGAGTCACCTGGGCCATGTCTAAGACAGAGATGATGGCATTTGTCATTAAATGGTCACTGTTCCTCCTTTAAAAATAAAAATAAACCAGTGGCAATCTCATTTTGCAGCTGTTTCGTGGTCTCAGATAGTGATTTTGGACTTGTATATTATTAAAAAAGAATAGAGAATAATGCAGATTGTATTGCTGGCCAATGCCCTTTTAACATTGCACTGCTTTTTGTGCATCATCACCAGTAGTACAACATAAAAAGGGCACTGGACAGACACCACTCAGGGCCAGAGGAGGTGCAGGATCCCAAAAATCAGTGCCAAAAATGAACTGAGCTGCTCTGAATGAAGCACTGCCAGCTCTGTGATCTTTTCCATAATTAATCTAACACCCTCATGGTGCTCCTGTCACAAATAACCAATGATTACCTGGTTGGTTTTATTATTTTCATACCCATTGTTCTCTTTAAGCTCCCACCAATTTATCCTTGCTTCCGTGAGACCAAAAAGAAGCTTCCCATGAAATTCATGTCAAAAGCTCCAGGGAAATAAGAAGTGTTATTTTATCACACTTCTGTGGAGAGAGCTGACTTCACAGGAAATCCAGGACGGGGAAACAACAAAAGCAGAAGGGAAAGGAGGAGACACAAAGCTGTGAGATGTGAGATTATTCTAATTCCAGAATAAAAGCCCCCGTTAGCTTAAAGAGGGCAAAAAATACCTCTCTGTTCACACGTCCTAAAATGAGAATTACTTGAGAGCATGACTTTCAGTAAACCATGACAATAAATAAATTCAATAATTAAACATCTAACCCGAGTATCTTTAAACGTGTTTCTAAATTAAACTAGATTTCAGAAAAAATAGAGTACTAGATATGTGGCAAAAATGAAAAAAATGCTCTGTAGCAGGAAGATGAAGGTTTGAGGGACGGCACGAGGAACTCGGCGGGTTGGACACCCGCTCCCCAGAGCCCTCACGCGTGAGGTAAAAAATGAAGCTCTCTGTTGGAAAAGGAGCAAAAGGAGGAAAAAAACCTCCTTTTTTCCACTTTTCCAAGAGTGGGGCTGGCAGAGAGGCCTGAGGACCAGCCCCGTGCTGCTTCAGGGGCAGCCTCAGAGCAGTGAAAGGAGAGAAAAGCGGGAAAAACTCCGCGATTTTGGGGCTCGGCTCCTGAGGGCTGAGGGGCATCGCCCCGCTCCCCCCGCCAGCCCGCGCCAATGGACCAGCCCAGCCCCGCCTCTCCCCCCCTCCGTACCCTCAATGGTCCAGCCCAGGTGAGCGCTCCACCCTCACCCCCCTCTGGGAAAAAATGGACTAGTCCGGGAGCTGCTCTGCCCCGCGCCCCCCCTCCCGCCGCGGGGACATGGAGCGGCCCCGGCCCGGCCGCGTCCCCCCGCGAGGCGGGCAATGAGCGCGCCCACCCCCCCCGCCTCCCCCCAGGTGCGCGGGAAATGGCCGCGCCCTGCCCCGCGCTGAGGGGTGAATGGAGCGGCGCAAGCCCCGCCCCTCGAGGGGGGGGGGGGGGGGCGGAATGGACCGGCCCGGCCGAACCCGCCTGACCCGGACGCGGCCGGCGGGCGCCCCGTCGAGGGCGGCGCGGGCCGCGCTCAGGGCCCGGATGGGGAACGCGGGCGCGGCTGAGGGGCCGCTCTTCCGTCGCGCCGCGCCCGCGCGCCCGCTTCTCCCTCCCTTCCTCCCTCCCTTCCGCGGCGGCCCCGCGCCCTCCGAAGCGTCGCCGCCGCCGGCCCGCGGCGCGGCCGCCCCTCAGCGCGGCCGCCGCCCGCCCTCACCAGGGTCTCGAGCCTGGTAACCGCCGTCTCCATGTTGAATAGTTGACATTCCTCAGGCGGCGGCGGGGAGATCCCCACCCCCCGCGCCGCGGCACGGGAGAGTCGGCGGCGCCCATTGGCCAGCTGTCACTCGCCGCGCGCCTCCCATTGGCTGGCGGCTCGCGGGGCGCGCTCGCCATTGGCCCGCGGAGAATGTAAACCCGCTCCGAGGTACGGCCGAGCCCATTGGCCCGGAGTGGGCTCCGGCCGTGATTGGCCGGGGCGGGGCGCGCGGCGCTGGCGGGAAGCGGCGCGGGCCGGTTCCGCTGCGGCCCTGAGGGGGCGGCGGCGCCGCTCCGCCTCCCCGGTTCTTTCCCGGTCGCGCCGGTAGCCCCGGCGGGGCCGCTCCTCGCCCGGTTCACCCCGCCGGCCTTCCCCAGCCGAGCGCTGCCCGCAGCCGATTGGCGGCACCGAGCCCGCTCGTCCAATGGCGGCGCCGCTCGCCTCAGCGCGGCCGGGCCGGGGCGGGGCAGCGCCGGCCCCTCTCCCGTGGAGCGCGGGCGCGCCTCGGCGCGGCGGCCAATCAGCGCGCGGCTTACATGCGGCGCGTGGGGGGGCCGGCAGAGAGCGGCGCTGCCATTGGCTGCGCGCGGCGCGGGGAGCGGTTTGAATCGGCGGCGGGCGCGGAGCGCGGCCCGGGGGACGGGGCGGCCCCGGGACACCCCCGGGACACCCCACAGGTGTGTGCAGGTGTGTGTGTGTGTAGGTAGGTGTGAGTGACAGAGAAATCCCCGCTCTCCGTGCGGGGTCCCGGGTGAGCGGCGCTGAGGTGTCACCGATCACCGGTCAGGGACCGGCCCGGGCCGCCCTCGTCATCCTTCCGTGGCTTCTCCGTGTCTTTTGTCACCGTTGTCCCCAAGCGTCGTTTTCCCCAAATTCAGTACTTGGCAGGTTCATTAAAAACTGAACATCCGTTTATTTTTATTGTCCTTACATAATTGTGTGTTTCTGTTTAACGTATATTGTTTCTAGTTACTTTCGTGATTATTTATATTTGTTTATAATATTATTTCTAATATAATTTCGTGTGTATTTATTTAATTAATATCTTAATTATACTTATAATAGCTATTTATTAAGGCTATCTATGATACAAATAGACAAAGGGAGGAGTAAGCCCATATAAAGTGGTGCTTTCTGTGTGCAAACACATCCCTATGGATCATATGAAATTAAGGATGTGTTTTCTATCACTGGTCCATGATAATTCCACCAGGGAGTAACCTCTGGTTGGATTTCTGAGGTGCTGCCTGTGCTGTTCTCTTTGGTGGCAGCTCTGTCCCAGTGTATAATTTGATTTATCTCTCTACATCCGTTTGCAATGTGTTTTTTTTCCCCAGTAATGGCAAGGTATAAGAAATGCAAACGAAAACGAAGAGCCCGAGCGAAATTTCGAGTGGAAAAGAAGAGAAATGCTGCAGCTCCCCAGGGCTCAGTTTGTCCCTCTCCATGGTAAGAGGCTCTGCTTGAGTTTTGCCTTCTCACCCCATCCCTGGGTTTGCTGTTTGCTCCCAATAGCTCACAGAAAAGAGGCAAAGATTTGTGCCAAGTACGTGGCACTCCATGACATCTTTTGGTGTGACCTTGGAGATATTTTCCAACCTTAATGTTTCTATGATTAATAACCAGGAAAAACAATTTGAATAAAAAGGTATTTTCAATAGGATTTCTCCCACTCTTTATTGAAATGTATCCTGGCCTTTCCAGGTTTCTGTGATCACATTTGCTGTGTTTGTAATTTCCACATGATTGGTCACAATTAACTTTATTAAAGGCTGAGATGATAAATGAAATTCTGGCCTTGTTCTGTTGCAGGTCACCAGCTCATCTCCCTCTGAACTCATCACCAGCCCCAAGGTGCTCCCACTGGCCTTTAGCCCTGCCCAGTGTAAAAAGTGTGGTCAGACCCTTGACAACAGCAGCATCCTTTCTGTACTGGTGGTGCCAGAGCAGGGTTGCTCAGGTAGATCCTTTATTTGATATTAGATTTTTCTGTTTTAAACAGGGATTAATGCTGTTTGCTGAGTGGGAAATATTCTACTGTACCAATTTCTTCTGTTCTGTTACTACCCCTCCTAAAAATCAAATTGATCTTCAGAAACATCTGAAGAAAATCAACACACAAATACACATAATCTCCTTTCTTTTTATGCTTAGAGCTTTCAGGTGGTTAAAGACACCATATTTCCATCACAAGTCTACTTAAGGGAACTAAATACATTCAGGGAGAAGCTGGAGAAGTTGGAAAGTGAATTTTCCAAGCTACAAGGAGCCCTCCAGGTCAGTCTCAGTCCAGCTGGGGCAGGGTAACATTTGTTTGTGTGAGGATAAGGAATTGTGCTCAGTGCAGATGCAGTGGGATCTGAGCAGCTCCTCAGGGGCATTCTGTGCACTCAGAGCTGCTGCTCCCTCACAGCAGCAGGGACCTTTTTGTATCTTTACAGCTCAGCCTTAGCCAGCACCTTTGTTCTCTAAAATCCCACCTACTTTTTCTGGTGGATTTAATGTTCTCTTTATTTATTTCTGTCACTTCCAGGTGAACGGAGCGGCAGCTTCGCCTTCAGAAAGTTCCCTTTGCCAAAGGTGTCACAAGCCAGTCCTGGGTGCTCCTGTGGGCACACAGATGGATCCTCCACCCTCAGCATCTGTGCCTGTGTCCATCCCTCCTCCTCCTCCTCCTCTTCCTCCTCCTCCTCCTCCTCCACCACCGCCGCTGCCTCCACCAAAACTGCCTCCAGCTCCTCTCCTCCTCCAACGGGGCACAGCCTCTAAACTGGTAGGGAATCAGAAGGTTCCTCTGTTTTTTATTTCATGCCTGAGCTCCCTTTGCACCTGGATTCCTCAGCACATCACTGTCTGTGAGTGCTCAGCCACTTCCCCTTCCTGATCTCCCCTTTGCTTTCAGGCAGCACCAGTGAAAAAGGATGGGCCCATGCACATCACCCTCAAAGACCTCCTGAATGTTAAACTGAAGAAGACAAACAGCAACCTGAGAATGGACAAGGTAAACTGGAGGGTGAATCAAGGGAAAATCCACCCTGGAAGTTCTGTATTTCCTGCCTTTTTTTCTTTTTTTTTTTTTTGATAAATTGATTCTCATCCAAACATCCAGTTTCAAGTGACCATTCTAATTCTGCATCTGGGCTTTGGAAGGGAAGAAATAAAGTGACAAACTCCAATCTCACCTGGCACTCAGGACAGCTCTAATTTTACATTAAGGCCATGGAGCTTTCATGCAGCTTTGTGTGTTAACAGTAGATTTTTGGACTCCTTTTGGCCAGCTGGAACTTTGTTTGCAGAAAAAAACCCTTGTTTAGTTTTTTTTTTTTTTGTTTTTTCCTAAATCTGTTTTTATCCAAGGGGCGTTCAAATCTTAATAATTCCAAAAAAGTATAATAAAAGCCATAAACCACAAAAATTTTTCAGATTTATTAAATATTAAATGGATTTCAGGGTAGTGAGACCTTCTGAAGTTTTATTTGGGGTAACATTTCTTTCCTTGCTGTAGGAACAATCACCAGTGAAGCCACGCAGGGCATTAATTACAGTCACAGATCTACAGAGTGTTAGTCTGAGACCTAAATCCAAGCCATCACCTCATGCTACAAAATCTTCAATGTAAGATGCTTTCTTCCTTGATTAGATATTAAATTCTTTTGTTTTAAACAGTGATAAATGTTTTTTACTGAGTGGGAAACATTTCATTGTACCAATTTCTTTTTTTTTTTTCTTAGTACCTCCCCCAAAAATCAGATTGATCTTCGGAAGCATCTGAAGAAAGTCGATATACAAAGGTCTGTTCCTTTCTATTCTCTTTAATTCTGTTTTTTAATCTAGAAAAACTAGAGAACCAAGCAAACTAATCATAATTGCCCTTTCAGAAGTCCTGGTGGCACTCCTCTAAATAGCAAAGAAAACACTGAATGTGGCTCTGGGCTGACCCCAATCATGACACGGGCACTGCGGCGCAAGTTTCAGGCAAGTCACTCTGTCCCTCTTCTTGGAATCAAAGTGCCTTTAAAATCACACAATTCCTACTGATTTAAGGGCTCTGCAGAATGGACATGCCATTCTGGCAGATTATTTGACAATCCCAAGAGGAAAATTGGCTTTTTTGGTGGCCAATGGGTTGCCTCAATGCAACTTTCAAAGCCATAGTTCCGCTTTGCAGAAGAACAAAACGTGAGGGTTGATAGCATCTTTTATTTTACTGATTTGTTGTGTTTGTTTTAAGGTGCCAGCTAAGAATTGCACTGTTTTATCTCAGTGATAATGAGCTCAGATACCCAAGTTCTGACCCTTCCCTTCTTTTGACAGATGGCTCACCCAAAGAGTCCCTCTCCTGCACGGCTGAGTGCTGCAAACAGCTTTGATGAAAAGTAAAAAGGAAAGTAGGTTTATGGAGCAATTTTCCATTTGTGGTCTGGAAGCCACTTGAATCCCATTTTTATTACACTCAGGCACATGTATTTGTAAGCAAATATAGTGTACAGGAAAACAGGGCATTATGAAACCCTGTAAAGCAGATTGTGCTTTTGATCTCTCTCTAATACCTCTCAATTTGGTTGTATCTTTATTCATAATGGAAAAAAAAAATAGGAAGTTGCCCAAGTCTTTTGACACCTGGGTGCTGCTGAAGCAGGGACTATTATATTCCTAGCACTGGTGCTGCTTGTCATACAAATATGTATTTGCTGAAATTCAGTATTTTTATATCTTTTTTTTAACAAAAAATATCTTGACGGTATTTGTACAGTTTCAAAGAAAAAACAACAGTTTAATGCACTAACGTTATTAAAGCTGCAAGCTTCAACAGTTCGAGTCTGTGGTTACAAATGTAAGAGGCCCTAGCCCTGTGTATCACGATTAAAAGGCTGCACCGCGTAAAGGCGAGGAACTCAAAGCTTCGTCTGAGTCATGGGGTGGGCAGAGGTTGTGCCCGTACCGCGGGCAGGGTGTGAGTCCCGGTGGCACAGCCCTGCACGGTCCCCCCGGTGCTCCCGGCCGTGCGGAGCCGACCCGCGGGGGCGATGGGGACCCGCGGAGCTCGCCGTGCTGTCACCCCCGGCCGTGCGGAGCCCGTCCCCGGCCGTGCGGAGCCCATCCCCGGCCGTGCTGTCACCCCCGGCCGTGCGGAGCTCGCCGCGCTGTCACCCCCGGGCGGTCCTGCCCCGCAGCGCCCGCCCCCCGTGCCCGTGTCCGCGCCCTCCGGGGCGGGGCCGCTCATGCGCGGGGCCGGGCCCGGGGCTCCGCCGCTTCCGGCCGGGAGCGGGGCCGGGAGCGGGGCCGGGCGATGCCGCTGCCCGGGGCCGGGCCGCCCGGGGCCATGGGCACGGCCGTGGGGCCCATGAGCCTGCGGGAGCTGCTGCTGGCGGCCGAGGCGGGCGGCGCGGCGGGCGGCGAGGAGGAGGTGTGCGTGGTGGGCATCTTCGGCAAAACCGCGCTGCAGCTCTGCTCCGAGAAGGAGGCCCTGGTGAGCACCGTGTGCGACCGGCAGGTGTTCCCGCTGTTCCCGGAGGAGGATCCCGAGCTGGCGGACGGCGCCGCGGGGCAGGAGGGGGACCCGGCCACCAAGGACTACAACCAGCTGCAGGCGTACTACAGCCAGGAGAGCCGCGTGCTGTACCTGGTGCTCACCTCCATCTGCGACACGCCGCAGCTGCTGCGCGCCTGCGGGGACCTGGCGGCGGCCGAGAACAGAGAGGCCGGGCCCGGCCATCCCTCCGGAGGCCCGGCCCCGCTGCCCCACGCCGAGGCGCACGAGTTCTGGAAGCACCAGGAGAAGCTGCACTGCCTGAGCCTCCTGTACCTCTTCTCCGTGTGCCACATCCTGCTGCTGGTGCATCCCACCTGCTCCTTCGACATCACCTACGACCGCGTGTTCAGGGCGCTGGACGGGCTGCGGCAGAAGGTGCTGCCCTCCCTGAAGGCTGCCATCAAGGACTGTCCCGTCGGCAAGGAGTGGAAGCTCAACTGCAGGCCATGCCCTCCGCGCCTTCTCTTCCTCTTCCAGCTCAACGGGGCTCTGAAGGTGGACCCGCTGCCAAGCAGGGGTCAGGACCCCTGTGGTCACCTGGAAAAGCCACCCCCCAAGAAGCATTCCCCCAAGAGGAGGCTGCAGCACGCTCTGGAGGATCAGATCTACCGCATCTTCCGCAAGAGCCGGGTGCTGACCAACCAGAGCATCAACTGCCTTTTCACCGTGCCCGCCAACCAGGCTTTCGTGTACATCGTGGCTGGTGGGCCCCAGGATGGAGACGATCCCGTGGCCATGCTTCTCGACCAGCTCAGGAGCAACTGCACCATGAGGGAGACGGACTCGCTGCTGGCTCCCACCCTGTCGGGACCCAGGAGGTATCAGATGATGAGGCACGGCCGGCAGCAGCTCTCCTTCCACGCAGAGAGTAGCAGCTCCAGCTCCAGCTCCTCTGGGCAGCTCGTGGACTGCACCCTCAAGGAGTTCTTGTGGCAGCACGTGGAGTTGGTACTCAGCAAGAAGGGCTTTGAAGACAGCGTGGGGAGGAACCCACAGCCCTCTCACTTTGAGCTCCCGACCTACCAGAAGTGGGTGGCAGCTGCTCTAAAGCTCTATGAAGTGACCATCGAAGGTAAAGACGATGACCCGACCTGTGGCGAGCTGAGCTCAAAAATCATGAGCAGCATCAAAGTTTTGGAAGGCTACTTAGACATAGACACCAAGTTCTCCGAAAACCGTTGCCAGAAGGCTCTGCCCATGGCCCACAGCGCCTACCAGTCCAACCTGCCCCACAATTACACCATGACAGTGCACAAGAACCAGCTGGCCCAGGCCCTGCGTGTGTACAGCCAGCACGCCCGGGGCCCGGCCTTCCACAAATACGCCATGCAGCTCAACGAGGACTGCTACAAGTTCTGGAGCAACGGGCACCAGCTCTGCGAGGAGCGGAGCTTGACCGACCAGCACTGCGTGCACAAGTTCCATCTGCTCCCCAAAGCAGGTAAAGGTGCTCGCTTGTGCTTTGCTTTCCTGGTTTAGTTTTGTACCTGCGTTAAAACGTCTTAGGCTGAAAGCACCGGCTCTGAAATGTTGTGGGAGGTGAAAGTTTGCAGCTTTAAAGCTTTGTGTTCATGGACTGGGTGTGGCGCTCGGTGCTGTGCTCCGATTGACGAGGTGGTGACCAGGCAAAGGTTGAGCTCGATCATCTCAGAGGTCTTTTCCACCCCAAGTGATTCTGTGATCATCTCTACAGTGGGATCATAGCAGAGCTGCTGTGCAGGTTTCCTTTATGTTGAGTTTAGTAGTAACTCTTACTCTGATTTTAGTAGTAACTCTGATTCTGTCTTACTAGCTAAAAGCAATTACACTGGAGTCCTTCTAATGAGAGGAGTGTAAGAACAAAATTCTCTAAAAAGCATAAGCATCCTCCTTTGTTTTAAATAACCTGGTTGATCAGTGAGTCAAAACTGACTTCTGCAGGTTTATTGCAGGCAGAAGAACTTTGAGCCTTCAGGAAGACGTTGTAAAAACAAATAAGATTGGGTGGTATAACCTCCACTGGAACCTTGTATTATTAAAAGTGGGAAAGGGAGGATTTGCTTGACAAACATTTTGTATTTGTGTATAGCAGGGTGGGGAGCGATGGATGAAGGGAATAAAGAAAGTTTTGAATGGTGAGCAATTTGCCCAAGGTTTGATTGATTTTGCTTTTAGGGGAAAAGCCAGAAGCAGACAGAAATCCTCCAATTCTGTACCACAACAGCCGGGCTCGTTCCACTGGTGCCTGTAACTGTGGAAGGAAACAAGCTCCTCGGGAGGACCCCTTTGATATCAAAGCAGCCAATTATGACTTTTACCAGGTAACTCAGGTCTCTTGGTGCTTCAAGCAGTGCTTTTGTTCCATCTGCAGAGTCTGTATTCTGAAGTGACCACAAGTTTCCTCTTAACCATCCCAGCGTTTTGCTTGGGGGAGACATTTCTGGGAGCAGAAATGGGCTGACCGGGATGGGCAGTTCCAGTCTTTACCACACACACAGGAGCACCAGTTAATGCACCTGTTTACACTTTGAATGTGTTGGTCCGTGTGAATTTTAAATAATCAGGTCTGTGGGCCGTGTTCCCATCGCTGCTTTGATTCTCACGTGGTGCAAACCTCTTGTATCTTAATTATAGCTGCTGAATGTTGTGGCTCTGAGCTGCCTCATCTCGGGGTGGGTACTAACCCACCTTTTCTTTCTCACAGTTGCTGGAAGAGAAGTGCTGTGGGAAACTGGAGCACATCAACTTCCCCATATTTCAGCCAAGCACACCTGACCCAGCGCCTGCTCGGGACGAGGCATCGCCCGCCCCTCCGGAAGGCGAGAGCGAGAAACTCAAAGAGAAAGAGCCTCAGACTCAGGGAGAGAGCACAGGCCTGAGCTTAGCCCTGAGCCTGGGCCAGTCCACGGGCAGCCTGGGCACCTACCCACCCGATGGCCAGGGTGCAGGGGACAATGCAGAGAGCCACGGGCAGAGCGGGGACTCCAAGGGCGAGAAGAGGCCGAGCCTGGTGGATCGCCAGGCGTCCACTGTCGAGTACCTCCCCGGGATGCTCCATTCCAACTGCCCCAAAGGCCTTCTGCCCAAATTCTCCAGCTGGTCACTGGTCAAGCTGGGGCCTGCTAAGGCTTATAACTTCCACACAGGCTTAGATCAACAGGGTTTTATCCCGGGAACAAACTATTTAATGCCTTGGGACATTGTCATCAGGACGAGAACTGAAGATGAAGGAGATTTAGACACCAATTCCTGGCCTGCTCCCAACAAGGCTGTTCCTGGGAAAAGGAGTGCCGTGGTGATGGGAAGAGGCCGGCGCAGGGACGACATCGCTCGGGCTTTCGTGGGCTTTGAATACGAAGATGCACGTGGGAGGAGGTTCATGTGCTCAGGGCCTGACAAGGTGATGAAGGTGATGGGAGGGGGGCCGAAGGAATCCGCCCTGAAAGCCCTCAACTCCGACATGCCCCTGTACATCCTGTCCTCGACGCAGGGACGGGGCCTCAAGCCCCACTACGCCCAGTTCATGAGGCTCTTCGTGGTGGTTCCTGATGCTCCTCTGCAGATCACCTTAACGCCTCAGGTAGGGAGTGCAGCAGGGAATCTGGGAGCAGCAGAGGCAGGGCTGGTTGGGGAAACGTTAATTAACAAGGGAGACAGCAAAAGGGTGTCAAGAAACTCCAACTCAAACCAGCTTCAGCCAAGACAGTTGTTTCCGAAAGTATCTGTTACATAAGCGCTTGTGATTTCTTATACTTTATACTTTGTATAAAGTAAATTTACAAAAATATTTTACCGAGGATGAGTTATTGGCGTTCCCTGCTGTAATTATGGCTTTTATTAAAAAAAAAAAAGCTAACAATAACTTTTTAAGAATGACTTTGTCATTTTAAATGTCATGGAGAAAGCAGTGACTCATTGCTCTATTATTATTATTAGTTACAATTTGAATTTGAGAGGTGAAAAAATGTTGGTTTTCCTAGTTGGCGAATTCTTCACCGTTTCTTCCATTTTTATTTCAATACACATTTGAAAAAGAAACTCCATTTGCATTTTATTACTTTTTAAGTTAGTAATGACATTTGATTACCAACTCATGTTTTCTTTTGCCTTTAGGTTCAGCCAGGACCACCGCCCTGCCCTATATTTTACCCCGAGAAGCAGGAAATCACCCTTCCCTCTGATGGACTCTGGGTGCTGAGGTTTCCCTACGCCTACGTGACAGAACGGGGACCCTGCTTCCCTCCCAAAGAAAGCCAACAGTTAATGAGCTACAAAGTTCTCCGAGGAATACTGAAAGCAATCACACAATAAGAATGGTTTTGGGTATCTCTGGTTGAGTTTAAGAAGTCTGTCTTCAATCCAGCTCCTGGGTTTTGGTTACCCGATAGTTGTCACTGCAAATTGTGTGAAGCCCCCACTGTATTTCACTGGAACACGGTCAGATTGGAAATGAAGTTGATGTCAAAGCAGGAAAAGGGATCTGAGACATGTAAATTTTCCATTTATTAAGTTTTCATATGTAAAAAATAAAAGCTGGTTTTCATAAAGTGCTGATCCTGTATTACTAGATGTTTTGATGACAGTGCTTTTCCCCCATCTTGTCTTTTTACCTGCCTGTTTAGGAATATTAAAAAATTAACACTGCCTGAAATCAAGAGTTTACTTTGTCATGTTGAGGCAATGATGAGCAAAATCTTTTCTTTTTCTGAACAGCCTATTTGTATGTAAATGATGCTTTTAATGTGATGATAGGAGAAATCATTTTGTCTTGAAAAAATAATACTGCAGTTCTGATGTATATTAACAGCAAAGCCAGAAACTCTGCTCACCTGTATCAAGTGACTCTCAGTGCCAAAAAATCAGCCACAGTAACTCCACTTTTAACTGAGGCAAGATGTAAGGCTGTATGCCGAGACCTAATTTAATTTCTAGAATATTTGTTTCTAATTAGCATGCACACAAAATTTAATTTGCCGGTTTGCTATAGTACAGTAATTACGCTGCATGACCGGAGCTGAGACCTGGTTTCTGCTCAGAATACGACATCTGTGAGGGGCTGGCTGAGGGAAAGAGGAAAAGACATCTCTTCGTATGGAATTCAACATCAGGGGTTGGGTTGGATGGTTTTTAAAGATCCTTTCCAAACATTCCATGGTTCTGTGATCTCTCAGGGGCTGGATGTGGGAAATATCATGTTCCTCCTATTGGGAATATGACACCGCAGAGGGAATGGATGAAGAAAACACATCCCTGCCTTTGGAATGTGATATCTCTGAGGGGTTGGGTGTGGAAAATGCATCCCTCCGGTTTGGAATATGACATAAGGGGCTGGACCAGGTGATTTCTAAAGATCCAACCCAACTGTTCTATGATTTTATGACCTCTGAGGGGCTGTGTGGGGAAAGAGCATCCCTCCCATTTGGAATATGACGGGGCTGAGGGGCTGGGTGGGGGAAAACACATCCCTTCCTTGGGAATACGACTTCTCTGGGGGGCTGAGTGTGGGAAACGCATCCTTCCACCTGTGAGGAGAGAGCCGGCACAGCCAGGTGGAAAATAAAAGCGTGTAATTGAGAATTACCCCACAGTACTTGCGAAGTGGTTTTCGACCGTGACAGCCCCGCCCATGAGGCGGGCGCTGGGCGGGGGTGTGGAAAACACATCCCTCCACCTGCCAGCAGACAGCCGGCACGGCGCGGTTGGGAATTTGGGAATTAAAGCGTTTAATTGGGAATTACCCGCAGAGCGGTTGTGAAGCAGCGGCAGCTGCGGGCAGCCCCTCACGGCCGGGCGGGAAGGGAAGGGAAGGGCGCGGGGCGGCCGCGCCTGCGCGCTGCGCTCCTGGCGGCGCCGGGGCGGCTGCGCGGGCGCAGAGGCTGCGCTCCCTCAGAGCCGCCGCTGCCTCGGAGCCTCCGCGTCCCGCAGCGGCTCCGCCTCGCTGCGAGCCGGCTGGGGCACGGACACGGACACGGACCGCGGCAGGACGGGCCGGGGCAGCCGGTGACAGGTGCAGGATGTCGGCCACGCTCTACGTGCTCTCCACGCTGGGTGGATACGTCCTCACCTCCGCGCTTCTCCTCAAGTGCCCGGGGCTGCTCCACCGGCCCAAGCGGCAGCGCTTTCGCTGCCGGCACATCTCGCACCGCGGCGGTGAGTGAGGGGGTGCGGGGATGGAGGGGAGGGGGTGCGGGAGCCTTCCTGCTCTCTGCCGCTCCTGAGGGACGGTCCCCGCCCGGCTCTCGGCGCTCCGCGGCCCGCGGGCGATGCTCGATGCTCCCTCACGACCCCGGGGCGCTGCTCGGGCCCCCGGGCGCGGGGGGCTCGTGAGGGACTGCGCGGTGTCCGTGCCTTGCAGCGGGCTCCCCTTAAACCTTCCTCCCTCAGCCTAATTTTAGGTGCCACCTGCTGACCAGTGCCTCGCTTCAGCGCGGAATTAATCTCCGAAGTCCAACCGCGCCAGTCGAAAATCAGCTTTTTTTCCCTTTTTTTTTTAATGGGGCGTGATGTTTTCCCTCTCAAACACATCTTTTTCTTTTTTTTTTCCTTTTTTTTTTTTTCCTCTTCTGACGATTCTGTATCCTGGTATTTCTCTCCCCAACCAGATGGGCGTCTGGCTGTTGCTTAGGTCAGGTACAAGAGAGCAATTTTCTTGCCTCTGACCGCCTGTTTGCTTTGCTTTCTGCTTTCAGGGGAAGCAGAATTTGCTGTGACTCTGTTCCTGCTCTCCCCTTCGGTGTTGCAGGCAGACAGTGAATGGCTCGGGTGCCCTGGTAAAACCTTCTTGCATTTGAAAGTCAGGTCTAAAATAGGCTTTTAAGTTTCTCCCACCTATTCCAAAGCATTGGGAGGGGGAAAATGCAGTAAGGTGTGTCTTCCTGCTGTGTAGAGATCAGCTCTCTGCTCTTCCCTGCTGCCTCACCTAATTTTTGAAAACAGGTAGCTTGTTAGCAAATAGTTTTTTGATATTTTGTGTGAGAGATGTCTAGTGCTGAGTTTAAACAGTTTTCCATATCAAACTCAATGCCGGTTTATGCAGGAATTGATCAGGGTTTTAGCCAGCAGTCCTTAACAAATGCTGCTGCCTTGAATTATTAAAATATAAAAACTGGAGCTGATCTCGTAATGATTTTGTTCCTGGCGCTTCTTTCATTTACTTCATTTGTCAGTTTAAGTTTCTTTGTAACTATAGCTTTAAGTATAGGGTAAAATGTAGCTCTTTGTGTGGACTATCTCTATTATCTGTTACTTGGTATTGATGTTTTTCCTTCAGAGGAAGAAAAGGTTCTTAATTTTAAGTGTTTCCTAGTTTGGTTTGGGTTTGCTTTTTATTTGCAAACTGTTAAAAACTTGCGGGCGACTTTGTTGGAGCTTGGAATGATCCCCTTAATCTTCTGTTCTCGCTCCTTTGCAAGCACCTTCGTTAAGATCCGCAGCCCTAAGCCTGGAATGCGAGGGCTTGGGCCGCTTGCTCTAAGCTCCATCGGAACAGCAGGAAAGCCTGGCTTAAGGCAGGATTATTCCTCGGGCATTCAAAGTCCACGGCCCGCGAATTGTTCCTGTGAAATCCACCTGAGGCTGGAGGGCAGCCCTGGGCGTTGCAGCAGCTTTTTGCCCGTCTGAGGCTGAAGATCTCTGGTGCTTTGCTCTCCTCGGTGTTTACCCTGTAACATAAATTCCTGCGGGACTCGAGTTCTCGGCTTTAGTCACGCTGTAGCTTTAGACTCAGTGTCAGGTTTCCTGTTGCATTACTCCCATTAGCTTAACTTGTTTGGCTTTTCCCTCTCTGGGATGAAGCTTTGTACAGTCAAGTTTTTAAGTCTGAGGGGCTTGATTTATCTTGCTTTTTCATTCAAGAGTGTTGTCACTTCATTTTGTAGAATCATCCCTGAATTATTTCTTCACGTCTGCGTAATTTTAAAATTGGTCATTTCTGAGAGCAGTTCTTGAGTCTTGGTATTCTGTGTTGGAGTCCTGTGTCAATGCCAGCAGCCCTGGGTTGCAGGGTCTCAGAGAGGGTAGCATGATGATTTTTACACAGAATAATTCAGATTGGAAGGGACCTCTGGAGATCACATCTGACCAGAGCAGGTTAACCAGGACCTGGTCCAGTTAGGTTTTGAATACATCCAGGGATGGAGCCTCCACAACCTTTCCAGGGAGCCTGTTCCAAAGTTTGCTCACCCTTGCAATAAAAAAGGGATCTTTTTCTTACATTTATAAACTGAATATCCTGTATTTAAACCTGTTCCCATTCCTCTTGTCCTTTCCCTGGGCACCACCAAGAAGAGTTCGGCTGAGTCTTTACTCCCTCCCATCCAGTACTGACATGTGTAGGATCCTCTCCAGGCAAAACAATTCCAGCACCCTCAGCCTCTCATCCCTTCATTTTCACAGCCCTTCCTTGGCCTCACTGTGGTAGATCCAGCTCAATCTTGTGCTCTGGAGCCCAGAACTGGACGTGGTGCTCCAGGTGTGGTGTCACCAATGTTGAGCAGAGGGGAACAATCTGGCCCCAAAACCTTCTGAGGGTCACCTCCTTGAGGCAGTGCTGGGTGTTGGCTCCCTCTTGGCCATGGTGGTGTTTGCAGGGTGGGGATGTGCTCTCCTCATGTCTGGATGTGCCATTTTGGCTGGGGAAGGTCTGTTCCTCACAGGGAATGAGCCCATGAAGCTGGAAATGTCTTTGAGGAAGTATCAAAAGCCCTTTGGTCAGCCCAGCCTTCTCACTTTTCTGGGAGAAAATGACTTTTATCCAATAACTTGTGCAGTTCCCTTTTCTGTGTGTGGTTGCTGATTTAGAATTCCTCTTTCAGCTGAACTCTCAACTTTGTTCCTCATTTCCCCCAAATGCTACAAGTCAGGCATTTGACTCCCCACCCCTGACATGTCACCATCCCTGGCCCTTGACCACCTCCCTGCCGTGTGATTTGTCACATCAGCCACTTCAAACTTTTATCTTCTGAACTTTCTGCCCAGGAATGTCAGGGTTCTCTTGCTTTGCTCACAGATTGAAGACTTGACTCAGGTGTTTGGGCCCTTCCCTCACTGTTCAGGATGCATGGGCTGGATTACCACAGCTGATAAGTTATCTAAAAACCTCAATAATTATTGCAGTTAATTTGTAACTGATCAGCCAGGCCCTGTGCAGGGGATTCCCATTTGTTAGGCAATCTCCAGATGGGTACCATGAGGTTCTCCTGCTCTCCTTTGTCCCTTGGTTCACTTTTGCTGCTCAGCCACCTCCCAGTTCTGCAATCAAATCCCATCAAATTTTGGTGAATGTCTGATCACAGGAGCTGCTGTGGACTCAGCATTTTGTTTTACATTAAACCCTGCAGATTTTTGTCCCCATGCTTCTAAGTCTTCCATTTTGTACACCTGCCTGAGAACAACAATTTTAAATTGGTGGTTGTGCATTGCTTTAATTAAGTAACTGAGCCCAGGTTTAGGTAAGTATGTCCTGGTGAGGTCTTGTTAATAGGCAAAGCCTTAATTGGAGCTCTTATAATTGCTGTTTACAAAGTCTGTCATTCATTACTGTCAGAGAGCAGTTGAAATTTGCATAGATATCTTCATCAGCACGTGTATCCTCCTGAGGTTGTTTTGTTTTTCAGTCTATAATATTGCCTATTTTCTGAGGCACAGCCTTTTCCAGTCCCTAATCAGGCTGATTTTTCAAAGATTTTTTTTTATGCAGAGATTGCTGGCTTAGGAGTTGCAGAGTTTAATCCTGCTTGAGAGAAAATTAAATTTGCTTGTCCCTGAAACGGATGTGTGTTTGATTCCTTGTGTGTGAGACCTCCCTTCTCCTGCAGCACAAACCTTTACTGACAGATCTGTGCTGTTTGGGGAATATCCTTGCACTGAGCAAAGAGGTTGCCACCTATTTCACCCCAGCTGGGTTATACATTTAGGGGCTGGCAGCTTTAGGATGTCTTTGGTGCTTTAATTCGTAGCTTTTTGTTATTTTTTTCTCTTGCTGCTCTTCCCACCAACTCTCAACTACATTTTTGCATGTACTTTCCCTATGCCTCTGGGGCTTATTGTCCTAGCTAAATACCTCTGGTAAAACAAACACTTTGGTTTGAATATTCTAAGTGTTACACAAATCCAAGATAAATTATTTTTTAAAATTCTTTTTTAAAGTCATTTTACTTGGAGAAGGTTGTGTCTCTCCAGGACATTGGTGGCAACAGAGATTTCTGCCTTGAGCTTCATCACCATTTCTCAAAAATGTATATTTTAAAACCTGCTAGTTTTTAATTCTATTTTCAGTGGGATTGAGGGGAGGAAAAGGATTTTGTGTAAGTTTTATTTTTGTTGTTTCTGTAGGTGCTGGAGAGAACCTGGAGAACACAATGGCAGCCTTTCACCAGTGAGTACAGGAGGATGAGAATATCTAAATTAGGTGCTCTCAGTGTCTTTAGTGAGTGAAGCAACCAAGGGAGGTGGGAATTCTTCAGTTCTTTGGGGTCACAGTGTCCTGTTTCTGGAAGTCAGCTCTCCTCTGGATAACTCCTGTGGATTTGCCAAACATCCACTCTGGTTTCACCAGAAGGAGTTGGGATACCACAAATTATGGTCTGTGCTCAGTAACAAATGGAAACAACCCCTGAGGCCCGAGCTGTGCTCGGCAGTAAACCAGCAAACAATGCTGTGCCTGGTGGTGATTACTTCTATTAATTAATTTATCACTATAAAGCAGAAAATGCTGCTGTTTATGTTTTCTCCCTGCACTCAATGTGTGAAAGACTCTTACTCAGGGCTCTAACATGGGGCTGGGACCAGAAAGCCTTTTAAGCCTCCAGCATTTAAGTAGTGAATTTTAACAAGGTTCTCAAAGGCATTTGAAGAAGAAGCATATCTAAAACTCCAGCTGCTGCTCAGAAGGGACCACATTATGTGGGCTCCTCTTTGTTTTGTTTGGGGTTTTTCTAATTTGCTTTGTGCTAAGGAGCCTCATCAGTTTGCTGTTTCCCTGCAGCCTGAGGGGTGCCAGCTTTCCCAACCAAATAAAAGAAAGTACTGCACTATTTTCTATCTCCATGGAAGCTCAGCATAGTTTTGTGTGGCTTTTTGTTTAGGTTTTTTTTTTTCCTGCTGGCCTGCCTTTTTCAAGCACTTTTCTGAAAGTTCTTCTTCCTTTTTTTTAACCATTTCCTAATTTTCATTTCATAACATACATACTCATTCTGTACACAAAGGGCTCTTGCAATAGAAGTTACTCCATTATAATAAATAATTCCATAAATAATCTATTTTTATTTTATTCCCAGAAATAATCAGTAATACTTAAAGTAAGGACTGTGCTGGGGGTAATACATTTTGTGATAATGTTTTTCTGACTCTCTTCTGCCCACTTTAATTATTAATTATTTTACAGCTGTGGTGGGACAAATGCATTGAGGTCCAGTTTTTGAACCCACAGCAGCTGCCAGTAGCAAAGTTCATCTGAGTAAAGAGAGCCAGGGTAACTCTGCAGGAAGCAGAGCAATTTCCTCCTGTTAGGGGTGAAAATTCTTCTGGCTCCTTTTGGGAAGGGGTAAAGGCTTTGTCCATCCCATTTGCTCATTCCCATCTTCACAAGTAAAGTAGCAAAAGGAATGGGGTAGAAAATCAGTGATCTGGCTGGTGAAAAATGGTCAGGATGGGCTCAAACAGCTGATGGGAGCTGATCAATTTGTAATCCATCAGATTCTGTGTGAAGCCAGACAGGGTGTGTCTGCAGGAACTGTTCTTGCAGGTTTGCACAAGCAGGAATATTTGCCTGTTGCTGTAGCTGAATCCAGAAGAGAATGTTTGTATGGGGGGAGGAAACCTTTATTGGCAATTCCAGTTTCTATACTGTTTAATTTACAAATATTCTGGAAGGAAATGAGAAGCTTTTTGTACCAAAGACAATATTTTTTTAGTTTTGTTTTAGTGGGTAAAATGCATAATAGATGAGGGGGGCTATAATCTAATTCTACCATATTTAAATGCTTCTGTGGTGGTTTTAGATTATAAAACAACAGATTTTAAGCAGGAGCACTCTCACCCTAATTTACAAATGTGAGCCTACCTCACAGCTTGAGTTCTGGAGCAGTTGGATCTGAATCCACAATGATGTTCTGAATCTGGAGCCTTCTCTGGAGCAGTGTGGATTTGACAGAACAAACTGATTTCCAGCTGGGACAGCTCAGCACTTGAGGAAGCTTATTGAGCACTGAGCTGCTTGTAAGGGCCTGGCAAAGTCCCAAATCTGTTAACAAGGAAAGTTGTTGTTCTCCCCTTTCCATGCAGCATCAGCCCTGACTTTCTTAAGCAAGAAATATTGCTAATAAAATCTGCTGGTGAAATGATAAAACATGGGAACATCTACAGATTTGGCAAATCTCCTGCAGCAGATTTGGAGTTGCTTTCCCTCAGGAGGAAAAAATCACCCAGTACAGCCTGTGATTCTTCCATATGTAACAGGATTTTGTTCCTCTCCTAATTCTTAATTAGCAGCACTGGCAAACAGTTCACAAATTGGCTTTAATTTGACAGCCCTCCCTGATCATTATCCCAGCTGGACCAGAAATTGTGTTAACCACTTTGGGGAGTATGTTCTGATTTATTTTTTTGGTTTGTTACTCCATTAGTGGATGTCCATGGGCTGTGTTCAGCAGCCAATAAGGCCCATAAGGACAAGGCTGTTACTGAATTTCCAGAGCTTTGGCTCTAAGGTAGGCACAGCTCACAGGTGGTGTGGGTTTGCTCAGAGGTGGATAAAAAGGTTTTGAAGGAAGAGTTCAGACTTTTATCTGTCTGCTGTAATGACACCTCTTTTCTAGTTAAATGAGCAATTCACTGCTCATTGCAGTAAAGCTTTTTTTTGTTCTGGTGTGAGGTTTCTTGTTCTTATTTCCATCAATATCATTATTATTTTCTGGTTTCCTTACTCCTCCTATGAACCAAACTACTATGGAGTGGATTTGGGGTTGGATTAGAGCTTTTCAAAGCAGTGGCTTTGAACAGGCATAGTTATTTTGCTTTGAAAACTATGATTGGATGTTTAGTGGTTTATTTCCTTTTTAATTTAAATTAAAACAATAGTTTCAGGTTGTTTTGCTACCCAATAAAACAGCCAAAAGCCTGAAAGTCCCACTGCTAATTTCCTGATCAATCCCTTCCTGATTAATATAAATAAAGTAAAAAAAAAAAAACAAAACAAACAGCTTTCACACTCCTGTCCTTTATTGTTTCTAACCACAAATTCAATTTATGTTTTCAAAACCTCACTTCCTGCAGTGGGCAGATGTGCTGCTGCTCCTAAACCCCCCACTCCAAATCCTGACCCAATCCTTTAGGAGCAGGTTTCTCAATCCTGGGCTGGCAGGCTGCAATCCACAGGTGAGCTTCCCAAATCCTATGGGAGACAGAGCCAAAAATCCCATCTGTGCTTCCAGAGATGTTGTTTATTCTTGCATCAGCTTCCCAGTGCAGCAGAGATTGTGAGGATTCCTGTTTGCTCCTTGCTTTGCAGCAGGATTGTGAGGATTCCTTGCACCATTAAAGCATCCAAAGCCCTTCCAGTGGGGTTGCTTTGTGGACTTTGTTGGGTTTGGAGCTGCACAAAGCACCTGAGTGGTTCAGGGCAGCCTTTCCTTGCAGCGCCGTTAATTTGGGGACAGACATGTTGGAGCTGGATTGTCACCTGACAAAAGATGAGCAAGTGGTTGTGTCCCATGATGAGAACCTGAAGAGATCGACAGGAGTTGATGTCAACATATCTGACCTGAAATACTCGGTGAGTTGAGGAGGAAATGGGCTGGGGGGTGTTGAAAAGTGCATTTGTGGGGTGGGCAGGGGGCTCTGAGTGTGCCTGGTGCCCAAAACCAAAGGGGAGGATTCACCTCAATAAAAAACCCAAACAAAAAACCCACCCCAACCTAAAGCACCCTCCCTGAACTCCCTGTGCAGTCAGGAGATCACACCTGGCACATTCCACAGGGGGATTTACTCCTCCAGGATCAGCCTGGGTGAATGGCTCTGGAGCTGGGATGTTTTGTCACACTGGTGGCAGAGTGACAAAAGCTCTTCCTGGTGTGACCAGTTTTTTAGTGGGAAAACTGGGAGATGGATCCCTCTGCCTCAGCAGTGGAATTTTCAGAGTTCTCAGACATCTGGGCACGTTTTGCTTTGTTCCATTACAGGTGACACAAATCTAAGAATGCCAAATAGTTCTATTAATACTGAAAGTGGTGCTACTAAATCAGTTTTTTGGATGAGGAGATAAGTGGCTTGTGAGTTCTGATTTTTTTTTGGTGTTTTTGGAGGAGGGTCATGATTTTGAATTGATGTTCCATTCCTCTTTATTTTTAAGGAACTTCCACCCTATCTCTGCAAGCTGGATGTCACCTTTCAGAAAGGTGAGATGTTTGTCTCTTGCTGTTTCAATTTTCCATTTTGCAGCGTGGCACTTTCCTCCTTTGGCAAAGAGCAGAAAAGTGCATTTGCTTCTCTCAGTATTTGACAAAAGAAGTTTCAAAAGAAAAATAAAGCCCTGGCTGTAGAAACCAGTGCAATAGTTAACTGAAGGTATGACTTGGAGTTCAGAAGGAAATCTTGTTCTCATTTGGTCTTTTTCACATTAATCTCATTGCATTTGGTGTGTGGTAGCTGAGCCTGTGTTTGCTATTTCAGGATTTTAATGTTGCCTGCACTCCTACTGTTGCTAAATAATGAGTGAATTTCATGAAGTTAAAACCTGAATGTGCAACATGCTCAGGGCATTTTCATTATGGAAATGAGCTTGTCATAGTTAATTACAGCTGAATGAAGTCATTTTTTTGTTTAAAAATGTGATTATCCTTAGAAGTTTACTTTCAAACTTTTATATTAAATGTATAATGAGTGCTCTGACATTTCTGCTTTTATCTGTGATTTGTTAAAAGTGGCCACAGCAGTGAGAAATCTCTTGTTTCCCCAGAAAGTCAGTGTGAGGGGACAGACAACCGTATCCCACTCCTGCAAGAGGTGTTTGAGGCATTTCCAGAGATTCCTGTCAACATTGACATCAAAATGAACAACGATGTGTTGATCAGAAAGGTACATGGGAACCTGCTGAGCTGATATTCCAGAGGTTTTTTGGAATTCTGGCAGTCTGTGATAGCAAGATCTGTGTTCTTGAACTGCTTCACCCTTCACATGTTGGGTCCTGCTCCCTGGGTGAGGTAATACAGGAGACAGAGGAGGGATCTTGTGCAAGATATTCTGTAAAAACTCTTTAGGACCCTTCATCTGGAAGAGAAACTGCTCCAGCACTGCTGGAGACACGTTTGGTTTGTACCTCATGGGAAGGGTCTTCTTAGGGACTGTTGCTCCCCAAAGCAGCATAAAAATATGATGTTATTGTGTAGATAGTGATGATGTCAACATATCTGACCTCTGTGAGTTGAGGAGAAAATGGGCTGGGGGTGTTGAAAAGTGCATTTGTGGGGTGGCCAAGGGGCTCTGTGTGTGCCTGGTGCCCAAAACCAAAGGGGAGGATTCATCTCAATGCAAAACCCAAACAAAAACCCACCCCTGACCTGCAAGTCCCTGTGTAGATGGTAAGAAAGTAGAAAGTAACCTGTGTAGACGTGTTCAACACAGAGGGAAATCTTTCCAGAAAATATTATATTGTCATTTAGATTTCTTGAATTCTTTAGGATTTTTTTTATATCTATAATCTGTTGTCCTGAACCTCTTTTATTTCCCATCAAAGCATCCCAACCACCTTATGATGGGGAAACAGTAAAGAACTCTTTCCTGTAACGATTTCCAAAGCAAGCAGAGTTTCAGTTCAGTAATGCTGCCCTTAATTTCCAGTGGCTCCAGGTGAGAGTTGTGCTTTGTGTGCTGCAGGTCTCAGAGCTGGTGAGTCAGTACAAGAGAGAGCATCTGACCGTGTGGGGCAACGTCAATTATGAGATTGTATGCAAGTGTTTCAAGGAGGTAAGGCTGAGTCCAGCTGAGCTTTGGTACTGTGTGCTCACAAATCCTACAGAAAAGCACCCTGCAAATCAAGATTTAACCAGCTAAGCCAGCCTTCTACTCATGGTGAGAAATTCTGTGCTCAGATTGTACTGCTAAAATAAGACAAGCACAGTTAACACTCCTCTACCCTGCTATAAAATACTTGAGGAATTAAGCTTAGTCATGTTTTATTCTTGATTTATGAAATACAGGGCATTGCAGTTTTATGCCAGGAGTTCTTAGAAGACTGTTTTGCTCATCATTCAGCTGATAAAAAGCAATTTTCCCAAGGATTGCTGATTGTGTTTCTTTGCATGAAAATAATGGATGTGGCCACTAGTGGACACAGTTGCATCAGCATAAAGCTGTTCTTTCACAGCTATAATTCTCCTCCTCTTTCTGCTGAGGAATTTTACAATTTAGAATTAAAATTGTGCTTAGTCCAAGGGAGTTATGCACCTGAGTGAAATCCATCTTGTTGATAGTTCAGTCTAGTTGATTATTTCAATTTATCTGTGCAGGACAACACCCCATTTCCTACCTGAACAGCAGTTAGATTTATTCACATAAAGCAGCTTAATCTCAGGTGTGATTGCTGAACTTCAGACATGCATTGATGAGTAAATTGAATTGCAACACAGTCAAAATCTACCAAGATAACTGAGAATCTCTTTCCTGGCTCCTGCAGAACTCTGAGATTGCCACCATCTTCTGTGCCCAGCGTGTCCTCCTGCTCCTTGGCCTGTTCTACACTGGGCTGCTGCCCTTTGTTCCCTTCCAGGAGGAATTCTTTGAGATTCCCATGCCTTCCATCATCCTCAAGTGAGTTACAGCCCACTGCTGCCCCAGTGTAAAGCAGGGGATCCCTCATGCCTCCCTGAGCGGCTTTTTTTGGGCTGAGGTTCCTTTTCTGTTGGTTTGGGCACTTTTGGATATTGCTGGGAGTATTCTGTGCACAGTAATACACAGCAGTTCTGTACTTACAATCAATTCTTGCTCTTTTCTCCTCTTTTCTTGAGAACAAGTTTGTCTGATAGGGCCAAGAGACAAGCCAGCAGTAGAGTGGAAATGAGATTTCACAATCTTTCTCATTCTTCACTCAAAATGCTGCAGAATTCTCATCTCTGCTGCTTCTCTTAAATGTAGCTCATTTCTCTTGTATAACCCAATTCTACGTCACTGTCTTGAGCAGTGAAATTGCTGCTCTAATTTGAGCAAGATTAATTCTTTATGTTCCTTTTGCTGGAACATCTCAACTAAGATTTTAATTTGTGCTCTGGTAATTTTTGGTTTCCTCTTCCTCAACAGGCTGAAAGAACCAGAGAAGATGTCAAAAAGCCAGAGATTTGTTATCTGGCTGGCTGACACGTAAGATTTTTGTCTGATTAAGTTTTTATTTATATTTTGCTTTCATATATAAACACTTGACTCAAACAACTAAGATTAGTTATTGCTATATCTATGCATTATATATTTTCAGTTCCTTCCAGCTTTTTGTCAGTGCAGGATAAATCAGATTCAAATCTTATGTAGGTGTGCTCTATGCTTTTATTTTCCATACACTGAAGCTTTCTAAGGTGCAGTAACAGAGGGAATCACTCCCATTGTGTCTGTTAAGCTCCTGTCCTTAATTGTGCTCAGCTAATTAACATGCAATTAGATGCTGAATGCAGATTTTGTGGATGTGACTGTTTCATAATGTTGTCAGAGGAGAGACACTGTTTGCCTTACAAGGAACACTTTGCATTTTAAGAATATCTGTGCTTCAGAGGGGATTTAGTCCCAGGTTTTCAGTGACTGCAGTGTCTCCTGGCTCTGACATCTGTTTGTTTAATTTCTCCAGTTTAATTTGGCCAGGACTTTTTCATGTCTTTTGGTGGGAAGGATAAAACCTCTCCTGAAAGCAAAAGGGTTCATCAGACATGGGGTAAGGTCCCTGCAGGGTGAAGGATTTCTCTGCTGGATTTGATCTTCAGCAGAGCTGATACTTGAACTGCTTGAACTGGAAGTTTTCTAGAATTGGATTTTTCTTGTGGAAAACTCTACACACTCTATGGGAACTTCATTGCAGGTCATCAGCAGACACTGAAAATTCCATCTATACCTGAAGTTGTTAATTAACCTCCCTCTCCTTTCTCAGGCTGCTGATGAGGAAGGCACTGTTTGATCACCTCACAGCTCGGGGCATCCAGGTACAGTGGGGAAAGCTGAAGTGAGAATTCAAACCAGACAGACCCAGCCTTGAAAGAGGTTCCTGTTCCCCCCAGCAAGTTCTTTGTGCTTTTGGGACCAGGAGTTGCTGTTTAGTTCCTGAGCAAAAACTGCTGCTGTTATATTGGCTCTGGTTGCAAAGGAAGATTTGTACACCTGGGGAAAAAAGAGTTTTTCAATCAAATCCCTTGAAGTTTAGGGGTTTTTTTCCCCCACTTGAAACTTAAGCCTATAAAATCTGCAAAACTGGTTATCTGATGTGGGGCTTTCACAAAATAATGCTGACTTCTAGAAGGATCTGAAGTCTCAGGTAGTAGAATTGGAGTCACCATTAAAAAATGTCCCTTTAGGAAGGTGAGGGGGAAAAGGTCCAGCATCAGTGTCATCATTTCTCATTTTAAATATGCAGAAACATCTCTCTCAGATCAAACAATTCAGGTCAAAAGTTACTTTTTAAAAAGAAAATGAGTATTTCCTGTAATAGCTTGGTTGTTGTGTCCCATTTCATAGGTGTACATTTGGGTACTGAATGAAGAACAAGAATACAAGAGAGCATTTGATCTTGGAGCTACTGGAGTGATGACAGACTATCCAACAAAACTGAAGGAGTTCTTACATAAATACCCAGCATGAAGGAAGAAAACTGAGAAAGTCCTTCCAGAACAGATTGTGAGCCAAGGATTTTCCTCACTAAAAAAAATGATTGTGGGCAGCATGCACAGATCATTTTTGTTGGGAAGATGTAACTGATGATCTGTTACTTTGTTGTCAAATCACTACCTAATGTCAAGGTTGTCTATTTATTTTAAACTTTAATGACATAGTTTACATTTGTAAATAGCTCATTTAGTAACAGCACACTTCACAAATGATGATGATGATTAGGAAGAGAGTTGCCTGATAAGGTACCTGTAGATAATAAGCATAATTTTACCTGTCACAAGTGTTCCTAAGCAGCTGTCCAGACATGTCAGTTACTCCAGTTATAATCTAGTGAGCAGAAACTGAAAAATTTCTGAAAGTGTAGCCTGTGTGTTTGCATTTCTTGTGTTGCTTTTAGATTTCAGGTAACTTCTAGAGACAAAAAAAAAAAAAAAAAGACAAACAGGCACAGGAGAAACAGCAAAGCAAACTCTGTGGCTGGCCAGGTAATGAAGTGTACTCAGTGAAGGTGGTCACTTTTAGCCAAAATTAACCCAGGACAGATTTATTCCATTATTCTCACTGACAATAATGTTGAACTTGAGTTGGAACTTAGACCCTCTCTGAGGTGATGGCAACACTGTGACCTGTTAGTCCAGGTCTAAACACAGGATTTAAATCAGGATCTGGGTTTGACACCAAGTTCCAATGCAGGGTCCAGCTTTGCCCCTTGCTCTGGCCTGCCTGGCGTGGCAGGGGCTGGATTTCCAGGATGGAAAATTGCACTTGGTACAGATTCCACTCACTTTGAAATAGCCTTTTCACCATGTCCTAAAAGTCTTTTGCACATTTGTGGTTCTTGATGAACAGGAAGTTGTTTTTTAGGGTGAGGGACCAAAGAAGACTTAAATTTGGTCAGGAGATTCAGGGACAAATGAAAATGTTCCTATTCAATGAATTCACCCATAGCAGATTATGTGTATTTATAAAGGGAGGAAGTGTCAATCTAGAATGTTTATAGACTTTAGTCTTTTCTCTCCACAGAAACCCATTCAATATCCATCATGTTTATGTGCATGGATGTGGGAATAACTGGCAAAAGCCAGGAAACCCCAGTTAGGCAGGAAGGTATTTCTGGAAGCTTCCATGCTGTTGTGTCCTTGTGAGCAGGAGTTACCCCTGTGGCAGACAGGTTGGAGCCTGCAGTGCCCTTGGTGTGCTCATGTCATGGCTGGGGCTTCAGGGCTTTGATTATGTGGCTTAATGACCCCCAATGTCCAGAGCTCAGTCACTGAATCATCAGATGCTCTCTCTAAACAAGAGTTTGGGTCCAGCAGTGTCTGTTTCTTGAAGGGATTTCATGTGAAAAGAATAGATTTTTAAGAATAAACACAGTAATCAGATGTGTTTTTACTGCAAGGAGCAGCCACTGCACTAAAACCTGATTTTTAAGTCTTTTTTTTTCCCCTTGGTAGCTCAGATTTGGGAGGGTTTTTGTTGCACCCCCCTGGCTGCTGTGCCATATTTATAATTGTGGAGCATCTCTGCTGTTCCACTGCCTGTCAGGAGGCTGTGAGGATGCCAAATCCATCTGCAGGGAGAGTGTTTGTTTCTGCACCACAGTTCCTTTCTGAGGAATATGTCTGGATGAAATGGAAAAAAACTGCTGCATTTAGGATTCAAGTGAACATGTGCTGATGGGGGCAGATGAGTTAATGTTGTCCTTTTGAATATCTGCCTGGTGAAGATGACTGCAGATTCAATTTCCTCCTAATTTAATCAGCCTTGTTGCTTATTGAATGGAAGAGAGGAAAATGTAACTTCCTAACTGTTCATGGGGGGAAAAGGATGAAATTATTTATTAGGTACTAAGCTTTCTGCTTCCCTCTCAGACCAGTTCTGTCTGGTCACATAAGTGCTAATAATAAGTCAAGTCACAGCTCTGCCTGCTTTTTAGAAGGCACAGAATAGTTATAGAAAATGTTCCACATGCAGCTCAGTAAATTAAAAAATTCCACCTTTTTGTCCTAATCTGGGTTTATTAGCAGTTTGTAGCTCCAGATAGTTTTTATGCAATGTGGGTTTTTTTTAAACTCGATTTTATTGCTGTTGAATTTGTAACACATGCACCAATATTAAGATGCAGATATAATTATGGTTTCAGAAAATTCTATCTATATTAAAACTGTTTTGTTTCAGTTAGGAGGAGCTAAGTTTTAAAATGCCAGTTTTGATCTCTGACTTACTTTGTATCAAGTTTCCCTCAACACTCAATAAATAAACGATTTTCCATTACTCTATATTGAATGATAAAACACAGGCACTGAAATGACAGTGTTTTATATTTAATTTTAATATTTTTATTCTCTCTCTAGTAGTAGACGGAAATTTCTGCCTTCTAAAATTCTCAACACATTTTTCAACCCCAATTTGGTCGGACCACCAGTGTTCTTACATCTGATGGAGCTTCTGACTGTGCTGTTTATACATTGACTTCTCTTGGACAAATCTGCTGCTCAATATCTGAAATTGGGTTGGGAGGGAAAGGGTCCAGTGCTGGAAAAGCTGCTGGATTTATTCCTTCCCCTCTGGGATTTAGCACAAGAGCTCAGCTTTGATCTCGTGGGACATAAAATGTTCCATGGGTGAATCCCAGCCCCAGTGCACAGGGCCTAGGCCATGATAACTGTTTGTAACAAACACCATGGACTTGGGGTAACTCTAAAAAAACAAATATTTGTTCTATCCAATCTTCTTTGGAATATTCCAGAATCGCTGTGTGATTTTAAAACCACTTGTACAGAAAAGCTTTTGTTGAGAACTTGCACAACTGTCCAGGAGGATGTTCAGTTCATCTCTCTCTGAGGTGAGATTCTTTTCAGGTACTTTTCACTCTAAATATTGTTTTAACACTGTGTTCTCAACCCTGGTGCAAACTGGTTTATGTATGAAGGATGACTGCATGTATTTCATGCACTTTCAATTTGCAGAAACTCTCGTGGACCTCTCTAGCTCCAAAGCTATGCAGTGATTTCCCTTTTCATGTGAAGAAGGATTTGATGCTTTTGAAATGTGGCACATTAAAACATCTTTGCTCATAAAAAGTCTAAAACTGAATGCTTGTTAGGTGTGACTTCTTTCCCTAAAAACCTAATTTCTGAGAGTGCTTTTGTGTTTATGGCGTCCTTGGTTGTTTTATGTATTTATATTATATATTTTATATTATATATATATTTATTTTTTTTAACATTGGTTTGCCCCTGAAGTTCCCCGTGCAGAAGGGATGAATTTGGGTAGGAAATAAACGGGGCTGTCCCTGCTCGCTGCTGCCGCCGGAGGCCGCCACAGCCCGCGCGTTCCCTGCATTTCCAGAGGGATCCATCATCCCCGGCGTGGGGAACCCGCACTGCAGGGCTGCGTCCCGGGGAGATGCTCCTTCAGCCCCAGATAGGAGATTTTACCATCGATTTATGGATGCTCAAACCGATTTCCGTGGAAATCCAATGGAAATCCTAATTGTAAAATCCAGATTATTGCTGCAGAAAGGAAAATGAGGGATCAGCTGTTGGGGTTGTGTTACAGCTGCACTGTCATGGCTTGGTGATTTTTGGGGCAGGATGAAGCACTGGGGTTTTTTGTTGGACCAAAAATAGTGAAACTGGGGGGAAAAAACCCCCAAAAAACCTATTTCTGTTAATGATGGGAACTCTTGAAAGATGCTTCTGCATCAAAAATTGCAAATATTCCCATTTTAGAGAAAAAAGGCAATAGCAGGGGAGGTATCTTGGTTCCAAGGCCATTAACACCTGCTGTAAATAAAATCAGCAATGCCAAGAAACTGAGATTTTATCAGCTCCAAACACACACTCAGTTCCCAAGGCTGAGGCAATACCTCCGTGGGTGATCTGGGATTTTCTCCCCTCTCAGAATTGCCTGACAAAAGTTTCCCCCAGGCAGTGATGCTGGAGCTTTGCTTGTTTAAATGATAATTAAGGTTTAAACTGATATCAGACACTGAGCAGGGAAAAAACAGTAACTGTGCTGCTCAGGCTTCAAAAAATGAGTGTTTGCAAATAGTGAGGTTAAAAATCCTGGTTAGTGTTCAGTTGAAAGCTAAGTTGTAATTATTGTAGAGCCAAAATTCAGATTTTTTTAAAAAATTTGAAATAGGTTTCCCTAAAGCTCAGCCCAGCAGAGTTTTCATGGTGCTGCAAAGCTTGCAGCCAAACTAACCCAGAATCAAATGTGAAAATGGGATTTGAAGCTTTAAGAAGTAGTTTTTAAATCAACCAGTGTTTTATTTTACAAAAGTGAGGGAAATTCTCCTTATAAAACACTGGTATCCCTAAGAACTTTACAGTTTTAGTAGATCATGGGGTTTAGAGCATAAGGAATTTTGGCTTTTTATGGTGATATTTTAGTACAACCTCAAAGCTGTGTGAGCCCCCAGATCTCCACAATGATGCTGAATTAAAGAAATAGAATTCCAATTTATCATCACCCTAAACCAATAAACAACAGAAACCTTTGCATATAAACAATATTGATGTGCACCTTGTAAATAATAATGTACTGAAAAATTCTGGGGTGAAAAGAGAAAAATTCCCTTCTTTGATGATGTCAATTTGTTTTGCTGATGGTTTCTTGTGGTTTCTGGGTGATTTCAAGTTCAAGTAAATTCTGTCACCACTTCCTGCTGATAACCTTGTTCTAGATCTGTTCAATTCAGAGTTTTTAGCACTGGGGAGAGGGGCTGAAAATCTGGGGTTTGCTCTTTGCTGCAGGATGGGGAAGGCAGGAGGTTATCTGAGAAAAGAAGAAGCTTAAAGTAAGTTTTCAAAGCAGCTGTCTAAAGACAACACAAATTATAAAAAATATAGAAGATTTGCTCTTTATTGGGTGTATTTAATAGCTGCTAACTAGCCTGGTGCTTGAATCTTTGGTGTTTAAATTGTGCCAGGAGTGTACAGGGGGTGAAAATAATGAAAAAAATGTCATTTACTGTTGAAAATCTGGTTGTGGGATTCCTCACCCAGCTGGTTCACTGATGTGATCACAGGGGTGGCCTTGGCTTGTGTGGAAGGAAAATAATTTATAGCACAAGCTAGGATGTTCTTTCACCCACAAAAATTACCACAATTAATGGAAATATTACCTTATTATTCCATGCATTTCACATTTGAACCAGAACATTGCTCTTATTTCCAATTCAGGAATTCTGCAATAAAAGATCATTAAGAATTTCCTTAAGCAGGAGAGAGAACAAGAATAATCTCCTAAAACAAATATATTTCAGCCCTGAAGATGCAGAACTTTAATCATGGATGTGAGAAATGGACAGATAGAAAATATTAAATCTTTTTAACATTGGAAATGTCCAGGGGATGGTGGGAAAGAGTCCCTGCCCATGCCAGGGGTGGAATGGGATGGACTTTAAAGTCCCCTCCACCCCAAACCCTTCTGGGATGATTAAACCTGTACTTTATACACTGAATTATTGTTATTAGGGAATAAAAGCAGGGAGAAGCCTTCAGCTGACCTGAGCTCTGGGTGCTGCTGTGTTAATTACAGAGCTTTGAGGGGATGGACTTAATTGGGGTTGGCTGGGGGTGTGAGCACGCCTGCAGCATTGCTGGATTTGGGGGTTAATACTGGTGAATTTTGGGGATTAATATTGCTTAATTTGGGGGGTTAATAGTAATGAATTTTGGGGGTTAGTACTGGTGGGGCTTGGGGTTAATATTGGTGGATTTTGAGATTAGTGCTAGTGGATTTTGGGGGTTAATATCGATGAACTTTGAGCTTCGTCTTGGTGGATTTTGGGGGTTATTATTGGTGAATTTTGGGGTTATTATTGGTGAATTTTGGGGTTAGTACCTGTAGATTTTGGTGTTAATGGTGGATTTTGGGGTTAATAATGATGATTTTTGGAGTTAGTACTGGTGGATTTTGCGGTTAATAGTGATGAATTTTGAGATTAGTACTGGTGGATTTTGGGGTTAAATTCGTGGATTTTGTGTCTCTGCTCTGCCGCTGCTCCTCCACCCCCGGGGCCAACCCCAGCGCCCACCCCGCGCACAGACACCGCTAATTGCCGCCGTTCATTAACGCGCGCTAATTACCTGCGCGGGGAAAGACGGGAATACCCACTACCCTGGGCCGGTGACCGCAGCCGCCCCTTCCCCTGCGCCGTGACCCCGAAACCCCCGGGCCCGCCGGGGCCGCGCATCCCCCGCGCATCCTGCGCGCATCCCCGCGGCCGGGCGCGGCCCCTTTAAGAGCCCGCGCCGTGTTTGTTGTGCGGCCGCGCGAGCCGCGCTCCCATTGGCTGCGGCAGCGCGAGCCGCGCTCCCATTGGCTGCGCCCGCCGCAGCCGCTGCGTGCGGGCCCGCCGGTGCGCGCGGGAGGGGCGGGAGCGCCGCGCCCTGAATGGCTGGGCAAAAATGGGCTGCGGCCGGTGGTAGCCAATCGGCGGCGTGTTGCTATGTGCCGGCGGGCGCTGATTGGTTGGAGTCGATGTCGCTCAGCGCGGGCAGGGTATAAGGGGGAGGGAGCAGGCAGCGGGCGGGGGAGGCGCTGCGGGCTCTGTGCGCGTCGGCGGCCGCCGCGCTCGGTCCGCGCCGGGACGCGCTCGGTGCGGCCGCGGTGAGTGAGGGAGGCACGGAGAGCGTGAGGGCGTGAGGGGCGAGCGGCCGCCGAGGAGGAGCGTCCCGGCCCGCGCGCGGCGGGGGCCGGGGCTGGGCGGCCGCGCGCAGCTGCGCCACAGCCGCGTCCGTGTCCGTGTGTCCCCGCGTCCCCCCCTGCACCCGGCCCGCGGCCGCGCGGAGCCCGCGGAGCATCCCCGGGGGGCTCCATCACGGCCGCTGGAGGAGATGGGGGAGCCCCTGGTGCTGGCGGTGGGAGAGCCGGGCTGGGCGAGCGGCGGCCTTTGTGTGCGCGGCCGGACCGGGGGATGGAGGCGGGGGGCAACAGGTCCGGCCGGGAGGGGCTCGGTGCCACCGGGCCGGGGAGCAGCGAGGAAACGCCGGGCGAGAAAGAGGAGGAGGAGGAGGAGCAGAGGCGGTCGTGCCTCGCCGCCCATCCGGCTGTGGCGGTGATCGCACCGCAAGCCCTGAGCCCGCGGGTGGCACCGGGCGTGCGGGGGGCTCGGGCGGTGACCCCGCGGGGCTCCGGGCCGGCGGCTCCGTGTGCCAGCGGCGCTGCGAGTCCCCGGAGCCCCGGCCGTGCCTCTGCTGCCATCGTGCCCGGGGCGGCGCAGGGATTGCGGGGCAGCCTGGGGATGCCCTCCCGGGGCTGCTCCGCGTTGTCGCTGTCTCCCCTGATAAGGGTGCAGCAGCTTCCTCTTTCTGCAGAGCTCCGCCGAGGGCCAGGGCTGAGGGTGAAATGGTAACTCAGAGATGGTTCTGCATCTCCATAGAGACTCCTGGGTTTGATGCAGAATAGCCAGAGAGAAGTTGGAGGTGACAGAAGTAGCCCTGGGTCTGTAGCTTCAGGTTTTAATGCTGATTTTTTGAAGTGCAGCTGATTAGCTGATTTGAAATGCTTCTGTTTAAAATGTGATTTGAACGGGGTGGGAAGAAAAGAAGTGGAATCCTCGCAGCCTTAGCCTCCGGTTTACTGGAGTGGCTGTGTCCTCACCTTTTTCTGTCTTAGAAAACAGCCAGAGCAGTCAGTGTTCCTCGCATGCAGCTGGGCAAGGGCGGGACAGGGCACAGCACCTGCCCTGCCTCCCTCAGCGCCTGCTCCCTGCTCCAGATAAGGATTTTTCCTAATGCGTTTATGGTTCCTTAAAGCTGGGCATTGCAGGGAGGCCTGTGCTGAGTGAGAGGGTTGTAAACAAGCAGATACTGAGGGAGCTTGCCTTGTAATCCGTGAGAGGATTCTGCCTGGAAAGGATGTGTTCTGTGACTTCATCCTCGCAGAGCACTCCCACTGATTGTGTTCAAGATCTCATCGGGTTGGATCCACGCCTCTGGCTCCTTGTAAACATGGTTTGCTGTGTAACAGCAGTGCTGGAACAGGGAATTGGGATGTTCTCCTTTTCTCCCTGCATCCCTGGTTCTCGTTTCCTCCTTCCTCTTTTGTTTCCTCCCGTGTAAAAGTGAGGGCTGGGCTTTGAAGCTGAGGTTGGGAATGCTGTAGGGAGGGCAGAGACGTTGTTTTCATCTGATGGAGGTGTACGGTGCTTCTCTTATTTATTTATTATTTTAGCTTTCTTTGCAGGTGTCTCTTTCCCAGTGCCAGGATTGGAATAACTGGCAAAACAGTCCTTGAGTTCCCTCGTGGCCTCTGGATCCATAGATTCTGAATAAATTATTTCCTTTCCTTGCTGCTTGGTGTGTGCAGTTGAGTCAGGGTTGTGTTGAAGAAGGCAGCATCCCTACCTGTAAATCCACATTCCCTCAAAGGCTCCTTGACTCATGGATTGAAACCTGTTGCTGAGAGAGAGAGAATTAATTAAGGAACTGGTCACTCTGGTGTAGGTCCTGGCTGGCACTTCAGAAACTTGGGACCTCCTTCATCTGCTGTGGTACCACAAAAGCATTGCAGGGATTGCAGAGGAGTAAAAAAACATTTATTTCTTGTTCTTGCATCACAGCCTTGCCTTTGCTTGTGTTTGTGGAAGAAGAGGCACCAATAAAGCCAGGCTTTCATTGGGCTTTGGTCATTAGCTGGCAGAGCTTTGTTTGCTTGAGCTTAAGCAGAGTCTTCATTAGAGGTCAGCTGTGGAGTGCTGGAGCACAGGGATCACAGAGTGGAGTCAGGAATGGGGAAATTGAGAGTTCAGTTCCCTGGGCTGTTCTGAAGCTGATCAGGATGTCCAAGATGCAGCAGGGTGTGTTCATTGCTTGGAAACCAGGATACACAGCTGTCTTTTTCCACTCCTTGATGGAGACCTGGGAGTTGGTCCTTCAGGATGTTCCCTCTTTTCTGTGCCTGTTGTTTGCAGGTCTTGTCTTTCAGATCCCATCACAGTAACTAATGGCTGAGGACAGGTTTCCTTTTCCTTCCAGTCCATGGAAGAGAGGGACTATTCTGACCCCAAGATTTTTCATTTCTTTGGTTCTTCAGCTGCTAAATCGGTGTCTGTTGGCTGTGTGGTGCTGGTTGAGAATGTGGGTTTTTTATAGTTTGGCTTTTTGGGCAGAATAAAAACACAGTTTTCTGGGAGTGCTGTGCCCTGGTCCTCATCTCCCTGGATTTTGGCAGTGGGTCATCTCCCACTCTGCTTTCTGCCGTGTCCTTTTGCCTTTTTGTCCCCGTTTGTTCAGCTCTGTGGCTGTCCTGCAGCACATAAACTGAGTGTTCCTGATTCTTCTCCTCCTCTGCCACCTTTTACTGGACAGCCACATCTTCCAGCCTGCCTGGGAGCTTTTTCCCCCCCTCTGCTGTGGGATGTGTTGGCCATGGGGAGCAGCTCCGTCTCCGGAAGCCTCACTGGACTGGCCAAGCCACTTAAGGCTGCAGGAAATAACGTAATTAATGAGACTTAGTTCTCCCACATCTTGTACCTGACAATCTCAAGTCACTTGACAATGCTAATAAAGCTAATCACGCTCCTCTGTTTTTAGTAAATAGCTATTATCCCTGCTTCACTCTTGCTTTAACAAATGATAGTGCCAGGCTCTGTGAGTCACTGGGAGTTATGGGAATGCAGACTGGTGGAGCTGCCTTCCGGTCTCCTCACCAACAGGTCCATCTAGAGATTGGTTTTTTACACCTGCTGGGGTGGAGAATGTTAAAATGTGAGATATTTTGCTGACTCACAAAAATGTATCACTTTTAGTCTCCCTTTTTTTTCACCGCTGTCGTGACTCGTACAAAACAAAACTCCCGCAGCGGAGCAGAGGCTCCTAAAAGTTCCAGAAGCTGAGGATGCTTTGAATTTGCCCTTCAGAGAAGTTTTTCTGATGTGCTGAGGGGGAAGGCAGAGTGCTGTCACTTCTCCTGTTTCACATTGGCACCAGGAGGACAAAACGTAGCGCGGTGTGACCTGGGCATTGCACAGCCCAGCCGTGGAGCTCCAGGAGATACCTCTGAGGTTTCACTGATGAAATATGGCTGGAGCAAGATGTTACTAAAAACAGACTGCCCAGCATCACAAACAAAAATAAAAGATGGGGTTCATTATTAACTGTGGGAAATAAGAAATCTTCAGGAGAGTCCCAGGAACTCCCAGCTCAGACGTGCGTCAGTTCTCTCACAGAACTGAGCCAGGTGAGTCAGTTCACCTGCCTTGGCAGGCTGAGAGGATATCCAGGAGGAACTAATGACAAAACCTGGCAAGGTAACAGCTGACTTGACCTCCTTAAACTACATTCAGTTATAAAGTATCTGCCGTGTGAAGATCCAGGCCTCTAATTGCTCACCTGACTTTGCCCCCTTGACACACTGAAGGGGAGTGAGAAGGGTTGTGCCTGAACAACACAGAGCTTGTCCCTTGTTAATGCAGGAAGTGTTGCATTAAAAGTGTTTCTGGCAGGGGTGGGTCATGAATTCACCATTTTATCCTCAGCTTTACTCAGAACAGAATCAGATGTAGCAGGGTGGAAAATAAAGCTGCTGCCTGTGTTGTGGCAGATGAGCTGCTGGGCAGGAGCAAGGCTGGGTTAAAGATTTCCTGGGAAGAACTCTCTGAGCAGGTGGGTTTGTGGGCAGGTGAAAACTTGGGAATTTGGCAAGGAGAGCTTGTAGTAGTGAGTCATGGCAGGCAGCTCTGGCAGACGCTTCTTTAATGTCTTGGAGGATATTGGAGTGATCCTTGCAGTAGATAAATGTTCTCACTGTGTTCCCTGGCTTTATCAGGAGAAATGGATGATCCGTCCTGCAGACCCCAGGTAATTGAATCCTGGTCATACCTACGTTTGCCAGAGAGGGAGATAATAAAGTGATCTGAGGAGCACCACAGAAAATGCAGTGATAGAGATTTATTTGGACAGCCAGACTGTTTTGCAATTAAAGCAAATCAAGCTGAGAAGTGGGGATGATGAAAAGCGTTTCCATTTTGTCAGTAAATGATCAGTTGCATGGGAAGAGGCTTTCCTCTCTGCCTTTAGTTCATGTTGGTGCTGGAATAGCCAGGCAGGGGTCTTGTTTCATTTTGTAGAACTCTGTGAGTGTGAATCTGGCAGAGTCCTTGTCTGGGCTCCCAAGTGTGACCTTCACCTTGAGCGTGCCTTTGTCCAGCACAGGGGTGGCTCTGAAACAGAGGAGCTGCAGCTCAGCTGATTCAGCTGCAGCACTCTTACCCCTTCCTGGGCTTGCTGGGGCTTTTGCAAAATGTAGAGGAGGAAATGGAGTCACTTGTGTGTTAAATTAGCCCAGGCTGCAGCTTTTATTTGTGGCACGAGTGGGATTTGCTGGTGGGAGCAGACGGAAGCGCCGCCTGCTTCAGCATCGCTGCTTCTCCAGGAGGTTTCTCCTGCTGTGCTTGGTACCTCTGGAGTGGCCTCTGCTGGAGCTGGGCCCTGGATTTGGCTGGAAGGAGCTGGAGGTGGGCAGCTCACAGCTGTAATCTCACCCTGCTGCTCCTTATCAGCAGCACAGGCTCTTCTGCATTGCAAAGATATCGCTGCCAGGCAACTGGGGAGAGTGGGAAGAGAATCCAGCCAGAGGTGTCAGTCATTCCTTGGAGAGGCTGAATCCTGCAGTCCCTGCTCCTGTGGTTTCAGAGGCAGGCCTGGAAAAAGTAATAAATTATAATCTTTCAATAATACCTTTAAATAAAAAAAGGTTTAAAGAATCCTTCTGTAATAAACCATTGAGCCAGGTGATGTCTGTCCTAGCTTGTGCCCTGCCTTTTTGAGATGAAACTGGAAAGGAAAGGCTTTGATTAAAATATCCAGAATTGTTTTCCTTTCCCTGCCTTCCCAGTGCTGTCTGATGGTGCTTTGGGTTGTGGGGAGAGATGAGTGAGCAGTTCTGACACTGAGTGGTCCAAGCCCAGCCTTAGGCTGTAAAGAAATCAGAAAATTCTCATTGTGCCCTGCTCTCTGTAGTCAGGAGCCAGAAAGAAGCACCTCTGCATGATCTTCACTGAGTTATTTTAACCTGTTCTTTCCCTTGCCAGCTGGCTGAGTGCTGTAATTCACACAAGGATTCCTGCTTGGAATGCAGGAGCCTTTTGAACTTGCTTCTTGCATTTGAGAACCTGAAAATGCACTGGTGTGGGTTATTAAAATCAGTGAAACTTTAAAATTTGATTTAATCTCCAAATTTTAAAATGTTTTTTAATGTTAATAAGTTTAATGGTTTTTACTGGGTTACAGTGACAAAGCTACACAAAATTCTAACCTGAAGTGAGTTTTAAAATTTGCCTTTTGTTCCTTTTCAGTTTCTCCTCATTTCCCTGTGCTTTCCAGGCGACCTTTAGAGGAAGCCTGTCCACCAGAGACGCCAGGGGGGTTTGCTGTGGGGAGCTGTATCTATTTTTGACAAGAACAATTGTGATAGACACACAGTGACGATCTCAAAGAGGAAGAAAAGCCACCAAAGCCCAGCCTTTAAGAGGTGATTAGCAGAACCAGCCTGGCAGTGCTGGCGGGGTTGCTGCTGGGGTTTTTCCTGCCGGGCTGGCTGTGGAATGTGGAGCACGGCAGGTGCAGCAGGGCTGGCATCCTGCCCGTCCCGGCTTCCCTGGGCTGGGATTGCCTCCTGCTGCAGCTCTTCCCGATGCCCTCTAGTGGTTTCCTGGCAGGTGTCTGGAATGCTGTTTGCCATCAGCATCACGTCCATCCATCCATCCATCCATCCCTCCATCCATCCATCCATCTTTGCCATCAGCGTCACCTCCATCCATCCCTCCCTCCATCCCCTTTTCCCCATGAAGCGCTTCCTCCCAGTGATGAAGAGATCTCACTTGCTAGGAGACACCCAGAGGAGGAGAAGGGGTTAAGTGTTATTATTTGTGTTGTAGTTGTGTCCATGCAGCTGAGAAAAGTCAGTGCAGAGGGTTCCTGCTGGCTGTTTTCCACGTTTTCTCCTGTTCTTTTCCTGCTTGCAGGGTTTGGAGGATGAGCTGAGGTGTTGGAGAAGGACACTCAGGAGTCAGTGCTGAGCTCTTTGCAGTGTCACCTCAGGCAGGGTTTGAAACTGGTGCATTTCAGAAACTTGATGCTGAAGGAGGGAAGCACATTGTGTTCACCCATCTGCTATTTCAGCTCCTTTCTTGGCTTCCCCTTGTGTTGTTCCCTGGTTAAATTCAGGAAGTTCATCCTTCCTCCCAGACCTTCCTCAAGGTACATCCCACCCTCTCTCGCACCTTCAGAGGATCTGCTGCATCTTTCCCAGAGCTGTGGCTCTCCAGAACTGCCCCAGACCAGGATATTTTGTCACCATCAGAGAATGAAATGCTCCTTTAGCAGTGCCAGGTGTCTCTGAGTGTCCAACACCTGCCTCTGATAACTCCTGTTCCATAGGGAAGCAGAGCAGGGCATCAAACCCCAGCTCCAATGAGAGACCAGCCTTCCTCCAAGCTGCATTGAGGAATATTAAGGTAGTTTTTGTCAAGGAAACCCTGGTAAGTGGCTGTATTTACCTTGAGAAATTTCTTAAAAATCCTGCTCAGAGCCTGGAGCGACCCAGCTTAGGCACAGAAAACTCTCCAAACCCAATTCCTCTTGTGCTCCTCCTTGCTCTGGGAATCAAGCACATCTCAAACTCTTTCTCTATTAATGAGGACCCACCAAAGGAGAAGGATTGGGTTTCCAAATATCTGGGATTATTTCAGAGCTGCTGCAAGCAGCTTTCTGTAACATTTGCTATATTCCAGTAAGTATTTCACAGGCTGAAGTTTATCTTAAAATTGAATAAATCATTAAAAAAAAACCTCTCAGCCCAAACAAACCTGTTGTTTGTCCTGCCACAACGAACATTTGCATCTGAGCTGCATTGCAAATGGATTTTATTCAAAATCAGGCTGGTGTGTGATGGTTTTGTTCCCTGGCATATGGACTTGTGCTCACAGTGGCCTTGTCTGGCAAGTGCTTGGCACAGATTTCCTCCCTTTTTTTGTGTTTCCTGAATTGCTGAGAGCTTTGTGTGGGAATTGGGTGTTGGACACCCACAGGTGGAGGGTGGATTCTGGACCAAAGTTGCCCAAATAGCAAAAATGTGTGTGGTGGTTTTTGCATCAGGAAGCTGATACCTCTCAGAGCTCAGCAGGACAGCCCAACACACCCAGGGCAGGCAGGCAAAACATTCAGCTGATTTCCCCACTGATAACCCACAATAAATGATGTTGCAAGTTTTTTTTTCCTTTAGAATCTCTTCCTTTTGTCTAAACCAACTTCCTGACTGGGTGGGCATTAATTAATAGGCACAAATTCCTCTTCCATTGAATCGAGTGAGTGCATCCCAGAGATAAATTTCTCTTGAATGAGAAAAGAACAATAATGGATGATGTTGGTGGTGACAGATACTCATCTCTCTGACAGTGCTGGGCATGATGATAAAGTGAACAAACCTTCTTTTGTTCCTTTTTAAAGTGAGTGCAATGACTGCACTGCTGCCCACTGCCTGTGGTGCAGATGAACATGAGCTCATCATTCTGAAAACCAGAGGCACAGCCCAAATTCATCCAGTGCCTTTGTTCTGCAGCAGAACAAATGCACTGTTAGCTGGTAATTGTCTCTTAATTCAAATGTAGTTGTCATTAGGACATGAAAAATCCACGGGGTTGGGTTTTGCATTGCTGGGAGCCACTGAATACATTTCAAAATTGTGTTTAAGACAGAAATTGGTCCTTATAAGCTGCTGGCTGTGCTTGTAGAATGCCAGAATGCATTTCCTGTAGGTTTTACCTCCTCTCCCACACTGGTGAGGACAGAGCTTTTGGTAGACAATGCACATGTGGTCAGACTGTGTCAAAGTGATGTTTTGATAAATTATAGCTGAGCTTATCTGAAGTTTTTATTCAAGGCATTTTCTTAACAAGGCTTCCCACCAAGATCTTGGCTCACAAATCTTTATTCTCTGCCCTGCCTGAAGCAGAGAGATGGAGTTTGCCTTCTCAGCACAGCCCTGAGAACAGGAATTGCAGTTCCTCTGATACCATCTCGCCTGAATATTTTTTTTTTTTTGGTCTGCTTTTAAAAGGTCAAATGTTTTTTTGCTGATTTTCAGTGTGTTATGAGGTCAAATAAATGAATGCTCATGAACTGCTTTTGCAGCAAGCTGTGTGCAGCAGATAATTCCTGTGTGTGTGCACATTGCTCTGTCAGATAAATGCAGCTGTAGGATTTCCTGGTTTATTCATTGTTCTGGAGCACTGATGCTTAGCAGGTCTGGACAGAGGGGTCAGCAAGCAACAAATTAAAGGATTGCTGGGGTATTGTTCTGGTTGGGGTTTATTTATTTTCTCCATTGGGCTCTGGGGGTGCCTGGGGATTACCTTCTCCAGCTGATGGAGAAGGGAAGGTTTGGCATGGCAGGATGGAGGTGGTAAAAAATGGTGATTGATTATTTCACTGATCCATGCTGAAGTGGAGGTGAGAGGGGGCTGCACCATTTCAATTACAAATCAAGCCTGAGGTTTAGACACAATCTGGATTCTCATTCAGGAATCAGCTGAAGTGATTGCTAGTCCTTCCTTGTGCTTTCCTCCAGCTCTGCCCAAGGGAATCTGTCTGCAGGGATCCAGCTGCATTTGGCCCCAGGAAGGGCACATTTGTTCCTCCTGCTTCCCTGGAGCCTCACAGATTCCAGGTTCTGGGATAAATCACATCAGCTGCTGTGGGATGGTTTTGTAGCAGCTGAAAATGAGGATTCTGCTTTGGTTTACATCTGGTTTTCTGCCCTGTTGCTAATTTAGGCTGCAGTCCTTGAGTGCTTCTCACCTTGGATGGGAAAACAATGCTGACTAATGCAGAACTCAATTCTGACAAAATTTCTGGTGCACACAGAGAACTGGGGCAGGATACAGGTGAAGACTGATTATCTCTTTCTCTGATGAGTGTAAAAAACAAATCCTGCTGAAATCCAGAGCTGCAAGCTGTGGAGCAAACAGTGCCCAGTCCTTAGCAACTGGCCAGGTAAATAAATCCTGGCAAAACCTCATTTGGACTGGACCAGGAGAGGGGTGAGCTCCTCACAAGCTGAAATGAACCCCTTGTGTGTCAGGAGGGGTCCTGCTCAGCTGTGGCTGTAACTTTAATTGGAAAAGGTTAATCTGATTAGTTGGTATTTGCAAAAGCTTTAGGAGTGAGCAGTGCTGTGGAAGTGCTGACTGTTATGATCGTGATGGATATGCTTTATCAGCAGTTTGCCTGATGAGCAAGATGCTTTTTTTCCCCATCTGACTGTGAGGGAGCTGCCTCCTGGAGAGCAGAAGAAAAATATTTCAGAAAAGAAAGGGGAAAAAACTGGGTATCCTGTTGTTTTGCAGGATTCTGCCTCCTGTTGAGCTCTGTGTGTGGTCATGGTCCCTCTGGTACCAGGCAGAGGGAATATTTCCAGGAGCAGGGAGTGGCAGGACAAGGGGAATGGCTTCACACTGATAGAGAGGAGCTTTGGGGTAGGGATCACCCAAAAATCCTTCCCTGTGAGGGTGGGGAGGCCTGGCACAGGCTGCTCCATCCCTGGAGGTGTCCAAGCCAGGCTGGACAGAGCTCTGGACACCCTGGGAGAGTGTCCATGGCTTGGATACCTTGAATTTATCAACCATGGCAAGCTTGGGGAAATGCTGGAGGCAGGGTTCTCCTGGATGCCTGAGATGTTATTCCTTGTTTTCTTTATTTTGGGGGTGAAGTTGGTGTTGTTCCATGTTTGACCCACGAAGTGCAGGCTCAGAAGCTGAGCAGAATCACATGTTTTATGGCAAGGAAAATCCTCCTGGGAGGAGCAGCCAGAGTTCATGATTAATTTGTAGAGCGTGCATGCACGCCATGGATCCGGGAGGGAGGGGAGCTGCTTCCTTTGTGCTTTTCCATCCTCCAAAGGAACACTTGTGGCTGGTGAGACTTTTATAGGTGTGGGATCTGAAAACTCCCATTTCTGCCAACAAAAAGAGACCCAGACTTGAGCTGCCTTGCAGGTGCTGTCAGATGATGTTGGAGTGTAAAATGGTGTTTCCATGCTGAATAGGGTTTTGAACTGTCTCTTGCTATCAGGAGTAGTCTTCAGAGGCTGTGCCTTGCTTTGGCTGCTGTCAGATGTTCAGATAAAAAAAAAATAAAATACTGGAGTGCAGTTTATAAAGTGGCTTCTACCTTCAGAGCTTGCAGGGAGTTCTAAAGGAGAGTGTAATGAAGGAATCCTGCATTTCCCATGGGGAAAGCAGGGCAGAATGGAGAGAAAAACTGGTTTGGTGACTCATGGCCTTAGAAAACCCAGGTCCAGCTCTCATTTTTCCCATGGGGTGTCACAGCAGCGAGTCAGGCAGGGGACAGGGGGCTGGCTCTGCTCCCCACTTTCTCCCTGGCTGGGTGGGAATCACCTCCACTCCTCTGCAGGCACTTCCAGAGCCACAAGGGCTGGAAGAATGGGTGCAGCTAACAGCAGCAGGGAGGTGTGAGGGCAGCCAGCAAGTGAATAAAGATCTGTGCTGCTTATCTGATCCCTGGGCATCGCTCCTGTCTCCTAAACCCAGCCCTAAATCCCCCCGCGGGCTGCGAGCTGAGCGTTGTGTCTGCTTTCCACCGCAGGTTTCTGTGCACTCCCCTGCTTCTGGTGCCCAAATCCCTTCGTCTGGAGCATCAGCAGCGTGTGGAGCCTGCCCCACACACCCCATCCCTGCCAAACCACGGCCTTTACCTGCGTGTTCCGCTGTTTCCCGTGCGACCCCTCCTGCGGGAGCGCCTCCTGGGCCACCCCCGACTTCAGCCAGCGCTCCGTGGCTCCAATGGTGAAGATGACAAGGTCCAAGACTTTCCAGGCATATCTGCCTTCCTGCCACAGGACCTACAGCTGCATCCACTGCAGGGCTCACCTGGCCAACCACGATGAGCTCATCTCCAAGGTAGGCGCTCCCCGGAGCAGACGTTCCCTCGTGTTGTGTCAGCACGTTCCTCTTCACAGCAAGGCACAGTTCTTCCCAAGAATGTTTCTGGGATTCACGTTCTCTGAACCTCAGAGAAAGGAAAAACAATTCTTATCTCGTTTGCCTGTGTTTGTGCAAAACTAGAATGCAGTATGGGGGTTATTTACCCACAGTGATGGTGTTTTGGTTCCTTGGTTCAGGGCCAAGTGTGTAGCCCCACGTTTCTCTTCACAGAAAAAAGCAAGGCACAATTCTTCCCAAGAATATTTCTGAGACTCGCATTCTCTGAACCTCAGAGAAAGGAAAAACTATTCTTATCATTTGCTGTGCCTGTGTTTGTGCAAAAGTAGAATGCAATATGGAGGTTATTTGCCCACAGTGATGGTGTTTTTGTTCCTTGGTTCGGGAATGTGTGTAGTTCTCTTCACAGAGAAAAGCAAGGCACAATTCTTCCCAAGAATATTCTTATCTCGTTTGTTGTGCCTGTGTCTGCAAAAGTAGAATGCAATATGGTGATTATTTACCCAAAGTGATGGTGTTTTGTTTCCTTGGCCTGTCAGGACCAGGGGTGGGTGTGTGTCTGTCAGGACTGTGGGCTGACAGTCACGAGATCAGTGCAGTTGTGTGCAGAGCTGAGTGCTTGGCAGATTCAGTTCAGATGTAATGTAATATAATGTAATGTAGTATAGAATAATATAGTATAATAAAGTAATTAATTAGCCCTCTGATAAGATGGAGTCAGATGCATCATTTCTCCCTGCAAATACTAGAACATTGCACATCAGTGTCTCTGGAAGTGCTTGGCCTAATCCAGCTGCCTTTTTCCCTGGAAAATGAGCTCTCAGCCCAAAGGATCTGTTTGTGAGCTGCTGGTTTTGTGTTAACTGCTTGGGGTCTTCCCCATCCTCACAAGTGACATCTCTCTCGTGACCAGGGAATGGCTGCAGCTGAGTCAGGGCAGGTTTAGTTGGTATCAGGAAAAGGTTTTCACCCCCAGGGTGGTTGAGCACTGAAAGGGGCTCCCCAGGGTTTGGTCACAGCACCAAGTCTGCCTGAATTCAAGAAGAATTTGGGCAGAGCTCTCAGGCCCAGGGTGGAATTGTTGGGGTGTCCTGTGAGTTGGGCTCATTGATCCTGATCAGTCCCTTCCAACTCTTGAGGGGTGTTGGGATGAGCTGAATTAAAATCTCTCAGAGCCAGTAAGTGTTTTGATGCAGAAGGAGCAGGCCAGTAAGAGGAGCTTGTTGTGAAGTGGGAAAATGAAACCTTCCCTGGCTGTGGTCAGCTCCCAGGGCTCGGCTGCCTTGGAATAACTGTTCCATGAAGTTTGTTCAGCTTATAAAATCTGTGCTCAGAAAAAACAGCCACAGCCAGAGATTGATGAGCTGGGCTGAGTGGAAATGGTGCTGTGAGCTCTGTGTGTGCAGCTGGAATATTTCAGCTTCTTGGATCACCAGGGGCAGAGGAGCTGTGCCCCTTGGAAAGGGGTTTGAAGTGCAGATGTAGCAGCATCTGTGCCCTGGAGGTGAAATTGCTTCACCTTTGGGCCAGCTGGGTGACTCCAGGCTCCTGTGCCCAGTTGGGATGGGGCAGTGACTCCCTGGATTTTTATTTGGTGCCCTGGATGTTGTGTTGGGACACAGAAAATGCTTTACTGGATGAGGAAAGAGGCTTGTTTAACTTGCTGTTTTTACAGTAGATTAAAGTTTGTGCTCTGCTTTTGTTTCTTGACACAGCTGGTCCCCAGCCAAGGAAAAACAAGGCTGTACATTCCCAGTGCTTTCACCTTTGATGCTTCCTTCCCCTCCTTGTTCCAGGTCCATGCTCCAATGCAGCCAGCTCTGCAGGTTAAGGAGCTTCCAGCAGGGCAATGCCAGAGCTGCCAACTGCTTGGAATTTGAGCTTCTAGCCCAGAAGCTGCCCAGGAATGCTGACTGCTAAAATATGGAGAGGAGAGGGAAAGGAGGGAAGCACAATGTGACTTTTGGAAGCGTTGATTCCAGTGTACTCCTTCTAAAAGTTCATTCTAGTCCAAGGTGTGAATTAATAGTTGGGACCACACCATTGGTGGAACCACCAGCAGGTCATGGAATTTGAATGCAAAGGGTTTGGGGTTTCAGGGTTTGTTTCTCAGGGTTGTAAACATGAATAAAAACACATTCTTTGTATAATTGGAAACCTTATAAAAGTAGTTGTGCAATCATGGCTTGTACAAGTGGTGTTTGACAGAAGAGAAGGGCAGTCCCTGCCTCAAGGGGCTTCCAAATGTGGAGGAACTTTCCCAGGCAAACTGAAATAGTGGCTTTTTTATCTGTTTGAGCTCAGTTTGCAGAAGGGCTCGGGGAGAGGTTTCAGTCCTTTCATCACAGCCTTTTGCTCCCATCCCTGAAGCAGGATCTGCAGTTGCTGTGCTGGTTTCCCACATGGAAACGTGGCAGAGGAGAAGGGAGGAACGAGGCTGGAAAAGGGAGTGGGAGACTCTGCAAAAATGGGAGCAGCTGCAGCTCATCCTGAACCTGACTGTGCCATGGGATCCAAGCAGCCCAAATGACTCCATCCTTGGAACCATTCCCCACAAAACAGGCTTTTATGTAACAGCAGGGTGCTGGGGATTTGCCTCCATGAAATGAATTCCTGTGCTCCTTTTGCCCCGAGCTGTGCAGAGGCCACAGCAGAGCTGGGCTGCTCTGCACTCCAGGAGCTTTTCAGCTCCTCTGGATGCTCACAAGTTTGAGCCCTGGCTGGAGCTGTTGGATGAAACACAACTGGAGCTGAATCCCAGGATTGTTCTTGTTTCATTCCCTCTCCATCTCCCAAGTTTCCCCTCTCAGCCCTTCAGCACCAGTGTTAACTTTACTCTGGCTTCAAAGTGTTTTGCCAGCACCAGGTATCCAAAACTCCTGGACAAATATGCCTTGGCAGGGCAGTTTTTGCTCCCTTCTCTACTTCAGGAAAACCTTGTGCTTTAAAAGGGGTAGAAGGTTTCTCAATAAACCATTGCTATTTAAAGAAAACAATCGATGCTGAGGCTTTTAAGAAAATCCAAAGCTGTTACATGAAGCCAGTTACCAAAATGTTGCTTACTTGGCCTTTTATCTCCTGCAGCCTGAGGGAGAAAGTGGTTTAGTGTGTCTGATTTTGTAACAGGATCTAAATTGTAGGTTGGACTGTCTGGCCAAGAAAGGCCTTATTGACTTAGGAAATATTAAGGTGATCAGATAAATTGGGTGGAGTGAGTCGTTTTCCTTTCTGTGTTCCTTTGGTGTCTGGCTTAGCATGAGTGGAGGTTCTTGTTCCCTTGGAGCAATGCATCATTTAAAAGGCTGTGCCAAATTCAGTACATACTCTTGTTTCACTGCTTTTTCCAGTGCATAAGCGGGCTGAGACTTTGGGAACTCGACCCTGCCCTGCAACAGATTCCTGTGTGACCTTGAGGAAGTCACTGGATGTCTTTGTTCCTCCTTTTCCCCACCTGAAAAATGCTGCTGCTTTGTCCAGTCTGCTTGGAGGGTTTTGGAGCAGGTCCTGTCTGCTCCTCCAAATTAGTACAGGCTGTCCCGGTCCTCTTTGGTTTTAATGTAAAAACAAAATCACCGTGCCAGGCAACCGTACTTAAAAATCATATTTCAATGCCAAAAAAATAAGTGAAAGGTACTTCTTGTTACAGGCACAACATCCCATGGTTTTTAGAATGTTTGAGAAAAATATATATTCCATCATCAGTGTCTCCAGGAAGGAGACACAGGAGTTTTTCTTTTACATCATTTTCTGTTGGGGTCTGAGGGGAACAGCCAACAAAATAGACATTTACCAAGTAAAATTAAACAAAGTTTTCAAACTGGCAGGGGTGGTGCTGATTTCTACCTACTCTGAGTTATTTCAGCTCTTTCTCTTGGAATCCACGTGTACTTGGTGCCCTTAGAGGAGGATGGGAACAAGAGCAGAAAGATCCAGGCCAAAGATGCCACCGAGTGTCTTGGGTGCTGATTTTTTGTGCTATGTGAGCAGTAATTCAGCAGAAATGTCCCTGATTATGGAAATATGTGGAGAATGTCTTGTGGGCGTCCTGCAGTTTCTTTTTTTCCCCTGAATTAACTGTGATCCAACTGCTAAACATTACTCAGTGATGTATCCTCTGAAGTCAGCCCCAGGCTTGCTGGGGAAATTTAATGTTTTCCTTTGATGTCTGCATGGAACCTCGGCTGAACATGAATGGGAAAATTCTTCAGCACAAAAGGCTGCAGCTCCTCCAGGCTGAGAATTTAGGAAAAATCCAGGACTCCTGTGTGCCTGACTTTCTCATTTGGGGCCGGGTTGTTAATGAGGGAACACTTAGAAGCTCTTTTTGATCTTCTCAGCCGGGAGCTGGGAGGATGCTCAGGAAAATTCCCTCCCAATCCTTGTGGCCTCTCTCTTTCCTGGCTGCTGGAGCCTGAGCCCGGTGGTTCAGCAGCTCTTGGGGAGATTTATGGCTCTATGAAAGCACCAAACTTTGCTCCATCTTGCGGCTGGAGGATCTGAAAAGGATTTGAGGCTTTGGTGCTTCCACAGAAGCTGTGGATGAATTCAGCTGCTTGGGAGCCTTTGGGGCACCACACACAGGTGAAAGGAGCAGCAGTTTTGGGGGTTTTTGGTGAAAGGAACAGTAGTTTTGGGGTTTTTTGGTGAAAGGAGCAGCAGTTTTGGGGTTTTTGGTGAAAGGAGCAGCAGTTTTTGGGTTTTTGGTGAAAGGAGCAGCAGTTTTTGGGTTTTTGGTGAAAGGAGCAGCAGTTTTGGGGTTTTTGGTGAAAGGAGCAGCAGTTTTGGGGTTTTTGGTGAAAGGAGCAGCAGCTTTTGGGGTTTTTGGTGAAAGGAGCAGCAGCTTTTGGGGTTTTTAATGAAAGGAGCAGCAGTTTTGGGTTTTTGGTGAAAGAAGCAGCAGTTTTTTGGGTTTTTTTGGTGAAAGAAGCAGCAGTTTTTGGGTTCTTTTGGTGAAAGGAGCAGCAGTTTTTGGGTTTTTAATGAAAGGAGCAGCAGTTTTTGGGGTTTTGGTGAAAGGAGCAGCAGTTTTGGGGTTTTGGTGAAAGGAGCAGCAGTTTTTGGGTTTTTGGTGAAAGAAGCAGCAGTTTTGGTTTTTTGGTGAAAGGAGCAGCAGTTTTTGGTGAAAGAAGCAGCAGTTTTTGGAGTTTTTAGGCTTGACTCTTTGCTTTTCTTTCTTTCTTTCACGTGGACAAGGCAGTGTTTAATGTTCTTTAGGGGTTTACTTCTCAGGTACCAGCTGATATTTCTAGGTCAGTTCGCTTTGAAGATGTGAAGATATTTGCTGGGTGGGTGCAGCATGCACACAAGGTAGAACAATAAATGGGAAATTACAACGAGGTAATCTTTAACCTAATGGAAAAAGAGGCATTTAATAAATGTCCAAGACATGTCTGATGAAAATCCTGCATTTCCATCATAGGAAAAACCAGTGTATGAGGTGAGAGGGGTATTCCCTTCTCGAGGGTAAAGTTCTTGGTTTTCATGATACAGATTTTATTCTTGATTTAAAGTAGATCTTGTTCCTTCCCAAATATGAACTGAAGCTCCACATTAATGAGCTCTTAAGGCCAGGAGGAGCCATCCCATCCTCACACCTGAGCTCCTCTGGGGCATGGGCCAGTGGATTTCAGCAGGATTGCAGCAATTCTTTCAGGAAAAGCATTTAGTCTCCATTTGAAGACTTCAGGAGGGGAAATTCACTGCTCCCTTTGGTCCTCTTTTTCCAGTGGTTAATCATCCTTACTATTAAAAATCAGAGACTTTGAATTTAGGTTTGCCTGACTTGTGCTTCTTGTCATTGGCCATTATTTTATTTCTTTTGCTAATAAAATACATCTCCAGTCCCTGCTCTTCTCCTATAAAAGATCTGCAGTAACCAAAGTCACTCTTGATCAGTTTTTGGACAGACTAAACAGATTCAGCTCTGTCATGGTGCAGTCTGATTTTTTTCCAGTTTCACATAATTTTTGTGGCTCTCTTCTACATTTTTAGCATTTCAATCTCTTTTTTAGGGATGGAAACAGAGCTGGTCTCATTGTTGTTGCAGCCTCAGACTCTGCAGCAGCATCTTTTCAGCTCCCACATTTCATAACTGTATCAGTCTCAGTGGCTCAGCACTGCACAGAAATCTTCTGTTCATTTATTTGCTGGGAGCTCTTCATGCACCAGATTTATCCATTTTATGCACATTTCTAGAAGCTGTCCAGTAGCTTTTGGATCCTGCTTTCCAGCTCTTGTTCCCTAATGATTTTGCCACTTCCAGGCATTATTCAGAGCTTGCTCTTAATTGCAAATATTAGAGTTCAGGCAGTAAGTGATAAACAGCAAAGCAGCTCCGGGAAAAGTCATTATGAGATTTTTTAGCTCCCATTTCAGTGCTGTGAACGTGAGGGGAAAAGCACCTTGTAATTCTTGGCTTCCATGAAGTTTAAAATGAAATGCAGGTCGAGAGGATTTCAGTGCTCAGTAGAACAATGTGTTGATCAGAGCTTTTCCTCCAGCAGGAGGGGCAGCCTTAATTCGATTTTTCCTGACAGATCCATTCCCAGAGCCCTTTCTGGGCAGGTTGGTGTTGGAGGGAGGAGGGCAGAGGGTCTGGGGTTGTTATTTGAGTCCCTCAGCTCCGTGTTTGAGAGGGAATAAACAAACAACAGAGTGCCCTTTGCAGGGAGAAGTCAGGATGTGAAATCCGAGCTGGGGAAGGAGAATTTGTGGTGCCCATTCTCTAATGCAGCCACTTCAACTGGATCCTTCTGTCCTGTGGAATTGCTTCCTCTGGGCTTTACCCTACAAGTGTTCCCTGAGACCCTGCTGTCCATAATGGGATTGAAGAGAGTCAGGATCAGGTTGTTTTTATTTAGTCAGGATATGGTTGGTTCATAGAAAAAGCCCAAGGTAATTTGTACCTCCTTGCATAATTGTGTTTATGCAGCAATTAACTGCTGTGTGATTTTTAAAATATTTCATTCTGTTCCAAAAGAAGGAGGAAATAAGTAATAAATCACAAGAGTTTGGAATTCCCTGTCAAGGAGGAGGAACAAGGTAAAAATGGATTTTTCTAATCCATCACTTTCTTCATGGAAACAGCTCTCCTTTCATCTGCTGCTCCCTCTGCCTTAGAATTGATGACCTGGGCATAAATAAAATATTGTTCCCATTTATTATCCAGGGAGCTGCCAGGGAGGAAGGGCAGTTGAATCATCAGGGTTTTTGCTGCAGCTGCTGCAAATCCTCAACAACTGGAGCTGGGAGCTGCTGAGGTCTGAGCCCTCCTGGGAGCTTCAGCCCTTGGAAAAGGAGGGAATTCCAGCAGAACCCGGGGCTGCTCCTGGCAGGAGCTGCCCTGGGAATTTCCCTTGCAGGTGTGTGGTTTTAATCTGATTTCTCCTTGTTAGAGCAGCCCAGGAACAACGCGGAGCTCTGGTTTGATCTGTAATTGAATCACACAAAGCCAGGGGGGCTTTTCCCACCTGCTGCCTTTGGGGAGAGGACCCTGAGGAGTGTCTGAGGGTAATTTCTCTTTCAGAGCAGCAGGAAATGCTGTCTGAGGGCCTCAGACGTGCTCTGGGGGAGCTGTTGTGTCTGGCAGGCAGCAGCACATCCATCCCTGCAGGAATCCTCTGCAGCTTTCCTCATCCAGCAGGATGGAATGGGCAAGGACTGAGGCTCAGGCAAAAAGGAAACTCTGCTCCCTCTCCTCTCTTAAAATGCACCCTGGAACCACAGCTGTTGGGATAAGCAGCAATAACAAAGGTAGAAACTGAGGCTGGGTAGCTGGAATTGGGAGATTTAAAATCAGAATTAAAATCTGATTCCAGCTCAGCTCTGAGGACGAATCCTCAGTACTAAAATAAATTTTAGTATCAAAACTTCTTTTGACAGAACACAAATATTGAGAATTTAGGGGATGGATTAATAAATGAATGAGAATTTCAATAAATGGTGAAATTCTCAGCCACGAGGTGTTTGGGGATTTCATTTCCCTGCAGTGGTTCTTGCCCAGGGACACAGGGGAGCTGCTGCCCTGGGCAAATCTGCTTTTGCTGAGCAGCCAGTGTGCCCTCAGTGTCAGCATTGCTGCTATTATGGGCTGCATTGATGGTAAACAGTGCTCCACTGATACGTGGACACTCACTATTATGCTGCTAATTAAATAACTTGTTGCATTAGCACTTTCCATCTTCCATCCCAGCTCTGTGTTTATCTCCAAAACCCATGCAGCAGCAATAATTAATGTGGAAATAAAAGGCTTTATTCTCCCCCTGCCACTGCTTTTTCAAATGACTGGATTGGGTGGATGCTTTGAGCCTAGAGGAAAACAGCAGCACTCAACAGTGGGGGATAAAACCCACAGCAAAAATTACATTTTTCATCCCTGTGTACCCAGCAAGGGCTTCATTGTCACCTGCTGTGGTTTTTGACAGTAAATGACAAAATTCTCTCCATATTGCCCTTCTTCATGCCAAATGTAAATGGTGACTGAGGTGCCAGGGGTGCCGAACTCATCCCAGCTCTGGGAATGTTGGTGCTTGTTGGGAATGAGCCAGGGAAGTGCAGGGATCAGGGCTGGGCAGTGCTCAGGCTCCCTCCTCTCCTGGGATTCACAATCCCACATTTCTGCTCTGCTTTCCTCTGCCCCTAAATAAACTGGAGTAATTGCTTTTAAAAGTAAACACTCCATCTGCTCTTTCTCCCCACAGTATTTCCATCCTTTTTCATCTTAAAGTCAAGTTTTGAAGCGCAACAGCAACCAGAGACTGTGAAAATCACAAGAGAAGCCCCAAAATATTGTCAAGTTTTATAGAAGTCATAAATCTGATGGGTTTTCTTTTATTTGCCTTCAGTAGTTTGTGCCCTTAGCCATTTGCATTTTGAAATTTCACTTTGAAGTCTGTGAGCTGGAAACTCATTTAAAAATAAATAAGAGCAGAGTCCAGGAGCCCAGGGCTTCAGGGAGGAGGGGGAATAGCACAGGGCTTGTGATAACAGGAGGAAAATTCAGTGTTGGGCTTGAAGTGAGTCAGGACAGCCTGGGAGGGACAAGAGGACAGAGCACTTTGCAACTATTCTGTGAATTTGGGCATTTTTATAGGGTTTGGTTCAGGATTTAGCTCAGCAGAGCAGTGTCTTAATCTCTGTTAGAAATCCAAGTGCTCAAGGAAAAACCTCCCCCTTGATTTTAGGGAATTTGTATTTCCCTGAGTGCTGCCCTTCATTAATTGCAGAGCCTCAGAAGAAAATTCTCTTTTTCCCTTCTGCAACTGAAATATAAAATCTCCCCATTTGTGAGAAATCCCCTGCCCTGCCCTCTGGGTATGGATTAATAACTGGGAATGTGCCCCTGGATCATGACCCATTTAAATCCCTCCATCCTTGGGCAGCACTGACATTCCAGGGATGATGCTGGGTGTCCACTGTGCTTCGTGGAATTTCAGCATTTTTGGGGAATCTTGTGAAAATTAGGATTTTTCTTGGCTCCAGCACCCAGAAATGTGAGAGGGTGAGAGAATCTCCCTTTGAAAACCAAACCAAACTGGACCAAAAAAGTTCTTACTGTAAAGAATTTTAAAAGTAACCATTCCTTAAATTTGCCCAAGGGTTTTAGGATCAGGAGGCTGTTTATGGCACTGGAACACTGGGATTTCAGAGCACAAGGATTCTTGTAGGTTGGACTAGGGCTGGGGGGTTGGATCAACACCTGGGAGGCAGAATTAAAAAATTGCAATGGTATTCCCATCAGAATAAAACCAGACAAAAAGCCTTTCATCTGTGCACCTTCCTGCACAACCTGAGCCACAAAATCTGGAGCTGTTCTGGGCCTGGAATGCAGCAGATCCTGGTTATTCCCTGAGCTTTTGCACAGCAGCACAAACTGCAGGGGAATAAAGGCCATGCTGAATTAATTGAATTATTTCAGAGATGAGTTTGGTCCACTAATTCCATATCGACTTTGGGCTTTAAATAGCATTAAGGACCCGTGGTAAAACTCAATTACAGCTCAGGAATGCAGCTGGAGCAGGGGAAGGTCACATCTGGGCACGAGGTGCAAGGATGGAACCTGTTCCCTTGGCGTGGGGCTGTGTCTGGTGGCATCAGAGGAAAATTGAATCTCTGTTTAATCTGATCGTGGCCTGCCCCCTGTGTGAGGAGAGCAAGGTGGAATTAATGAACCCTGAGAGGGCTCTGTGGGTTCAGGGACCAAGCAATTGAGCTGCTGCTCCCCTGGGAAATGCTGAGTGTGATGTCCGGGGATGCTTGGAATGGCTGGGCACAGCCTGGAATCTGCAGCAGGAATTTGCACAGTTTTTATTTTTGGGTTTTTTTCTCCCTGCTACACATTCCAGGGCTCATCTTTTTAAGCAAATTTTATCAGATCAGTCTTGGAAGGTGCCCCAAAGGCTGAGCTTGGTGTGGGATGTTGGAAAGCAGCAGGTGGGAATTGGGATTAATGCATGAACACAAGGAAATCTGGCTTGGGGCACATCTTGGTGTCAGGGTATATTGACAGCACATTTTGTGTTACTTACAGGTCTCCTCTCCCTGTTCAAGCTGTATTTTATGAGAACCTCTCCTCCTTGGGTGTTTAAGGGTTAGATCAGCAGTGGAAACAGATAAATCTGACACTCAGTGCTGTGCTGTGGCTGAAGGAACTCAGACCCCAAAGCTGGGAAATCAGAGATCCCAAATCTCTCTGGAGAGATCCTGGTGTGGATTCCCCAGGCACAGACTCAGTGCCCAAGGGTTTGTAACATCCCTTCTCTCACTGCACCTCTGCTCCTTGGGGATAGCACAGGGAACACGTTCCTTTTGGAAAATCCTGGTCCTGTGCTTGTTTTTCTCCTGACACTGCCACCCCTCATTGCCCAGGGCCCTCAGCTCCCTTTGCATCCCTGCAGTGGGAATTACTTCAGGAGCAGCCTGGGAAGGGGCACACACTGTTCCCTTCCCTTCTTGGACATTTTTGGGACCAGTTGCTTTTTCATTTCTGTTTTATGGGGTTGTTCAAATGCTGCCAGCTGGACACAGGTGAGCAGGATCTGTTTAAAGCTGGACACAGGTGAGCAGGGTCTGTTCAAAGCTGGACACAGGTGAGCAGGGTCTGCTCAAAGCTGGATACAGGTGAGCAGGGTTTGCTCAAAACTGGACACAGGTGAGCAGGGTCTGCTCAAAGCTGGACACAGGTGAGCAGGGTCTGTTCAGAGCTGGACACAGGTGAGCAGGATCTGTTCAAAGCTGGACACAGGTGAGCAGGGTTTGCTCAAAGCTGGACACAGGTGAGCAGGGTCTGTTCAAAGCTGGACACAGGTGAGCAGGGTTTGCTCAAAACTGGACACAGGTGAGCAGGGTTTGCTCAAAACTGGATACAGGTGAGCAGGATCTGTTCAAAGCTGGACACAGGTGAGCAGGGTTTGCTCAAAACTGGATACAGGTGAGCAGGATCTGTTCAAAGCTGGACACAGGTGAGCAGGGTTTCTCTGCTGCAGTCTGCAAGGAACATCCATCACCCTGCAGCCTTTCAGCCCTGGCAGCTGCTTCCTCTTTTTCCAGATGATTCCAGCAGCTCTTTTTGTGTTTAGCCCATTGTCAGACAGCATCACAAAGACTTGGGGTATTAATCCTGTCATCTGTTCAGGGAGTGGAGAGTGGGCTGTGCTGGGATGAGGAGCTGCAGGTGCTTCCAGAGCTTGTGCCTTTCCTTGGAATCACTGGTGGGATGTCAGAACTCCCTCCTGGGTCTGCAGCAGCCAGCAGAGAGGGGAATGAGCCAGAGCAAAGGGCAGGGGTGGTGGAGAGGCACAGCCCTTCCCTGCATGGCTCTGTGCCGTGGAAATCTTTGTGTGTCTCTTAAAAAACAAACAAAACAACAAAAACAAATACAAGAGCATCTGCTTGTGTATAAATATACACCTGTTTTGGTTTTTTTTCTGATTTTGTAGTTCCCATTACAGCATGTGCTGTTTTTTCTGGCGTGCTCAGAGCTGTGGGTTCAACCCTGGGCTGAGAGCAGATCTAACAAATGGATTTACCCCAACAGCCCCCAAGGTCCTGGCTGCTGAAGAGAGCAGATTCCTGTCCTGCAGGCAGGAGCTGGCTGTGGCTGCTTCAGCAGCATCAGTGAAAGCCCAAGAGCCTCTGTGCAGGCTCAGTCTCCCAGCAGAGCTGCAGTTCTGTGCTCTGCCTGCCCATTTAGAGAATTCCCCATTCCCCAGGGCTTGTGTCTGCCCCACAAACACCCCCTGGGGCCCTCCTTTCACTGGCTGACAGGGCAAAGAGGGAAAAAGCTTTTTCCCTCAAAAAACATCTGGTTTTTAAAGCAGTGATTTCGCTGCTCTAATTTGGGACCAGCGCAGCTGAGGGGCTGTAAGGTGGCTGCAAACTGGGTGGTGTCAGGAGCTTCTTCAACCAGAGCAGCTGCCAAAGCATCTCACCATGGAGCTTGTGCTGTGAGAGGAGAGAGGATCTGCCCCAAACTGCCCCAAACTGCCCCAAAATGCTGACTCCAGGCTCTGCTTCCCCCTGGGTACTGCAGGCAGCATTCCTTGGGATGTCTCTGCTGAGCACCCAGCAGTGGGGAGGGCTCCTGACTCAGGCTCAGGAGGATTGAGCTGTTGTGCATCTCCAATCCCAGCAGCTCAAGGTGTTTTTCAGAGGGCTCAGGAAGGATGGGGAGGTTGGGTTGTGTTGCTGCCACATCCAGATGTGTTCCCAGCCAGACCCTGAGTGCGAACAGGGCAGGGAAAAACGTGTGGAGCTTCCAGTGGGAAGCAGCCACAGAAAATCCTTCCCATTTCTCTCAGCTGGAAAGTGATGCCAGGAGCTGTTTCAGAGCCTGGATTGCAGTGGGAGGGGGGTTGAGCTGCACCTCTGAATGTGCATCAGGAGAATCTGCACAGGGAAGATGCAGAGCACAGAAAGTAGGTCTGGCTGCTGGCTGTCACTTCAGTGCAGATCAAGGGAAAATCTTTGTGTGTCTCTAAAAAAAAACCAAACAAAACAACAAAAACAAATACAAGAGCATCTGCTTGTGTATAAATATACCTGGTTTGTTTGTTTTTTTTATTTTCTGATTTTGTAGTTCCCATTACAGCATATGCCAGTTTTTCTGGTGTGCCAAAGAGCAGGAACATCTCCAGGAAGTGCTCAGGTTACAGCACCCAGATAAAAGCTGCCTGTGCCACCTTTATGAAGACACAGCCAGCTTAGTCCTGCAGAGGACAAATGCACTGGGGAATTTGTGGTTACCAGACTTTTATCCCTTCTTTTTATGTGTTCTGGCTGGGGGGTGACTGTTGAGACAGCACTGAAAGCTGAGCAGTGGTTTGTTGAAAACTCTGCTTGGGCAGGGGGTAAATAATGTAAATAATGTGATTTTTTTTTTCCAGTGACCACCCTTAGATACCCTCAAGCGCTGGTTTGAGCTGGGAGGAAGGGCAGGCACCTCTGGGTGTGCATCAATGTCCAGTGAGCCCCAGCACAGCTGATGGGATTGGGTTTGTTGTTGATTAAAGACAGACCTTTGTACAGCAGGAACAGAAAATCCTATTTCTGTACCAATAAAAACTCTGCTCCCACAGTTGCTGTTATTGGCAAACTCAGTCACTTGGGTGTTTTTGGAGAAGTATTTACTGGGAAGGACTGGATGGTGAGAAAGCTTCATCTGCTTGCATTTTGCTCTGGTTGCTGTGGGACTTTGTGCTCCATCCCTGCGCCCTCCCCGTGTTCTCCCAGGGCTGCAGCAGGGACAGGCAGTGCCCTCCTGCTCAGAATCATCCTTTGGGATGCTGCAGGGTGGCTTTGGCAGCCAGGCTGGCTCAGTGTGGGCTCTGACAGAGCCTGAGTGCTGCAGAGGGGTTGAAAGAAGCTTCTCTCATAAATGCAATTACACAAACACGCTCAGGCCATGTGTCCTGTTTAATTGCTCCCCAAGAAAAGAGCAATTCCTCAGGGCACTGCTTTGGTCTGAGTCAAAGAGATGTGCCAGTGCCTCAGGCATCCTCTCTGCATCCACAGGGGCTCTTCTGTGCCCTGGGTGGCAGCTGATATTGGCCTTCAGATCCCTCTGGAGCTCACAGGCAGCTGGCACTGCTGGCTCTGCCTCCCTGCCTGCTGCCCCGGGGCATTTCTGCCCTCTGAGGGGAAGAAATTCCCTTCTGCTCCATGGGAAGGATCCTTTTGCAGCTGGGGATCTTCCCAAGGAGGTGTCAGGGCTTTGGCAGGAGCTGGGCAGGTGATGGAAGAGGGGCAGGGACTCCCCAGAGATTGTTTTTTGTGATGTGTTTTGTGTGATTTGCTCTTGACCAAAGAAATGACCAATAAATGACCATTGTTAGAGGGCCTAGAGGTAAAACAGGAATGTTTCTCTTTTCCCTCAAAATCCAGTCCCTCCCCTTTTAAGGGATTTTGGTCTGAAATCATCAGCTGAGGTTTTCAGAAAACCACTAAACATTCCAAGGTTCCTGGTGAGGTGCAAAGTGAAGCAGTAGATGGTCCAGAAAAGCTGATTTTTGACTTCCCCAGTCCCTCAGTGCAGCCATTCCCTGAGGTGTCCCACAAGGTACAGACAGCCCAGCCCAGCTCACAAGCACCAAATGTTTAATTCAGTGTGTGCCTGTCAAAGCACATTAAAAATGCAGGTGGCACTTGGTGCCTGTCAGCCTGGCACTGTCACAGGCTGGTGGCACAGATGTGGCCCACGGGGAGGTGCTGGGAATGCCTGCAGTGCCCTGCCAGGCTGGATCCTGATCCCTGATCCCCCAAAACTCTGCTTTTCCATGGTGCTCCTGAGGATGTGCCTGCGTTGTCTGGGCTGCTTTGGCTGCTCTGTGGTTCTCTTGTTCATCTCCATCTCCTGCTGGGTTTAATCCCAGTTCCTGGGGTTCTCCCAGTGGGAATGTGAGGTTTGCACACACCTCAGGGCTGGGCCTTTTGTGGTGTTGGTGTGCCCAGATCCTGGCACAGACACATCCCAATCCCTCAGCTCAGGTCAGCACCTGGCTGGGCAATTCCCAGGGAGAATTCATGGGCAAGTACAGTTTGAAAAGAGATTCAAAATTCATGCACAAGTGCAGTTTGAAAAGAGATTCAAAATTCATGCACAAGTGCAGTTTGAAAAGAGATTCAAACCTGTGAAGGTGTTCATAGGGGTCTGAGGATGAGGGAAGAGACGAGGATCTGACTCCATGCTTCAGAAGGCTGATTTATTATTTTATGATATATATTACATTAAAACTATACTAAAAGAATAGAAGAAAGGATTTCATCAGAAGGCTGGCTAAGAATAGAAAAAGAAAGAATGATAACAAAGGCTTGTGGCTCGGACTCTCTGTCTGAGCCAGCTGGGCTGTGATTGGCCATTAATTAGAAACATCCACATCAGACCAATCCCAGATGCACCTGTTGCATTCCACAGCAGCAGATAACCATTGGTTACATTTTGTTCCTGAGGCCTCTCAGCTTCTCAGGAGGAAAAATCCTAAGGAAAGGAATATCATGGCTACACAAACCCATTTCTGCAGCCTTCAGGTGAGGCTGAGGAGTGGTGTGAAGTTCATAAACACCCAAAGTATGAAATCAGTGGGGATTGCAGGTGTGTCCTGTGAAAAGGGCAGCTGTTGGAGCTGGAGAACAGTTGCCTCTTTCCTCTCAAGCAGCCAACTGAGCTCTGTTTTCTTGCCTTGCAGTCCTTCCAGGGCAGCCAAGGACGAGCTTACCTCTTCAACTCCGTGTGAGTATCCAACAAAACCCTCCTGAAAACGGGAAAAAAAAAACAATTTCCTTCAGAAAACCTCTGCCTGGGAGTGGGGAGCTTCCTGCTAATGGTGGAGAAAAAGGCAGAAATAGCCCCTGATTCATATTTGAGTGGTGCAGGGGTTTCAGAGAAGCAGCAAGGAAAAGGTGAATTTTTTCGTCATCGGGTTGAGAAATCCCAGCTAATGGCTGAGTCATTCTCCTCTCCCAGGATGGAGTGGGACCAGGAACCAGAGTTTTGTAAATGTGGAGACAGATGATATCTAAACATGCACTTCATAAAAACTAAGTATAGTTTTCCCAGTGACTGGAAATAGTTTTGGGGAGGTCACTTCACTGCTGGTCTGATTTCAGTCACATTTTTCAATTTTCCATTTGGGAGAGTAAAAGTACCATTTCCTCAATTTGAGAATGAAAATCTTTCTCAAATGCCTAATTAGCCCAAGTGACTGGAGTGTTATTAATCTCCTGCTCAAAGCTTTCATTGAGTTTTTTAGTTGAATAAAAATCCCATTTTACCTTTTCATTCTGCTCTGGGACTGCCAGGGAGCTTTGTTTGGGCACAGCTGGGAAACTCAGAACCTCCTGCTCACGTTTTCAAACACTGCAGTGAAATCTTTGTCAGCTTTATTGGAGTATTTTGATGTGGAAAAAGGCACTAATGGGAGCATCTGTGCTTTGTCCCAGAGTGAACGTGGGCTGTGGCCCTGCAGAGGAGCGGGTGTTGTTAACAGGACTGCACGCCGTGGCAGATATTTACTGTGAAAACTGCAAAACCACGCTGGGCTGGAAATATGTGAGTATTTGTGTCCCTGGCTTTGCCCCTGGGCAGCTTTGCTCCAGCTGAGGGGGTGGAAGGGTCATTTTGGGAGCCCAAAGTGCAGGTTTTCATCTTTGTGTGTGTTGCAATTAGAGAATAAGCTTTAATTTTTAGTTTTATTTTCACTAACTTTATTTTGTTTACACCTGCTTTTGGTGGGTGCCCCTCAGTGACATTTAACATAAATGAGGATAATTTCAGTCCTGTGGTTCACACTGTCTTTTTCCTATTGTTCTGGTAGATGTTATCAGAATAACAGAATGCTCCATTAAATCCTGTGTCCTTCCCACTGGAAATGCTGTTGAACATGAGTTTATCTGTTTGCTCTTCAAAAATTCAATTACCTTCCAATAAAATCCAATGTTACATCCTAATTTCTGCTTCTGGAGGCCCACATAATTTTGTCCAAACGTTTTCACCAGTGCTTGAACTGGTGCAGGATTTAGAATACTAGAAGCGGGATTTAAGATTCTATAAGTGGGATTTAAGGTTCTAGAATCAGGATTTAAGATTCCAGAAACAGGATTTTTGTATTCTAGAGTCACAATTTGGGATTCTAGTATCAAGATTTGGGATTCCAGAAGCAGGATTTCATATTCTAGACTCAAGATTTAGGATTCTAGAAGCAGGATTTAGGATTCCAGAAGCAGGGTTTAATATTCCAGGATATGGGATTCCAGAAGCAGGGTTTAAGATTCCATAAGCAGAATTTAATATTCCAGAAGCAGGGTTCAAGATTCCATAAGCAGGATTTAGGATTTCAGATTCTAGAAGCAAGATTTAATATTCCAGAAGCAGAATTTAGTATTCCAGAAGCAGGATTTAAGATTCCAGAAGCAGGATTAAGTATTCTAGACTCACTATTTAGGATTCTAGAAGCAGGATTTACCATTCCATAAGCAGGATTTGGGATTCTGAAAACAAGATTTAATATTCCAGAAGCAGGATTTAGGATTCCAGAAGCAGGGTTTAATATTCCAGGATTTCAGATGCTAGAAACAAGATTCAAGATTCCATAAGCAGAATTTAATATTCCAGAAGCAGGATATAGGATTCTAGAAGCAAGACTTAATATTCCAGAAGCAGGATTTAATATTCCAGAAGCAGAATTTAGGATTGTAGAAGCAAGATTTAATATTCCAGAAGCAGAATTTAGGACTGTAGAAGCAAGATTTGAGATTCCAGAAGCAGGATTAAGTATTCTAGACTCGCTGTCTAGGATCCCATAAGCAGGATTTTGGATTCTAGAAGCGGGATTTAATATTCTAGGAGCAGGATTTGGGTTTCCAGAAGCAGGATTTTTATTCTAGGAGCAGGATTGGGGATTCCAGAAGCAGGATTTAAGATTTTTTTCCCCTCACAATTTTCCTGAGAGCCCACAGGAAGACCTGCATTGACTTTGCGGGCAAGGCTCGGACTGGCACCAGCATTCCCAGACCTGATTCCCACCCAGCACCGCCTCAGTCTCACTCTGCTGCCTCTTCCATTGCAGGAACACGCTTTTGAAAGCAGCCAGAAGTATAAAGAAGGCAAATACATCATTGAACTAGCTCACATGATCAAGGACAACGGCTGGGATTGAGCAGGGCGCGGCCCAGCGGCGCCAGAGATGCCATCCGAGCGAACATTGTACCCAAGAGTGAGAGAGTGACTGAACGCTTGGTTCCATGCATTTAGAGGCTCTGCAATCCGGGAGCATCTTCACACCCTTCTCCATCTTTATTGGTGACTGGCCTCTAAATTTCTGTCTCTCTGTCTCTTTGCTTTGTTATCTGTTTGTGAGTTGACCCTGGCTGCTTCTCTCTCTGTTCTGTTGGCTCAGAGAATGCACCGAATGCCCGACAGCCATTCCATGTGCCCAGAGCTCCACCCAGCCTGGCCTGGGCTCTCCTGGCACCTCCCAGCTGGTGCCAACCCCGAGGTTGGGCAGGAGAAGGTGGGACAGGGGTGGGGCCTGCAGGGGACCCGTCAGAGGGTGATGCTGAGCTGCTCCTTTCAGTCCTGGGTAAGCAAGGCTTGAAACCATCTCCTTGTCTAAATGGACAGAGAAATACCTGCTTGTCTAAATGGACAGAGAAATATCCACTTGTCTGAATGGATAGAGAAAGACCCACTTGTCTGAGAAGGACAGAGGAATATCTCCTTGTGTGAAAGGACAGAAGTTACCTCGTGGCTGTGTTTTCTCTCTGAATCCATCGGTGGAGCCTCAGCCCGAGCTGGCTGAGCCCGAGGCAGAACCAGCTCCCCCCACAGTCTGTGTTTTGTTTGCTGTTTATGAACTCCTTGTTGCAGGGGGCAGGGCTGGAGGCTGGAGAGATTCCTGCCTCTCCTTTTCCTCGCTGGTGCAGGGTAGGGAGGCTGAAGGTCCCAGCTGAGCACGGCCACAGGGAGCATCCCCACAGCTGGAGAAACCAAATGCTGACCTGTGAGCCCTTCAGAGAGGAGGAGAAAACCACTTCAGGCACAAGGAGGCTGGAGCTGCAGCCTAGAGAATGTGGAGGGGTGAAAAAAGGCACGTGTGAGGCAAGGAGGGGGGAAATTCCATAGAGGAGGATGGGGACAAACAGTGACAGAGGGTACCCCTGGATTTCCTGGCCTCCCCTGAGCACCCTTGGTGGTGTTTTACCAATCTTTCACAAGTGCAAAGAGGAAAATGCTGTTACAGAACCTTTTCCTTGAATGCCAGGCTCCCCTGGGGGGGGGGCCTGGCACAGAAATGGGGCGAGGAGGGAGCTGAGTTGTGGCAGTTGTGTTGCACAGGTGGATATTTCATCCCTGAGGTATCCTCCCCCCTTTCCCCACTCCCAGCAGCCCATTGCAGGCACGGGGAGAACGGGAAAGGAAAAAAAGGAAAAAAGAAATGAAACATCTGCCCAGCACCCCTGGAATGATCCAGGCCTCGAGGGGTGGTGTGGGTGTCAGAGCTGCAAGGGACAGCGAGTCCTCCCCATTTTCATTTGTCCCTGGTGATTCCTGAGCACCTTCCCGAGGGGGTGGTGGGGAAGGGGTGTCCTGTGTGACAGGGGAGCTGGGTCAGGCCACAGTGAAATGAGAAATTTGCTCTGCAGCAGTCCAGCCAGTGTCTGGTGCATAACCCAGGACTATCGAGCTGAGCTCGTTCTGTCTTTCCCCGAATGAATTTTTCTTTTTGTTGGCAGAATTCTTTCAAGTAGGTTAATCCATGGGGGGAAATTTTCCTTACTGCAGAAGGAAGGAGTGTTGTGCAGGGGTTGGTGGCTCCTTATGAAACAGAAGCTTTGGAGCTGAGATCTGCCCCCAGCCCTGAGAGGTCCCGGGGGCTGTGCAGGAGTCATTTGATGTTCACTTGGCAGGGAATGGGAGCAGAGACTCTCCTGAAGGATCAGGGTGGAATTTAGGGTTGGATCCTTGTGCTGAAAGCCAAAGCTGATGAAGCAGAGGTTGGGTTTTTGTCTCTCAAAGCTCTGTTCTTGACAGCCTTGGAGAATTGAGGTGGGGTTGGCCGGGCTCCTGCAGGGGATGGAGTTTGTGACCAGCCTGTCCAGAGGTGGCTCTGCCCTCACCCTCCTGCTCTGGCTGTGCAACAATTGCTTCAGCTTTTGTTTTGGATTGTCTCTGCTGCTGCCAGCCACATTCCCTCAGCGACAAATCCAGTAAAAATCAGAACTCCCACAGCACCTGCTGTCTTGTGGACTCTGGCACTGACCTGGTGCCATCTCCCTGTGCTTCCATTGAGGATCCATGGCAATTTATTGGGTTTTGACTAGTGGGAGGCAATTCCTGTTCTTCAAAGAGCTCTTTATTCTCCACAGAGCCTTTAATGGAGCTGGGAGCGGTAGGGGATCATCCCAAATCCTGTGAGGCTGAGAGGAGCACACAGGGCTCATGGTTTGATGTTGGTATTTGGAGTGAATGCTGATCAAAAAGCAAAATAAAAGGCAGGGCTGTGCAGAGAACTGCTCTGAGAAATGCCAGCCAGGTGGAAATGGTTTTATCCATTCAGTTGGGACAAAAAAGGACAATGCCCCATCAGACCTGGCTGGTTTTTACTGGTCACAGGTGTTGGGGCTTTTAATGGCAACCTGTCCAAGCTTGACTGGGGCGAGGTTTTAATCTGCTTTTAATTGGTTTTGTCCTGTTCAGTCTGGTGCTCAGAGCCCTGGTGCAGCCCAGGGAGCGGCTGAGAGAGGAGAGAGGGGCTGGTGCAGCTCCTGAGTGTGCAGGGTGCAGCAGGAGCCGGGGCTGGCGGCACAGAGGGACGCGCTCAGAGATAACCAAAGAACTTCCCTGCTGAGCTGAGCCAGGTGGGGCCTTTTCCCAGCAGAAGGGGAGATGTGGCCCCTGGCAGGTGCTGCTTTCCATGGGGCAGCAGCCTCAGGAAAACACGGACAGCACTGAGTTTTCCTCCTTTTTTTTTGGTGCCCAGCCTCGTGTCTGGGCAGCTGTGAGCACCCTGGAGTTTACATCCCCCCCTCTACCCCAAAGCTCAGACTTGAGTAAGTTTTAAATTGTTTTTGCTCTGGTGTGAAATCCTGACCCCCGTAAGAAATATTCAGATGATAATATATACAAAGCAGAAAAAATAACCCCCAGACGTTACCTTGTGAAATAATACTTTTGTAAATAATATTTAATTTTTTTTAAAGAAATAATATATTTGGTGCTGTTTTCTCAGAGCCCCTCCCTGAGAGCACTTTTTTTGTTGTTGTTGTTGTTGATCCTGTTTCCTTCTGTATTTGTTGGAAAATATGTTTAAAGGGAAACAAAAAAATCCTATTTTGCGTTGTGCTCTGAAGTGGATCCGTGTTTCCTGTGGGTGTGGCAGGGGAGGGGACTCCCAGCTGCCAGGTTTGGTGGCTGGGCTGGGGACAGGGGGGTGTTTGGGCTGGGAGGGCTCCAGTTCCCCTCTGCCTTTCCCTGGAGCCCCTTTGCTCCCAGCAGGAATCCCCTGGGCTCCCCCTTTGCCCTGGTTTGTGGCATCCAGGCCTGGAATCCCCCTGGCACCAGTGCTGGCTGGAGTGAGGAGCTCTGGAGCTGCAGCCTCAGGTTTGCAGGGAGGGAGGATGGAGCTTTGAACCCAGTGCTGATTTAAACCACAAATCCGTGGATCCTGCTTTTATTTTTGAGGGGAGTTTTTTTGTTGTTGTTTTGTTGTTGTTTGTTTGTTTGTTTGTTTTAACCAGGCTGCTACATAACAAATTAGAGTAAAAGTTTACCTCTCTTGGCAGTAAAGTTCATTTATTTTGTTTTCCTTTCTGTCTTTAATCTCCCCCCTTCTCACCCTCCTGTGTTTTTATTTCACTTGGTCTCTTGTTTATCCCAAAGGGGACCAACAGCACAAAGCACTGGAATGTGTTTTGCTGAGCAAGGAGCTGTTCAAGAGCTGTTGCAGGTTCTTTAATTCTCTGGGTTTGGAGCACTTCAAACCCCACAGGAGCAAAACCAACCCTGCCTGACAAACCCCGTTGTTCTCGTGACGATCAAGTGAGGATTCTCTCTCTCTCTGTGTGCATTTTTCTGGCTGCTCTGTGAGAGTGTGTGAATCATGCATTTCACTGCACTCCCCTGCTTTGGGAGGAGCTCCCAGGTGAAGCAGCTTTGGGGTGAAGAGGGGACACCGAACACCAAGCTCAGCTCAGTGGGAAGGAGCTCTTCCCAGCGCGGGAGAGGCCTCAGAGCTCAGAAACAATCAGGTTAGACAGAGGCTTTCTGCAGAAATCCTGGTGAAAAAGAACAAGTAGAAGAGGGGAAACTAAATCATCTTGAATTCAGAAAAAAAAAAAAAATCAAAAATCAACATATTTAAATGCAAGCAGAATGGCATTGTGTAAGGTACAACCACAAATAAGCTGTTCTCATCGTTACAACTGTGTGTATCCTTTGTTTTGTTCTTCCTAAGGAAATGGGAATGCTTTCCCCACTGACAAAACTAAGGACAATATTTCCAATACCAGCCTGTCTATGGATGCTCTTGTGTTTACAAATTGTGTATATTTTTATTTCTTTGATTTTTTTTTTTTTTTTTTGCATATTCTTTCAGGTCATTTGCTTCAGTCATAAATGCAATTGTTTGTTTTCAAATAATTGGTTTTCACCTTTTCATGTATTTGTACATTGTATATAGTTCTTCAGTATTAGAGGGAGGCGTATTGTTTGTCATATTTACAATATGTGTTGGTGCTCATTTGAGAAAATAAAATTTTCAAGTACTAAAGCTGCTGGTCCAGGTTTCTGCTTTATTCTGGGCAAATCCCTGAAACCCAGGGGATTTCATCCCAAAGGGGATTTTCATCCTAATTCAGGGAATGGGAAACAGCAGCTCCTGCTGCCTCCCCCTCAGACACCTCCACAGGCAGGTGGAAGGCAGGGCTGTGTTTGGGATTCTGGGATGGGTGGATGCAATCCCTGTTCCTCCACTGCTGGAGGTGGCAGAGCCCTGTCCCTGTGCCCTCTGTCCCCGTGCCCTCTGTGCCCTGTGCTGCTGAGTGCCCTTAATTCCCCATGGGACCAAAAAAGCCACTTAACCCTGTTTGGGGACAGCCCAGGGGCTGAGCTCAGGCCACGGCCCCAGAGCTGCCCCTGAGAGGGTTCCTGGGAGGATGGAAAGGCCAGGGAAGATGGGATGGGAGCAATCCCGGGACAGTCCCTGCCGTGGGCTCAGAGCTCTTGGTTTCACCAAACCCTCAATTTGCTCCTCTTGGTCCCACACCAGCCTGGGACACTCTGGGCGTGTCCCTGAGGGACGCTGTCCTCACCTTGGGGACAGTGGCATCCCAAAAAACGTCCTGCAGGGTCCGTGTGGGCAGCTCCTGGTGCTGGGCTTGTTCTACAGCCCCGAAGGTTTTAACCCTGTGTGGAATCCCCGGGTGGGGAGGGGACCCAGAGATGTGGGGACAGTTCTTGTTCCCCATCCCAGCCCTGCAGGGCAAATCCCGCCGGGTCACCTTCCCCACGGCCACAGGACGGGCTTGGGGCAGCTCCCGGCTCCTCTCCCATCCCACCACAATGAGGGATTTTTTATTTTATTTATTTTTTTTTCAAAGGATGATCACGAAGCTAAAAATACAGCAGCGCCAGTGGCCTTTAATCCCGGCTCAAGAGCAATCTGACACTCCTGCTCTGCTTCCCAGGCGGCTTTTTGGGACGCAGGGATGCTGCCAGCTGCTGCTCCACGGCTTCACTCGATCCCTCTCCTCCTCACGGTGCCCCTGGGCTTCCCCAGCGCCTCCTTCCCCAGCGGGACCCGGCTCCGTTTCTGGCTGACAGCGAGCAGGATTTACAGTAGCGCCTCCGGGCTGCCCAACACGCCGGGGATATTTTTACCCGGCTCCAGGGCGGGGTATAAATAGAGCCCGGGCCGTTCTGTGTTGCTGACCGAGAGATGTCCCCCAGGGCACGAGGGGAATGTCACCCGAACGTGGGGGAAACGACAGAGCCCTGCTGCCGCCCCTCTCCGTGCGACCCCAAAAAACCACAGTCCTGCTCTGTTTGGGGAATCTGGGGGTGTTGGGAGCACAGACTTTGTCCAGGGATGGGCACCTTTAATTAAACCTCTCCAGGATTCAATCCCTCCGTCTGTCAGGGCACCCCGAGTCTGTGAAGGGGATCAGCCCTGTGAGGGCAGGCACTGGGGGAGATGGGAGGACAGCAGGGACAGGGGGTGACAGACTGATAGACATCACCAGCTCCACTTCTGTGGAAAACAAAAAACAAAAAAAAAAAACCAAAAAAAACCCCACACAACAAAAAAACCCAAAAACCCAAACTCATGGAGCCATTCCAGGCTGCCCTGTTATTTATGGCTCGGGATCAAGCAGCTGCTCCCGGCGGGGGCTGCCCCGCGCTGCTCCACAGGGAAAGCTCCTGCAGACGTCTGTTCCCAATGTATGGAAACTTCTGATGAGGTGAAGGGAAATGCTGGGGGGAAAAAAAAAATCGTAAAATCCTTTACCAGGGCCCGACCTCGCCCCGTGGAGCTGTGCCCCTGGGTGAAGGGCTCTGAGCGAGGCTTTGGACGCCTGACAGGAACAGCAAATGCTATAGGAGGCTTTTACAGAGCTCTGCTTCCTCGTGAAAGCCAGGCTGGTGTTTTCTTTTCCACTTGGACAAGGATTTTCCCATAATTGAGCTATTTTTATGGAGGTTTCAGACAGAAGCTGAGGCCTCTCCCAGGCGAGCCCTGGTGCTGGAGGAGCTGGAGCACGGCAGGGCTCAGCCTCTGACGCAGGTTCCCCAGCTCTGCCTTGGCTGGCAGCTGTCTCACCCTGTGCAAATGGGGGATTTGCTCCATCTCTGCCTCACGGGCATTTTTCTCTTTTGGAGTTTCCTGCCTGGAGATGAACCGTGGTGCAGATGCTGCCTGAGCCAGGGGGAAGCAGCAGAGCCATCATGGCACGGAACGGGGGCTCAGCCAAACCTCCTGCTCTGAGGACACAAAAAATGAACACCCCAGCAGCCAATATCGATTTCTGACAGACAGGGGGGCCCTTATCTCCCCCAGGGCAGCTCATCAACCCCCCAATCACTGCCGATGAGGCAAAGGGTGGGGAAACACCAGGAGGGATGGCTGAGAGGCCACTGATGCCACCAGCAGTGCCCATCACCAGCGCCTCCCCCAGCCCCAAGGTTTTGCTGGTTTCTGGAGATATTTTTGCTGGGAGGGAGCTTTTTTTGGAGTGGTGTTGCTGCTGGGATCTCAGCCGGCTTTTGCTGCTCAGTTCAGTGGGAAGGAGCCAGGTAGGAGCAGGTTTTATGGGGAGGAAATGAAGTGGCTGAAGGGTTGAGGCTGTGTTATCTTTAATTTGAGCTGGGATTTCTGCCTGGCTGCGGGATTTGAGCTGCTGTGGCTCCCTGTGCCCGGCTATGGGGGCAGCAGGAGGAGGCTGTGCTGGGGGACTGTCGATGCAAATCCTTTTGCAGGCTTGTGGAGGTGAATTTAATCTTTAGCAGCCTGGTGGGAACGAGCTCTCCCGGGCTGGGAGCTGCCAGCTCCGCTGCCGGCGCCTGGAGCCATTAGCAGGGCACTAATAATGTCCTTTATTAAATCACAGCCACGTCATCAGCTGCACTTGGGGATGTGGCTGCTTGCACGTCCCTTCCCAACCTGCCTGCTCCTCTGGGTGCTGTGGCAGGGGAGTTTTTTCCCTGGGTTTTCAGCAGCTCTTTACTCTGGGATCCATCCTAAGGAGAGGCTCTGGTTTTTCACCCAGTTCATCCCCAGGTCCTGGTGGCCTCAGATACACAGGGCTCTGTTTTTTTTGGTTCTGTTTGCTGTCAGCAGGAGAGGGTCAGTGAGCTCCTGAGTGAAATCCCTTGTGCCAAACCTGAATTTCCCCCAAGATACAAATAATTCAGCCCAAACTGGGCTCCTGTGCTCTTTGTACCTGCCTTGGACCAGGCCAGGCTTTCTTTGGGTTTAGTGAAGCTGCTTCTGTGAATCCCCATCACAACCCAGCTCTGAACTTGTGCATTCCATGCCCGAGGGTCCCAATCCAAAACTCTTTGGGAAGCAGGCAGGGCTCAAGCCTCAGGAAAACCCCACCCTTGCTGGAGCTGCTGGCAAACGGGGACAGGGCTCCTTGTGGATTAGCTGCCCACAAGCAAGAAAAGCTATTTTGAACCAGAGGCTGGGAATGTTTGAGCTAATCCCAGGTGGAAGCTGATTAAGGGCTCGTGGGGGGGGATTTGGAGCAGATCCTGGTGGCACAAGGAGCCTTGGCCACGTCCCTCCTCAGGCTCTGCCTGGCCAAACCACCCCAATCTCCAAGGAGTGAGAGGAGGTGAAGCTCAGCCCAGACATTCCCGAGGTGCTGGAGGGGATTTCTTTGCACAAACCCTTGCCAAGGTCTGTGGAGCTCAATCCTGACCTTTGGCAGCTGTTGGGTGCTGGGAAGGGGAGAGCTCTGTGCTCCTTTCCAGGCTGGTGAGCAAAGGGATCACGGGGGCACCTTCAGCTCCAGGTCACCCACAGCAGAGAGCTGGCAGTGGCTCCATCCTCTCATATCCCAGGGAAATATTTCAATTTTGGCCACCATTTTCAGGGGCTTGTAAGATTTTCTGGTGGAGATTCCCACCCTGAGCTGGGTGAGCTCTGCTCCATGCTCTAAGAGGGCAGTGGCTGTGCCAAGGAGCCAAGGGTGCAGGATTTGGGTGGGATCTCGGGGATGCACAGCCACAGCTTTCCCCAAAGGGAAGGTGCTGCAGGGCTCATTCCCATGGGTCTCTCCATTCCCCTGTGCCAGGCACAGGGATGTCACATGTGCCACAGGAGGGTGGCACAAACAGCAAATTTTGGCTCAGGTGCCTTCAAGCACTTGGAGGAGGAAATCTTAAAGGCAGCCATGGGGGATCTTCCCAAAAAGCAGAGCAAAGTCACCACGTGGGAAGAGTCCTGCAGACCAGAGCTGCAGGTTGGGCCCTCCTGAATTAAATATTTGGGGTTTATCCACCTTGCCCAGCCCCGGCCCAACAGCAGCCCCTTGTTTGAGACTCACAGAAACACGAGCCAGAAAAGAGATTCCTTGCAGCTCCTGGAACCACAGAGCTTCCTCCACACAAACCCTGAATTCTTCCCCACATCCTGCCCTGGGCAAACACTGAGCAGGACTGAGAGCAAACAGCACCAGGTGTAAACGCAGCAGCGTTTCCTCTCCAGGAAAATATTGACTTGCCTCTCTGATCACTCCTGGGCTGAAAGCACATTTGGAGCAGCTTTTAAGGAATTGCTTACTTTTCATTTTCCTTATTTTTTTTCCACATGGAGCCCCACAGCAGCAGCATTGTGGGGAAGCCTGAGGTGTTTTTAAAGACCCAGTTTCAGGTGTTTATGTGCTGCTGCACATAAATCACACCTCAAACTATGAGCCCTTGTCTGCTCACAGGCCCCTCAGTGCTTAAATTATTCCTGAGGCTGAACCCCTCCTGCCCAAGGACCCCAAAATGTCTTCCTGTTTCCTTCCATCCCCAAACCCTCCCCCAGATTTAGCTGCTGCATGGGGGAGTACCAAACCCTGAGCTTGTCCTGGGAATTAAGGGAGTTTTCCTCCCAGCACTGAGCTCTGTATGTAAATTTTTTCATGCATATATTTGCATCTATCTGATGGGGTGGGGGGGAGCTGGGAGCAAAGTTTCTGTTTGAGGATGCTCAGCCCACCCCTGCTGGGGGGATATGAGAGAAGGGAACAAATTAACACAAATTCAGTTGCTCTGATCGCTGTTTTCCTTCCCTTAAAAATGAGAGTATTGGTAAATTTTATTTTTCAGAAGTCCAGGCTGTAATGTGGGACCTCTGGTCCCTTTTCCTGCTCTTTCCCACAGTGGGGTACAGGACCAGAGCACCTCAAAATTGGCTGTAGGCAGGAACAAAGCTTGGCTGTGAGTGTGGAGCTGGGGAAGGACACACTGGGAGCTGCAGCCACGGGATTTAGGACACATTTCTGGCAGCCTGTACTGAACCCTGTGGCCTCCTGCTTGTCGTGTGTCCATTTTCCTTTGGAATGCACCCAAAAGTTGGGGAGGCAGAACTGCAGCTCTGTCCATGGACCTGAGTGGTGACATCACAATTTGTGTCTGGATTAAAGGGAAATTAAAATTAATCCTCGCAGCCCAGGGAGATCTCTGGGGTTTAGCATTTTTTCCCTGATCATTCAGTATTTTTAGCAGATTTTTTTTTTATTTTTAGTTCCTCACAGAAGCAGCAGGGATTTTGGGAACCCCCCTGGGATTTTGGGGACCCCCCCCCCCCCGAGGATTTGGGGGTGATTTCCCCCCTCTTCTCCCCCGGGTGCCAGAGAAGCTGAAGATGTCAGAGATGCTGCACTTCAGGGTGTCTGAGGATCTCTGTGGGATGGGGCAGCGCCATGGTGGGGTTTGGGGGGGTCTGGGGGTCCTGGGGGGTTTGGAGCATCCTGAGGGGGTCTCTGAGAGGTCTTTTGGTTCTGAGGGGATCCACAAACGCCTGCAGCAGTGTCCCAGCCTCTGCGCCAGCATCGAGGTACACCAAAAAACCCCCCCAGGGACCCCCAAAAAAAACCCCAGAGGCTCCACAGAAACCCCCCCAGGGACCCCCCAAAAATCCCCCCCAACAAACTCCTTAAAAACCACCCCAAAAATCTCTCCAGGGATCCCCAAAATCCCCCCCAAAAATCCCCCCAGGACCCTGCAGCGCCCCAGCCCCTGTGCCAGCACTGAGGTGCCCCAAAAAACCACCTGGGACACCCCCCCCAAAAAACCCCTCAGGGACCCCGCAAAAGCACCACAAAAACCACCCAGGGACCCCCCCCAAAATTCCCCTAAAAAACCCCCCAGGGACATCCCAAAAATTCCTCTAAAAAGCTCCCCAGGGACACCCCAAAAATTCCCCTAAAAAAGCTCCCCAGGGATACCCAAAAAATTCCCCAAAAACCACCTGGGAGCCCCCAAAAATCTCCCCCAAAATCTTCCCCAAAAACACCCCCCAGGGACCCCCCAAAATCCCCCCCCAGGGACCCCCTAAAAGCTTCCCAGGAACACCCAAAAAATCCCCTTAAAGCCCCCCAGAAAAACTCCCCAGGGAGCCCCCAAAAATCTGAAATCCAGCCCAGGGACCCCCCCAAAACCACCTGGTTTAATATTTTGTTAATCATAAAATAAAAAAATCAAAATAGATCATAAAATAAATTCTGAAAGGTGGAGTCAAGATTCTCATCTCTTCCCTCGTCCTGGGGACCCTCAAATACCACCACAATCACCAGCTTAAGCTGGTCTTGGCAGCACCAAGTAAAATTTTTAAAAAGCTTTAAAAATAGAAAAATAAAACTTAAATTAAAAATTTACTAAAATTTTAAAAAATAAAATTAAAAATAAATGAAAAACAAAATGAAAACTGTAAAGTGCTATAAAGAGAAATGCCATAAAATGCGGTAAAATTCCATAAAAGGAAGTGTCGTAAAGCGCGACTGTCGTAAAGACCGCCGTAAAGTGCGACTGTCGTAAAAGCTGCCGCAAAACAGAACTGTCGTAAAAGGTGTCGTAAAGCGCGACTGTCGTAAAAGGTGTCGTAAAGCGCGACTGTCGTAAAAGCTGCCGTAAAGCGTGACTGTCGCAAAAGCTGCCGAAAAGCGCGACTGTCGTAAAAGGTGCCGTAAAGCAGGACTGTCGCAAAACTGCCGTAAAGCAGAACTGTCGCAAAAGGTGTCGTAAAGCGCGACTGTCGTAAAAGGTGCCGTAAAGCAGAACTGTCGTAAAGGTGCCGTAAAGCGCGACTGTCGCAAAAGGTGCCGTAAAGCGCGACTGTCGCAAAACTGCCGTAAAGCAGAACTGTCGCAAAAGGTGCCGTAAAGCAGGACTGTCGCAAAACTGCCGTAAAGCAGAACTGTCGTAAAAGGTGCCGTAAAGCAGAACTGTCGTAAAAGGTGCCGTAAAGCGCGACTGTCGCAAAAGGTGCCGTAAAGCGCGACTGTCGCAAAACTGCCGTAAAGCAGAACTGTCGCAAAAGGTGCCGTAAAGCAGGACTGTCGCAAAACTGCCGTAAAGCAGAACTGTCGCAAAAGGTGCCGTAAAGCGCGACTGTCGCAAAACTGCCGTAAAGCAGAACTGTCGTAAAGGTGCCGTAAAGCAGAACTGTCGTAAAAGGTGCCGTAAAGCGCGACTGTCGCAAAAGGTGTCGTAAAGCGCGACTGTCGTAAAAGGTGCCGTAAAGCAGAACTGTCGTAAAGGTGCCGTAAAGCGCGACTGTCGCAAAAGGTGCCGTAAAGCGCGACTGTCGTAAAAGGTGCCGTAAAGCGTGACTGTCGCAAAACTGCCGTAAAGCAGAACTGTCGTAAAAGGTGCCGTAAAGCAGAACTGTCGTAAAGGTGCCGTAAAGCGCGACTGTCGCAAAAGGTGCCGTAAAGCACGACTGTCGCAAAACTGCCGTAAAGCAGAACTGTCGTAAAAGGTGCCGTAAAGCAGAACTGTCGTAAAAGGTGCCGTAAAGCGCGACTGTCGCAAAAGGTGTCGTAAAAGGTGCCGTAAAGCGCGACTGTCGCAAAAGGTGCCGTAAAGCGCGACTGTCGTAAAAGGTGCCGTAAAGCGTGACTGTCGCAAAACTGCCGTAAAGCAGAACTGTCGCAAAAGGTGCCGTAAAGCGCGACTGTCGCAAAAGGTGCCGTAAAGCAGAACTGTCGCAAAAGGTGCCGTAAAGCGTGACTGTCGTAAAAGGTGCCGTAAAGCGCGACTGTCGCAAAAGGTGCCGTAAAGCAGAACTGTCGCAAAAGCCGCCGTAAAGCGCGACTGTCGCAAAAGCCGCCGTAAAGCGCGACTGTCGCAAAAGGTGTCGTAAACCGCGGCTGTCGTAAAAGGTGCCGTAAAGCGCGACGGTCGCAAAACTGCCGTAAAGCAGAACTGACGTAAAAAGGTCAGTAAAGCGCGACTGTCGTAAAAGGTGTCGTAAAGCGCGACTGCCGCAAAGCAGCACTGCTGTAAAAGGCAGTGCCGTTCAGCCGTGTTTCCCAGGGAGCTTTGGCACGCAGTTGTTTTTAAGCACTTTATTGTATCTCCTGCCTGGCTGGGGCTGCCGCGGAGCCGGTCCCAGCCCGCAGGGCGTTACTGGAGCCGTTCGCTGCGCGGGGAACGCCCGCAGCCGCCGCCCCGCCGAGCTTCGCTCGAGCTTCGATCCCGCCCCTGCCGCCGCCAGTCTCCAACAGGCCACGCCCCCCAGCTCGCCGTCGGACCCCGCAGCTCCGGTCCCCGCAGTCGGGCTCTCTGCTGCCGCCCCGCCCTCGGTTTCACCATCCCCGCCCCTCAATCCCGCCCACCGGCGTCACCCCGGCCCCGCCCCCCGAGTCCGCCGCTTCCCCCCCCCCCGCCCCCTTTCCGACACGGCGCCGGTGCTGCTCCAAGTCCGTCCTTGTAGTGCCCCGCTGCTCCCGGCTCTGCGGTGCCGAGCCCGCCCGGCGCGGCCGCGCTGCGTCCCCAGCGCCCCCTGTGCGCGTTGCGGCGGGAAGCCCTGCCCGCTCCCCCCGGCGTTCCGGCGCACGCAGCGTACCCCGAGCTGCGCACGGGCCCCCGGCAGTGCAGCCGCCCACGGCTGACCCCGTCCCTGCCGCCGTTTCGGCGCAATCCCCCGCTCCCGGCACGGCACCGCTTGCGCTCGGACCGGGGCGCCCCGGCCCGCCCAGCCCGCCCGTGCCGGCGCCGCGGCGTCTCCACCGGTGCCCGCAGCCCCTGCAGCCCCTGCCGCCGCTCCAGCCGAGCCTCCCGGCAGCGCCGCCGCGGCCCGCGGGGCCAGCCCCTGCCCCTGCCCGCCGGCCCGGCCACCCCAGCTCCCAGCGGCTGCACGCCGCGCTCCGGCCGCCTCCACGCCGCTCCTCCCGCCACCCCGGGATCATCTCCCGCTGACGCGGCCGCTCCGCCGCCGCCCGTGCTGGCGTTCCCGTTCCTGCCGCCGCCGCTGCATGGCGGCCCGAGCCCCGCCTTCCCCAGCGCGGCCCCCCCGCTTCAGAGCTGCTGCGTGGCGCGGCTCCGCCGCCTCCTGCGACCACGGGCGCCCCGTGGTTCCCTTCCACGAGCGGAGCCGCAGCCCCGGGACCTCCCGCACCGCGTGGCCGCCATGCGCCCGCCATGATGGCGCCCTCACGCTGCCCCAGTGACGCAAGGCACGCATGCGCAGTGCTGCACGAGGCCTCGGTTTGGATTTAGCCGAGAATCTGTTTTTATTACTTTCGTTACTGTTGTCACCCGTGCTTCTGCTGCTTTAAAGAACTGGTTGAGCAACTTTCTTGGCTTCTAGGAGCTGATCTTCACCAAGGTCTAGGGCCTCTGTGCAGTGGTAAGGCAGCAAATCTTTGGGGCTTGTGAAAGCTCATGAAAACGAAGGTTTATAATCTTATTTAATATTGAAACCTCAGCCTTCAGAGATCAAAAATTGAGTGATGAGTGGTTAAATGAGGATAAACCTCTATACTGCGCTTAAAAACTGGTTGTGCATCTGGGAAGAGCAGGATGAGAATTTTTGAGGCTGCTCCGGAGGAACTCCCGGGCGTTTGAGCTGTTACTGAAATACATCCTGAGTTGCTCAAGGGGATGGGGGAAAGAAGAAGGAGAGGAAAATCAAAAATGCTGGGGGGAGAGCTAAATGCATAAATTGGCATATTTGCGCCCATTTCCATTCTTTTCATATTTCTGAATTAATTTGGTCTCCATAAAAAAATAACGGCAGCCTCAGAGGGAGCTGCAGAGCATTTCAGGCCATGGCACAGAGCAAACAGTAACTGCAGTTACATCCCGGCCTCACCCTGGCCAAAGGACGAGGTGGCTGCAATTGCTGCCCACGTGTCCTGCAGGGGAGTTAAATCTGGTTTTGCTGTGCATATTTTACAGTGAGATGAGTGAGGGTTGTAACCTCTTTGAAAACATCAGGTTGCTCAGAGCTCCATCCCACCTGGCCTCGAGCACTTCCAGGGCTGTGGCAGCCACACCTCCTCACCACCCTCACAGGTTCTTACCCCAAAAAAGTCTCAGATGGGAGCAGGTCAAGCACTCCCCTTGTGCCTGCGAGCACATGGAAGGAACAGAGTGCACAGCATCAGCTGTCAGGGAGCAAATCCAGTTCAAACACACAGTTCTTATGCTGAAGTCGTTAAATCTTTGGCTGAACTAAAAAGTCAGAGTGAAGAATGTTTTTAATATGCTCAGGAAATCCTCCACACTGGATGAGATCAGAAGACGCCATTAGTGAGGATGGACAGGGATTCTTCTCCAAACAAAGGCCAATACTGAGTAATTGCAATTCTATAAACAGAGAATCCCTTCAAAAACTCAGTGGCTGCCCCCGCAGCCAGGGAAGCATCAAACCCCTTTTTGGGGTTTAATGTGAAGGTAGATGGATGGAAAATAATTAGGTGCCTTAACAGTTCCAAGCTTATTTTTCCAATCCACATTGTCCTTGAGCCATTATATATTTAAGGGGTTTGCTCTGCACTAATGGGAATGGAATTGCCAAATTCCATCCTCACTTGGGGATCAGCCTTCTCCAGCTTTGTTCTTGGGAATTAAAGGACAGAGACCAGACTTTTTTTTTTTCTCTGAATATGCTCACTTTTATTTTTCACAAGGCTAAAAAGCTGTTTGTTTTATGGATTAGATTTTTTCCTGACATCAAATTGCTGAGGAAAAAACCATCAAAAACTGTAACTTAATCCAATAACTAAGAGAGTTAGCGTGGGGTTTTATTAGCTCCCAACAGCTGAGGAGCATCTGAGGGGTGCTCAAACATCACTTAACCCTCAGAACATCATTAACCATGAGGGTTTTGATAATAATTTTATGGGGAGCAAAGAGGTGGGCCAATTGATTCACCAACCCATGAATTTCCGTCTCCAAGTGCCTTCCCAGATTAGCTGTTAGTCACCCTGCAATACGTCTCCTTCATTTAATGTTGAGTTATAAATCCCAGCCTCCAATTAAAGGAACTGGGCTAGCAGTCATCATTTGCTAGTAATGGACTCAAGCTGCAAAATTTGGCTTCAAAGCTCAGAGCTGTGTGGATTTAGGGTTTTAGCTCGCCCGTTATAGAAATAAGGAACAGATGGGATTTGCAGGCCTGCTTCAGACTCCTCATCAGGTCAGTGTTGTTAAATCAAATCAGATTTTCAGCCCGATCCATTCCTCCCTGCTGCACTGATGGCACACAAAGTGTCCCCAGGGATGGAATCCTTAGAGCACTGGGTGTGTGTTCTGGATATCCTGGAAAAGAAATATCACCACTGGTTCTGCAAGTGCTGTGCAGTTAAAGGCAATTGGGAACATTTGTAGTCAATGCCAGCCAGGTCCTCAGCATGCATTTATATATCAAAGTTCTCATTTTTTTAGAAGTCTGCAGCTGAGAACTGTACCATATTTCTTTTTCATCTATTAAGGGTTCTATGAGACACATGGAAGGGATGGGGTTGAGATATTCTTAGCAATTTAACACAGCCAGATCATCTTGCCTCAATTTGTCGTAGATTCCACTCCTCAGGGCAGACCTGGCAGAATGATTCCTCAGGGATGTTTCCAAGGGAAATGGTGCCTTCCTCCTCTATCCAAACCGAGCCTGGGTATCTTCCCTTTGGAAGCATCACTTCAGCTGAACAAATTATTAAATTTAGTAGTGAAAGAACAGGCTCAAACTGCATTTTGCTGAAGGTGATATCGGAGTATCTCATGGTCCTGTCTGGTTTTTAACCTAAGTATCATTTAAAATGGGGCTGTTCAGCATCTCAGAGCTTGTGGTGGTGTGGAACTGTCTGTGGTTTGCTCTTGTGTGCCACTCATCAGGAATTCCTTGGAAAGGAGAATTTCCTGAAAGGCTTTCACTCCTTCCTGATGACTTGTGGAGATGGTTTTAGCTTGGAAAAGGGATTTATAAAAGCCAAAGGCTTGCAGACAGGCGTTGCCTCAAACAACGCTGCACCCCAGAGATTGCCAAATCCGAATCGTGGGCAAAATAAAGAGCTGCTGTTCCCAGGCTGCCTGCGCAGCCACCCTGCTGCTTTTGCCAGGGATGCACAGAACTGGAGGATCTGATAAGAAAACACTTTCATGTTGCTTGAAGTTCAGCGGCAGCCCAGCAGAGACAAGGGCAGTGCCTGGGGACAGGCAGCCACGGCGCTGCTGAGGGAATGAAGAGTGAAGGAGGGCAAATGTTCAGTCTGGAAAGGCTTCCAGCCTAATGTAGGATTAGTGGGAAGAAAATGGACTGCACATTAAAATTCATGAAGGAGTACGTTTTAAGATCCATGAATTACAGAGCCACAATGATGCAGGAGCGGGATTTGGGTTTGTTTTTGTTTTTTCCAGAGCTGGTGGAAGAAGTGAAGTCATTAGCAGGACGTGTGTGGCTGCCCCGTGCTCTGCCCTCCTTGCTGGATGTTGTGGACACACAGAGCTGATGATACCGAAAGGTTCAACATGGGGACAAGAGGAAATGGGAGAGGTTGTGGATTCCCAGATAAAATATGAGGGGGGTTTTGTGCTCTGACAGGCTCTGTCCTTGTCCCTGGTAAGAAGTTTTGGTAGTTGTTTGGTCTGGACAGATCTCTGAAGTCTGGGGGATGTGGCACTTGGGTATCTGTCACTCTGGACACCCTGTGACTCCTGGAACCTTGGTCAAGTCACTTGATCTCCCAGAGCTCAGCCCTCCCCTCCAAAATGAGGGTGTAAGGGATGAGTTCCTTCCTGGGAGGTGTGACAGCATCTGTGGTAAGGGGAAGGAGAGTTCAATCTGCTTTTTTATCCTTAATTAAGCCACATGAGCCTCAGGTCCTTCCAAACAAGGCTGTGGAAGGAAATCTCAGGTGAGCCTGGAACTACAGTGTGTGGTGAGGGTCATGGGAAGGGGGAGGAAGGCAACCCCCTGCTCATCAACCTCCAGGTTTTTGTTATCCAGGAGAGCACCAAGGAGATCTGGCTTTTCTTAATGACTTAGCAAGAGAAAAGCTCATGCCAGGGGTTAATTCTTCATCCTGCTGTTCCCCTCCACGAGGACAGAGGCTGGGAAGTCAGCTGCTGTTATTTCATGGTCTTAATATAGAACAAAAGAGTAGTATTTTGTCCTAGATTTAACAGCTGGAGAAATAAAACTACTTTGGGTGGTAGGAGATGCTGTCATGTGTAAGAGGGCATTTCCAGGGCAGTTTAGGATATCAGCTCATTCTGCAGTCACAGAAATATATTTAAATCACAGCCATGGATGCACTCTAATGGGAATGGAGGGCCTAAGTGAATTATTGATTGTTTTGCACATTTGATAAGGAAGTCAGAAGAGGAAGGATGCCTAATATACAGAAATAGATTGGAAGCCTCCCATGGGTTGAAACAGAAGTGCAAGCGTGAGAAGGTCTTAAAATAGCCAAGAGCTTTCACTGCTGCAGGTACAAAAGGCCTTGAATCAGTGGAATGCTTCAGGTGGAGATCCAGGGGGATGGATCTGCTCCCTGCCTCCTGGATTTTTTTCCCTGCTTGCTCTCAGTGTATGTGCTAAGTGCCCATAAGCTGCCTCCCTTCATCTCCTTCGGTAAGCGTGGGAAGAAAATGTTCCAATTTACCATGAAAAATCTCAGACACCATTTAGAGATTTAGGTATTCTCCAGTCTGCCCTGCCCCAGTCTCCAGGGAGACTGTTCCCATGCCATTCTGCATTTATGTTTCTGCACAGATAATTTCGCTGATCCAAGGGCTGCTTGGAGGATTGCTGGGGGAGCTTTTTTTAAACCACAGACACAGCGTAGTGGCTTTGTACGAGCGTCACTGAATTGTTTCCAACATTCAGCTCCTCACCTGTCTGGATGGTGTGTGAGGGCTGACAGACAGATGGATGGACAGCCTGTGCTCTGTGTGAGAATGCAAACAGCTGAGCCAAAGCTTAATCCTCTCCCCAGCCCGTGACCTTTTTATTCAGGCTTGCACCTGGCAGAAGCAGCAATCATTCATGGATGTGGCCTCGGAAACAGCTGCAGATCTGACACTGGAGTTAAATTTAAAAAGGGTGAAGCAGGCAGACGTGTGAGGGGGGTAAATCAACAAAATCAAAATCACTTCCTAGACCAACTTTAAAGAGAAAAAAGGGCTTTGAGAACATCAGTCGAGGCCTGCAGTGAGTACACCAGGTCTCTTCTGCTGAATACAATGATGTTTGTGCAGAAGGGTTTGCAGAACTGGGGCACAGAGACCTGAGAGTGTGACTGTGACTCACTGCAGGTCCATGAGCAGACACAGCTCCAGAGCAGCTGGGAGGGGAATGGGATCATCCTGGGGAATGGGATCATCCTGGGGGGAGCTGGGCAGGGCTGTGAGGCCACCAACAAGAGGATGAGCAGTTGCTGTGGCAGTTCTGTCACCCTTTGTGCCATGGCTCGCTCAGACCTGGCTCAGGAGCTCCTCAATGCCACAGCTGAGAGGGGCTCTCAGCACAGAACTGCAAATCCCTTTCCAGCACAAAAATATTTAATTCCACCAGAGCAATTCCCAGCTTGGATCTGGCTGGACACTGCCCACCTGCAGAACAAACCAAGTGAAAGCAGTGCAGGTTCCTGCCAGTGCTGTGTTTCCTGCAGCCTGTTTTTAGCAGAAACCTGGGAATGCAGTTAGGAAAATAACCTGGCTGTCCTGGCAGAAGGCTGCACAGTAGGAATTGCTGTTTTCCATGGAGCTAAACACAAGGAAAATATATTCATGGTAGGGGAGAAAGGCTAAATGTCTGATTGTGTCTTCAAAAAGAAGCAATTTTTAACAAGCGGAGCAAGATTTGCACTAAAACTTGTCAATTTGTAAATGTTTGGTAGCAAGGCACTGCAAGACAGCAGATGGAGGTGTGAAAGGGGTTTGGGTTTTTTTCCTGTCTAACACCTCCTTTTTCCAGCATTCTTCCTCTGTTTTAAGAATAACACTTCTTCAATAATGACTCACAGCCAGTGCCACAAAAATCCTGGCTGTCAGAAAAACTGCTGGGTGTCTGACAGGAGTGCAGCTTGCAGGGAACATTGGTTTCCTCTGTCTCTGCTGAAATCACAGCTCGGGGATTGTTCTGCTACAAAGTGGCCCTACTTAGAGATTCCAGGCACAAGGCAATTACCTGTCTTTCCTTGGATGTAATTAATAGATGTGGTTTTCTTCGCAGGCACGTGGAATGGACCACATTGTCCAGAGCTAGGAGATGAAAATTCCCCAGGAAATCAGGCTTCTCTCCTGGGAAAGATGGATAAACCCCACGGTGTACCAGCAGGGGCTGGAATATTCCCCACATCCTGCTAGATCTCTGCTAATCAGAAAAGAAAAGAGATCCTCTGCTCAGAAGGGAATAAAGACATCCTGAGGGATAATCCAGCAGAGCCCCAGCCCTCTGCCACCTCGCAGAATTTGCAGTTCTGTGGGGAGCTAAACCTCAGGAAAAAGAGAAATTTTAGTCTTCCTGGATGACCTGAAGGTAACAATGCTGCCCTGTGCAAAACAGTTACTGCCAGAGCAGCTGCAGGGATGGGAGCTGCAGGGATTTCTCAGTTATTGGAGCAGGGAATTGTGCTGGGATTCCTGGGTTCTTCCCCCAGCTCTGCCTTTGATTTGTGGTGTGGGTAGACCCCTTAATTTGTTTCTGTTTTCCCCATCTGTGAAACTGAGATAAGATCACAGGGGAATTGTAAAGTGTGCTTCATTAATTTTTATTAGACAGGGGGAAATCCTTAAATGAATGGCACTGTATTCCAGGAGGACAAAGTTCAAGACTGCAAAGGGGTTGATTAAAACCAAATCTACTATTCCCAGGCTGGGAGGACAGAAAAAAAAAAAAAAAAAAAGAAAAAATCGAGAATTGAAAAACCTTACCTAGCCCTGTGTCTGCCAAAAGAAAGATGTGATTTAAATAAAATCATGCAGACTGCAAGTGTCTCTGCATAAATGTATGCCTATTAAAACCATTAAATATTTCTTGGCAAACACACACCAAAAAGTGAAATAAGGGCGTGTGTGCAGTTTCAAATGTGTATATGATCACCATTAACTGTAAATTACCAGAGGCAACATGACATAAGTAAATGGTGATTCAATAAATTTGATATTTTCCATAAAGGAGTGTACCAACATAGAGTGTATTGGCACATGCCACTATTTTTTTGTCAGATTGTCACAAACCCAGCTTACTGTGCGATTTTACAATGCCTGCTTGTTGGCAGACTAAACAATTACATGTAGGTTAGACAAAGCAAACTGGTGGAACTGATGGAATATTTTCCAAGCCTCAGGGTGCACGTTCCTTGTGGGGAAATATTTCTCCCATTGTGCCAGAGGCAAAAATTGAGGGAATTTGGGATAACCAGACTCAGTGGGTGGCCTGAATTTGCTCCTGGTGTGACACCACATTTACTGTGTGCTTCTTTTCACTGAGAGAGCCCAACAGAGGGTGAAACAACAGCGTGCGAGGGGGGAAAGCAGTGAGCTCCGGGCAAAATTCACCACCAAAAATCGCATTTTGGGGAAGGCAGGGGAGCTGGACTGCAGCTGGTGTGTGTTCAGTGTTCTGTGCTTGCCCCCTTCAGGCCTGCTGGGAACTGACAGATGGAGCTGCAGCGCCTTCATTTGTTCATCACAGCGAGTTTTGGGGTTATTAATGTCCTTAAAAATCACATTTGTTCCCCAGAGCACAACAAGGCGATACCTGCACGTACCAGAGGGACACGGATTATTTATTTCAGCCTTGCCAAGCCTGGGTGAGCCTCACAGAGCAGGCACCCCAACCATCAAAACTTTTTACTGTCTCCACGTTTTAGCACACAAAGGATTTAGTGTTCATTTGCCACCAGTCACACAGTCCACTTGTTAATTAGTATTCTATCTTCTACCGGTTAATGATTTGCTTCTGACGCTAATTAGTGCCGTGCTGAGTCTTTCTCTTTGGGGTCAGGGGGTTTCTTGGGTCGGTGGTCACAGAATTACCAGAATTACCTTTTACCCACTTGGAGCTGGGTTGGGTTTATCACTTTCTTCCAGTTCTGCCAGATGTCCCCTAAATTCTGCATTCTTTGTTTCCATTACCAAGGGTATCCTTTTTTTTTTAAACAGCTTTGTTACGCTGCCCCTAAGTCTGAGATCATTGGAGCATGTCCAGCCCTAAACTTTTAAAATTCTAACAAGTAATTTGTTTTTTCCTAACACATCACTTAGAGCTTGTTGGCTACTCTCTGTTTCAGAGATTGAATCTCATTTCTTGTTGATTAGGCTTGAAAGTATAAAAAGATCAAACATGAAAGAACTTTTTCTCTGTCAAGGAAGAGGTTTTGGTGAAGCAGGTTTGTTGATCAATATTTTACTGTTTTCTACATGCCTACAATTGTGTTTTGTTCAATATGGTGTAAGAGCCTAATGTAACACAGTATGACACCTAGCTGACCTATGGAAAGAGAGTATTACTTTAATGCAACACAATATGACACTTAGCTGACCTATGAAAAGAGAATATTACTCTGATTTATAACAGAATTCGAGATGGTTTCTTGTCCCTTAGACTTTAGAACGTGTTTTCCTTATCAGGGTCGTTCCATCAGGACATTTACATGTGGACTCAAGGCTCAAGTTTTGTCACGACACAAATCTGAGCAGCCTGGTCTGGCGGCAGTTCTCCCCGCCCACTGATTTCGAGCTCCTTCCAACCCTTCGCACTTTGTAATTTGCTGATTTTTATAATTTTTTTGAGCAATTCCGTGACTCTCAGACGCCGTGAGGGTCTGAGGGGAGGAGCAGGGGGCGTGGCCTGAGGAAGAGGCGGGAAGCTGCGTGGGAGGCGTGGCTTAACGGGGAGGCGGGGAACTGTGGGGGGCGTGGCGCGCGTGCGCAAGGCGGGGGGCGCGCACGGGGGGATTCCCGCCGGGCGCGCGCGTTGGGCGGGGCCTGGGGTGAGGCCCAGGTGGGCCCAGGTGAGCCCCGGGAGCCGCCATGGACGGGCCCGCCCTGCCCATCCGCCGCTCCCGCCGAGAGCTGGTGGAGGCCGTGCGGGAGCGGCCCTTCCTCATCGTCACCGGCGAGACGGGCAGCGGTAAAAGCACGCAGCTGCCCAGGTACCTCTACGAGGCAGGTAACGGACCTCCCCTCCCCTCCCCGCGGATGTGGGGCACGAACACCGATAAACTCATCTGGTTGTGCCCCTGTCCCCTCACGGGTGCCGCAGCTTCGGGCTGGGATGTGCTGAGAGGAGGTGGCTCGGTTAAACCTTTTAAATAAATACAAAAACCCAAACTGTGTTGTGTTAGAAAGTAATGCTGTAGTAATTCTCTCAAGTAGCGCGTTCAATATAGTTTTAGGTTATCATAAAATGTTAAAATAGAAACTGTGCTATGTGTCATGGTTTGACACGTATTTGAAAAAATATTTCAATTTCAGCACTGATTAGTTTGATCACAAACTCCCCAAAAACTCACTTCCTTTTCAAACCAGGACACTCTCTAAGATACTTTTTTAAAGAAAGGACTCGCAGCAAGATAGCAGCCAAATCTTTCAGAGAAAAAGAATTTATTGCCCCATTATCAGGAGAAATGAACTTCTTCCTGCCTTGCTCAGGCCTGAAGGCGCTGTCAGGATTCAGAGGAAGAAGTTGACACTGCCCAGACAGAATCCTGTGTTTGAATGGAATTTATGCATCATGTATGAGCTGTATGAATATACAACAGGCTGCTGTTTTTAAGGGTTAATCCTCTGTTAACGTGGGGCCTTTTTCAGGCTTATTTTGCCCAGAAAGAGGTGCCAGGACACCTGTAACTCTTTGTTTCTATTGTCTCATATTGTCCTAACTTAAATTGTCCAGATTCTTATCACTCTAATCGTATTACTATTTTTACAACCATTTTATTACTGTTAAACTTTTAAAATTTATTACTACGAAACCTCTAAATCGTTAAAAACCTTCTGTGTCCCCCCCAGGGCTGGCCAAGCACGGAGCCATCGGCGTCACCCAGCCCCGGCGCGTGGCCACCGTGTCGGTGGCACAGAGGGTGGCCGAGGAGATGGGCTGTGCCCTGGGGGCCCTCGTGGGCTACCAGGTGCGCTTCGACGACTGCACCTGCGAGGTGGGGACCTGGGGGCTGTCCTTGGGGTGTGCCAGGGTCACCCAGGGACCTGGGGGCTGTCCTGGGGGTGTGCCAGGGTCACCCAGGGACCTGGAGACTGTCCTGGGGGTGTGCCAGGGTCACCCAGAGGGCTGGGGGGTGTCCTGGGGGTGTGCCAGGGTCACCCAGGGTCCTGGGGGCTGTCCTGGGGGTGTGCCAGGGTCACCCAGGGACCTGGGGCCTGTCCTGGGGGTGTGCCAGGGTCACCCAGGGTCCTGGGGGCTGTCCCAGGGCTTTGGGAAGGGGCTGTCCCAGCTGTTGGTGTCCCCTGGCTCATTTGAGGCAGGTTTTTGGGCACTTTGCAGGTGAAACGTTGCCAAGCATGAGCACAATGAGAATTATTTTAGGTGTGAAATCCTCCATCATTACATGGGCCAGGCCCTTAGATATCTTCTAAGGAAAATCCTTGTGGTGCCCTGGGGGTGTGCCAGGGTCACCCAGAGGGCTGGGGGGTGTCCCAGAGATTTGGGAAGGGGCTGTCCCACCTGTTTGTGTCCCCTGGCTCATTTGAGGGAGTTTTTTGGGCCCCTTGCAGGTGAAACATTGCCAGGCACCTGTGCTGCTGTACGTGCGCACAATAAGAATTATTTGAGCTGTAAAATCCTACATCAATGCATGGGTCAGGCCCTTAAATATTTCCTTTAATATTTTAAGGAAAATCCTTGTGGTGCCCTGGGGGTGTGCCAGGGTCGCCCAGGGCCCTGGGGGCTGTCCCAGCTGTTGGTGTCCCCTTGTGGGAATCCATAAAATCAGAACGTTTTGGGAAAGCTGCAAAAGGCAGGCCTCAGAGACAGCAGAACTGTGGTTAGAGCTAAGCAGTAGCCATGAGATTGGTCAGCAGAAAAATGATGTAAAATGTAGAAAAGCAAAGACAAATAGAACAATGGTCTGTGTATTAATGCTTGTCTAGAATAACTCCCTAAGCTACAGAAGGGTTTATCTAGCAAGATATTAGGAAGTTTTAAGCTTAATAATGGATCTCTGTGCGTTGTGTTTTAAGGCTTAGTAGGTATTGTGTTTGAAATAAGCAAGCATTGACTCATTTGAGGGAGTTTTTTGGGCCCCTTGCAGGTGAAACATTGCCAAGCACCCCCTGTGCTGCTGTGCATGAGCAGAATGAGAATTATTTTAGCTGTAAAATCCTACATCAATGCGTGGGTCAGGCCCTTAAGTATCTTTTAAGGAAAATCCCTGTGGTGTGCTGGACAAATGTGTAGAAATGTTTGGTTTGAGATGAGAAGCCAGGCTGGCAGGTGACTGTGTGACTGCTCCTTGCAGGACACTGCAAGGCTGGCAGGTGAGTGTGTGACTCTCCTTGCAGGACACTGCCATCAGGTACATGACTGACGGGTGCCTGCTGAGGCACATCCTGGCTGACCCCCTGCTCAGCAAGTACAGCGTCATCATCTTGGATGAAGCCCACGAGAGGAGCCTCAGCACTGTGAGTGTCACCTCAGAGCTGCTTTTTGGGTCACTGGTTCTCCTTTTCTGTGCTCTGTCTATCCCTTCCTTCCACTTCAGCACGATCCCCAGGAGATTTGATTGACTTTCCCTGCATCTGCTTTGTCCTTTTGCTGCTTTGTTCAGTCCACGCTGCACAAATTGAAAATAAGATGTATCCTCTAATAGTGTTGGAGTTTTTGTAGTTGTTGCATTCAAATGCAGTTAAAACTTTGCTGGCTGTTGAATGCTCTCCTAAAATTTCCAGGAGTTTGAAGGCAGAACACAGACTTTCTAGAATACTAATTTAAAAAACAAACCCCCACAAAATACACCAAAAAAAGCCAAAACACATCTCTTGCCCTAAGGCCCAATGTTTTTTAGGGTGTGTATGTGACTGTGCAAAGAGATTATGGCTGTTGGGTCCATGGAAACATCTGGACTTGAGTCCCAAAAGCTTTCAGAGGTCACCTTGTCCCTTCTGTGGCCAGCAAAGGGACATTGAGGTCACTGAGACCCCAGGAGATTGTGCTGTGTGTCAGACAACCTCCTGCTCCAGCAAACCATCTCCCTGTCCAGCTGGAAAAAGAGAAAATGGTCTCCTGAATCCCAGTTTGCCCTCAGGCATCTGAGGGAATTGCAAATAACTGAGCTGAAGTGGTGGAAGGAGCAGATTTGTAATTCAGAGCAGCGCAGAGGAAAAGAAACTTGCTGAGGTCGTAGCAATAAATAAAACCAAGGAAGGGTGCATACACAGTCAGGGGACACAGGCTGGAAAATGGGATGAAAAATGGGGCTGAGGTAACTTCTCACAAATGACTTGACCAAGAGAGTATAAAAATGAAAAACAAAGGGGTTTGAGTTACACTGGTGCTGTGAGGAGAGCTGGTAAAAAAATCATTAAACTCTAGAAACCAAAATGTCCAGGGCAAATGTGTGTTTTCTTCAGGGTGCTTAGGCCTGGCATATGTGATTTTCACTCTATCAATGGGACAAAATCATCAAACTTCCAAGTTTGTCAGGCTCTTCTAACAAAACCAGGCTATGAAAATCAACTATTTTAATATAGAAATAAGAATAATAATAAGAAAATTTCTGGTTTTCTGCCAGGATATTTTATTTGGTTTGCTGAAGAAGCTGTTCCTGCAGGAGAAGCCAGCAGGCAGGAGGACAGACATGAAGGTGGTGGTGATGTCAGCCACCCTGGAGGTGGAGAAGCTCTCAGAATTCTTTGGGCACTGCTCAGTGCTGCACATTCCAGGCAGAAGTTACCCTGTCAAGGAGATATTCTGCAACCTGCTGAGCCCCAGGGATGTGGGCAGCTCTGCCTATGTCACAGAGGTTTGTTTTCTCTGGGTTTTGGGGTGATTTTCAGCTGGGGGAGGCCACAGGAATGAGCTGCTGTGTTGTGTTCTCAGCATCTCTGCAGGAAACAGGGGAGGATCAGTTGGGATGGTGAGTCCTAGCAAGAATGAAATGGGATTTCAACTGATTTTTGGCTTGTTTGTTGTTTGTTCCAGGCTGTGAAGGTTGCCTTGGATGTTCACTTAAATGAAGCAGAAGGTGACATCCTGGTTTTCCTCACAGGTGAGAGTTTTCCTGGGTGAATTATTTTAGCTGTAAAATCCTCCATCAATGCATGGGCCAGGCCCATATCTAATATTAATATCTAATAAAAAGATATCTCATCTTTTAAGGCAAATCCTTGGTGGGAGGCCCTGTGGAAAGGCTGGATGTCACCTCCCAAGCCCTGTGGAAAGGCTGGATGTCACCTCCCAAACCCCCTCTCATTAATTCCTCGTTTTAATGATTTTGGCATATTGCATATTGACAAAGCAATTTTTTTAAAGGTGTTGCAAACCAGGAATGCAGAGCTGTAGCTAATGAGGTGACTTAAATGCTCTTGTGTGTCTTTTAGGGCAGAATGAGATAGAAAGAGCTTGTGATCTGCTTTTCAAGAGAGCAGAGTCCATCGATTACCGGTACGAGGTGCACGACCGGGCTGTGGAGGGGCTCCTCATCCTGCCCCTCTATGGCTCCATGTCCACAGGTCAGAGCCAAAATCTCACTTCACCACAGCAATCTGAGCTGCAGATTGTTACAAACATCATCCTCATCAGATTGTCTGTTTGGGCTGGGAAAAGGGTGGTAACGAACCCCTTTGGGGTGGGGTTTTATTGTGGTCATCATAAACTAAATCAAACTTCAGCCTTCTCTGCTTGAGCCTCCAGTCAAAATCCAGATCCACTGGATATTCAAGACCAATTTTATGTAATTATTTTCTGTCATTTTAGATCAACAGAAAAGGATATTTTTGCCAGCTCCCAGAGGCATCAGAAAATGTGTGGTCTCCACGAACATTGCTGCAACATCTCTGACCATTGAAGGAGTCAGGTATTGATTTCTGTCTCTCATAATAGAGGGAATAATTCAGAAAGGTGTGGGGTTGAAAAAACACATTGATTCTGCAACTATTGCCCTTTTTTGGGTACATAGTAAGAAAACCATTGATATTATTATAGTCTTAGAAGTCACCAATATTTTTGAATCTATTTTGAAATCAAATCTACTAAATAACCAGGGTCTAGGTAGAATTAACGTGGTTTTTTAATGAAATCCAGGTGTCAGTTCCCTGCTGAGCCCTCTGTTTTTTATCTCCCTGGATTGTTTTTTTCAGGTATGTGGTGGACAGCGGCTTTGTGAAGCAGCTGAACCACAATCCCCGAGTGGGTTTGGACATCCTGGAGGTTGTTCCCATCTCAAAGTAAGTGAAAAATGTCACTCACGTGCTGTTTCTGGGAGCTGCTCTGGCAATAATGCTCTGTGTTAAAAAACATGAATAAAAAGATGGGCAGGAACCTTGAAGCCCCATGATTTAAAACCACTTTAAGGTTTAAAAACCACTTTAAGGTTTAAAAACCATTGTAAGGTTTAAAATCACTTAAGGGTTTAAAAACCACTTTACAGTTTGAAACCACTTTAAGATTTAAAAACACTTTAAGTTTTGAAACCACTTTACGGTTTAAAACCATTTTAAGATTTAAAGCCATTTTAAGGTTTAAAAATCACTTTAATTAGTTTTAATTAACCAATTTAAAACCAAGTAAAAAGTGGCTCAGGATATACAACTTGCTAAAAGTTACAGATATTTAGGAGGAATTGGCGTTGTCTGAGGTTTGAGCCGTGCTGGCTGAATATGACAGCATCCAAAAAATGCACAAAAATTCTTCTTTATTTCTTGCAATTTCTGGATTTTCAGCTGCTGTGTAGGAATACCTGTTCCATCTGTACAGAATGCTTGTGTGGGTGGTACCAGAAGGGATGAAAGGTTTGAATATTGGGTTTTTTTGGGGCAGGAGTGAAGCCAAGCAGCGAGCCGCGCGCGCCGGCCGGACGTTGGCAGGGAAGAGTTTTGGGTTGTACAGCAGGGAGTTCTGGGAGCAGTGCATGCCCCAGAACACCTAACCAATTTCAAATCAAGTGAAAAGTGGTTCAGGATATACAATTTCCTAAAAGTTACAGATACTTAGGAGGAATTGGCATTGTCTGAGCAGTGCTGGCTGAATACGACAACATCCAAAAAATGCACAGAAACTCTTCTTTATTTCTTGCACAGCTGGATTTTTCAGCTGCTGTGCAGGAATACCTCTTCCATCTGTAAAAAGAAACATTTTTTTGCTTGTTTAGATGGTACCAGAAGGGATGAGAGGTTTCAATGTTGATTTTTTTGGGCAGGAGCGAAGCCAAGCAGCGAGCCGGGCGCGCCGGCCGGACGTCGGCGGGGAAGAGTTTTGGGTTGTACAGCAGGGAGTTCTGGGAGCAGTGCATGCCCCAGCACACCGTGCCAGAGATCAGAAGGACCAGCCTGACATCTGTGATCCTCACCTTGAAATGCCTTTCCGTGCATGATGTCATCAGGTGAGCTCCCTGCAGGGGGATTATCCCGCTCCAGGAGGGGCAGGGGCAGGATTAGGGCCCCAGCCAAGTGGGACACTTCAATCAGCTTTGCTGCTGCTCTCCTCTGCATTCCAGCCTGGATCCCCAGCTCCAGGATCCTTTTAAAATCCTTAAAATACTGGGGTTTACACATTTAAATCCTTAAAAATACTGTGTTTTATACTCTAAAAGTTTCATCTCTCTGGAATTTTATAGTTTTAAGACCATAGAAGAGTAGAAAATGCAGTTTAGTGTGTGCCATGCTGGGATTTATCATCAGAAATTCCTCAGCTGGAGGTTGTACAGGAACACACAGAAGATTATTATTATTATGACTTATTATTGGTTAGAAGACATGCATTGGGGAGGTTTAAAAATGATTTTCATAAATATTTAGAAATTTAAAATTAATAAAATAATTTTTAAAATTTAAAATGATAAAATTTATTAAAATAAATTTTTAAATATTTTAAAATATTCTTATAAGTGTGAAAATAACAAATCTACTTCATTTTTAACCCTAGGTTTCCCTATTTGGACCCTCCTGAGGAAAGACACATTTTGGAAGCTCTGAAGGAACTTTACCAGTGCAATGCTATTGACAGGTAAAAACCAAAAGGTTTCACTACAACAATTTCAAATCTAAGGCTTAAATTGATGTGTTGGGTGGACTAAAGGACACTCCTCAGCAGCAGAATGTGTTTCCTGATTTAACCTCCAGGAAGTTTACTGGGGTTTAATAGACTGTCTGCAAAACCAGGGATGGAGCAGGGTTTGGGGTTTGGGAGATAAAAATCAGGTCCTGCACATTGTCCTGGAGTTCCTGAGTGACCTCAGCTCTGGATCCCAGACTGTTGTGGCTCAGGAGCTCAGGCTCTGCCTGGGAGCTCCATCCAAGGGCTCAAGGCAGGACGTGAGATCTTATCCTAAACTTCCAGGAATTCTTCTTGGAAATAATGAAAAAAAACAAACCCAAAGCTGGCTGTGCCTGCCACGGAGCAGACACGGGCAAGCTGGAGAAATGTGGATTATTTTATTGCTGATGACACTTCTCCATGTCCCCAGCACCTGTGTATCTTTCCTGTACGTATATATTTATAAAAATATAGATAACTTTTTATCTCTCCTGTCAGGAGAGGCCATGTGACCAGACTGGGAGAATTCCTGGTGCAGTTTCCCCTCCCTCCCAACCTGTCCTGTGCTGTGATCAAAGCTGCTTCCCTGGGCTGTGAGGATCTCCTGCTTCCCATTGCAGCCATGCTGTCTGTGGAAAACGTCTTCATCCGACCAGGTGGGAGCTCCTCTTCCTTTGGTTCTGCCTCCCTCTCCCAAGGGGAGTGGGTTGTGCTCGAGGAGAAATCAAACTCTGAGTGTTTAAAACCTGAGAGAACACTGGAAATGTTGCATATTCCCCATTTGATGAGGGTGAATTCCCACTAAACTCACAGATCCACTGGTTTTTATCTTTATTTTAAGATCTTGCTCCTGTGGCAGTGGGAAAAAGCTGAGCTCAGTAGATTAGAGGGTGCTGTGGTGGGTGGGTTCAACACTCTTGTTTTTCCTCTCTTGATCCCTGTGAGCTGTTTGTTTATTCCTTTATCTTTCCCATGTCAGCCTCTGGATGGGTTGTGAGTGAGAAATACTTGCTTAGAGACTGGAATTCTTCATCCCTGGTGCTGACTGATGAGATGAATCATAGATTTAATAGCATCTATGTGCTCTTGTTCAGCAATAGTGGAAGGAGGAACAGCTGTAAATGCAGCTGTAGAAGGAGAGACAAATCTAAAAATAGCAAGAATAGAGAGCCAAAGCTGCCAAAAACAAACAGAAAATTAGGTAGTGATAAACAAAAATGACTTTAAATGAGATATAACTTATTCCTCAGGTGATCCTCAGAAGCAAAAGGAGGCTGAGCTTCAACACCATGAACTTGCCTCACAAGTGGGAGGATGCAATGACTTTGCAACCCTCTTAAATATTTTTGAACAGTGCAAAGCAAGGTATGAAATTCTCCTTTACACTAAGTGGTTTGGCATTGCTCATAACTCCCAGTTTTCAGGTGTGCTGCAGTTACACATCTATGTGCTCATTCCTAATTTCAGGTTTATTTCTTGTTGTGATCTGTAATTTCCATCCAGACACTTTTTATTTAACCCCACAAAGTATCTCCCTGTGTAGGTTGCTGCCTTTGTATGACCATAACAATAAAATAGAGGCAAGATTCTTTGCAAGCAGCTGACAAAGGGCTTCTTTATAATTCAAATATTCCTGTTCTCAGCAAGTCTCCTTCAGCCTGGTGCCAGAAATACTGGATCCATTGGAGAGCTGTGAAATCTGCATTTAGTGTGGAAAGGCAGCTGCGGGAAATAACCACTAAACTGAAACAGGTAAAAAAAATAACATTTCTGGGCATGTTTGAGCTGTGTAAATTTATATTTAAGAGATGTGGTGGGTGCTGAGCATTTGCCAGGTGGCTGCTGCCTTCCTCCAGTAGAAAATAAACCACTTAAATATTTTTTATCTTGCCTGTGTGCCTCAGGTACAGTGGTGGTAATGGGCAAGAAGAAGAGTTTTTCTCCTTTCCCCATGGTTTCTGTCCAGAGTTTAAAATCCATGGGATGGAGGGGGTTTAACTGCTTTTTCTTGAAGATCCATCCTGATTCATGTTGCTTTTTCTTTTTCCAGTTGCCAGACTTCCCTAAAGAGACATTTGAAGGCTCCAGAACTGAAATACTGAGAAGATGCCTGTGTGCAGGATATTTCGTTAATGTTGCGAGGAGGTGAGGAATGAAATTTGGAGAACTGAATGGAAAAGAAATTATGCAAATTACTTTAAAGTGTGGTTTTATGTTGGTAAAAGTAGCAAAGTAGTAACTGCAGGAGAAGGAGATGTTTCTCCAAGGGGCTAGAACTTCTGCTTTTGGCTGTCTTCACCATTCCAAGGGTGTCAGCAGCTTCCCAGGAATGTCATTTTTCTGTCTGTGAAATGAACTCAGCCCAAATATTCAGCTGAAGGGCTTGGAAATCTCCAGCTATCACAGCTTTCAATGGCTTCACTGCCAAACCCTGTTGTTATTGTGGTGTTACACCTGCAGTGCTGCTGTGGTAAATGAGATATATTGTATTTCACTCTTTAAATGGTTTTTTAGAGTTTAGCTCTGGAAGCAACTTTCTCTAGGTAGATATTTGAGAACTTTTTTCTGTGCTGCTGCTGATTTGTTTAGCTCAGTGTTGCTGTATAATCAGAGCAATGTGTGTTTTGTTTTGTTGTTGTTGTTGTTTTAATTTCCTTTTTAATTTCTTTTTTTAGATCTGCAGCCAGGACATTCTGCACCATGGATGGACATGGCAGCATAGTCTACATCCACCCTTCATCCACAGTGAGTTCCCAAAGCCTGCTGGTAAAGCAGAAAAGCATCTCCAAAAGGAATGAGGGGCAGGTCCCTAAACTCTCCCTGGTGCTTGCTTTGGGCTCTGCTGCAGTGTTCATTTTGAGAGTGGGGAAGAGCCTCACTTCCCCAAGTCAAGGTTTGGGTTGTGAGGTGGGAGTGACACAGGCTGGACTTCCCCTCTGCTTCTTTGATCAATTCTAAAACCTAAAACCTGCTAACACCCCCCTCACATCCCAACCACTGCCATCCTGCTGCAGGTGGGGCTGTGAAAATTCAAACCAACCTTTGACTTTTTCAGCTCTACAACCAGGAGACCCTGCTGGAGTGGATCATCTTCCACGACGTGGTTGTCACCTCCAAGATCTACGTGCGCACCGTGTGCCCCGTGCGCTACGAGTGGCTCAGGGAGCTGCTGCCCAGGCTGCACCAGGTGGATGCCTATGAGCTCAGCAGTGTGGCCAGGGAAGAGGTGACTGAGGAGGAAATAACCAAGTGGAAGCAGAGGGAGGAGCTGAAAAGGCGCTTTGGTAAGCACAGTGCTCATCCCTCTGTGCGTGTGGTTCTCTGTCGCCGCGTTTCTCCTCACAGAGAAAAGCAAGGCACAGTTCTTCCCAAGAATATTCCTGGGTTTCATGTTCTCTGAACCTCAGAGAAAGAAAAAAACAATTCTTATCTCATTTACTGCTCCTGTGTTGTTCACAAGTGGAATTGGTGATTGGATTCTGGTGTTAGTGTTTTCATTCACTGACCCATTGAATCCAGGTGTGTGTGTTGGGACTGTGGGCTGACAGTCACAAGATTCTGTGCAGTGGAGTGCTTGGCAGATTCAGTTTAGATGTAATATAATATAGAATAATAGAGTATAATCAAGTAATTAATTAGCCTTCTGGTAAGATGGAGTCCTCCTCATCATTTCTCCCAGATGTCGGGCAAAAATATCACTGAAGTTTTCATCGCTGTTTTGGAGCCCTGTGTGTTTGTTATGGCACGTTCTGGGCTAGAAAGTGTTAATTTGTTTGGTGTGGTTGTTTTATTCTCCTCACAGCTCTGCAATCATTATTTTCTGTCCCAGCAGCTGAGTTGTGGTGTTTGCTTGCTGCTTCTTGTGCTCCCCCGTTTTGGTTTCTTAGAGCAGAGCTTGAGCAGAGTTGAATTAAAGCATTTTGAGGCTGGTTGGTTGAGTTTGTGAAGGGTATTTAGCCAGTGATGCCCTGGGAGAAGTCCTGAGAGCTTTGGGGCAGAGGAAAGGGAAAAAAATATCAAAAACCTCACCCAGCAATAGACAGAGAAGAAAAAGTCTCACATTTTGGTGAGTGTCCGATTCTGACAATGAATTTAATGCCAATGTGTAAATAGTCAGTGTTAATTAGAACTGGTGCCTGCTAACTGATCTGGCTGCTTGACATTCCTGGGATTCTCCTGTCAGCAGGTTCCTAAAGCAGCCAAGTATTCAAAGGGCCTCTTTACTCCTGAGCTGACCCTTCCAAAACATCCATTTATGGTACACTAAATACAGATTCTCTTCCATTTCCTCAACAAAGGAAAAAATGCAGACTTGTGCTCAGGCCAGCATCTCTTGCTGCCCTGCATTATTGTATAAACCCACCATTTTAAACATCAATTTCATTTGGTTATAAATAATGCAGAAGAGCCTCATCAGTTTATCTGGAGGAAATGTTCTCTGTGTCCCCCTTCACGTTATGAGTTCATCAGGCAATTCCCAATTAACTGGAGTTTCATTTTGACCTTACAGATGTTGTATTTCTGGCACCTTCATGAAAATAGGTGGCTGAATTGCTGACTAGACATACTAATTAGAAATATTTAACAAGGGATGCTGATTAAAGCTCCTTCTCCTTCTCTTGCCAGCCCCCAGGACCAGGCTACAGTAGCTGCTTCACTCACACAGATTTTAGGCTCTCAGAGCCTTTGATTTTCTTTTTTATTGTTTTTTTAGACTCAAAATATTTTCTGCTTCTCTTGCCTTCTGTGAGAAGCAGTCCCAAGGTCTCAGTGCTGTGGGGGAATGTGCATTTCTGATGGTGGCTAGGCTGCAATATTGACTTTTTTCACTCCCTTATCTGCATGTTTTCCTCTCCCTCCCTCCTGCCTCCGGAAATTTTTTAAAGATAGTTTATCCCAGTGTTTTTTCCTGTCCTGTCCTGCCCAAACCTGAGTTTGGGATGTGCAGTTTAGAGGAGAAATGGGTGGCAGAACACAGGCTGCATATTCTCTGCTACAATAAAAAGCAAGATTTGGGGGTGAGATGAGCCCAGCTGCAAACATTGACATGGGAGCTAAGGTGTGATTTTATTTTGAATTTTTTTTTCCCTCCCTGCTGTGGTGCAGTCTGTCCTCTCTGGAAGTCATTCAAATGGCTGCATAGGAGGAAAAAAAATGAGCTTTTGGTGGGGTTATCTTGGTGTTTAACAAATAGGATGAGTTGTAATGCTGGGGGTTGTTACATTCATATTTTTTGAAAAATCCCTTCACCCAGGATTTTTCTCCTGGGAAGCTGAAAAGCCTCAGAGAAATAGGAAAACAAGAATTATCAATTAACAATAAATTGCTTCTGTGTTTGGAGATTCTTTACCCACAGGTGATTGTTTCATTGGTTTCTGATGTGAATTGTTTTCACTCATTGGCCAATCAGTGCCAAGCTGTGTTGGGAATCTTTACAGAGTTTTCATTATTATCTTTTTAGCATTCTCTAAGTATCCTTTCTGTATTCTTTACTATAGCATTCTTTAATATAATACAGCATCATAAAATAATAAATCAGCTTTCTGAGAATGATGAGCCAGACTCATCATTCCTCCCTTCATCTGGGGGGAACACAAATACAATGTGGGGGGTGGGTTTGACACAGAGAGTTTATTTTTCTTTCTTTCTCTCCCCTCTCCCCAGAAGGAGTCCCAGAGAGCCCTGCAGGGAAGATGGAGAGGAGGAATGATGAGCAATCCATCCAGGACGCCCGAGCTCGCTACCTGCAGAGGAAGCAGCAAAGAGCTCAGGGTCTGAGCGGCCCCGAGAAGGAGATGGGGTAACTCTGCTTGTGGGGGCAGCTTGTGCAGCTCTGGGCTCTTTGCAGAATGCCCAAGGACTGACAGGAGTGCAGGGAAACTTGTGCCAAAGAGGACAAACACAATTCTCTGTGCAGGGAAAACTTCCCAAGCTCTGTGTTGCTGCAGGTCAGTGGCAACAATTTCTTGGCCTCAGCTGTGGCTGAAGCCCTGATATCAAGTGTGGTGCCAATTCTCTGGCATTTATTTGACTTAAAGAGCTCTCAGTGCTGTTATAAATGAAATTTTTCTTCAAGGTCGCTTGGGGTTTATTTTTGTAAGGAGTGGAACTGTAATTTTTTACCTGTTTTATTCAGTCTGATGGTGGTCACACAGAATTCATGCTCAGGAAAATGTGCAGGAAGGGCTCTTGTAGTGGTGGGAGCAGCAGGATTAAATCCAAAGGGATATTTCCCACCTGCATTCCTTGCTGTGCTGTACCAGGTACACACAGGGAATTAAAAGTGTTTTTCCTTGAGCATCTGAAAGAGCAAGGAGCTCTGGTGCTTTGTCATCATGAGGTTTGTTTCCCTCTCAATAAAGAAATGCTGTTTTGTCACCATCATAATCCTGAAACGCTCCAGGGCTCCAGTGAGCAGTTTGGGTAAGAATTTCCAAATAATTGGAAGAACTTGCTGTGATTTTTTTCCTGCCTCAGCCATGTGCTCTGTGCCACCCTGGGCACTGGTTCAAGTGCTGGATTGTGTTTTATTACTGTAGCCTGAATAAAACATTCATCATTCCACCTCTGCCTCACCTCCAGCATTCCAGCACTGCCCAGCATCCCAAAGCCTCTAAAACCATAGGAATTTTTTTTTAATATTACAATATTATTGCTCATAAAGAAAGTGCTGGGTCTGGTAATTGTTCCTCTCGCTGTGATTGATGGGGAAGGGTTTTGTTCTTTCAGGCTCTGCTTTGGAGCAGCAGCACTTGGGCTTGACTCATCCTCTGCTCTGAGTTTTGCTGTTTAATTTGATTTATATTTGCAGTGTCACAGCCCCTCATGAGTCAAATGCCATCTGCACCACCCAGTGGGCCTGAAATGAGTACACAGAATGCCCACTGTTCCTCGGGGCTGTAAATCACTTGGCAGATCCTAATGCTGATTTTTTTATCTTTTTCTTTTTTTTTTTTTTTTAAGTGAGGGATTTTTCCCCCCCACTGGATTCCAGGGCTTCTCAGAGATTTGGAGATGGGGAATTTAAGACAAAGTAAAAATTGTCTGGGGAAGTAACAGTGAGCTGTGAAATAAAATAAGATTTCAACCATGCCAAGTGTGACAGCTCTGGGTGCTGATCCCAGGAAAAAGTTAAGTTTTTACCTGTTTTACGTGCTGGAGGTCAAGTGTGAGTTAATAAAACACAGAGGGAAGCGTGGAGCTTCATTGCTGTGCTGGACTCATTAACAGGGGCATGGGAAGAGTCTGGGAGAGCAGCCCGGGGTGGGGACAGGGACAGCAGGGGGAGAGGAATCCATGAGATCCTGGGGACAAGGACACCAGGGGATGGGAGAGCCACCAGATCTTGGGGACAGGGACACTCTGGGATGGGAGAGCCACCAGATCCTGGGGACAGGGACACTCTGGGATGGGGGATCCATCAGATCCAGGGGCCAGGGACACCAGGGGAGGGGGGATCCATCCATGGTAACAGGGACACCCTGGGAATGGGGAATCCATCAAATCCCGGTGACAAGGACACTTGTCCCCTCGCTGTCACCCCCGGCGATGTGGCTCCATCACATCCCCATGACAGGGGGACACCCTGGGAGCTGCGGGTGGGATCCATCGCATCCTGGTGACGGGGACATCCCTGTCCCCTCAGTGTCCCCGAGGAGGGGACATCCCTCCCATGCCGGTGACAGGGACACCCCGCGGCGGGGGCAGGGGTGTCCAGCGCATCCCGGTGGCAGGGACACCCCGGCGGGGGTGCTCCAGGGGCTTTCCCCGGTGCCACTCCCGGTGTCCCCCCCGTGTCCCCCCGGTGTCCCCCCGGTGTCCCCGCGGTGTCACCTTGCCCGGCCGCGCCGCCCCGCCCCACGTGACCCCGCGCGCGCGCGGGCCGGAAGTGACGCCGCGGCCCCTCGGTCGCATGATGTGGCAAAAAAAAAAAAGGCCGGGGAAAGGGAGGGAGGGAGTGAAGCGTCCCCAAATAGTCCCTTCCGGCGGCGCATCACACCCGCCGCTCCCATTGGCGCCGCTCGCCGGGATCCCTCCGCGCGGCCGGCCGGCGGCGGCAGGTGCGGGTATCCTTCCGCGGCGGTATCCTTCCGCCGGCGGGGGCAGCTTCCGCACGGCCCCGCTCCGCCATCGCGGCCCCGCTCCGCCCGCACCGCTGAGCCCGGCCCGGCCCGGAGCGCCCCGCCGCCGCCATGGCCCAGATCCTGCCCATCCGCTTCCAGGAGCACCTCCAGGTGGGCGCGGGGGCGGGCGGGCCGCTGCCTCGCTCCGCCGGGGGAGCCGCCCGGGGACGGAGCCGGGGGAGCCGCGCCGGGCCTGCCCGCGGTGCCTCCGTGAGGGCGGCCGGGCGCGCTCGGCGCTGCTCGCCCCGCCGGTGCCCGGCTCGGGGAGCGCTGCCCGAAGGGCACTCCCGGGAGGGGCCGGGCCGGGCATCCCGCCCTTGCCGGTGCCCGCGGGCCGTGCCCCGGCGGGGTGGGCGAGGCTGGCGCGGTGCCCGGGCGGGCCGGGCGGTGCGGGCCGGGCGCGGGTGGCTCCGGAGCGGCGCCAGGGGGAAATCCCGGCCGGGCACGGCACGGGGGGGTGAGGCGGGCAGGTGGCCGAGCTGTGTCCGTGTGCCGTTTAATGTATTTATTTGAATGGTGTTAAAGCCTCTGTAGTTCTGAGGACAGGCTAAAGCGATCTGCCGGCGCTCCCGCTTGGAATGCCGTTTTCTGGAAGGAAAGTCTCGTATTGCAGCGAAATGTGGGAGCTGCTGCGGCTGCCTGCAGTGCAGCTGTGGCAGTGCAGGTGCCCAGGTGCCAGCTCCGCTGTCCGCTGGCCTCTCCCCAAAACCAGCTCTGGCTCTCATTGCACCAGAACCTCACGTTAATAGTTTTATTTCCGAGTGATGGCGTTGAATTTCTCTAAGGTGACTTCCTGGAGGCGCTGGGCTGCGCTGCGGGAGTGCGGGGCTCCCTCCCTGAGGAGCAGCGAGTGCTCCCTGCCCGTGGGTGAAGCTGCAGCGCTGGGAGGGGTCTGGATCCAGTTGTGCAATGGGCACTTCCCATCTGACAGGTCTGAAGGGCGAAGGGCTCCGAGCCGCGCTGTTACTGAGCTCGGTTTCACTGCTGAGGAGTGGGGGTTTTTTTTGAGGAGAATTTGTCTAATAAAAGCTACACTGGCACACCTGGCCAAGGTCTTCTGGTGGCATGTGGTGGTGCCAGTGTCTGTGTTTGGTTTGTGTTCAGCTAACTGGGCAAGCACAGTGATGGATTTGCATGATGTACAGTGCCTTTTTTTCCTGTCTCAAATGGAAAGCAGTTCATTTCTAAGCACCTTGTTAAAGGGACCGCTGCAGAATACTTAGTTGAAGGCTACAGCTGTTCATAAAAGCTGCCTTGGTGCTTGTTCAGGTGTGTAGCTGAGCACTGAATGGTTTTACTCCAATATCAGTTTAAAAGCAGGCCGGAATTCATAGTTTAGGTAGTGAGCAGCACTGACAGGAGAATGTCAGGAGCTGGCCAGAGCTTCACCTCCCAGGCAGTGCCTTGTCCTGGTGGTGGCCAAGCCCAGCCCCAGGTGCTGAGGAGGTTCTGTGCACTCAGGTGAAACCCAGCCCATCTCTCAGTCGGGCATTGTGGCAGTGCACCTTGGTGCATTATTTAAGCCCCAAACCTTGCATGTGACCCACTGCCAGGTCTCTAATGACATGAGTACTGTTACATAATGAAACTCATCTGCTTCAGGCCAGCACTACGGTGGAACAGGACTGCTCTGCCTCCAGACTGATTTATCTGTTCATTTGGGGTTGGATTTGCATTTTTCTCTGCCTGGACCTATTCAGTGTGGAGCACTGGCTGAACCAGTATCTTTTCCAGCTGCACACAGGAGCTGATCCTTTCTCAGATGGGTGTGCACCCCTCTGAGCCTGGCTGCACGTGGCTCTTGCCTTTGAACTTCCTCCTTTCATTTCATTGAAAAAAAAATGCAGAGGAATTTGGATTCTAGGAGTTGCTTTTCTGCTGAAGTTCCTGACGTAGATTTTGGGAGCAGAAACACTGCTAACTGCAATATTTTTGCTGTCCAGGCTCCTCATGGACTCAATAATACAATTTCTTGAACTGTGCCTGACCCACATTGTCTAGGAAACTTGTTGTACAGGTGTTGTGCAAGTTTGTAGTGATTCTTAATGGAAGATGAGGTACCCAGCTGGAGCCTTAGCCATAAAAAGCAGGTGATGGATTTGAATGAGAAAGTTCTTGCAGGCTATTACTGAAATCAATCAATAGACACAGTGTGATCCTAGTTCTCCACAGATTCATTATTGGAGGTTAAAAAATGATCAGGCACAAAGCTTGTCCTGGTGTTCAGCTTCAAGGCAGTCCATTAGCTGTTGCTGTTGGCAGCTTGGTTGTGTGATTTGGGAATGAAAAGGTGAAAGCTCCTGAATGCCTCACCTCTTGGGTGCTTTGTACCCCAAATTGGAGCTAAAGGTGGACTTTGGACAAGTAGGTAACTTGCTGGGGAGGAGGGAGCTTTCTGGGGAGTGTGAAACCAAAAAGTGTTGGCAGCTTGCAGGGTTTGTTTGTCAGAGTCACAAGCTCTGCAATCTCAGCAGCCCCAGGTGTGCAGGCTGCTGTTATCTGTGTGGTGTCTGCTGAACACCCCTGCCTTGCCACCAAGGAACATCAACAACAGCCTGGGCAGAAACTTCCCTTGGGAATTTTCGAGGAGGAGCCTGATTGCTGTGCTATCAAAAGTCATGTTATAAAACTTTATATAGCTGCTGTGGTTTTTTTTTTCTTTCCCCAAAGTGGCTATGAGGAAACAATCCACTGTGTATGTAGTGGGAGATCAGAGTTCAGTGTGTGGGATGATTGCAAATCTGGTTGCTCCTCTCCAGGCTTCAGGGATTCCTGAAATGTGCCTCTGTGTGTGTTTGAGGGTGCAAATAAAACAGCTGCTTACTGTGGTGGGTCAGTGGAGCTTTTCTAAGATGACAAGTTCTTGATGAGTGAGAAGGAACCAGACTAATGAGCAGGTGATGAGCTGTGATTGCCACTTAATTTAACCACACTACCCTGAGATACTGAACTTGGAGCAGGCCCACTGCAGTACTGAGTTAAGGCATTAATAAATACTCTTCTGAATCTAAATATTTTTGTAAGACAATGCCTGCCAGCTCAGGCTGTGCACTTGATACCAGGACAGAACTGCTTTTTTAACACTAGGAAAAGGGGGTTTGTATCTATTGTTCATTGATGGAGCAAACCTGAATGGCAGCTGTGCTGTTCTGCTGTGGTGGTGCTTGGATGGCTCTTGGAATCACAGCTGTGCCAGAGAATAAAACAGGACGGCCAAGGAATCATAGAACAAAATACATAAATTCAGTTGTTTGCTCTAAATATGACAAACAGCAAAATTCTTCCATGTATTGTGCTGACAGTGGGTTTAATGCAGCCTAAACCACAAAATCTCTGCTGTAACAGCATTAGTTGGAAGCAGTTACATCCTCTGTTGATAATGCAAGTCAGGAATTAGAGGACTGTGGTGCCTAATGCTGTTCTGGTGGGATTCTTGCTCTCTGCTTCTTAGTGGATCCAAATTCCTAAAGCCAGTGATTTTGGAGTATTCCTACAGAGGGAAAATATGTAACAGAGAGTTGAAGTGAGAGAGATTGTGTGTGTGTCTCAACTAATTGGATAGGAGCAATTAGTTAAGCAGTTTATGAGCTGTTCTGGGCATGTCCCTCAGCAGGCTCTGAGGTGCAGGCCCTGCTGCCTTGGTGCCTGTGCTGATTTAGTGCTTCCTGCTGGGATTGGAGCCTCAGCCAGAGAGAAGGAGTGGGATCAGTGGTTCTGAGCTCCAGTTCCAGCAGGTCCAGCCTCACTGGGGGAACTGAGGCACTCCCACAGCACATCCCTGGCTGCTGAGAGCGGGTGGTGCCTCAGCCTGCTGAGGGTGAGGCAGAAAATAGGAAGGATATAGGAACAGGAGAGCTCTTGAATGTTAGAGAGGTCCTTATCTGTTGAAAACACGACTTCCTAGGCTGCCACAGGCTGTAACTCTTACCTTGCACTGGTAAATATGAAGTGCTTTGCCATGGACTGGCTGTGGGACTCTGAGAACTGCAGGGATAACTCAGGGAGCATCACAAACACAAATGGTTTTGTGTGACTTATGTTTGCTCTGCTGAACTTTGGTCTGTGGAATTTAAAGAGCAGCTCAAGTGTCTGCCTTGGTCAGTCAAAGCCTAGGAAAGCATGGCCTGGGACAGAGCTAAATATGATTCACTGCACACTGAAGTGCTTCTCAAAAAAAGGGTATTTTCCAGTTGAGTGGCATTTTCCAGCTTTGTGATTTCTAGCAGCATGCAGATAAGGAGTCTCTGGGCAGGGGCTGAGCAGCTGCTTGTGGCCACAAGAGCAGTGGTTACATCCTGTTGAGTGGGAGAGCTGAGGTGAAATGTGTGCTCAGCACTTCCGTGCCCTTCCTCGTAGGCAAGGAGAAATTATCTGACAGCTAAGCAGACTGTCACAAGAAAGGGAACATTACAGGAAGGGGTCAACAAAGAGACTCCTGTCAGCAGTTTTACCATTCAGTTTGATGTCCCATACATGTGACAACTTCTCTGGCTAAGTTACCAAGAATGCACTTGAATTATCTTCCAGTGAAAAAATAATTCTGGTAATCAGCCATTGCCTTACAACGTTACAATGACTCACATCTCAGGGCTGCTCAGATAAAAGCCATCACAGAATTCCATGGTTCAGCAGAGCCTGCAAGTGACTGAAGTATCTGATCTTGGGTGAGAGGAGCCCTTTGGGGCGACATCTCTGCTGAACACAAGAGTTGCTGCTGTCCCTGACAATCTGTTTCATGGTTCCACTCTACTGGAGCAGCTATTTCACAGAACACTTTATTCCTAACAGGAGTCTGCTGTAACTGATCTTCCCAACAAATGGTGGTGTAAAATAACTCCCAACTGTAAATCAGTTTCCCAAGGACAGTTAGCAAGTTCTGCTTTCGTATCTGCTTAAAAGCCAAGGAAGTGGGTTTGGTAGTAAAATATAGCAATGTCTGAAATTCCTTTTTTTTGTTTTTTGTTTATGAATCAGTGAAATGTAGTGGACTTGGTGCAGCATAAAATACTTGGGGGTCTTTCCCTTTGTAATAAAGAGAAGAGGTAGAAAATCTGCCATAAACCCCTGTACTGCTTAGTTGTAGTTCAACTCCTGAGTTTGTACATGGAATAGTATTGAAATTTTCAGAATAAAAGCCTTCAAAGAAATATTTGCTGTCATGTTTCCTAACAGTAATCTTCATCTCTGTTTGCTTTGCTTAGCTTTATAAACATGCCTGCCTCACTCACCTGAACTTCAGCCTGTTTGGGCAGGAAAACAACCTATATTCCAGGGAATGATCTCTGCTCAGGAGTTCTGTGCAGCCCAGAAATTCACTGTTGGCTTCACCAGCTGGGCAAGGAAGTGCCACTCCTGGCTGGTGACCCTCTTGTGTAACCAAACACAGAGATTGTCTCCATCAGAGTCAATTTCCTGAGCCTTGGAGCAGATGCGGTTCATACACTTGGTTTGTTGAGATGAAAGATGAAATGTTGGCAAAAGGAGTTTGTGTACTTAGAGACCTTACAGATGGTTGCACCTCCATCAGAAAACTTCTTCAGAGCTCCTGTGCCCATCTTCTAAATCTTTGCAAAGAAATACCTCAGCTTTGATAAGAGAAATTTTCAAAGTCTCCCATCTCCCACCTGGGTCAGTGGCTCAGACCTGGCACTAGCAGATGGCAGTTTGCTGGAGATTAAGGTAAATCTGCCTTGCAATATCCAAGCACCTTTGCTGTGCTGGGTTTGTCTAGACCTCCCTAAGAGGTCCTGCCATCTGCTTAGACTTGCTGCTCTGATTTGTTTTGTTGACACCCTTTGAGTGTAGGGCTGTGAGTTATTGCCTGCTTGGCTCTCTGCAGCCGCCCCCCTCTACCAAATTAACGAGGAAACCGAATGCTTGATAAATGATTTGGCACTTGCTAAGCCTGCAGCCCTAGAAAAGGAAATGCCACGTCCCAGTAAGTCACTCCAGCTCTACCAGATCAAACTCCCACATCTTCAACCCTTCCCTCCCTGCAGGGGTGTGATTGGGGTGTGTATAACCCTGCCTAGCTCATGTACAATTGCCAGGCCTAGAGGACACTGCTCAAAGTGTGAAAGGGACTTTCGAGCTTGAATCTAAAATCTTGTAAATGACTGGAGAATGTGTGGTCAGGTTCTGGGATGCTGGACCTCAAACACTTGCTTAAATCTGAGTAACAGAATTCTGACCTGTCAAGGAGTTAGGGTTTGATTTTTTATTTTTTTAATAGCTGTCAAATGCTGTCACCTGAAAGTTTCCTGGCTTTATTGTCAAAATAATTCTCTGCATCATCTACATCATCCATCCGAGTGACTTCTGTGAAGCTTGCTCTGTTAACTTCATGTGCCATGGCTCAGATGTTACTTGTTCCTCACATGTGCTGTTGCAGAGCCTGGGCAAAGGGGAAGTGGAGTCAAACCCTCTTTATCAGGAGCTGCAAACAGGCAGGAGCAGAGCAGCTGGGGCATGGCCTCCCTGGAGTGGTTCAGAGCACAGCTGATAAGAGCTGAGAGCTCCAAACCAGCACAATCAGCCTAAAATGGCTTTGAAGGTCTCACCCTTCTTGGGGCATCTTGGGCTTGAAGGTCTTCCAGAAAGAAAAATATCAGAATATTAGAACTGATAGTTCTTCTAATAGAAGAAAACTGGAGTTCTTAAAGTGTGGACAAGCTGGATATCTGTGTGATATGACCATGGCTGCATTTTTGCTGTTTAAAATGCAATGAACTTTGTTTCCCTGCTGGCATCCTCCTCATACAGTGGCTTTGCAAAGTGCTGTTAACTGAAGTGTTTTGTTGCAAGCTGTACAAGAAATGTGGGCATTGAAAGGCTTAGGTGAGCAGGCTGTGGCTCAGAGAAGGAAGTGGTTTATTGATAACTTGTGTGTCAAGCAGGGCCATTGGTGATTTCAGTAGTGCCCAGCTCTGCCTCCTGCTGCCAGACAGGCCTGGGCTAATTGCTAGACCGGCAGCTTTTTTTAGCTGCACAGGGATAAAGATAAAGCTCAGACACCTCACGTGTGATGTTAAGCTTGAAATAGTGATAGCTGCCAAAGCCAGTGGATGAGCTCAGGGAGGAGAGCTGGTGAGAGTGAGGGCTGAAGCTGCAAGTCCAGTTTGGTGAGTTCAGTGTGCTTTAAGCCATGCGAGGGGGCTCAAAGATTGAGTTCTTAATGGTTAAGTTGTAAATGGACCTTGAAGACAGGATACCAAGTGCTTGAATGCTTCTCCAGGAAGCCTGCTGGGCTTAACTGAAATGGTGCAACACTCTGTGTTGTGCAGGTTGGGGGTAGCATTGCTGTTTTGTCACAAAAAAAAAAAAAAGTCTGATTTTTCCTGTGGCATTCACAAAAGCTGCTTGTGGCTATAGCAAGGTAATAACGTTAAACCTTTTTCTTCTCTTCCAGCTCCAAAATCTGGGCATCAACCCAGCAAACATTGGGTTCAGCACTCTGACAATGGAGTCTGACAAATTCATCTGCATCAGAGAGAAAGTAGGAGAACAGGCTCAAGTGGTGATCATTGACATGAACGACCCCAGCAACCCCATCAGGAGACCAATTTCAGCTGACAGTGCTATCATGAACCCTGCCAGTAAAGTCATTGCACTGAAAGGTATGAATGAGTCCCTGCTAAAGGGCTGCTGAAGTGGATGGAGAGCTCTGTGTAGAACTAGTTTATGAGGGACTGAGCTCTCCCAGGTAATTTATGTGGGAGGATCCTGCAGCAATTTTCCACAACTTAATGGGAGTTTAAGTTGAATGCATTTTCAGTTCTTCTGGAGGCAGCTGGGCAGGGAGCTTCAGCTGAGGCTTCCTGCTATTTTGCTGATCATTAGGATGAGTTTTTTCCTTCAGTCCAAATGCTGCAGCTTCTGAGCAGGGAGCTTGAAGCCAAGTGTGGGCTTTAAGGAATCATGTTAGAGGGAAGTGAGACCTGATCTATGAGCATAACTCTTGGATCAACTAAACCTTTCCTTAGAGACAGGAAAACTAAGGCTGGGAAGGGGGGACAAATATTCCTGAAGGCCTTGGTTTGGCCTTGCTGAAAGAGGCCAGTGCATATTTATTATATCAGCCAGTGATAAGAGGAGTAAAACTATGCAGGGAAGACTGGTGTGGTGAAGGAAGTACAAGGTCAGCCAGCTTGGTATCTCTGATGTTACAGAGAACAAGCATTCCTCTGGAGTCTCTAGAAATGTCCATCTCTTCCCCTCAGAGGCCCAAAAAGCCTTAAGTGCAGTCATTCTAGAAATGCATGTATTGCTAATGGAAAGATTTGTATGTACCCAATGTTACCTAACTTTGACTTTAATACTGTGCTACTGTTTTGTCACAACTTTAATGCTTTCTTGTGTGTGCAGATGGTGAGTTACTTCAATTGACTGTACCTAGTACCTGTTGTGTCTTATGACAAGAAAAAGCAGAATAAAATGGCTCAGACTGATGGTGCACATGGCTGAACAGTGGCGTTTAAGCAACTGAAGGCCTAAAACTCAGAGGTTTCTCATGCCCTCCCAAACAAGGGAGACTCTAAGATTCCCAAAATGAATCCACTCAAGAGCCCAAAGTGTACTTAAATCACTGGGATCTTGATACTGAGCTTTTTATGAACAGGACTGACCCCTTTGACTCAAGTCTAGATTTTGCCTTGTAATATACCTTGCCTAGCATGTAGGAATGTGTTACCTGAATGTCCTCTCCCTTGACCCTAAAGCTCCAGCTGCACTAGATGTGGAAACAAACTGCTGCCTGTAGCCTGAGTAACTCTGTAGTAGAGAGATTTCTCCAAGTTCTGGAGGAACTCCTCACTCAGCATCTTGCATCAATTGCTGAACAAATGGCTTTGAGCTAAATCAGTCCTTGGTGATTGCAGGCACTTGCCTCGGTGGCACTGTGACTTCCTCAAGCTGGGCTACAGTTAGTAACTGTAGCAGATATTCTGGCCTGCATCCAGATCCAGTTTCATGGGATCTTTTCTATTTCTCCTGGGCTACACTTATGTGTGCTTAAATAATTCTCTCCTATAAGTAGTAGAACTGCTCAGAACTTTTCTTATCTTCTCAACAGGAAGAAATAATTTCTTAGGCCACTGTGTTATACAAACTGGTAGATTTGACTGCAGGTGGCTGTTCAGGATGTTTGTATATGCACCATTCTATGTGATTTGGAGAACTTTTCCTCTTGCCTTCTAGAGCTTGTGTTGGTCCCTAGATTCCTTCCCCTGCACAGTTCCTGTCAGTCTGGTTTGCAGTCAGTAGCTGTGTATCCCATTAGTGCAACCCCAAGGTTTTGGTTAATTAGCTTGAATTACAGAAGCCCTCTGCCAACCTCACTGTTCCATGTTGTGCCCTTTTAATACTTGAAACAGATGTAGACATAGCTTTAACTGCCACTGACAGCTTCCCTCAGAGCTCCAAGGAGCCTCAGCATGACTGTGACCTGGTTTTGGTGTATGTGAAGTATCCTCCAACCCATTTGTGTGGCTGAAGCTTTTGTCTCCTACCAACCCGTTCTCCACATCTGTTTGATTGCTCAGTAGTGGCAAATCAGTAAAATCAGCCCCGGGAGTGTGGTCTGGTTCCAAGTGGAAGCTGATCCCTGAAGGTCTGCCAGTGTAGAACAGCTTTTTCTTGAAGGAAGTCCCCAGGGTTTGATGTCCTAGTGCAGCTCTTCTGCTCTGTGCCTAACAACTCTGTGTCTTCTAGCTGGGAAAACGCTGCAAATCTTTAACATTGAGATGAAGAGCAAGATGAAGGCTCACACCATGACAGATGATGTCACCTTCTGGAAGTGGATCTCTCTGAACACCGTTGCCCTCGTGACGGATAACGCCGTTTACCACTGGAGCATGGAAGGCGAGTCCCAGCCCGTGAAGATGTTTGATCGCCACTCCAGCCTTGCTGGCTGCCAGATCATCAACTACAGAACTGATGCCAAGCAGAAATGGCTCTTGCTGACTGGAATATCTGCACAGGTACTTTACCTCCAGGAAGGTGGGGAAACCCCAGAGCTTGTCTTGTTGTCTCCTTCTACAGGAACAGGACTGATCTGTTTGTTTTATTAAATGTAGATGCTTGTCTCAATCTTCAAATAACAAACTTAAGTGTAACTGAAAATCTCACATTACTATAATTGGATTTGTAATGATATAAACACTAGTGCAAGGTTAATGCTGTTGTAAGAGGAAGCTTTAACGGCAGCATATTGACCAATATTAAATGAAATTACTGTCACAATGCCTGTTTTTCTTGACACTTGTTCTTTTTTGTGTAGCAAAACCGTGTAGTGGGGGCAATGCAGCTGTACTCTGTGGACAGAAAAGTGTCCCAGCCCATCGAGGGGCATGCAGCCAGCTTTGCACAGTTCAAGATGGAAGGGAATGCTGAAGAATCCACTCTCTTCTGTTTTGCAGTAAGAGGGCAAGCTGGGGGTAAGGTAAGGCTTGGTTCTAAATATATTGTAATCTTTAGTGAGTCACCCTGGTTCTCTGCTTCCAGGAGAACAAGTGGTTTAATGCAAAAAGTTGCATTTAAGGAAGAAATTGAAGGACTGTGTCAGTCTGGATATGACATGTGGTGCATGCAGAGCTTGGACTACCTGGTGTAGCAAGAATCTGTGAGTGGAGAAGTTAAGTGGCATGTCATGACCAGCCCAATTAGCTGCTTGAAACATGTGACTCTCAGCTTCCCAGGCTAAGCTTGAGGGAAAAGCTGTGGTAATCTTTCTTTGATGCTGATCCCTGGTATCAGACTCAACTAATTTCCAAATTATTGGATAAAAATTAAAAAAAAAAGTGGAACAACGGTGTTGCAAGGTTAAGTAATGATCCCATGTGAATGCTGGAATTATGTGAGTTACAGCAAAACCAGAGTAAAACCAGAGCTGGGTTCAGAGAAACATCTTCAGAACTGTCTGTGTAGAATGTGAACCAAGTTAAAAGAGTGCATCTAAAGTAACTACTGAATCCTGAGACTTCCAAGAGGTAACTAAAGATCATATTTAACTGTTTCCCTCACCTCTGGTACATGAACACCAGGTGCCACACCTTTAGCCAGTGAACCAGTGAAAAATATTTAGGAATATTAACTTAGTTTGTCTTTGCATAAACTTGGGATTATGGCTGAGCAGCAGGAGAACTGCTGTAATTTCATTGTTGAATCTATTGTTAAATAAATCAGATGCCAGAATTAATCTTATCTCTTGCACAGCTGCATATCATTGAGGTTGGCACACCACCCACTGGGAATCAGCCCTTTCCAAAGAAAGCTGTGGATGTCTTCTTTCCTCCTGAAGCACAAAGTGACTTTCCTGTTGCTATGCAGGTATGACAGCTGCAAAAGGTCTGCAGCTTCTCTTGGTGGATGTGACAGGAGCAGGGAGGGCACTGGGAGCCAGCTGCTTAATGTGGACCTAAACTGGTGGGACTGGTGTGGCTGCTGCTCCTGCTTCAGTAGTGGTAAAGTAAAGGTGGAGACAAGCAGCATTCAAAAGCAGCATGTTCTTATTTATAGAAGAAATATCCATATGTTTTAACTGCTTTTCAAGCTCTTCAGACGTCATTCTGCTGTGATAGTACTCAAGTAAAAATAAAACAGCACTTCTGGCTGTCCTGAAATGGCCCAGCTGTTTGAAAAGCACCAACTCATTTATCCAGTGCCAAATTTGAGTAATCTATTTCTGTTTTGCAGATCAGTGACAAGCATGATGTGGTGTTCCTCATAACAAAGTATGGCTACATCCACTTGTATGACCTGGAAACTGGCACCTGTATCTACATGAACAGGATCAGTGGAGAGACCATTTTTGTTACTGCACAACACGAAGCAACAGCTGGAATTATTGGAGTCAACAGAAAGGGGCAGGTAAGGAAACTTGGCCTGGAAGCCACTTCTTTAACTGATCCCACTGGCTCTTCGTGACAATGACATGTCTTATGTCTAAAAGTTTCCAGATATGTTAACTTTGAACTCTGCTCAGAGCATGTGACCTCTGACAGTGTTCTGAGCCCCAAAAGAAATTTGCTGTTCCATCTCCATACTTAACTACTTTATGAACAAGTTACTAACGTTGTACAGCCATGCCTTTAGCCCACATTGATTTTGGGTGATGTTGCTTGTTGAGCATGGGGAATATAGAGCAGATCTGTTCCTGGTATCCTCTAGGATGGATTGCTTAAGACATTGAGTTTTAGAAAGATCCATTGTATTCCTGTGTTTCTACCTCTGCAGCTACCTCAATTAAACTGTTAATTGCCTGCTTTGATGCAGACAATGGATGCCATTGGTTCTTTTTAACCTGTGGTCTCTTTAATAAAATGACAAGTATGAGTTATCAAGGGATGAAAAAGTTTCCATGAATACCCTAACTTTCCTCTCAGAAGTTAGCTTAGCCTTTGGCTCACTTTTGATACTTGGGCTAACTGGAGGTTTCCCCTGGTGGTTTCTCCAGGTGCTCTCAGTGTGTGTGGAAGAGGAGAACATCATTCCCTACATCACAAATGTGCTGCAGAATCCTGACCTGGCTTTACGGATGGCTGTCCGCAACAACCTGGCGGGGGCTGAGGAGCTCTTTGCCAGGAAATTCAATGCACTCTTTGCACAAGGGAACTATTCAGAGGCAGCAAAAGTGGCAGCTAATGCCCCAAAGGTAAAGTGTTCAGAACAGCACTGAACTCTACTCTGGCTTCAGCTTCTTGCTTCAGGAAAGCTCAGTGAATTTTTCTAGTGACAAGGGCACAATCTTGTTACTGCTCTTGTCCCAAGGTTGGACTTTGGTGCTTCACAGGTACCTTGGGTGCTGACTGCAAGATGGATGATCTTGGAGTTTGTAAAGCCCACAGAGGAAGGGAAGAATAAATGATGAAGTCATGGCTATGATTCATAACGTTTCTAGTACTCACCTTTACTTCTCCAGTGATGCAAAAAAGTATCTGTAAAAAGGCAACCTCTAGCTGAGGCTGCACCTGGAAACAGGATAAAAAATCCCAGGCTAAGACTAAATTCAGATGAGAGGAACTTGCTTGCAAGGCCAAGCGTGTCCCAATTCTGAACTTAAATCTGCCTTGCTACTGAAATAAATTTAATGGGTAATTCTAGCACATTTTCTGTCAAAGCATCTCAGTGTCTGAGCTGGTGTTCAGCCATATTGCTCCTGACATTCTGGGCTGGCAAAACATAGAAATGCTTGTGACAGCTACAGTGACATTACCTCCAGCTTCCTGGAGAAACTCTTGCCAAGCCACAACAGCAGAAAAGAAAATTAAAGTGGATCTCTCTCTCTCTTTCTCTCTGGCAGGGAATCCTGCGTACTCCAGACACCATACGCCGGTTCCAGAGTGTTCCAGCTCAGCCAGGGCAGACTTCCCCTCTCCTGCAGTATTTTGGCATTCTGCTGGACCAAGGGCAGCTGAACAAGTATGAGTCACTGGAGCTCTGCAGACCAGTGCTCCAGCAGGGCCGCAAGCAGCTCTTGGAAAAATGGTTAAAAGAAGATAAGGTGAGTTTGGGATTGATACCTTCAGAGCTGTGGGGGGGGGGAAGGAACAGCACTGCCTGACAGCCTCCCCCCTTCCCAAGAAAATTCAGCTGGGAGCTCAGCAGTGCCAGCAAATAGCTGAGCAATAGGTGCTCGCTCTACCTGTCACTATGACTCAAACTACTGCAAGAGAATTGATCAAATTCTCACTCATTCTGCATTTAAAATCACAGCAGGATGTGCAGAGCACGGAAAGCTCTGAGCTGCTGCTGGGCTTTGCCAAATCAGTCCTTTGGAAACTGACTGCAAGTGCTGTGAGCTGTGGTTACAGCTGTGTAATTAATTGGAGAAACATGCTGGTACAATGTGTCACCCTGTTCTGGCTCTGAAAATTCGTTCAACTGGTGTAGAGCGTGAGGAGCTGAACCCACTAGATCCCTGCTGGGAGAGTCATCTCAGGCTGTCAAGCTGGGCCTTGATTTTTTAAAGTCCAAAAGGAAGAGAAATGAGGAAGAGGGTGGAAGTGCATCTCAGCATGGCACTGTCAGGGTGGGCTGACTGCATTTCTGTTTCTGAGCAGCTGGAGTGCTCGGAGGAGCTGGGAGACCTTGTGAAATCTGTGGATCCCACGCTAGCACTTAGTGTCTATCTGAGAGCCAACGTTCCAAACAAGGTTATCCAGTGTTTTGCTGAAACAGGACAAGTCCAGAAGATTGTTTTGTATGCTAAGAAGGTGAGAGAAAATTTAATTGCTGTATCTGTCCTCAAGTTTTTTGTGAATAGTTATGATACTTTTGCCTCAAGTTTTTTATTAATAGTTATTGTTAGGGACCCATACATGGGTCTTTCCCTACTTCCCCATGTAGCCTTTTCCAAAAGAGGAAATCCTGGCTGGGTTGTGTAATCTCCTGACAGTAGCTTTGACTGAGCTCTGTATGTAACAAGGTGTGCGGTGCTCTTGCTGAGCTCTCACTTTCCATCATCTTCTCAGGTTGGATATACTCCAGACTGGATTTTTTTGCTGAGGAATGTAATGAGAATCAGCCCTGATCAAGGACAGCAGTTTGCACAAATGCTCGTTCAAGATGAAGAGCCTCTTGCAGATATAACACAGGTCAGTAACTTTATTGCTGTGAAATGTTGACTTCAAATCATTAAACTGATAAGAGGAGCCCTGCTCAAACCATCAGAACAATGAGTTTGGATTTAGCTGGATTTAGCTATTAATGCTTAAATATACTTCCAGTTCCTAATCAAAAACCTAAATTTCTTTCCTTTTTTTTTTTTTTTTTTTTGCAGATTGTGGATGTCTTTATGGAATATAATTTAATCCAGCAATGTACAGCCTTTCTGCTGGATGCACTGAAGAATAATCGTCCCTCAGAAGGTCCCCTGCAAACACGTTTACTTGAGATGAACCTCATGCACGCCCCTCAGGTACCTGCTCAGGCTTCCTGGAGCTGGACGTGGCAAACACTGCTGGGAGTGCTCAGGAACCGAGTGAAAATGTTCCCTGTTCCTTCTAGGTTGCAGATGCCATCCTGGGAAACCAAATGTTTACTCACTATGACCGGGCTCACATAGCTCAGCTGTGTGAGAAGGCTGGTTTGCTGCAGAGAGCACTCGAGCACTTCACAGACCTCTACGACATCAAGCGTGCGGTGGTTCACACTCACCTCCTCAACCCTGAGGTAAGGCATCAAACACCCTGCACCTACAAATCCAGCCTGTAATAACTGCTCTTCTGCTCAGGTCTAAAATGCCTTGTGTGTCTTTGCAGTGGTTAGTGAATTATTTTGGGTCCTTATCAGTTGAAGACTCTCTGGAGTGTCTGCGTGCGATGCTGTCCGCTAACATCCGTCAGAACCTGCAGATCTGTGTCCAGGTGGCTTCCAAATACCATGAACAGCTGTCAACACAGTCACTCATTGAGCTCTTTGAGTCCTTCAAGAGCTTTGAAGGTAAGTCTGTCCTTCTGCAAGAGGAGCTGGTGCTCACCTCGTTACAGATGTTTGTCTGCTGAAATCTAGAAAGCCATAATGAGCTTAAGTAGTTAGGCCTCAAACTGTGTTGAAACAGATCTAAACCTTCAAGTTTCCCTGTTTAGAGTGGATACCACTATTCAGTTGCATAATTGGTTTTTCTGAAATCCTGGAAAATGTTTGGAGCTATAGAAAAATCTAGAATGCTGGCCTCTTGCCTTTGTCCAAAATGGGTACCTTAAATTTCTGTAGCCTTGAGATTTGTGCTTTTAAATGAGACCAGCAAATAATGTGTTGATTTGTTTCTCTCCAGGTTTGTTTTATTTCCTGGGATCCATTGTAAACTTCAGCCAGGATCCAGATGTGCACTTCAAGTACATTCAAGCTGCATGCAAGACAGGACAAATTAAAGAAGTGGAAAGAATCTGCAGGGAAAGCAACTGCTATGATCCAGAACGTGTTAAAAACTTCCTCAAGGTAATGTTTGGGTAACACTGGACTGTCTGGGGCTGTTTGGGGTTCTGATAAAACGTGGTGTGTCACTAGTGAAATGAGGCAGCTCTGTGAAAATAGATGAGTTTTAACCTTTGCACTTAAGGATCCAAGTGTCCTCAAACCAGAGGTATCTGCCATGTTGACAGTACCTCCTAATGAAGTCTGAGCCTGGAATACTGTCTAAAAAATAAGAATGACAGGTCACTTCCTCACTGTTCTTGCTAAGGTTAATCTGGCTTGAACTCTTAACCTGTAGTAAATGTACCAGCTTACCAAGAACTTGTTAAAATGTCTGCTATAAAATAGAAAACAGTTTGCTTAACTTGAGAACACCCATAGTGCCAAATGAGTTGATAACTTAATGCTTATTTATAGTGTAATCAGCTCCAACTGAGCAACTACAGAAACAACAGATGAAAAGAGTCAGTTAATTCCAGAAATGCTTTCAGGTTCAGGGCTGATCTTACTTCTGCACATGAAATTTCAGCCAGGTGAGCCATGGTTTAGCTCTGCTGGGAGATGCCAGTCACTGGGAATATATCCTGACTGATCCATTGCTGGAGAGTAGGGAAAGATGCTGTGCTCAAAGTTCAGATTCTGTAGTCTTAGTACTGAGCTTATTGACAAGCACAACACTCTGAGAAATACCTGAGGAACCATGTGGGAGGGGAAAACTTTATCTGGGAACATTTCCTGCCTTCATGTTTGTTGGTTACATAGCATAGTCTTAGATTTTGCTGATCATATCTGAAGATGGCAAAACTCTTCCCAAGAGAATTCTCTAAAACTAACCTGGTGTCACCGAGGTGTAAGGTATGTAATTTGATCAAGCCACCTAAGATATGTTATCAAGCTGTCAAATTCCTGATGAAAGTTATTGTTTTTTGTGCTGTTCCATGTCTGGAATGTGCAGGACATGTACCAGGTAAATCTCCCAGTACAGGCCTCCCTGTGTAAAGTCCTTAAGTGTAATTTATATGTAGGATTATATTCTGGGATGTGCATGTTGGAATAAGTGATCTGAAATATGCATCCGGAATACTGTCTGCCACATAGACTAAGCTTCTGTACTGTAACCATTGTAACCTTATGCTGAAAGTTGGAATGCTTTTAGATAATTAATCTGGTAAGCAGTTTAAGTAGTACTGCTATAGAGCTTAATTCTTACTGTTCTCTAAATCCATAGTTAGGAGGTATCACATGACACATGGCACTCAAAGTTAATTCTGTATATAAGTTTTACATTATGAACCACAACTTAATCTAGTCTTGGTTAAATTTCTTTCGAAATCCCAGAGTGCTAATCCTGCACACCAAACACCAGTGGCAACTAAAAATATTCTCTATAGCCTAGGCTTGTAATAGTTGTATTGTGTTGTAAAACTCTGTAGAGTCTGCCATGCAAAGGAGCAGGGTTAAACTCCAAAAAGCTTCTTGCTCCTCACGCCCTGCAGTGGGTGTGAGTGCTCCCACTTTACATATTGCAAACAATTAGCTGAACAACAAGCTGTCAATATTTGGTTTACTGTTGAGATTGGCTTTCCAAATTCAGCTGCTTTGACAGTTTAAGTGACTGTATTATTTGTCTGCTTAAGTCCAAGAGCAAAACCAAATTACTAAAGCTCTTCTCTTTCTAGGAAGCTAAACTCACTGACCAGCTGCCTCTCATCATTGTGTGCGACCGCTTTGACTTTGTCCACGACTTGGTGCTGTATTTGTATAGAAATAATCTCCAAAAATATATTGAGATTTATGTACAGAAGGTAGGTGACAACTTGCCCCTTGGCTTCAGTGAGTCAAATTGTTCAATCTTTACAGTATCATGTACAAATGCTGGCATCATGTTTAAGTAGTCTGCAAACAGATTTTACCTGAGACTGACATTTAAGTGCTTATTGGTGGCCTCCAGTAAATTAACCCTGATGTGAGTCAGGTCTCATTCTTCAGTCAGGTCAAGCAGTAACTCCCACTCATGTGCCACTTGAAGGGGGAAGACTTGGTAGAATAACTTTGGAGTTGTTGGGATGATATAAGTCTCAATATTTTGGAGGGGGGAGGAGGGGAAGTTTTCCTTTTAACTTCCTGCAGGGACAAAGTGGATTGCTCAGGAGCTCTTCACTGGGCTAGGGTGAGAACACTTGTTGACTGAAGAATTGACTTTTAAGCTTGTTTAGAGCCTCAGGAGGCTGGGAGTAAAGGTGGGAAGATGGGGTCAGTCTCAACAAGTGGAGTTCTGGGGATAAGTATTGCCTGCCCTTGCTCCCTGACAGCATCCTGACTTCTTTAAATGCTCCTGTGCAGGTGAATCCCAGCCGTCTGCCAGTTGTTATTGGGGGGCTGCTTGATGTGGATTGCTCTGAAGATGTGATCAAGAACCTCATCCTTGTAGTGAGAGGTCAATTTTCAACTGATGAGCTTGTTGCAGAGGTTGAGAAAAGAAACAGGTATTAAACTTTTACAAATCTCATACCAATTCCCAGTCTGCTGGTCATCCATCAGTGCATGTCACACAGCTAAAGCTGGTACTGACACAAGCAGAAGCTGCCACTGGGGGAGAACCAGCTCTAATTCTTGACAAATGTGGGGATCTCTCCAGATAACTTTGGTGTGTTCTCTTCATAGTGTCAGAAGATTACACCATTATAATAATGAATCAAAATGTAGGTGAAAACATAGCACTGTAACTCTGGTTTAGTTCCTGACTATCCTACACCAAGACTGGCTTCTAGAGTGTAGAAATCATACAACTGGATATTTACTTACTCAACCTCTAACGTGAAAATCAATTCCTTCTAGGCTGAAGCTGCTTCTGCCCTGGCTGGAGGCAAGAATTCACGAGGGCTGTGAAGAGCCTGCCACTCACAATGCACTGGCCAAGATATACATTGACAGCAACAACAACCCAGAGAGATTCCTGCGTGAGAATCCCTACTATGACAGCCGTGTTGTTGGCAAGTACTGTGAGAAGAGGGACCCTCACCTGGCCTGCGTGGCGTACGAGCGTGGACAGTGTGACCTGGAGCTGATTAATGTATGTATGCCAGGCTGCTGCCTCGTGCTTGACTGCTGACATCAGTGTCATGGGCTACATAGAAAGCTTTGAGACAAAAGCATGTGTTTTTTTAAAATGTATTAAGCTGGGACACACCAGAGGAGGTGGCTGTTTAACCTCCTGCTGCAGCTTAATGAGAAATGAGAAACTCTCCTGCCCATCCTAAAATAGGAGGTTAATGGAGTATCAAAGGCTGAGATTTCAGTCTGCCCTCAGTTCAGAGTTACAGTACAATTTTCTGTAGGCTCCATAGCCTTGCCTTCCCTCTGAGCAAGCTGTGCCTTTCTCCAGGTGTGCAATGAGAACTCCCTCTTCAAGAGTCTCTCCCGCTACTTAGTTCGCCGTAAGGACCCCGAGCTCTGGGCCAGTGTGCTGCTGGAAAGCAACCCCTACAGGAGACCCCTGATTGACCAGGTACAACTGGCAGGACAGTCACAGCCTTGCCTGTCCCAACTGGATTTGCAGAACCTGACATCACTCACTTCTGAATGCCTTGCTCTGCCTGCAGGTTGTCCAGACTGCTCTGTCAGAGACCCAGGATCCCGAGGAAGTCTCTGTCACTGTGAAGGCCTTCATGACTGCAGATCTTCCCAATGAGCTCATTGAACTGCTGGAGAAAATTGTTCTGGATAATTCAGTGTTCAGTGAGCACAGGTGTGTGAAATGAAAACTAAGCCACAGGAAACTTGGAGTTACTGCTGTAATGTGAAACAGCAAATAAACCAGTACCTTCTTCAGAGGGGAGGGTGGATTTCTTGATCATTATTTGATAAGCACTATTTCTTTCCCTCTTCAGGAACCTGCAGAACCTTCTCATCCTTACAGCTATCAAGGCTGACCGCACCCGTGTCATGGAGTACATCAATCGCCTGGATAACTATGATGCCCCTGATATAGCCAATATTGCTATCAGCAACGAGCTTTTTGAGGAGGCATTTGCTATCTTCAGGAAGTTTGATGTCAACACATCAGCTGTACAGGTAACTTCAATTCTCAGGCTGTAAAAAAATCCCTGTGCATCCCCACACAAGGACTTTGCTGGCGCTTAACACCAATTAGCAAAGTGGCCAAAGTTGCTCAGTGTCTTGTCTTAAAAAACAGACAGTTTCTGTGAAAACAGATGAGTTTTAACTTTTGCACTTGAGGATCCAAGTGTCCTCAAACCTAAACAACATTTGTTTATTGCAACTTTGTAAGCCTAAAATCACTCGCGCTGTGTGGGTTGTATGGAGTTAGTCCCTCTTTTAAAAACTGTGGATCCATTGAGGAACTTAGATAAACCCCAGATTAGTGTGTTGTAAAAAGACCTTTCTGAGAGTGGCTGATGATGGTTATCCTTTCCCCAGGTGTTGATAGAGCACATTGGGAACCTGGACCGTGCGTATGAGTTCGCTGAGCGCTGCAATGAACCTGCAGTGTGGAGCCAGCTGGCCAAAGCACAGCTCCAGAAGGGGATGGTGAAGGAAGCAATTGACTCCTACATCAAAGCAGATGATCCTTCCTCATACATGGAAGTTGTTCAAGCTGCTAATGCCAGTGGTATGATTAAGTTTTGTTTACATCTTGGCTGTTGATGTTGCTCAGCTCTTTTGCGTGGTCTGCTCAAACTGCAGTTCTGCCAGACCTGTGTCTTGATGCAGGTAGAGGAATCTGGCCCTTCAAGGACTGCCCTAAATAAGAATAGGAAAAGATAGTATATTCCATCTGCAGATAATCACTGGCCTGAAATTTCTTTCTTTAGTTAGCTGAAGACTTCTTTCGGAGTCTTTGTATGAAGTTAAATAAGATTTTAGTTAGGCCCATTCTAAGATGATTTGATTAATGCATAATGAGCAGTGTGAAGGTTGTTGATTGTTGGGGAATAGCTGTAGAAATATGTCAAAATTAGGTTCAGATTGATTAAGTTAAGCACAAGTGTCCCCAGTGGTGTGAAATAAACATTCTGAACTCCTTTCCATAGGAAACTGGGAAGAACTGGTGAAATATCTGCAGATGGCACGCAAGAAGGCCCGAGAGTCATATGTGGAAACAGAATTAATCTTTGCTCTTGCTAAAACAAACCGCCTGGCAGAGCTAGAGGAGTTCATCAATGGCCCCAACAATGCACATATCCAGCAGGTGAGTGGGACTGACTTTGTTTGCTGGCTCACAGAGGGGTGTTGAAAATTTTGTCTCTTTAGATATACACATAGATCTTAGCCTTTAAATCCATTTGACAAGGGCTCGAACGCCACACATTTAATGTAAACCACTGGCTGAAAAGGTGCAGGAATAACCTGGCTGTGCTCTGCCCCAGGTTGGTGATCGCTGCTACGATGAGAAGATGTATGAAGCAGCCAAGCTCTTGTACAACAACGTGTCCAACTTCGGCCGCTTGGCCTCAACCTTGGTGCACCTGGGCGAGTACCAGGCAGCCGTGGATGGCGCTCGCAAAGCCAACAGCACTCGCACGTGGAAAGAGGTGAATTTACTGCCCCTGAGCTCAGGGACTTCAAAGCTGGGGCCTGCTCAGGAGCCTTGGTTCTAAGCAGTAACACAACTCTCAATTCCAGGTCTGCTTTGCTTGTGTGGATGGAAAAGAATTCCGCCTGGCTCAGATGTGTGGGCTCCACATTGTAGTGCACGCAGATGAGCTGGAAGAGCTAATCAACTATTACCAGGTAATTAGGCTGACTCCTGTTGTGCAGTCAGTTCTGTCATGGCAACCCTGTCAAAATCTGGGATTCGGGATGGCTTCTGATGTGAAATGTCTCTGTCTGTGTCTCTAAGGATCGTGGGTACTTTGAAGAGCTGATCACTATGTTGGAAGCAGCACTTGGGCTGGAGCGAGCACACATGGGGATGTTCACAGAGCTGGCAATTCTCTACTCCAAGTTCAAGCCACAGAAGATGAGGGAGCACTTGGAGCTGTTCTGGTCCAGAGTCAACATTCCCAAGGTGAATGTCTGAGGCTTTAAATTTAGCTGAAAACACACCTTTTTGGGCTGTCTGTACCCTAGTTTTTGCACGAGGAGCTCCTGAGGTTATTAATGGCACTAAAGCCTGAGCACTGCTGGAAATTCCAGTTAACAAATATTGCTAATTCTTCCTTTTGCTTAGGTTCTGAGAGCTGCAGAACAAGCCCACCTCTGGGCTGAACTGGTGTTCCTGTATGATAAGTATGAAGAATATGATAATGCCATAATCACAATGATGAATCACCCAACAGATGCTTGGAAAGAAGGCCAGTTCAAAGATATCATCACTAAGGTATTGCTTTCCTGGTGAAAGTTATGCCTCGTTTTCATTTGGATTTCCCCACAATCAAACTCCTGCTCTGAACGTGCATCTTTACCCCTCTCTAGGTGGCCAATGTGGAGCTGTACTACAAGGCAGTTCAGTTCTATTTGGAATTTAAGCCTCTGCTGCTCAATGATCTGCTGATGGTGTTGTCCCCTCGGCTTGACCACACTCGTGCTGTCACGTTCTTCACAAAGGTAATTTTCCTGCTATCCAGATGAAAACTGAAGCTGGGGAAGCATTGAGCTGTAGTAGCATTTAAAAATACTTAGCTACTCCCCTGCCTGCCAGAGACTAAGAGACTTCCACAAAAACTGACTTAAATGTGCCTCTCTGGTTCCTTGAAGGTTAAACAGCTGCCCCTGGTTAAGCCTTACCTGCGCTCTGTTCAAAATCACAACAACAAATCAGTCAATGAGTCCCTCAACAACCTCTTCATTATTGAAGAAGATTACCAGGTATGTCTTGTCTTGAAGCACTTAATTCTATATTTACCTCATATTCTCAGCCTTTGTTTAATGTGTAGAAACACAGTTTTCTTTCTCATTTTCAGTAGTTTTTACCTGCTTGCTGTTAAATTTAATTCCTTAAGTGTATGTTCTCCAGTTTTAAAGTGAATTAGTGGTGAGGAGTCATGGATTAAGTGGGAAAGTGTAAGTGGCTTTCTGAGAGCATTTTGTGTCATTCCTATTGGGGATAGAGTGCCTACTTTGTTATGAGTGTGACAGCTTTTATTTAAGGCAAACAAACACTGGGTGCTTCCAAAAGAAGAGGTAAACAGTTGTGATGTCTGGCTGTTCTACTGTTTTCAGAGAACAGCTGCCTGGTGTTCAGAGACTCTTAACCTACTGAAAAATACTGACTGAAACGTCTAAACTCCATGTGTGTCAAACAGCAGCTTCTCAAATAAACTAGCAGATCTCTGCAGGTCTGGCTGGGGTACTTTACATTCCTACAAGCAGGAGTACAGAACTAATGGAAAATATTTGCGTTTTGTGGGTGCAGTTGTACATCTGAGGTGTGCCTTTCTTTTTTTTTTCTGCTTCACTCAGGCTCTTAGGACTTCTATAGATGCTTATGACAACTTTGACAACATTTCTCTTGCCCAACGTTTGGAGAAGCACGAGCTAATAGAGTTCCGGAGGATCGCCGCCTATCTCTTCAAAGGCAACAACCGCTGGAAACAGAGCGTGGAGCTCTGCAAGAAGGACAGGCTCTACAAGGTGAGGCAGCACCCAGGGCAGCTTTACAGCTCTGCCTTGTTGGCTCTGGCTTGTTGGCTCTTGGTTAACAGCCCCTTGTGGGTTGTTGCGTCCCCTGAGGCTGAGGCTCTGTCCCGTTGCAGGATGCCATGCAGTACGCTTCCGAATCCAAAGATACTGAGCTGGCAGAAGAGCTGCTGCAGTGGTTCCTGCAGGAGAACAAGAGGGAATGCTTTGGTGCTTGTCTCTTCACCTGCTACGATCTCCTAAGGCCGGATGTTGTCTTGGAAACAGCGTGGAGGCACAACATTATGGACTTTGCCATGCCATACTTTATCCAGGTCATGAAGGAATACTTGACCAAGGTAAGAGCAGGTGCCCCTCCAACACCCAGAGCTTGTTAGTCACTGTGGTGAATGCCTTGAGATTGTCTGCTTGCTACTAACATTGGTTTGGGCTTTGTCCAATGTCTGTCTGTCCATGTCCACACTTACTTTTCAGTCCATCTGGGGAGAGACTTCGCCCTCTAAGAGGCTGAAACACTTGCAGGCTTCACCCTCTACCAATTACAGAACCTACATCAGTAGTATTTGCCTGACCCTGGGCAGTGTCTAAAGTAGTTCCAGGCTCCAGGCATTTCCTGTGCTGTGTCAGTCAGGAATCCCAGCTGGGATCAAGCTTTAACTAAATTCTAGACTGTTACTAAAACAGCTTTACAGCTAGACCTAGAGTAACTTATTCTGCAATGCATTTAACTCTAAAATGTGGCTCTGACACTTCATGGCACTAATTATGATTCAACTCTTATTTGAAGTGACTCAGGATGGGGGAACTACTTGGTAATGCTCTGACAGACTTGAACAGACTTGAGTTAAATCCAACTGTCACTAGCAAGATTTTCCTAGATGAAGCTTTTGGAGTATCTTCCAGTGAAATGGTGTAAATTGCTTAATGATTAAGACCTTTCCAAACTTGAGTTCAGCTTTTACTTTCATGCAGTCAGTGAAGACTAAGATGCCTGTTTGTCCAGAAATTTGCCTGGCTGTTCTTTCTAAAGGCAGAACCTGTAGTTCTGTAGCCAGCCTGAAATGCTGTTTTGGGGGAGGTGGGCTGAGCAGTACAACTGTTTGTCAGAGATGCCTGCACCAAGCTAGCACCATGCCTTTGGTGGGAGTAGTAGATTCTTAAAGATAAACATTTCCTGATCTGATAAAGGATTAGGATATAGCTTTGGTGTAGCTAATGAAGTAAGAGCCAGCAAGAAGCAGAGCTGCCTTTCTAAAGCAGATACTTCTGGTGTACTTTTGTTTTTACTCGCCTGTACCTTAATTATTTCTTCCCTGACGCTTTTGTTTCTACCTTTTTATATGCTAAATATGGAATTTGATTTTTCTAAGCTGCACCTTCTGAATTCCTTTGCAGGTTGATGCAATAAAGGAAAAGGTGAAAGTTGATTCTTGTTTTCCATCTTTAAGTCTGGAGGACTAAGTCTAAGGATTCTGCATGAGTTTTTTTCTTTCCTATGTTTACTACACTGCTGCTACTGCTTTTTCCCCAAACAAAATATCACTAAAGCATTTGCAAATTGTTTAACTCTCACTAGCTAGTGCTGTAGGAGAAAAGTAGATTCATTTGCTACTAATAAGCTAATAGATCCTCAGGAAGGGCATACAGGTGATCAGTTGGATCACAGTCAGCCTGCAATTGAAACAGCACACAAATACTTACACAAATGCTATTATTTGACAGCCAATCTGACTGGAACAACCTCCTACAATAAGAAATAAGTCTGTGAATCCCTAAATCAGTCTGGCATTTGCTAGTTGAAGGGCTGTGATCCAGTTCCTGATCTCTGGACCATGACTAATGTGCGCTGTCCGTAGGCAGAGTAGATACTGGCTGCTCCAGAGGGACTCTTCCTCACTCAGGTGTCAGTTCTCATGGTGCTGATCTAATCCACACAGTGCTCTAGTTCATGTAGCAACTTAAAACTTCAGCTGTTACAACAAGTCTGTGGTTCTCCTCCCTATAGTAAATTTCTAGTAGTTGTCCAAAAAAAGACTGCCTTCCAAGCTCTTCAGCTTCACTAAACCTCTTTGCTACCTCATTAAAAAATATATATAAAAATGGTAATGCTTATTGCTCTTCTGAGGCTACTCCAGGGCTTGCCTTTTGCTATGTAACTTTGACCTTCAGAAGGGCAATCCAAGGTTTTCTGTCCATCTGCTTCCCTACAAATGCCACTGTGATCCTCCTGAGCCCAGGGGTCAGCCCTTGCAGGAGTTTTCCATTAATGTGGTTCAGCAAAGGGCAAACCAAAGTTGACAGACAGCTTTGAAGATGGACTAAATGCAAAAACTGCTGGTTGTAAAGACACCACTGGAACTCAAGGCTAACCTAAGACACGTAGTGTAAGGTCCTTCAGCAGCTAGTAAGGAAAGTAGGAGAGCGTGTGTGTGAAAAAAGGTAATTGAAATGCAGTGTTTGCATAAACTACGCATGTGTAGCAGTCATTGCAATTACATCCCACTACTCCTGAAGCTCCAAGGCATTGCTGTGGGCTGCGTGTGGTTTTTTGGGGGGAGCCTGTATGGCAGTCATCTTCAGACCTCACTCGTGCTTCAGTACTTTTGCCTCTTTTTCATGCACACATAACACGATAACATTGAATGCATGTTACTTTTCCTCTGCAGCTTATTGCAGTCCCTGTGGAAAAGCCTTTCAGTCAATCTTGCTCCAAGTGTAGGGCCCTGAAGCTGGTGATGCTCGAGCAAGTGGTGTAAGAACCAGCCTGAGGGCTGGTTTCAAACTTGCGTTTGTTCTTGTCAGTATTTGTTCAGCTCTGAGGGGAGGCATCAAAACTGGCTCCAAAATGCATTGAATGTCCTGGGCTGGAGGCTTTCCAAGTGTGAGTAAGCCAAATGCCTCTGCTTAGTAGCAAACTCTGCACATTCTCCTTGAATTTGCATCTCTAAACTTGTGCTTGTGTGTTCAGTGTGTTGCTGTTTTGAGTTAAAACCAGTGCAGTTCCCAGCACGGTGTCTGGAAATGAGTCTTGGAGCATTGGATACGATCCTGTGCACTTTGGCAGCTGCAAGCCAGATACTGTGGGAGGCAACCACCAGGCTGGCCATGGAAGCCCAGCCACTGAGGGAGCTCGAGCTCAGGACTTCTGCCACTCCCTGGAGTTGTGCCTCAGCTTGAGGTTACAGAGGAACAGGTTTATGGAACACACATTGGAACTCACAGCCGAAAGGAGGAGCTCACAGCAGATATTTGCTCATGTAGCACAGTTCAGCTCAAAACTCACTTGTGAATGTTGTAGCTGAATAATAACACTGACCCTGTGTAAGTGCAGGAAACCTTCAAACTCCTTTTTTAAGGACACAAATGAAGTGAAACATTAATCTTGTATTATTGTCTTTCAAAGTAATTGGCGTGATTATCTCTGACTTTGTTCTAAGTCTTATCTCCCAGGTAAAATACCAATACCTCATTTTGTGGTTTCAGTTTCAGGGCCTGCCTTAGACTGTAGAAATGCAGAGTTCCTTTGGATCTGTCTTAGAAATGAGCAATAATTCACTACAGAAGTTCCTTCTCTTGCCTTTCTGTAGGGGTGGGCAAACAGCACCATTGCACTCGCAGTGCAGCAGTGAAGCTGGCCAGGCTTGTCTGTTACTGTGTGTAAAGCTGGAAGAATTGGAGTATCTGTGGGTTTAGGCTGACTGCCACACAGTTCTGGAGTGGAAAAAGCAAGTCTTATACACATGCATTCTCTGCATTTGAACTTAAATTGCATGAGTGAATGGGTTTGGAAAGTGAATCTTGAGGCTCAAGTGACATGTCGGATGCTATTGCAGTCTGCTCTATCCAAATACAAACCAGATTACTTTGCCTCAATGTCACCTCCAGGGAAACTTCTCCAGGTCTGGGCATTATCTTGGCAATTGCTCCAAGGCCAGAGGTCTCCAATTGAGACTGAGCTCAAATCTGAGCCTGAGTCCAAAGACTGCCCAGCTCCAGTCCAGTCCAGAACCTTTTGTACAAAGCTTCAGCCTGGAGTGAGCTTTCAAAGTAGTTGAAAATCCCTCAGTGAGGGATTTTGTTCAGGAAACAGACAATCTTGACTGCACCAGTACCAACATTGCTACTTGAATTGATCTTAACTTGTAAATGGTCTCCTTTTCTTGATGGGTGTTGACATACCACTAAGGCTTTTCCACTTCTCTGCCACGAATAAGTACCTGTTTTAGGGGAGATTTCTTTAATTGTTGCTCTCAATTCCAGGTGGATAAACTGGATGCATCAGAGTCTTTGAGAAAGGAAGAGGAGCAAGCTACAGAAACACAACCTATTGTTTATGGTAATCCTTTAGTTTGTTATCAGTAACATATTTCACTTTTTAAACAAGCCTTCCCTAATCTTGTTTTTTTCCTGAGAAAGTCCTGGGAAATGGGAACGTTCTCCATGTGAAATCAAGTCTTAAGGAATGTGTTCCAAAATACTAGATAAGTGCTGTGGCTGCTGAGGTGGGCTGTGGACTGCAGGACTGAAGGTTGTCCTGGCTCCTTAAGGAAAGGTGTACAGGAGCTGTGCCATTCCAGACTCCTTAAGGAGAGGTGTACAGGTGCCATTCCAGACTCCTTAAGGAAAGGTGTACAGGAGCTGTGCCATTCCAGACTCCTTAAGGAAAGGTGTACAGGAGCTGTGCCATTCCAGACTCATTAAGGAGAGGTGTACAGGAGCTGTGCCATTCCAGACTCATTAAGGAGAGGTGTACAGGAGCTGTGCCATTCCAGACTCCTTAAGGAGAGGTGTACAGGGGCTGTGCCATTCCAGACTCATTAAGGAAAGGTGTACAGGAGCTGTGCCATTCCAGACTTCCAGCAAGGGGTTATTTGGATCTTGTGCAATATTCTTTAAATCTAAAGCATATTTATACTTACTTTATATTGGGTATTTTCTTTATATCCAGGTTATTCTAGTAAGAGTTTCTTAATATTCTTTACACTGTAGTATTTTTAGCCATGTGTTGTGCCCTGAGGTTTTTACCCGCTGTGGCCCTGAAGAAGCCCAGTCCAGGGTGAAACGTAGAAAATAACCTCCTAAAAACTTCCAGGCATTTAGCAGGGTGATTTCTCAGTTGAGAAGGAGTAAGATGCCCGTTGTGTGTTGCAGGCCAGCCCCAGCTGATGCTGACAGCAGGACCCAGCGTGGCAGTTCCTCCGCAGGCACCTTTTGGCTACGGCTACACGGCCCCTCCGTACGGGCAGCCGCAGCCCGGCTTCGGCTACAGCATGTGAGATGCAGCACAAGCCAGTCTGGAGCAGCAACTTTTCTTACTGAAACTCCACCGTCCCTCCCCGCTTTAACTCATAACAGGGAAAAGCAAAGAGTTCTGCCTCGTGTTCTTGTAACCTTTATTTCATGAAGGACTGTTTTTTCTAGCGCGAACGATTTGAATCACTTCTGTTAAATCTTTTTCACATTCCATGTCCATTTAGACTTTTACTTTCAGAAGGGGAATAGTTTAAACGACTTTGTTCAAAGTGGGCTTTTGCAGGACTGCTTATTACCATTAAGTCTATTGTGAAGATTCTGATTTGCACTCTATAGTGTTACACTCTAATATTGAATCTTAATTTCATTGTATGTGAGCAGCTTACGGTATGTACTGTCTATTCTAAATGCATTTAAATCTCACTGTATATTTGGAGAAAGCTAAAGCCAAGATACTTGTATTTGACCTTGCAAGACTGCTGACAAGAGACAACACTAATCAGCATATCCTCCCTGGGTTGGATTGCATAGCTCTAAAAGAATTTAAAATGCGTACAGACAACCTTGCCTGACTTAAAATGAGTAAAAATTTTGGGTTTTGTTTTTTTGGTTTTTTTTTTCCCCTTAACCTATGCAGGTTTTTCCAGTTATGCATATAGAAAATGCTAGTGTCTTTTTGCTCACTCCATATGTAACAGATGACCTTATGTTGTGCTGTATCCTGTGCTTTTGTGGGACATTCCATTCAGGAACAGAGCACCATGATTCCAATCTGTGTATTTACTAACCCTGCCCTGAGGTTTGTGTATGTTGGATATTGTGGTGTTTTAGATCACTGTTTTGAGTGTACAGAAGAGAGAATTCAAGCATATTGCTGTTCAGTTTTGTTTGTGCAATTTGAAATTACGCAATTTAAAAATAAATTACTGGACTGTGGACATGCTGCATAGTGGTAGCTTCACTTTACTGTCTTCAAAAAAAGGACCTTTGGACTCAACCCAAGTATTCCAGTGCTGGTAGTGGGGGGCAATGCAGGTGTGTGCAGCCAGGGGCCAGCAGCAGAGCAGCAATGGGGACCAGTAGTGGGGTCTTGCACTGAGGGGGCGATACAGGAAAATATGTAATGCTTTTTCTAGAGAGAGATTATGCCAGAGAGAAGAAAATAGCACTTTTCACCAGTTGGCTGCACTGTGGTCAACTCCAGCATATTCGACCAGATGATACATTAGGATTGTAGTAGGGTGTGCCAGTTCAATTGAGATCATGTTCTAGGTATGTAAATTGCCTTAAACATATTTAGCTTCAAATAAAATTGACTTAAATGTTTCTTTATGAATACTGTCATATTTGAGTGTAACGAGTCTGACAGCACTGGCCAGATTTCCAACAGCTCTAGAAGCTCCTGTCTTTTAACCAGGAGCCACTCTGGGCATCAGGATCCAGATCCCACTCCCTGTTCCTTACCCAGGAGCCACTCCAGGTAACAGGATCCAGATCCCACTCCCTGATCCTCCTGTGAGCTCCAGAGTTGTGTGATCCTGGGGCAGCACTTCCATGGAATGGGGCTGGCAGGGGCTCACCTGCCCCAGGCTCTCCATGGTCAGCAGGGGTGGAGCAAAGCCTGCAGTGAGTCTCTGGAAAGGATTCTGCCTCCAAGTAAGAGGTGCGGTATAAAAACATCTCCATCCTCTGTTTATTGGCATTTCAGCCCCTCTGCCATTGCCTCTGGGTCTGTGGAAGGCTGGAGATGGAGATAAATCCCGTTCCCTCTCCTACAAACTGGTTCACAACACTCAGCTGGAGCACGTGGCTGAGAGGTTGGAAAAGGTGCTTAACAGAACTCTCTCAAACTGTACAAGTAGAATTTACTGGAACCCCCAAGGTGCTCTGAACTGTGCACTAATATCTCTAACAGGGTGCTTCCTTAAACCCAGGAGTGCCTGTTAATCCCAAGAAAACCAGGATTTAAGTCTGTCCCCCAGTGCCCAGTTGTTTATATGGAGGGTAACTCCCCACACCTTGGCTTAACTGCACATTTTTGCACGTGTAGGAGCTACACAGACCCATCCAGAGGGAAGCTCAGCTTACAGCTGCTCCCCACAACTGTTTACTGGTCTGGGCTGCAAATCCAGTTGAACTGGTCAGCCTGGTACCAGTTACAAGTTGTTGCAGCAGTTGTTTGGGCAGGAAGTTGGCTACAGTTACCCCAGCTCCAGTCCTTAACTGCTTCAGCAGCTGAGCCTTTCTGAATTAAAGAATGTATTCACTACAGAAAACAGGCAGAAAGAGGAAACTCAAACTCTATCAACCACTGTGCAAAATCTTCAAACAATTGCACAAATTGTAAATGTACTGGGTTCCTTCTTGTGCCAGCTCTGCTTCCCTCAACTGCCCTGAGCCTAGAATATTCTTTCCCACTTTTGGAACACAAGCTAGAGAAACTCATGATTTACAAATTAAATCTTACAAAACTTGCTTATTTTATTAACACTGAGGGAAGAGATGGCAAAACCCCCCAACTTTGATTTTTATCCCTTCAGCACCGACATACATGAACACATCCAGGTCTTTTTGGTACCAATTTAGAAGAGTTTAAGGTGACCAGAAACTTTATCTATGACATCAGCTGGTCCTGGTCCTATCCCAAGGACTGTCCTGGAGCCTGGAGCTATCTGAGTGCGCCCAGCATCCTGTATCAAGCTCACAGTCAGCCCCAGGCGCTTCGCCTCAGCCAGCAGCTGCACCAGAGTCTCTTCATCGGGAGCCTTGAGCACCACTTTGGGCTGTCCACAATATTCCCACTGCTTCAGGAGCTCGGGATTCCTTTTGTGAACCTGCTTGTAGGCAGAGACAGCAGCGTGGGAGCACTGTGCTGCTACTTTGCCCTTGCCCATCTTCAGGTCGTTGCGGACGATCAGCACCAGCTTGAGCTCCCCTGTCTCTCCCATGATGTCAGCCTCGCCCCCCAGGCTGCTGGAAGGTTCTGGCACTGCTCCAGCTCCAGGCTTCCTGCGGAGCCTCCCCCGGATGCCCCAGCCCAGGCACACACCACACACAACTCCAATGATGACGTTCAGGAACTCGGGCTCAAAGAGAGAAATCATGGTGGATTTTGGAGACTGCCTCTGGAAGGGGGGAAAGACAGGATTTACTTGAGGGTTTCTCAGCTTCTGAGAGCATTTCGTGTGCTCTCACCTGGTTTTCACGTGGTTATTTGAAGACAAAGAACATTTGTTAGAAACACAAAGGAACAGCTCCCCAGACAGAGCTTTCTGACTGCAAACACCTCACGGGTGATGGGCTTTGACTCAGAGCTAAGATAAAACGGCAAATTATCATAGAATCATAGAATGGTTTGTGTTGGAAAGGGCCTTAAAGTTCATCTGTTCCACCCTCTGCCAAGGCCAGGGACACTTTCCACTATCTCAGATTTCTCCAAGCTCTGTCCAGCCTGGCCTTGGACACTTCCAGGGATGCGGCAGCCACAGCTTCTCTGGTGCCACGGTCTCACCACTCTCACAGGGAAAAACGTTTTCCTAACATCAAATCAACCCTCCTGTCTGTCAATGTGAACCATTCCCCCTTGTCCGATCACCCCAGGCCTCTGTAATTAACCCTGCTCCACCTCTCCTGTAAGTTCCCTTCACCTACTGGAAGGCCACGATTAGGTCACCTCAGAGCTTCTCTTCTCCAGGTTGAACACTCCCAATTCTCTCAGCTTTTCCTCATTTCAAAATCACACCTAAAAACGAGGAGAGAAACTGTGAAATGCCGGAGCTTTTAAATCAATACCCCAAATTCACCTGAGGAGCGCGGCCGCCTCCACCTCAGCCCCGCCAGGCCCGAGCGGACACCGAACCGTGCGGAACCCCGCGGCCCTGAGGGGGAAAACGAGGGGGCCATGGGGGAGCATCCCCTCAGCGCTCACCGGCCGCTCCCGCCCGGCCGCTCCGCCGCGCCCGCCCGGAGGTGACGGGGCCGCGGCGCTCGGGAAGTGACGGAGCCCGGGGCGGGACGGGGCGTGTTGTGCCGGGCCCAGTTCCGCGTTGTGCCGGGCCGAGCGGAGCCGCCGGAGCGTGGTGAGTGCGGGGCCGGGCCCGGGGCTCTCCCTGCGGGGCGGGGGTCTCCACAGCGGCCCCTCAGCGGGACCCCTCAGCGCTGCCCATCGCCGCCGCCCGCTCCCCTCACGGCTCTGAGGGGACCCCCGGGCCGGGCGGCCCCGGTGCTGGGCGAGCCGAGGGACCCGTGTGGGAGCCGGGAATGCTGTGGAGGAGCAGGGTGGGAGGAGAGGCTGCTCCCCTCCGGCCTTGAGGGTGAGAAATGAACCGCTGCCCCCTCAACGCGCTGGAGAGCGGCTGTGCTGCTCCAAAGCCTCGGGAAGGTGGGATAGACTCGCCCTGCTCCGGCCCAAGGGACGGTGCCTGATGACACAGGGAGAAATGTGTCCTGCTGCCTGCGGAGAGGCAGGTGGCGATGGCCTCTGTGTGCTTTTCCACTGGAAATGTGCTGTGCTTTCCCCGGGGGCTGCCTGGGGCTCGTGGCTGTGAGGCCCAAATCCAGGGGAACATTTCTGCTGACCGGGGTTAAGCACCTCGTCTGGTTTTTATTTCTCCAGCCAATGCCATGTGGTGTTTACAGCAGATAATAAAGCAGCAAGATGCTCGTTTTATTCCAGTTTTGCGTCTCAGCTGCCTGGCAGGTCATGAAGGTGACCTGAGAGAACGGGTGATGTTTGATAGCAGCTATTTATCTATAAAGTGCTGTGAATCCAGGTTATCCTCTTCCAGCTGCACCTACGACATTTCTTCAGGCTTTTCTCCTGCCCTTGTTTGCTCTGCTCTGTGCTTACCAACAAGTGGGTATCCTGGTTTAGTTAATGGTGACAGTGTGGGTTGAGGTGGAGAAAGTGTGGTGTTAATCCTTTGTGCCTTGGACCGTGAGTGTTGTGTTTGGGCAGTGCATTTTGGTGCTGTTTTGCTATTAGGAATTCTGCTCTTTTAGAGATTGCTTCACTTCATTTTGTTGGGGATTCTCATGTTTCCTAACACCTTATGATAAATACATCAGCTCTTCGTAATGCATTGATTTTCCCATTGGAACAATCTTTGTTGTGTCAGTCTTCCTTCTTCCAATCCATCATTTCTGCAGATGGAACAGACTTTTTTTTATTCCTTATGGGATAAGTGACCATTGTAACAATGGCTTCATCCCCTGTTGTCAGATGAGGGTTCCAAAAGCCACTTTCCAGCTGTGCAGTGGGAGGTGAGCTCTCTTTATTAGTGTGAGCTTTGTTTCGTGTCCTGCTGAAGTCCCTGGTGTTTGTAATTGCTGTGGGGAAGGGTAGGAGGAGACTGAGCAGCTTTCAAGTGGGTGCTAGCAATGAGGAAGGTGAGTAGGCTGCAACAACTGCACTCCTTCTGCCTTAAATCTTCTTTTCTAAGTTGTTGTCTTGGAATTCCTTCTGAATGTCATAACTGCCTCTGACTGCAGCTCTCCTTAGGGTGACCTGTGCCATTAGTGCATGCCTGGAGATTCCTTATTCCTTAAAAACCTGTGTGCTTAAAACAAAACAAATATGCAATTCCTGATGTACTGTGATGGGAGACAGAGTTATCTGCAGGTTGGAACTTTAACTTCTCTTCCTTGTGGACGAGTGTAAGCTGGGTGAACTTTGCTACTCCCTGAGGACAAAGGGCACAACCTTGAAGCTGTTGCAACACTGAGCTTTTTGTACCAGCTTCAACCACAGCCATGGGACAGCACCAAAACCACTAAACCTTGCTGCTTTTGGTGCTGCTTGGACCAGAGAGAGCCAGATGGGTTATTAGTTCAGGGTATTTCAAGGTTATTAAAAGAATATTTTTTTTTCTCCCAGGGCTCAGAATTGGCCTCTGTGAGCCTTGTCTGGGCATTGTGTCCTCACTGGATGGCCAAGTGTGAAATCTGAATTGGCTGCACTTGGAGAGTGTTCCTGTGAAAAGCAGAATTTGTTATCTCAGGAGCTGCTTTCAGCCACTCTGGGCTTTGTCAGGTCCTTGTGTTCCTCTCTTTTCATCTGTGCTGTGCCTCCTCTGCATATCCTCTTATCCTGGGTCTCACCTTTTCATCTATTTATCTCTATTCCTTTATTATAGCACCTGATTCTACTGCTGGATTAATTAAATTAATGTTTCACCAGAAAAAAAAAATACACCAAAAAGATCAGTTAAATAAATGTGGCTTTAATGGCAGGGACAGAACTTTCCATTAACTCAAAAGAAATTGCATGGCATCCCTGAAGCTCATGTTACAACAGTCTTTCCTAAAAGGCATCTCAATGTCCCTTAAAAAAAACCCAAAAAACTGGAATTTTAACTCTAAATTCTAAGATGATTTATTTGGGTAGGACTTGGAAAATAGGTCTGGTGTTCAGAGGCATAACCCACAAAATGGAAACCTGTGGTCTTCAGCTGAATTACTTCTCCTTTGAGGAATTAAACTATTTTAGTTAGGAAAACATTTTTAGTATGGGGATAAATGCACTCCTATCAAAATAACCCATTATGGGCTAAATCTGCAGAGATTTGGAACATCTTTCAGATGTGGCCTCATTTATTTTAATTGAATACTTCCCAGGAGTGCTGAAGGACTTGGGGGGGGGGGGGAAATCAAGCAGTTACTTTTTCTATTTTCTGTCATCTTCAGGAAAGTCATTAACCCCCAGGTGAGGGGCAGTGTCACTCCAGTGTCACTCCAGTGTCACTCCAGTGTCACTCCAGTGTCACTCCAGTGTCACATGAACGGTGCTCCCTTGCTCTGTAGGGGCAGCAGCTTTGCAGGAGGAGTCTCTGGGCTGCAGAGCTGAGGACGTGGTTGGCTCCTGCACTGCCTTCAGATCCTGGAGAAGTGCTGGAGAGGGAATAGCAGGGAGGAGCTGGAAGGGGTAGGTGATGTTTCACTTCCAGACTGATCCCATCCTTCACCTCAGTGTTTCCTGTGCCAGGCAGGCTTTGGCTTTCAAGGGAAAGAGCTCTCCAAGCTGTTTCTTTGCCAGGGAATTGTTAACTTATTCTCTCTGTAGAGCATTTGATGACTGAAAAAAAAACCCTCTCAGAGATGTGAAATTTTTTACCCACCTGGAAAGGTTGGATTTTAATCCTTTTTTCTTCGTATTGTAACTGGGGTGTAGAAAAAGGAATATCAGAAAAGCTGAGGAGAAAGAAGCAGCAGGAGTGGGACGTTTGGCTTTAAATGCAAGAACTAACTGGAAATGATGTGTTGCTGATGTTTATGGGGGAACAACAAAATTCTTCAAGCTCTGACTGGTTCTGGGAGCTGTGTGAGCAGGAGCTGATGGAGGTGAGAGTCAGGGCTCTTCCAGTAAGAAGTGGTAAGAATTAGTGATTCAAACAATGACTGGGAGAGCAGTGAGATCATGAAAATGGCTTCCTTGTTGTTCCAGCACACTGGAAAGGAGTCCTCCAGAAATCCTTAGAACAGAACATGAGCCCACATTCTGCTCCTGCAAGTGAGAGAGCAGACACCCAACTGCCTTGTCCAAAACTGGTTCCTTTTGCACAAGTGCACCCAGCACTTGGTGCTTCCACAGCCTCCCCAGAGCTCAGAGAAGAGACTTTTGTCCTTTTCTCTGATTGCAGAGAGCAGATACTGCAGTGCCCACTTTTGTTGTGTTCTTCTGCTCCGATTGCTTGTTTTGCTTTGTCTCACTTAGGCTGTGAAGTGCCAGTCACAGTTACCATAAACCCTTTTTGTTGAGCAATTTGCATTTCTGACTAGCAATAATTGTCTTTTTATACTTCATGTTTTGGGTTGCACTAAAGCTCAATGGTGAATTGTCAGCTCTTTGTTCAGCCCTACAAAGCAGTTCCTGTGTGAGCACAGCTCTAACAAATGATCTCAGCCACCCTGATACAAAAACTGGCCACAGTTGTTTTCCTCACTCTTTTAAATAGTTTATTTTTATGTTTGCTGCTAAGTACTCCATGCAGTAGGCAAATTTATTTTTAGGGATGGGCTCTGTGTCTTTCCCAGCTTCTGTCAGAAGTGAAGTTCTGTTCAGCAGATGGAATTGGATTTCCTGTGGTGAGCTCTCATGGATTGGGTGTGGACTTGAGAATATGGAGCGAGTTAATGAAGGATAACTCCATTTTGGGTCACCTCCCACTCCAGTTCATCCCTGTGGGGAGCCATCAGTGCAGGACCAGTGGTTCTGATGGGCATCAAGCAGCACAGCAGATCAAGGGTGCTGAGCTGAGGGGATGTGCATCCTCCAGTCCCTTTGCTAAGATGCTTTGAGTAGAATTAGACTGAGGTAAACCAGGGAGGTTCTTTTCTGGAGCCAGGAAGGGTTTGCAGCCCATTCAGCCCTGCCATGTGACAGGTGTCCCATCTTCAAGTCAGCTGTGGTTTTAAATAGGAATTTTTCGAGCTTTCCTCCAGAATGGTTGAACTTTAAGACCTTCTGGACAAGTATTGTTCCTACAGAAGTGTGGAAGGGATTATTTATCTGACTTGTGTGAGGTGGTGTTATGCAAAGCTAATCCTGGATTAGTGCCTTTCCAAGCAGGCAGGGCAAAAGTGGCTCTGGCAGTTGAGCTCCTGAAAAAAAAGCTGTCATTCCTTGGGAACAACACACCTGAGACCCCCAGAGAGGCAGGAACTTCATGGATTGCACTGGAATTCAGTGTTGTGCACAGCCTGGGCTGTACCATCAAACATGGAGAGCAGCTGGCTTTGCACTAAATGAACTTCCTTGGAGTGTAATTAAGCTGAGAGCAGAGAGCAAACCAATCAAGACTTTAATTTTGAAGGCTAGATTTGCCCATGTGAAAAAAGATAGATGTCAAAATGAGGAACGTGTGGCTTCCACTGAAATTTGTGGCATTTTTTTTTCCTTCTAATCTTTGCTATATTTAAGTCAACAAAATGTGATGAAGTTCCCTAAGCCAGAATGCTTTTTTTAGTGTTGCTGTGTGTGCTCAACAGCTCTGGGTGGCTTTTGCTTCCTAAGCAGCTTTCTGTGAACATCAGCCTTGCTGGGTGTGGGTGTGTAATTTAAATATTGCCCTCTGCAGTTGGAGCTCTGTGTGTGTAAATTCCTGTGGAATATACATGGGTACGTGTGTATGTAAACCTACATTGTAGATCTTCACAAATGCTTATTTAAATATATAAAAAATTATCTATATATAAAATATATTGATAAAATGGTAGATGTTCATAAATGCTTATTTAAATATAAATAAAAATAAGCACAGCTGAGTGCAGTCAGAAACAGAACACAGTCCACCTGTGCTGGTGGAACTGAGGGGTGGCTGAACATTTGATCCTGCCATTGTCACAGCAACTGGCCTGGAATCCTCACCTGAGGGCTGGGGTGGCTCCAGAGGGTCAGGCTGCTCTGAACTCACCTGGGAGAGGCAGAGCTTCACATTTCCCTGGGCTTTGAGCAGTCCCTGGGCTGCAGGGGATGCAGAGATGCTGTGGAGCTCCCACTGCAGCAGCTCAGGCCTCTTGTCCTTGGCTGACTCAGGAGCCCTTGGCATTTTTCAGCTTTTTTTCATTTTTTAGGTGCTCTGGGTATTCTGGGGTTCACACTGCAGTGAATAAAAGCTGTAACATGCATGAGATGAGTTTCTGCTGCCCTGTTTAACCAGACAGATTTCTGTTTCTGCACATTTTGTGTCAGGAGGAGGTGTTGAAGAAAGAACTCCTTCCTGAGACCTCAGTGCTTTTGACTACTGGATTTTAACTAAAACTTTAGTAATTAGATTCTATCTCTATTGCAAGTAAAGCACAAGACTTGCACTTGTTTAAAAAACACCTGTCTAAAACTGATTTGTGACACCCTGGAAATGTCAAACACAGCATCTGAATTCATTGAACATTTTATTTAAAAATTTGACAAAATTATTGCAGTCTATATCCAAGGGGTGATCTCACTCCTGTTTACCAAACCTGAGTTGCTGCTTGGCTCTTAAGCCTCACATAAATCAATGGGGAAGTATTTTTTCTGTAGAACTTCAATTTCTTCCACTGGACAATTTTATATAACCTGTCATTTTAATACTGCACCACCTTTCTTTCCAACAAAAGCAATGTATCAAAAACTGTAAATCAAGTATGCTTACAGGAAGAAATATAATGCAAATAAAATGCTTTAGCTTTGTGGGACTCTCTTTTAAGAGAAAGAGTTTTAAGATTCAAGAGAGGGTTTTTAAAACAAGGAGTCTGACTGGTTACTCTCTTTGTGTTTGATTGCATAAGAATTGTCAGCTGTTCAGGGTTTTTTTTTTTTAAGAAAAAAAAAAGGCAACTCTTGCAACACTCTGGTTTGTGCTGGCTCCCACTTCTTGCATTATTTACTCTCCTGGATAAGGAAAACCACATCTGTTCTTTTGGGGTTTCGTTTTAGATCTCTCTAGAGGGAGGCTAAAGCAGCATTGAGTATGGACAGTGGCAGCACAGCTCCCACCAGAAAGCTCTTGTCCTCTGCAGAGTTTCTTTGTGCTTCAGAGCCAGCAGGCTGTGCAGAGCAGGAGATGCAGCTCTGTATCCTGGTTACCACACTGAGGGCTGATCTTTCAGCCAGGGAGGTTTCTGACATAGGGACAGCCTGCAAAGCTTTGGTGCCAGCATGAGGAGCACACCTGGAGCACCAGTCTCAGGATGGGAGTGAGGTTTGTACAAAGCTCTGCTGCTCCTGGAGCCCAAACAGTGGGCTGGGTCAAGGAAGGGGTTTGTTTAATGAGCTTTTGTTCAGCTGTTAGAAGTGAGGGAGTTTTGTCATTTGAGTGAAAAATTTAGAATTATGTAGGTGGAAATGTTTTAATCTTTGTCACAGTGGGGACTGAATCACTTTCTGCTGTTGATGGTGTAATGCAGGATGAGTGTGAGCTGGATTTGGGAGCTGCTGGGTGTTTGTCTGCATCCAAGAACCACACCTTGTCCTTTTTGGGTTTCTTCTGCTCTCAGGTCCCCAGAGGTGACTGATCTATGAAATGGCAGAGAATGGCACAGACTGTGACCAGAGACGCATAAGAATGAGCAAAGAGCAGCACAATGGCAACTTCACAGGTAGGTGGCAAATCACTTGGTGCTCTCAGCTGCCCTGTGTGGGGTGCAAAACAGCACAAGATGGAAAAGGAATTGATTTGGGTTTTCTGTTGAGGCCAGGCTGGATGAGCCACCTGACCTAGGGAGAGGCAGCTCTGCCCGTGCCAGGGGGTGGAATGGGATGGGCTTTAGGGCCCTTCCAACCCAAACCATTCTGGAATTCTGTGATTTTATGCCCACATATTGCAGAGGGCCTCCATGCCTGAATCAATCTTAGAAACCTCAGTCAGCTCTAAACCTGAGGGATTTAGGATTTCAAAGCAATGGAGTAGATTCATGCTGTTTATTTCCATTCACATTTCTCTTACACTCCTTTCTTCTCCCAAAGTTCTTGATACATTTAAGCCCCACAAGCTTAAGCTGACCTGGGTACCAACATTTAAGCTGGGTACATTTAAGCTGACCTGGGTACCAACAGAGGCTACAACAACAACAACAAAACCCTAAAAAAGTTTAATTCTGTTGGCAAATGTGTGGCTGTGGAAGTCAAGCTGTACAACCACACCCTTTGGCACTGAAAAGTCAGTTCTTGGTAATAAAAATCTGATTTACTCTGGGACAGATCCAGTTATTAGTCTCCCAATTTCTAGCTGTTCTGTTGAAATTCAATGTCACTATAATTTATCGGTTTCAGTGATAAATTACCCACAAAACAGTTTTAACTACTTCACCTCCTGCCTCTCCTCTGTCTTTCCTGCTGGTATGTCTGAAGTAGCCTGGGATTAATGTTTAGAACTCCTGAAAAATATCCTGAAAACAGTTAATGAAGATTTTTGTGTCACTGAATTATCCATGCTGTGTAGTAAAGCATGGAAATTATAATCATCTTTGTTTGTTTCCTGTCAGCTTTGAATGTGCCAGTTCCATATTTAATTAAGTTTTGTAATCAAGTGATTTCTCAAGTTGTGTGCAGTCTTACACCATTGTCTTTTACGACCTTTTACTAAAAACAAGGTCATAAAAACAAGGTTGAAACATTTTTATTACACATATTAAATGAAAAAGATTAACTGCATGTTTGTATGTATGGAACAAATTAAAGCCTTTTACTTAAAGTCTTAAATCATCTTGTAACTCTGAGGGAATGTGGATGTTCTTCAGTATTTGCCAGGATTTCTGTTAGTTCATCTTAAGCAACTGATTTTACAGCTAAGGAATACAGAGTTAAGTGGGCTGTGTGACTAATGAGAGCTGCAATTTCTGTGTAAGTATCAGCATCTGATAAGGCAAAATGGTTCAGTTACTAGAGTAAGACTTAAATAATACATCTTGGGTTCCAATATGCTGGAGATCAGATTAGATTAATGTTTTAAATGCAACAGCTTTTTAAAAATCTAGAATTTATGAATATTATTACAATGCAAAATAGAATACATGTGTTGTGACTGTGTAGTAAGTGGTGTTTAAACAAGTTGGGTGTCTGTTTGGATACAAGTGTATTTTTTCATTGTTCACTGGTATTACTTTTAAATCTTATTCCAGAATTCCTTTTATTTAAAATTATTACTGCTCATTAACTTGACAACCTCTGAACAAGCCATTCTCCTTCAAAAAACCAGCTCAGGTTTGGGGTTTTATTCATCTTATTGCGAGCACAAAATAACACCTTGATTAGAAAAGCACAAAATAACACCTTGATTAGAAAATCCTTTTTGTGAGCAAGGCCTGGGCTGGGTGTGAGCTCAGTGCCAGGCAGGGCTGAGCTCTAAAAGCAGCTCCTTTCCAAGACAGGACTTTGGGAGAGGCTCCTGCCTGGGAGGGCAGGTGCTCCTATCCAGTTACACCCTGTAATTCCATCCTCTGGAAGGGGGAGCTGGGAATAGCTCTGCTGGAAAAGAACCAGCTCAGAGGTTCAGAGGGAGATGGCCCTGCTGAGCTCACCTCTGACCTGGGCTCTGGCTGCTCTCAGCTCCTCTCAGTGCCCTGTAACTTCTTATTTGGCATTCTTTTATAAAAAAAGAGAAATTGAATGGACTGTTAGTTTGCCCAGTGTCATTGGAGAGGTGGCACTTTCACCTTCCAATCCACTGTCACTTTTAAAAAACTAGAAATGGGTAAGTCAGAAAATAAACTTCCCTTTCCTTCACCTTAAGAGCAGCAGTGTGTACACTGGTGTTATTTCGTGTCCTATAGCAACAGCTCCCATTAACTTCCTGACAAATTTGTACAAAACCAGTGTATTTTTGGGTGGGATAGCAGCTGACCTGCCAGCCTGTGCTTTTACAGATTTTTTCATATATTTTTTTTCTTTTCATTTGCAGATTCCTCGATGGTGAGCGAGCGGAAGCGAAGGGAGCGAGAGGAGAGGTTGAATATTGTGCTGTGGAAAAAACCTGCTGATACCTTGAAGTATTTTTTCCTGGAAACTCTAATAAACTTGAAGGAATGGACCATAAAGTAAAGATCATTTCTTTAAGTTCTACTAAGCATTCTGGGCAAACCCATGCTCTGATTCAGTAGGTCATTCTGACATCTCACTTTCCCTGATGATTCACAACTTGAAAACTCTTTTTTTTCAGAGAACATGTGTATTTTTGTCCCTTAAAGGTGGCTGCTGGAGCATCCCACACTTGTAGCTGTGCTCTCAGACCTTCTGCCTAAATTACATAAGTGCAGCAAGGTGCTTGGGAGAGAAAATGGCAATCTGCCTTTCTGAAGAGTTGAATATTCCAATTTGAAAGAGTGGGATCCTCAAGGCAAAGGGATGTTGTGCTTATGGCTGCAGTATCAGCACTGACCTACTAATGCAGGTGTCACTGAGTAATCTTCAAACAGCTCAGCCAGGGCAGAGATCAGGGCTCTGTGGAGCTTGCAGTGATGTTTATGATGCTGTAAAGAGGACTTTGCTTCTCTGTGGCCCTTTTACAGCAGGAAATGATTTATTAAAGCACTTTCCTTGAGTGTTATTTCCACACTGGATAAAACCAGCTTTTATTCCAGTGAGAGAATTTGTGAGGAGCAGTTCTGCCATTCCCTGCTAGTGCTGAAATGCAGAGCCAGCTCTTAAGGCCCAAGGCCTGGGGGTTTAGGCTGCCAAAACATGAGTGTAATGTGCAATGAAAACGCCAGGAGTAGCAGCCATGCAGTGCTTGTGTTGGTAACTGGGCTCTGTTGTGCTTGGGACCGAGTTTACAAAGCCTTTCCCAGTCAGGAGGCAGGGTCTGATGTCACCTTGGATGACTCCAGCTCTGGGGCTGCTCCTCTGCAGCCTGAGCTGAGCCTGGTGCTCAGGGCTCTGCTCACTCCCTCTGGGCCAGGCTGGAGGTGCTGCCAGTCCAGATCTACTGACAGCTTCCATTTGCTTTTGAAATTATTTGGATGAAAAACACCAGGTTTATCTAGTGTAGCCTTAATTCCCTTTTACACCCCACACCCCCTAAAATACTGAGCCCCTCAAGCCTGTTTATTATGTGCATTCTTTCAACTACCATGAGGAATTGTCTCTGAGAACTCTTTTACTGGGTCTGACGTGTAATTTCTGACAATGGCCAAGCATTTATTTAAACTAAGCAGAAATAACATTTGAGGATTTATTTTAAGACCTCAATTCTTATTTGGCTTCCTAGACATCCAGTTCTGTTACAGATAGCACTTGCATCTTCTGCTGAGCAGCAAATTCAGTTGTCTGGCACTCCCCTGACAGAATCTTTACAGAAAATAACCCTGACTATTACAAGCCATTAAGTTGAGACCTCAGATTGACTCTTAATGATCTCCTGTGTTCCGTTGCATAAATTGTGTTTTGAATGACAATCATTTGAAAATTCAATTGTCATACTAATGTAAGCAGCACTAACTTTAATTTTAAAATGTTTTGAGTGCTCTTTTCAGTTTGCTTAATATGAAATATTTGTGAGTGTTTTCCTGTATTATGCCTCACATTTCTGTCTTTCTGTCTAATTAGATAAGTTATGTTTATAGTTTGCTATTTTAGGCTGGAAATTTTAAGTGATGCTAGCACTTGCTTTTTTATCTATCATTAGGTGACAATATAGTAGTGTTTTCTGGAAAATAATAAATATATTTGCTAATCTGCTGTGTGTGGCCACATATCAAGCAGGAAAAAAAGAGTAAAACCAAATGTGCTCCCAATTTATTTGGTAGCAAATTACTTTGGAAAACAATTTTCTCCCTTTACTCACTGAATGCTTCAGAGTTACCTAAAACATATTTATTAAATTTGGAGCTGTTATAAGATACCAATTTTAATAGATAAAGGAAAACAAAATAATCTAAAGATTGGTTCCTGTGACTGTCACTGTGGTTCTGCCCAGCAGCACAGTTGGAAATCAGCATTTCTGAATTCCACCCAGCTCGTCCTTGCCCAGGGCCTGCTTTGCTCTGTGCTTGGCCACAGCTGCTGCTCAGGGCCTGGGTCTGACTCTTGGCTCCAGAAGCTGAATTGTTTTCAGCTTGTGTTTGTTTTCAGTCAGTTACTTTGTTTTTCTTTATTAAAAAAAAGTAAAATACGAGTGGCTGAACTTTGATCTCGCTTGCCAGTGACGCGGAGATTTTTCCCTAAAGAGTAAAGGCTCCCCAGATATTTTCTTGGGAGGTTTACAGTGCTGCCATTGTCCCTGCTGAGCACATCCCCAGCCCCCAGAAGTAACTGAGTTTCTCTCAACTGCATGTTTAATGATGAAAAACCTTCATTTGCCATTTGTCTTTAAGATTGTGGCGGCGGCGAGGGGTCCTGGCGTGCGCGGTGCTGGCACTGGCGGTGCTCTCAGCCCTGTACTACATCGAGGGAGCACATCAACAGGTACCAGCTCTGCTTCCCTGGCTCCCCCTCCCTCCCTGGGCTGGGAATTGAATGAATCCTGCTGGCACCTCCATGAATTTATGATGCATCTTTTGAGCTGCTCACTCAGGTTTTGTTTCTCGAGTCGTGACTGCTTTGTTGGTGCGCATGAGTTGTGTTGCAGAGGTGGGGAGGATGAGCTGTGTCATTTATCTGTTCTGGTGGATCTGGAGGTGTCTCAGCTGCTCCTGAGTGAAGCACACCTCGGGTGCTGCAGCACTCCTTCACAGCTGCTGTCAGCAAGATTTTCATGGTGGTGGGAGCTCTTAAGGGGAAGTGTTACCTTGAGCCATGGCAGAGCTTTGTGCTTCCCAAGAAATGACTTTTGTGTTCCTGTAGAAAATCTCCTGCCCAGCTAGGACAGGCACATACAGAGCAGAGCTTCCCAAGAAATGATTCTTTTGTTCCTGCCCAGCTAGGAGAGGAGATGTAGAATATTTTCATGGTTCACATCTATTCCTGTGATGTGAACACAAAGCCTGGTGCTTTTGCAGCACTGGAAGTGTCAGACATGGTTAAGCTCAGTGATGGTGCCATCTGCACCTTTCCCTTCCCCATTTCTCCTGGAGTTTCAGATTTTCCTGGAGGACACAGAGCCCTGTTAAAAACCAATCCCAGCTGCTGTCACAGCTCTGAAATGAGCAGTTTCCCAGTTCCAATTTTTGCTTCCATTCTTCCTGCTGGGGTGTGGCACTGCCTGCTGAGGGCTCTGCAGTTCTGGACCCCAAGTCCTGACTGCCCAGGTTTCCTTGAGCTTGCTGGGAAGAAACCTGATCCTCTGGGCATGCTGAGGGCAGTGTCACCCTCAGGTGACAGCCAGTGCAGGAGCTCCCTGTTAAGGAGGTGTCAGCCATGTGCACTTGGCTTTTTCAAGATGTTTTTGTGCCCTGGCAGGTTGGAGCCTGGATAAGAATGGTGTAAACTTCACTTTGGTGCTGTTGGTCCGTGGATGGTGTAAAATAGTGTCCAGAACTTGCTGTGGCTTCCCCATATCCCCTCATTTCTGGGTGCAGCATTTTAATATTTTCTTAAAAATAACAAACCTGCTACTCACTGCTCCAAGATGCAACATCCAGCAGGCTCACTGGGAGTGCAGCTGATTCATTCCTTTATTTAAACTGTTCAGACAATTCTCTGAGCTGCCTGGGCTCTACTTGACACTGTCTGGGGCTTGCTCCTCGTGGGCCTGTTCTGGATTTCAACCTCCTACTACTGAACCTGAATTTCCATCTGTCTCCTTGGAAACTTGCTGATTCCAAAATGTGGTGTTTTTTTTTTTTTTTTTGAAAATGTTTCCTCTATATGTCTGTGCTGTTACTGAAATAAATTGCAAACAGAAGTATTCAGGAGTCTATTTCAGTTGTTACAGTCCAGATAAATGTCTGTGTTAGCTTGTAGCTTAATTTTCTCACTTGGAGATTTCATAATTTATATTTTTTTTCTTTTTTTTGTGCCTTTCCTTGCTCAGTATGTGCGGTACATGGAGAAGAAGTTCTTCTGGTGTGCCTACTGGGTAGGATTGGGCATTCTGTCCTCTGTTGGGCTTGGAACAGGTCTCCACACCTTTCTGCTCTACTTGGTAAGGATATTTCCACACCATGTCCTTTTTGAATTGAGTACTTTAATTGTTGCATATTTTAAAAGCAATGAATAAATAATTTTCTGCAAGTTCTCAACATTAAATACATCTGAAGTTGGTGCTCTGGTGGATGCTGTTCATGTTCTACACTGCATCAACTTGTTCTGTAGTTTGTAAGCTCTGTGTTTGTTGAACTGTGGATATTGGCCTGCTGTTGGTTAATCCTCACTTTGAAACAATGAGCCAAATCTGCAAGCTCTGCCCTCTAATCTCCTCATTTAAATGAAGCCTGTCCTACTGTGTGCAGCTCAAGTGTTTCCATTTAAAATTTTTCAGAGTATTTTTTAGTAGTTTAAAATGGTCATTTTTCCAAGTGAAGCCACCAAAACAGGCAGCTGGTTTAAAGCTCAGTCTGTATTAATTTTGCTTTGAAAATAATAGCAAGAACAATGTTTTTCTGTGAAGATAAAATATGAAAATTTGCATGATGTTGTTTATCTCAGTGTAGCTATGAAAGTCGGGGAAATGTTTGGGTGTGTTTTGCTTTTGGCCATTGGATTAGTTCCTGGGTTATGAAACCACTGTCCTGGATTCAAGAAAAGGATTCATGGCCACAAAATAATTAAAACCAGTTCATGCAACAAATGTCATCTTGTATTTGGAACCATTACAGATGTTTACTTTCAGAGCTGCTTTAATCATTGACAATAACACAGAAAACACTGCAGGAAACTCCTGCCTGTCCCCCCAGCAGGGAGGGCAGTGCCTGGGAGATGGGATGGCATGGCATGAGCAGCCTCAGATTTGCTTCTGTCCTAAAGGTTGTGGAAGGAATTCCTGCTAAACAAAACCAAGTTTGTGCATTGAGCACTGCTGTACCCCAGGCCACTTCAAAATTATTTTGACACATGAAATCCTCCTAAGACAGAGCCACTCCTTTTCTTAAAGGAGGTGTGGAGCCTTTCTTTTACTCTATGTTTAAAAATCAAAGTTCTAAATTCCTTCAATGTAGAAAAATTAAATTCCATAATTCATCACTTTGGTATATGTGAACCTCATGGAGGTACTTAGGCCTTGACCTGAGCCGACACTGAAATAATTTATAGAAAATACAACTTCTCAGTTGGTTTATCAGTATAACTTAAGGTGGGTGTTTGGGAGGTTCACAGCCTTCCAAAGATTACAGGGATGTGTCACCCAGGAAAAGAAACTGAGTTTCATATTGGTAGGGAAGGTATTTATTTGGAACATAAAAGGGAAGGCTTCACATAACTTTGTTAGTAGGGGAAAACAGGCAGAATAGATTACATTAATTAGAAGGTGGTTATAGAGTAAAATGTAATAAAAATGTACCATCAGCATCTAAAGTGTAAATACTACAGGAGAAATACTGGTTTGCTTTAAATGGATGAGGCAGATAAGCATGTTCTGTTTCACTGTGGGGATTCCGTGAAGGCAGTGAGTGCAGGAACAACGAGAAGCCAGGATTTGTTTCCTCTTTTTTCCTGAGTAAGATTTAGTGATTAGCATGGTCTGCTCAGGTCAATTAACACCTTCTGGGCAGTGCCTGGACACCTCATGGTTTACACCTCGGTGGAAGCCACGCGGCTGTTGCCACTAGATGGCAGAGGGGGTGTAAAAACAGCAGCTCCTGACCCGAACAAACCGTGTTTGAACTGTTCATGTTCTTATCGCTGCAGCTGTACCAGCAAGGTGTACGTGGAGTTTGTTATCACTGTAGTAAAACAGTGCTTGGGATCTGCTCAGCGTGAGAGGGAACAAGGAGTGCTGACCTGAGCTTTTAGGGGTGAGCTCTTTCAGAGTGGTGTTCTGCATTTAACCCATCTGGAAACAATGCAGTTAGAAGCTCCAGCTCTCAAAGGGAAGAGCTGTAACTATTTTGCTTTGTTAATTGTACAGCAGTTCCATCTAAAATAGAAATATGACACGTAAAGTGGGGCTCTCACTATTAACTTCTGCATTACCGTTGATCTACTTTTCATGTTCCACACACTTTAATTATATTTCTTCATAATGGCAAAACTTATTCTTCTGTTGACTCAAAGAAATGAGAAGTTACAAAACAAATCCTCCCCTGCTTTAGTGCCTGGATTTGCTGGAAATAGAGAATAGACCCAGTAAGTGCTTTCAAATTGCTTTTAATTAATTGCTCATTTTAAAGCTGTATGTACAGGGAGATTGCTGGCAGTGCAATTACATGCTGGGAGAACAATGCCCTTGGGCCCACCCATGTGGTGCTGAGCTCTGCTGGGACTTGCAGCACTGTCTGTGCCACCGAGGGCACGTGGAGGAATTGATGGCATGTAGGCACCTGCTCAGGCTCCTTCAGCTGTCACACAGGTGCATCTGAATTCAATCCACTGCATTAGCCATTTACTGCATGTGGCCAAGCACTGGGCAGGCTCTGCAAGTGGTTATGCAATGGCTGCAGGATATGAATGACTCTGATGTTTGCTTTCCCTGGCCTGCTTAGCTGTTTTTGCAGTGTTGAAAACTGTCATTTGTCTGGATCCTTCAGAGCATCTCTCACCAGCTGCTTTCTGGAGCTGCCTTCTGGTGCCAGGAGAGATCCCAGGGTTAGCTGAGAAGAGAGTACTTGGAGATTGCTAAAAGTAGAATTTCAAGCAGCCTCAGTGTGGGAGGGGTGTTGCTGCCTCAGGATCATTTCAGTTCACATCTGATTTGGGATTTTTTTTGGTCACCAATCTTTGGTGCAAGAGAGACAGGTCGAGTGTGTCAGTTTGATACCAGGCTTTTAATTGCTGTTCCTGTGATTGGAGAGCTTTCTATATGTTTGAAAGGGCCTAAACATGGTCTGATGTATCAGTTCCTAGTTTAATGCTGCTTCCTTAGTTGTTGCCAGCACTGGATGTAAAATCTGACATGGCTTTTTGGGAAACAATTCTCGTGCTGCACTTGGCATTGAGCTGAGGGCTGGCACAGAGCAGATCTTCAGTGCAGGAACAGGGAAGCAGGCCACTCTTCCAAGAATCCTTTCCATTCTGACACTTTCAAAACAAGCCTGCTGGCTTATTTTCCTGTAGCCCATTAAAGGTTTTTCACAGTTCTGTAAAAACAACCCTTATAAATAGGAATCATGATGTGGTTCTGTAGGAAATAAAACTATTATGATTAATGACTCCAAATACTGGTTTTAGCAGTACATGGCTTTTTCCTCGGTCCTGAAATGTTTTCTGTTGGTGGTAGATTAAAATACGAACAGCATGAATCACCTCATTACCAGCAGAGGATGGCTGAGGGTAACTCATGAGGAATTTTTGGTGTTTGTGCATCTCTGAGAGATCTTTGCTGCTGAAAATGAATGAATGAGGTGGTGGTGCCAGAGGGCTCCAGGCAGGGCACAGGAGGTGCAGGGCTGCCTTGGGATCATGGCTGAGCCCATCCCCACCCAAAGCTTGCCTCGTGCTTTGGTTTCACTTCAGCTCTGAAAAACGGATTTTTGTCAAAGATGTGGCCAAAAAAAAGTGCTTAAAGTCTCCCTGGGGAAGTGAAATCCCTGAGGGGATGAATGGCACCGAATTCCTCACCCTCAAAGCTCAGAGCTCTGCCTGTTTGCATTGTTGGTGTTCTTGGTGCTTAAATGTGGATTTTGTTTGCTGCTGCTGGAGCCAGGGGGGCTGAGGGGGTTCATTTCTATTTAACTGTTGCAGGGGTACATTTTTATATAACTGTGAGGGGGTACGTTTTGATTTAGCTGCTGAGGGGGTAAATTTTGTTCTAGCTGCTGAGGGGTTCATTTTGATTTAACTGCTGAGGGGGTTGGTGCTGGTGGCCGGGCCCTGGGCGAGCACAAACAGGAAATGTGAGGTACAATAGCAATGGTTGTGCCGAGGTCCAGCCCGGATATTTCAGCTCTGGAATATGTGGGTTTGTCAGGAATTCTTACAGTGCTGCTCGGCAGCAGAGTGGAAGAGGGCACAGCAAAAAAATCAAGAGCAGAAATGTAGAAAAAAAATAAAAAAATAATGAGCAGAAATGTGCCTTTAAAGAGAAAAGGCAGTGTGTCCTTATTGCCTGTGCTGCCCTGAGAGAGCAGGGCTGGGTTTGTCTGGTTTAAGGGCTCAGCATCTCACTTTCATTCTGAATTGGTTCCCCTCACCCAGGGGTCACATTCTGGCCTCCCCAAACAGTCAGAGTTTGCAGCTGAAATGAGCCCTGTGTTGGCCCTACCCAAACTGGTTTAGGTTAGAATTTGAAGATTTAAAAGCCAGACACTTGTGCAATAATGAGTCCATTATCTTGGAAAAAAAGATGCTGGTGGTGTAAATAATTTTTAAAAAAACAAACCCACACAAATAAACGGTTTCCTGTCAGGACTACTAAAAGCTTTTTAAAGTCAAACCTAATTCCTTTTAGTTCTCTTGTTCCAGGAGCTGAGCTTGTAAGAGGACTCACGATAAAAATTACTTAAGTCCCTCGTAAAAGAGAAGCTCACAGAACAGGACTTGCTCCACTTTTATGAAGTAGACAGAATAATTTAGAAACCCACACAATTTATTCTCTTTTTTTTTTTTATTTTCTCCATTAACTTCCTTGTGACTAACACAGGAGTGTTTTCATTGTAATTATCAGCTTCAGGAGAGGTTTTGCTCTTTCCACGCAGATCATTCAAAACTATTGTGAGTAACCCAGAAAACGATGGTTCTGTGTGTGAAGGAAAAAGTGAGAAACAAAGGCTGAGCTGCCTCAGCCAGGTGGGAGGTGCAGCAGTGCTCCCCTTCCCAGCGCTGAATTCTTCTTGTGAAGTGAGGTGTTCATTTCCAGCCCTCTCTGTTCTCCAATTCACACGTCAGCTTGCAAGCCTAAAACAAAGGAAATAAAAAAGGGCTCTGTCTAATACCTGTGCTCACGTTACTGCTGTTGAATTGCTGAGGTGGTTGAAAGAAAAATTCGTGGAGGGTGCAGAAGGCAGAAATTAATTCTAAAATAAGTTGAAATGGAGCCTGTTGGTGTGAGGGTCGTTTTTGTCTCTTATTCTGTCATTTGTTTCTTTCCTGTCTTTACTTCCTCCAGCTGTCCTAAGCTTTCTACAGTGAACTGAAATATCCTGGAATACGTGAATCAACATAAAACTTTTTTTAAAAATCACTTTTGCAATTATCTCCCCAGAAATTCCTGCTTCCAGCACACCTGGGCTGTGTTCTGCTTTAAACTGCAGCATTGATCTTAATAACGCACTGATGAACTGGGAGGGTGTGCTGAATGAACTGGACACTGCTGCTGAACCAGTTGGGCAGTCTAGGTGTTCCTTAAATCCTCTGGTGGTTTGCTTGCATTTAAAAAATCTGAGGTGAAAAGTGGTGTTTTCAAGGAGAAAAAGTTTCATTTAAGTCTTGGTCCCTCTGAGTGCTCTTGCTGTGTTGGATTTCTGGAGATACCTACAGAGAGTAAACCCAGCACTGCTGCCTTAGGTCAGGCTGTGCATGAACAGTCCCGGGGTGCTGGAGGAGTTAATGGGATGGTGAAGCAGTTAAGGGGATGGTGGCTGCACCCTTTTCTTCCTCCTGAAGGTTGATGGACTTTACCTTTTAGAAGCTGACGCCCAGTTTTCATTATCTGCTCTGCACTTCCTCAACGTTTGTTCTGTCAGATCTCTGCTGAGAGGGCACATTGTGCTTTCTCCTCATTTGTTCCCTTGAAGTTTCTAAGTTTTTTTTTGGTTTTTTTTCTTTTAATGCACAGCCTGAACTTTATACCTTTCATGTCCTGCTTCCTGGAGCAGGTTGAAAATAACAATAATTGTGCAGAACGATCTCTGATTGGAGATTCTGAAGCCAATCAGCACTGCTGGTGGCAGTTTGAATAAATGCTGAGGTTTACTCTTTAGAAATGAGAGGATGGCTAGGGAAGGGCAAGGAGAGAACACTGTCAGAGTATTTTATGATTTTATTAATGATTTTCTGTCAACAGCAGAAGATAAATTTGAATTCTTGCAATTGTACCTCCCTCTGACATGAGTCTGTCTTGTTTCTAGAGAAAGTAATGTAGGTGCAGCCTTAAAAAAAATCTGCTTTTCATGTTACTCCTTAGAGCAGCACCATGGTCCTTTACACAACAGCTGTGCCATGTGCTGCTCCCTCAGTGGCTCTTGTTTAGTCAAATTCAGAGGTTGTGGCTGATCATTTGGAATTTCCATCAGCTCTGCACTGTGGGGCAAGGCCTGCCTGAAGCGGGAATAGAAACTTCACCACAGCCACGTGAGCGTAAAATTAATCCACAGCTTGAAACGCTGTGAAGGTCTTCTAAGCCCAGCCCTGACCACTTGATGGATGTTGGTGTCACTTGAGGATGCTCTAGGTACAGGATCCTCTGTCCCCAGCCCTGATTTCCAGCCAGCACCACATTCCAGACGTTATAAAATCATGAGACGTTTTAATCTCGTAGCACAGACAGACAGACAAACTGCACATATTTACCAGCTGCCTCCAGACCAAGCTTCTCTCTCTTAATCACAGAGCACTTCTCTCTGTGGGTAGTTGTCCACTGCTCTCAGAGATAAAAAAGATGCTGTGAGTGTGGTGTGACTTTCTGGAGAGGTGTAATGACTTCATGGATAAGTATGGGATGAGTCGTGGCCTGGGGCACCACTCAGAGGATGTTTCCCATGAGAAGCAAACTTTTATTTTTCCAATTTATCTCCATCAAATGCATCATGACTTGTTCCCCCCCTGTGCAAAGGCTGAGTCTTGAACCCAGTGTGAAGAGCAGTGTATCCATGGAGGAAAACAGATTTTTAGTGCATTAAGTTCGGCAAGGAGTTCAGGGTAATATTTTTCTTGCTGGCAGACATATCACTTTTCTTTGAGAAATGCTTCTAAATTAAAGCCAGTCTAAAATTATATCTTCCCCAAAAATAAAAGGTTAAAATTAGATGTGGTTGTTCTTGTATCACTTGAGCAGCCTGGCTGTTCTGTGAAGGGGCATGTGAGAAACCATCACTTGATACAGGGTTTGTTTGGAGCTTTAATTGACTTCCCAGTCCAGGTGCTCAGAATGATTAATAATGTGAAAATATGATTCATTTTTAATTGGATACTCGGTCACTTTTCCTTATGGTAAAGACTTTCTGCTGTAAGAATTATACAGATCAGCATGTTTTTAAGGATTTTAACTCGTGATTTTTTTTACATGTGGCTGCTGTCTCTTTCTACTTCCACAGATGAATTTCCAAGCATAATTTAGAGATAAAAAGGTTTTTACTTTCCAGAAATTTCATAATACATCACTTTAATTAACTTATTTCTGTGCCATTCCAACTTGGGTGCCTTCAACCACTGGAATAAAACTCCTTTGAAGGCCTGTGAGTTCAAGAGTTCAAAGTTACCTTCTTTGAGACATCAGGGGTTGTGCAGACAGGGATTTCCAAACTCCCCTGAACTGCTGTTGCTAAGAAATAGATTTATGTTGAGTTCATCTCGATGAGCAAATCCTGTCTTGTTTGATTTGCAAATTGTACAGATATTTCTAACACATCACATTCCGGCCTGACCACAGGCTCCTTCTGCTCCTCAGCAGCGGCAAGAGAATGTTTCTCACCCCAGTCAGCAGAATGCTTCTCAGTTTCTCCCCTTTAATCCTTTTTTAGTGCCTCCTGCAGCTTAAAAGGAAAAAAAATCATTGGGAGAGGGTGAGGGAAAGCCAGTTGGTGTTCAGGATCTTGCATGCCCTGAGTTTTCCTGGTTTGGCCAGGAGCACGTGTGAATTGCCTGGGATTTGGTGTTGGGTGTGATGGGGTTTGAAGCAGTTTTGTCCTTTTCCAAGGTACAGCTACAGTCACAGTCCAAGGGGGACATCTGAGAGGACTTCCCCAAGTGTTGTAACAAGCAGAACTATTGCAGGGAGGCAGAACACTCAGTATTTCCTGCAGCCCCACACACAGGAGGAGGAGGAGAGGGTGGAGGAGGTGTTATTGGTCAAGAGGATTAAAAAACTGGATGAGAATGAATCCTCCTGGCTGTAGAGTCAGGGCTTTTCCAAAGGTGGCACCTCCAGCCTGTTTGAAGTTGGTTCCTGCTGCATTCAGAAATAGAAATGAACCCCCCCCCCAATGCTCCTGCTCTCCTCCCAGCCCTGGGCCTGTTCAGCCAAGCTTTGTTTGGAGGTACCCAGGGTTTGGGGAGCTCCAAAATCACATGTTAGGGTGTTGCTCTGAGTCTGGCCAGCCTGGGACAGGGTCCCTGTGACCCCCAGGACACCCAGACAGGGGAGAAGGACTGGGGATTGCTGTGCCTCCCTTCCATGCCACACTTCATCCCTCTGAACAAACCATTTGCACTTTATTCCTCATTCCAGTTCAAATGTGGCTTCTGTGGCTTCCACCACTCCGACTTTTTTCCATTATAGAATTGTTTACATTGCTCTGGGAGAGTTCTGTTCTCTTGGCCTGGCCTTCAGGTGGCCGTTTGCAGCTGTTTGGTGAAATGCCTTTTTTTTTTTTTTCCATTGGCTACTCCCTGTGAAATTTTTCCTTTTGCAGACATTTGTTGAGACTGGGAGGGCTCTCAACAGGAGGTTTTGGAGGTTGTTCAGCCACTTGCAGGGTGGCAGCTCTGCTGGAGAGGCTCCTGCAGCATCTCCACTCGGGCATTTTGTCCTTGTGTGCTCCCCTGGGATTTTAGGACCTGCTTTATCCACCTTGGGAAGAATTCTGGGTGATGCTGAAGCCTTGCAAGGGCTGGGGGCTGCTTGTCACTACTGATAGTAGTGATAAAATTTGTCCCATGCTATTCTAAATAAGCTGGCACCTCTGTGCTGTGTATTCCAAATGTTATGGAAGTGAAAGCCCCACCGCTGGATTCCCTGTCTCACTGCTTGGCCATGGCCTCAGGGAATGAGGGAATGGTCATTTACAGCTCAGACAGGGGAGTTTCCTCCATGCAAACCTGCCCTTCAGGAGAGTTGCACTGCAAATCTCTGCAGGTGAAAACCATTAATTTTAGGATGATGGCTTGAGACCTTTTTTTTTGTCCCAAGGTAGCTGTCAGACCTAGGGAGGGGCAAGCAGGGGATGGGATTAAATCCTCCAAGTTTCACAGTGAGAAAGGGTTCCCAGGTTTGCCATAAAGATACTTTACAATTTTAGGGAGGTTTCAAATCTCTTTGTATCTGCCCTTGATGAGTGAAATAGAGAGATTTATTTATTTAGCTCTGAAGCTGCTGTGGAAATGATCTTGCTTACAGCTACCAAGAAGTTTATTGCCATTAGGGCCTATAGAAATATTGATAATATAAATTATTACTCCTTGGTTCATTCTTCCAGTCTTTTTTCTCCCTTCCATACCAAAATCTCTCTTGTGTATCAATTTCTGTATCCTTTCTTTTTCAATTTCATTTCATTGAACCTTTTTCTTCTCCTCAGGAGAGGCTGTGCCTCATTTATCATCTCACAGGTTTTGTATTTCTGCAATCCAAAATACACCCGAGCACTTGGAATGAGCCTTCTGTAAAGCAGCAAGGAATAAATAAAAGCAATTTCTTGCTCTCAGAGCAGCTTGTCCTTCACCAGTTGCATGCCAGCAGAATGGGTTTATTTGGAATTGTTTGCATATGACAGCAGTAGTTGCAGCTGCCATACAGAAAATATAACTGGTGTTTTATTTCAACATTCTTAATTCAGTGCCACTGAAAAATGGCAGTGTGGATGGCATTGCTGTGAAATGTTGGTGAGTGAATCTCATCTCCCCAGCAAACCCAGGAGCGCTGGAGCTTCCCCTTTGGTGCGGGACCTGCACTGGAATTTCACCCTTTAATGTGCAAATGAAGCTTTTGGGGCTGGAGTGTCCCTGGCTCCTGCATTTCAAAGGGAGCCTGGGCAGGGCTCAGCTCTCTCACACTTTCCCTCTGCTCTGTCATAAATTCAGCTTTGATTTTTTTAAAAGTACATTAGTAGCTCAACATTGTGATTCAGTTGGTCTAAGTTTTAGTCTAGGGACAAATGTTGGGGATGGTGGTGGTTTAATTTTTATTCTAACTCACATAAAATACAATCGAATTTTTGTATTTTATTTTATTTTTCAGGGTCCACACATAGCCTCAGTCACTCTTGCTGCCTATGAATGTAACTCTGTGAATTTCCCTGAGCCTCCTTACCCGGATCAAATCATCTGCCCCGATGAGGAGACAGCTGAAGGCTCCATCTCCTTGTGGGCAATCATCTCAAAAGTCAGGCTGGAGGCCTGCATGTGGGTAAGGCTTCTTTAAAACCTGCCATTTCTATTTCTGTGTTTAATTTTGTGGCCAGCAATAGACAAAAATTCCTCCATTAGCAGAATAATGATGCCCAAGGTAATGTGAATGTGAACCTTTTAACCCTGATCATTTTAATGCTTTTCAATAGGATATTCCTGGGATGTTTCTATCAGCTGCAGTTTCCTAAGTACCAGCAGACAATTTGAAGGGTGTTGATGTAAAAAGTAAATTTTAGGAAGGGTGCCTGCACCCCAGATGATCTGGCACCTCTCAGGTCTAAGTGAGAAATAATTCCAGTAATTTTGGGGCTGTAACATGAGTGAAGCTGCAGTTCCTCATCTGCAGGACTCAGGACTTCATCTCACAGCTTGTCCTGGGCTGCAGCAGTAAACTGCATTTAATTTAAAAGTGTTCTTTTCCACCTTTTTACATATTTTATTTCTGTTTCTCTGCCTGCTTCCACTTTTCACTTAAAAGCTGAGCAGCTTTTCCTGTTTAAGTGAATCAGGGTCTTAGGAAACTCTGTCATTGGAACTTCCTTTCAGTTTTCCTCTTTTTCTTCTTTACAGCTTCTTGTAGAAGTTTAATTTTTTGAGAATTTTGGTCAGCCAGGCTGTTTTTTTCATTACATGTAGATCATTTTGAACTGCAGTTTACACAGATGCATCTGCTGTGAACTACATGCCAAATTAACTTTATTTTGCTGCTGACTTCCTGTCCTAGCTGGTGATTTAATTACTAAATTCTTGAGTTGTCCAACTCAAATGCAGGGAAAGAAAATCCTAAAAACAGTATCTGATGCCTGCCCTGGTATTTTTTAATATATAAAGCAACTGGTCACTACAATTTCTTAAATAGCAGCTGTTGTGTTAGTTACAAAAATTCCAGTCAGGTTGTGTGAGTTTAGAGACTAAAATCAAAATAGTAACAGAGAAAGTGGACTCACAGCCCTGTCAAAAAGCAAAGTACAGCTTAAATTTGACTCTTAATGCAAATCCAGAATTGCCTGAATGCTCAGTAAGTAGCTAATCACACAGATACTTACAAGACTATAAATATATCTAAGATTTCTTTTTATTTTCTTCCTCATCCCCCTCTGCTGAAATCTGTTTAATAGAGACAAGCAATAAAAATGGCATTTACAGCTACGTTTCTAGGGTTGCAAAATAAAAATGCAGCTGAGGGTAAACATCTCTTGCTTCATCTGCAGCATGTAAAAACTGAGCTATGAGGAGAATTAAGTGCAGAACGGAGAGAGCAGAGTTGGAATCTCGTGTCCTCCAGAGCAGCCATGGGGGAGAACAAGCAGTGCCTTCGTGCTCTGAGCTCCTTGGATTAGATTAGGGAGAGGCCAAGGGAACAGGAACATTTGTATCCCGCTTTTTCACCCTTTCCCCCCCTTTTTCAAATTCCCTGTCAGCTACCTTTGCTCTGAACTCTTGTCTCCTCTGGCTGTTCCCTGGGGAGCATCCTCTGTCCTCCCCTGGTGTCTCGTGTAATGTTATGCTTTCTTGGAATGTTTCTGAGTACATAAACATTGCTTGCTAATTTCCTGTAAGCCAAATCAAGTTGGCAATTGCTGCTGCTCTGCTCCCAGAGTGTTTCTTTTGTCCTAATTCCAGCTCACTTCTTATGGAAGCTGTGGAAGAGAGTTATTTTGGATCCTGTCACTCTTAAGCTAAATGTCCACTTAACAAGGAGAACGGTGACTTCCAGAAGGTGAATTTTTTAGCTCACCCCAGGATGACTTTGCAGAGCTGTGGCTGTAAAGCTGCCCAGGCTGTGTCCTGTGGGGTGAAATGTGAGCATTTATCTGCACAAGGGTCACCAAACCATCAGCAGCCAACTTCCGGCAGAGATGGAAATCATTCCTCGTCCCCAGCATGGCAGGGCTGGCCATTCCTGCTGATAATGAGTGGAACAAGGATTCAATCTCCCTGAGTTATTAGGTGGGATGAAAATGATGCTTTTTTCAATCCCTGTAAAAGTTGGCTCCAGCAGCCCTGGCCTGCAGAAGGGCTCAGAACAATCTCTTAGGTGAATGCCAGTTTTCACAGCCTCCCATCCCACAGGGACCAGGAATTCAATAGTGCCCTATATTTTTAATGTGTTGCAGCCTTTTTGGTTTTTTACAAGAAATAAGGGGAAAGAATAAAAATGTTTAATTGCTTGGGATTAGCAGAACAGGCTGCCTGTGTCCTGAGCAGGATCAAATCTGTTTAAAAGACTCTTTCTAGTGGAGTCATTTCCCAGTTTCCTTTTCTGAATGTAAAAGAATTTTGATTAGCATTTGCCTTTCCAGTTTGTTGTGAGTCCAAGGGATCTCCATGTAAAACTGGCATTCAGAGTTAAATGGGGAAAATATCTAATGTTACAAAAAATTAAATAGTTACAGGTTTGGAGCCCTTAATTGCTGCTTTTGCTCCATTTTTCTTTTTGCTTTTATGCACTTAAGGAACCTATCTCCAGCAGACATGAAATCATATGATTTTTGTTGCACTTCTGAAATGTTTTGTAATAATGAGCATGTGACTTATCCAATTTAAAGAAAGTTCATGTCCAGTACACACATGCAAACCTCTTCCTCAGTTCACAGAACGAAGCCAAAGCAAATTGGCAGAGCCTGGAGGAGCAATGTGACTTTTTCTTCTTGCATCACCCTGAGAACATAACCTCAAGTTAATTTTTCTGAAGTGTTGTTGCTACTGTTTTCAGGCTTATCTTCCCCTCGTGCCAGAAATATGCAGATTAATGAAGTTCAGCTTGCTGCAGTCATTTAAACTTTTTCTTCTGTGGAAAACAAGGGCATAAACATTTGAGGCCTGTGTGCACTTTGGGTGCTTAAACTGAGAATTTAACTGCGGTGGTATTTAAAACCACAACCTGTTGATTTGGAATATCCACAGCAGCTGGAATTCTTGCTTGCAGCTGTGCATAGAGCAGGAACAAAGGAAATTGAAAAGCTTTCACGTTGCTTCAAAGAAGGAGAAAAGCATTTGTTACTCACTGCTGACCCTGGGAGAGAAAAGCCATCTGCAGGGAGCACATTCCCGTGCAGTGCCCAGCTATTGTCTCTTACCTGCCCTAAATTTAAACCATCCTGAGTTAATTCCAAGTTCCTGTTCCATTAGCCTCTGTTTATCCATATGTTCAATCTTAGCTTGTCTCTCTTTTTTCCCTTGCTGAAGCTAAAGCTGCCTTTACCCACAAGACTGAAATGAGTCATTTGATGTCCTGAGAAAACAAATACAATTTTCCTGTGGTGAGAACGCAGCCGTCCTTTCATCTGGGGTTGGCTCCAGCTGTCCCAGCTGAAGGAGAGGGAAAACTCGAGCTCAGGCTTTGCTTAACCTTTTTTTTCCTTGCTGTAGTAAAACCTGAGTCTGTTTTCTAACAAACACTTGCCCAGAGTCCCATGACTGAACAAGCAAACGCCGGGACAGCACCGGGGAGGAGCTCCCGGATTATTCTGAAGGCCCCTGGGGATCAGGGGTTGTCACATGCTGGGGAATGTGTCTGGCATCATGTGGTGGGGTGAGACACAGCAGTGCTGACTCAGGATGTGGGGGACAGCAGGGATGTGGGGGACAGCAGAGCCACCAGCTCCAGCCTCCCACGGCTCCGGCCACGCGCCGCTCCACGGGATGCACAGGCCGTGTCTGCTTGACCCTGCAACCCCCAGGCTTTCCCCTGCACAGGGAAATAAAGGGAAATAGGGATTCAAAGGAGCAGCATTCTGTTGGAAATGATGGGAATTCTGACCTGGTGGGTGAAAGCAAACTGCTCCAAACAGCTGGTCTTGTCGGCTCGGGGAACGGCCACGGGATTTGTGCGTGTCACATGTTTTGTGTTTGGGAATAAACAGGAAAATAAATCAGGATTGTTCTTTTCCCAGGGTGCTGGTACAGCCATTGGAGAGCTGCCCCCCTATTTCATGGCGAGGGCAGCCCGGCTGTCGGGTGCTGAACCCGATGATGAGGAGTACCAGGAATTCGAGGAGATGCTGGAACACGCAGAGACTGCACAGGTAAGGACAGTGTGTAAAACAGCAGAGTGAATGAAACACAGAGCAGCTTACAGGGGGGAAATAACCATTCCATTTAAATGAGAGGGGGCCAGACAATCAGCTGGTGTGAGTTCACAACAGACTTCCCAGGGATGGAAAAAGATCCTGCACTGGGCGATACCTGTGCTGATGGCAGGACAAGAATGCAGCTTGTTGGAGCAGATAAAATAGTGCAGCCAAGTATTTGCTACAGGTACTGTAATTGAGTTCCAAGAACAGCACAATAAAGGTAGGGAGACACTGGGCTGGGAAAACAGGGGCAGAGGAGCTGCTGTTCCATAATCCTGGTTGTTCTGGCTGCATTTAAATCCTCCCTGGGCCAGAGATGATTTTCAGCCTCAGCTCATCCCTTTCAGATGACATTTGCCTGCCTTGCCACTGACACCCTCAGGGACCAGTGTGTGACCCATTCATCAGCCTGAGGAAATATTTTTCCTGATGTGGAAATGCAGCAAAACTGCTCCAAGTCCCTTTTTGTTGCTCTTGTCATTTATTTTCTCCAGGGTTTGAATAGTGCACAGTTTGCAATTGATGCTGCACATCAGTCAGGTACTGCTGTGGATATTTTTTCCTTCGGGTCAGGAGTTTGCATCCTGGTCACGAGTTCCTGATAGTGTTTTAGACCAAATCAAACATTTTTTCCTCATGCTGTTTGCCACCAATTTTTTCCCTCTGTATTTTTCCTTCTTATCCTGTTTTGTCTGCCACTAAGTTGAAACAGGTCATGAGACTGCTGTTAAAAACCAGCAGATGCTATTTACCATGCACTGATGTCTTTAAACTCCTCTGCCAGGGCAGTTTCTGGAGATAAATATACACTTTTCTTTTCCCTCCTTCAAAAAAATGGATGAAGCTTTTCCATGAAAGTGGTTTGTCTGGAAATACTGAGTGCAATCTAGTAATTCTAACAGTAAACCCTGTGTTTCCCAAAAGCCTCCCCCTACTAGAAGGTTCCAAAGGGTTTTTCTGCTATTATAAATAGTAAATTCTTCTATTTTTTTAAAAGATGCAGCAGGGGGAAAAAAGAATCTGCTTTGTTCTTTTGTCTCCCATCAATCTTTGCTTTGCAAAGTAATCCCTTAACTGTACAAAAATCAAGTTGTGGTAAAAAAAACAACAAGGAAACCAGTTCAATACATGACTTCAGTATCTGTGTTTACTGAAACTCTCCCAGCAAATTATATGTGTGTACAGTTGTGGGAGCAGCCAGAGATGGTTTCCAGAACGCACAGTGAGATTCTTGGGAAGAAAATTTTTGCTAGAGAGCATTTTGTCAGGCCAGGCCAAACTATAGCTGTATTGACTGCCTGGAGTAAACAAATGGCCTTGTGGAATTAATGAAGGAAAATGATGCTGTTATTTACCAGTACTTTTGATTTTATTTTCTTGGCAATTGAGTTTGGATTGAAGCATGTTGTTTTGTGGATGGATGGCCAGGGAAAAAAAAAATCTTTCAAACTCCACTTGTGGTTTGGTTTCTATAAACTCTTTTAACATGAGGCTTTGACAATCCGATTAAATTGTATTGTGCTCATAAAACTGACAGTTCAGTTTTTTCCATTTGCTAATGTGACTTCCTTTTTGCTTTTGGCTTCAATCATGTTTTCTCTGGATGTCTGTGGGAGACAGGCCTGCCTTTCCTATGACCTCTGCAAATCCCAATCTCCAGCATAGTTTATCACTCTTTGCCCTGTAATTGGTATTCATGAGCAGTGGTGATGTCTATTTTCAAATTGCTCATTAACAATTGTTATTACCTCCATCAGCTTTCTCCCACTCTGAGAGTCTGAAGCCTCACACGGGGGCTGTGACAAGTGTCCTGTGCCTTGGGGATGCTGCAAATGCTTGATGTCAAGTGACAGGAGCATTTTTTTAGTGGAAAGGTCTCTTTGCACCCAGCTTTTTGGAAAGGTTTGGGGATGGGTGTTGGATTTTGAAGAATAGCTGAGCTGCTCTTTGCCCATGAGGCAGAGCCAGCTGTTTGACGTTTTTGCTGCGTGTGAGTTGTTCACAGAGCTCACTGCTGCTGTTTCTCCAAAACAATGGTAATTTGGAGAAACAGATGAGCATCTTCTCTGGTGAGAATAGATCGTGGCTACAGCATCCAGCCTGAAGGATCTGGGAGGGGGAATATGCTCCTGGCTGGGCCACAAAAAAGCAGCCAAAAAAGGGACCTAAGAGGATTAAACAGCGTAAAGGTTTAGTGCTCCATTCAGAGCTACACAGAGTAAAATGCCATTTACTTTAAAGAGTCTGTTGACGGATTTTCAGTCCTGAATGTCAGATCTGAGTGACCTGTCTCCTTGTGCTGGCTTTTGAGAGAGCTCATTAACCTGCAGCCGATGTGCCTGTGCCGTACTTCCCATTAGCACACTTGAGAAAAAGCCCCTTCTTTTAAAGGAACACTCACTTCTCCTTCCTCGGTGTCCCTTTGTGTGCTCACCAGTGAGTCCCAGTTCCTGCAGGGAGTGTCACAGCTGCCTCGTGGCCGTGCCCTGCTGAAGGGGGTGGCTTTTCTGGCTTTTCTTTGTCCCCAGAGCTGCCACAAGGCAGAGCCCAGCACGCCCCAGCTGGGATTTGTTCATGCTTAGGGCAGCGTTTAAAACCCAGCAGCGTTTCCAACAGCATCTCAGCTGCTGTTAGCTCCCTTCCAGTGGGATTCCGGAGTGAAGGAGGATTTTATCAGAGCTCCCTTTTGGCCACAGGGAGTGTGCAAAAGCAGCCTCGGGGGAAGTGAATGCTCAGTGCTGGGGCAGCACTTTGGGAATGACACAGTCGCAGACACTTGGTGCAGCTTTGTGTCCCACACACATGAGCAGAGACTCTTCTGCCAGTTTAGTAGTTTCTGGTTGGTAACTTTTCTCGGTTCTCTGTCATGCTGGAACACTTCAAGAGTGAAAAAGCAACTTTTGGTGCCAGCTTCCCTCAGGGTACCCGGTGACAGCGCGTGGGCCCTGCTGTATCCCGGTGCTCCTTGCTAAGAGGGGAAAGCACTGATATCTTTGAATATCTAATCCTTAATGGCTCTGAGTGTTTGGCTTCATTAAGTGGCATTTCTTTAAGAACTAATGATTTACACATCGGGGGTTTGCTTCTGTGCAGCCTAGCCCGCAGCCAAATTTCCATGTAAAAATATTTTCTAGTTGCCTATGTTACTATCAGCCACTGCTGTTTGTTTACTCTCCAAGCTGGGGAAGAATAGAGCCTTGGAGAAGGGTTAAATCCACAGAAATGCCGAGGTGCAGCAGGACTGGTTTGGAAATGACTGAGTGCCATCTGCACACTGGCTGTCAGTTGTTGCTGGGACCTGTTTTTGCCTCCACTGAACCTTTACTGCTTGTGGTTTGTCTGGCCATCACATGACTTCTCTGAAAATTCCCCCTCCCCTCCATTTCCAGTAAACTGTTTGAACAGGAGTGACTCAGAGTGAAACCAGCTTCCCTGTAACCACAGGGCTTGGTAAAGAATTTGTCAACGTGGACTCGAGAGGGTTTGAATTCAACCGAGCTGCAACCGCCTGTCCTGGGCTTCCAGCGAGCCCCCGCCGCTCCCCGAGGGCAGCAAGGGGTTAAACCCCGATGGGGACAGGCTCACACATCGTCCCAGCCTTTCCCAAAACCCTCCCTTGCTTTTCCACTTCTTCACGTGGGGCTCTCTGGGCCGGAGCAGAACAAAGTCCGTGCCACACCCGGGAGAAGGCAGCGCTGTGTTGTGACACGACACTGACTTCACTGCCCGGGAATGATTAAGCACGACTAATGAGCGAAATCTCACTTAATTAGCAGCGTTTTAGATGGCCAAATTCAGAACGGATCTCTGCCGTGATTAAATTAACAACTCTTGTCTGATAAGTTCCTGCTTGAAAAGGCTGCTGGCTTGTTTAATCAACAGCGTTTGAGGGTACTTGGTACGAGAAAAAAAGAAGTTCAAGCAGACCACAAGCAGGTTTTTATAAAGCATTTATCATAAAAATGGAAGTGGAAGGGTCGTGTACCATAACTGGGAAACCTTGACTTCTTTTTTATTTCTTTGTTTTGCTTTCCCAGAAATCCCTTGTTGAAAAGGAACATCGAATTCCACTCATCCTTTCTCCTGCTCAGTCTTCCCTTTCCTCATCAGCTTCCTCTCTTTATTAATTGTTATTTATTAACTGCTGTGGGTGGTCACCAGGAGGCTGCTCCTCACACCCTGCATTCCTCAGGTTTGATGCCAGTATTTGTTAATAGCTCCAGGGGAGGTTTCTTCCCCTTTTTTATGGTGGTCTGTAATCAAACAGAAATTCACAACTGATCAAACCTTGAGCTGCACTTTAAAGTCCCCACGAGTGCAAGGGAGTGAGGTGACAAAGTGACAGTGTGTTTTCACAGACAATAGAACAGGCAGTGGGTGCACTGAGTAACAACCCAGTTTTGAACCGTTCTCCAAAATTACCTCGTTTAAAATAAGTTTTGGAATGAGTCAATGGCAGCTTTAAATAAGGGAACTTGAGCGCTTCCTGAGAGAAGAGATAGCAAAGAGTTAAAACAGGCAGGGGGAAGACAATGAGAGCTGTGAGTAAGGAATGTGTAAAGCACCTCCTGGTTGGATTTCTTTGGGCACTGGCAGGAGAACGTGCCCACATTGTTCTATTCATTTGCACACCTGCTCACAGATAAGGAAAAAACAGCACAGGGCATTGCACTAATTACTAATGCTGACCGGAGAGGATTTTTGAGTTCTATTTGGAAGGGTCTGTTCCCTAAAAACTGATTTAAATGTTCGGTGTGGACGTACATAAATCAGAAATCACCCAGGCAGAGGAAAACCTGGGTTACTTCGCAACATTTTCACTTGGTATTAGGTCAGGAGGATTTTCTCAGTAACAAATTTCTCACTTTACAACAGAAATTAGAAATAATGTCACCAAGTGTACTGGAAATGCTGGCAGCTGCATTGCACAGGAGTTGTGGAGAAGCAGGTGGTTGAATTCTGCCATTGGATTTTCTTGCCCTGTTCTGTGTGCGTTGGGAACACAAGTTTCCATGCACAACACACTCAACACAAGTTTCTAAGGGGAAAATTTGTTCCTAAAAACTTGATATTTCACTCCTCAGTATTCTGGTTAAGACCAATAAATGATCAAAAGCTGGGTCAGAAATATGTCTTAAATATTTTTTAAGGACAACCTTCAATAACTCATAGAAATTCATTCTGGTATCATAATCAAGAAAATGGCTGGGTTTTCCCCCCTGCTCCAGACACTGTTTAAATATCTGTGTTGTACAAGAGTCTGGTATGCAGCCCACTTCTGTGAGCTGTCTGGGAACCTCTGTCCCTTCCAGGGACAACAGGGGAGAGGTTGCACATCTGGGTTGGGAGGGAAGACGTGTGTGTGCTAAAGGCTTTGTCAGCTGTGTCACAAGTTCCTCACTTCCATTCTATTTTAATCCTTAACTTATGTCTGAGCCCTGTGTGGAGAAAAAATATTTTTTTCACTGCTGATGGCTTTGAGTTATCAGAGATTGTAAATGTCCATTTTCGTGACTGGTTATCAAAATTTCCTTCCTTAAAATCTCTGGATTTTAAACCACCTCAAAGTCAGACTTGATTCTTTAGAATGAATTTTTAAAAATTCATAATATTCTGGAACTGGCAGAGCTGTGGCCACAATAACTGATGGCAGTGGTAGCTTTGAGATAAATGAGCAGCTGCAGGGGGGTTTTTGGCAGTGCTGGGATGTTCCTTTGCTCCACTCATACCCTGCCTGTGGCTGTAGTATCTTGTCATGGAATCACAGAAAAATTCACCTCGAGAGGGACCTGAGGCAGTTTCTAATACTTTTTTATTTTTTCCCTTTCCTAATCCAGCTCAGGTTCCTCAGGGCATTGTCTGGGCTGGTCCTGGAGCCCTCCAGGGCTGGAGGCTGCAAAAGCTCCCTGGGAAATCTCCTGCAGCGCTGCTGACATTGCCACTGACAGCTCCCCTCCCTGAAAATGGGCTGCAGGATCTGCCCTGCCACACGTGAATAGAAAGTGGCTGTTCAGCAAGGAAAGAAATCCGTTCCTTTGGAGTTTCTGTGCAGGGCTGGAAAGCTGCAGAGTGTCAGAGTGGACACGTTGCTGCTCTGAGGAGCAGAGGTGGCAGGGGATGTGGTTAAAGGGGCTACAGCTCTGCAGGACAGATCTGATAAGGCTGAAAGGACATGCTCCTTCCTCTTCCTTTAGGCTGTTTCCTTTAATTGTGTCTCACTCTTTACGAAATTTCTTTATTCTTACAGCGTGTGAAGCAAAAGGACTTTTTATGTAGAAGTTTGAGGGTTTGAGGGTTTCAGTTCTAGCTGTGGAAAAAGCTGGGTTTAAATTGGAGTTACAGAGCTGACAGAGCCCTATAATCTGTGTTCCTTTTGGTATTTCCCTTCTGAACCTGAGTGTGCATTGCAACAAGCTGAAATCTTGAAATGGAAGCTCCTGAGATGGAGTTTGTTATAAAGAACCATTTTTGCTGCTTCTTCCCTCGAGAAGGGGGAGGGAGAAAGGAGGGAAATAAAAAGTTCCTACCATGGTTCAGATGATTAATGAAATTAAGAAAATACCTGGAAGTTCCTGGTGGAACTAATGGACTGATCCAGAGCTGCTTGACTTCATTCCTGTTCCTGTTAATGGGGAGATCTTATTTACCATAAAATGGACTCATAATTTGGAAGTTTCACACTTTTACTCCAAGACAGGCTAAAATGAAATGCCCAGGAAAGCCAAGCCTGCTGTTGGAATGGACACTTCACTCTGTTGTCTGTGCTCCCACAGGGCTTGCAAAAAATTCAGCTTCTTTTGTGCTCTGTGGCTTCTTTTGTCTGTCTTTTCTAACATCTAACAGCACTTTTAAAATCTGATAAGAGGACAGTGGGTTTAATTGTATTTTCTATAGAAAAACCTAAGGTTTCCTGACCCAAGAACTAATTGTAGTTACTCATGGCTGAGTTTACCAAGTCCCAAAGATGAGCATCCTCCTGATTATCTCTGGATTGCAGCATCACCCCTTAACTTTAACATGCAGCCAACCTGAAGAAATTGAAGACAAACAGATGTGGAAATAAATCCCTCACAATCTGTCCTGCATTCTCATCCTCACAATGGAAGAATCCACCTGTAAATAGAATTTCTTGTTGACTTGGGATTTGTCTCTATCTACTGTATGTTCATCCTTGCCTACAAATATTCTGAATATTGAGCTCTTACCAGTTTCAAGCCCTCAGATCTCCAGCACACTCTGTTTAATGAGGCTTTGTGGGTGCTGCTCTCTCCTTTCCACAGTTCTTTGGAGAAGCCAAGGCTGTTTTATTGCTGCTTGGTTGCCTTCATCTTGTACTTTTTAAAACTGTTTTCATGTTCAACATCTACGGCCTTTTCTCTTGCAACTTTTCCATGATTACCCAACTCCTTTTCCAGAACTGAATGCCTCAGAAAACCCAGACTTCTCATGAAGTGAAACTTATTTAGAATCTGGAATATCTGCCCTGTGCCTGTTGTGTGTAAATCCCTTTCTTTCATCAAACTTAGTCCTTGCTTAGTTCTGCCACCATCCCACCACTGCTTTCAGTAATTCTTGAAAATTATTTTTTCCAGCTCCTTCTTTTGGGGGTCTGATTTCCCAGACAGGACCTTTCTCTCCCAGATTTTTGTGTGATTAAGTTTAAACCTTTCCTCTCCCACCCCCTGCTCTCCAGGCATCAAATGGAAATTTCCCCTTTTTATTGCCCCTTTGCATTTACTTGTAAGTATTTTGGGGAAACTGGAACAAAGATCCCTGAGCTGCTATCACAATATTCCTGTTTGTAATTTACTCATATTTTTGATATTTTTGGGGGAGTTGAGCAGTGATTTTTGGCCAGTGGGTGCTGAACCATTGTGACCTCCCAGCCTTGGGTACCTCTGTGGCTCCCCTGCAGTCAATGCTTTATTCCAGGGAGTTAATAATTCCTCCCAGTCTGAAATCCTGGAATCCATTCCCTGACCACAAATGGTCATTCTCCCATAAGTTGTGTTTGATTCCATTGTGTTGTAACAGAAAGCCAGAAGAAACAAAATACTGTGCAGCTCATTTTTAACATAACTGGGATTTTTACATAAAGAGGGGCACTGTCTTTGTAGGCAGCTCTTTAAATGTTAAGGACTCTCTAATTTTGGTGATCTAAGTGGTAACTTCATACCCAGTCTTCAGTCTTTGGGGGGGGGGGGAATCATCTCCACTTCAGATGATTATCTGGATAATTAAACTTTTTTATTATAACAATAATAGAAATAATGCTCAAAATAATAGAAATAATGCTCAGATCTTGAGGGGTTGTCCTCACCAAAGGGACACACTTGGCCTGGGGAATCTGCAGGAGGAGGAATTTCCCTCTCTGCAGCTGCTCCAGAGTTCTCCTGGAGAACCACTGAGGTGTAACACATCCAGATCTCTCTCTGTGCCTTTTAATTTTCTTTCACTCATGCTCCTGTTTTCTGTCAGAGTCACAAATCCTGTGTATCCCCTTCCAGGCCTTCTAGAAAAATCTTGTAACTCCTCCAGGCCAGCACCTACCAGGTGAGGAATGTCCATGGCATGGATGAGACCTCCTGGGCAGGGAACGTGCACCACGAGTTTGGGATGGAATTGTGTTAAATTCAATCTCCACCTTTGTGTTAAATCTGCCAATTTCACCAATTTATTGTAAAGTGCTTGAGGTATTTACAGCAGGAAAGAAAAGAAGTTTTGCCAGGCCTCAAATCCCTGCGATGTGGATGTGGATGGGTTTTTCTCAAGATTGATCTGGGATGTGATGGGATCTGTTGGTTTCTCAGTGCTCCTAAAATCTGACTGCAGCTGTTTGAAAATGAACTCTCCCATTGCATAATCCGTGCAGGCTTCAGAGAACAGGGCTGGGGAAATGGGGCAGGTTTTTTTCTGGGGGATTCAGTCCAACTCTGATTATTCAGAGCTCCTTGGATACCTCCAGCTACTCCTGTGGATCAATCAACCAGATCTGCACTTGCAGAGGAAGAAAAAAGAGACTCCACAATTTCAGTGGGAACAATTAATTGTGACTGTTCTGTTACAGAGGGAAAAGAAGAAAAAAATATTTATTAAAATGATTTTTTTCCTCGAGCTTGTTAGTTAAATCTGGTGAGGTGCTTGTTCTTCCCTCACACTGAGGAGCTCACCAGCTTCACAGTGAGAGGAGAAAGAAGAGAGAGATTAAATTATAAATGGAAACCAAATAAAACAGAGGGATGGGGCAGCAATTTGTCACACAGACAAGGTTGCCCATTCTTTCTCTCAGGAAGGATTCTCCAGGGATAAAAGTTCCATATTTACACAGGGAGGAACACTGAGGCAGAACATGTCAATTCTCCTCACCATCCCTTTAGGTCTGGAAATTTGGGAGGGATTTTTGTCCTATGGAGGCAGTGGGGGGAATGAAATGATGAAACATTCCCTTTTGCTGAGGCTGAGCAGATCCAGGACAGTTCTGCCAGCTGGGCCTGGGGAATCATCCCTGACCTTTCCCTGCTTTTGGGATGTGATGATTAACCCAATGAAGTCATCTTTAATCATTTAACCTTCCTCTGCCTGCTCTGTGGCACTCACAGGAAATCTATTTCCAAACCCCAAAAAATAAATCATCTTTGAAAGGGACACAGTGAGCTCAAGCATCCTGAAATGTTCTGAAGAATGAATCACAATTAGCTGGGAGGCCAGTCCAGTCTAGAAACTTTAATTTGGGGGGAAAATGGTTTGCCTGTAAGTAGCTAAACTTTTGTCTCTTTTCATATATATGTATATATATAAATATTATTTTTTAAAGCAGTAATTGATGAAAGTTATTTTATTTCAAATGCTAAAAAATAGAGAAAAGAATTCTGTTGTGAAAGAGGTGAAAGTTGTAAAACTGGGGATTGTATTCTCAGGGAAATGAAACTTTGAAGGCTTTTTTATTGTTGCAGATGTCGCAAAGATTTGTCAAACAAAATTTAAGGAAGGAACCAAAGAGAAATAGTTCTGAACTTGTTTTCACAGAGTAAATGTTGAGGCTGGAATTCATCATTTTGTTGGTTTATTACCCTGCAAATTATTCATAGCTTTGATTACATCAGATCATAGAAAATAGGTACCAAAAAATCTTTAATTTGTCTTTTGGTTTATTCAGAAAATGTGGGAAAAAGGAAGACCAATGACAAGTTCTTGAGTGAAATTTTTACAATTTAAAATTTGCTTTCCATTAAGTACTTTGTGATAGACAATGTAAAACCAAAACTTAGCAATGAAACAAACTGAGTAATAACTTAAAAAAATAAAGTTATGAATTAACAAGGTGAGAAAATTTCCTCCAACATTGGTTTTGGTTTGGGGTTTTTTTGAGACAAACTTGTTAAACTTTTTTTAAAGACCTTCATTATTAGCTTTTTAATGTTTTATATGTTTATAGCTGGAGGGGAAATATTAGTTTCAAGGCAGCCTTGAATTTTGTAGTTGAGAAATGTGGGAGCTCAGTGCCACTCACAGGGTGAGGAAAAACAAAACTCAGTGCATGGGGTGCTCACATTCCACCACCACTGTCCCTCCAAACTCAGGGTTTCAAACTCACTTTCCTGCTTTAAAATTCCTCCCAATTCCCAGGTGGGAACTCCTGGAGATCACCCATGTTCTGAGCTCTGTTCAGGTGGGCTTTCCTCATGAATAATTTGATTTTCCTGTTTCAGGACTTCGCTTCCCGGGCGAAAGTGGCCGTGCAGAACCTGGTGCAGAAGGTTGGGTTCTTTGGGATCCTGGCCTGTGCCTCGGTGAGTTTTCCCAGGAAATTGGGCATTTATGGGCACAAAATGCAGCTCTTGCATGTCCTGCCATGCAATTCATTTTTGTTTGCACTTTCTGTGTCTCTCAGGGAGACAAAACCTGCTGGAATTGTGTTATTATTTCTTTAGGTGTTGGTGTATTGTCTTTGAAATTCTTGACGTCCTCAAATCCAGAGGTGTGCATGGATTGGAGAGGGGAAAAGTCCCTGCAGAAATCCTAATTAGGGTGTCCATCCACCCCTTCCAGACCTCCCAAATCTGCTCTTTGGGTCATTAGGAACCAGAGAGGGCAGAAAAAGGAAGGAAATTTCAGTCATGGCTGTGGAGCTACAAACTGCTCGAGGCTTTTTTAATCAAGAGGTGAAAGGAGCATCTCTAGTGATGCTGTTTTAGTTTTTTAGGCTTTTCTTTCATAATATTGGAGGTTTAGCTCTCTCTCTGGAGCTGGTAGGAGTGGTGTGCCTTGTTCTTCATCCCACACACAAAATGTGGGATGTGATTGCAGTGTGTGGGACCCCCAATCCCATTTTTCTGGAATAACCACAACATCACCCAGCTCTGAGGCTTTCACTCCGCACTTATCCAGCATCTCTTGTTTTCCTAAACTGTAAAGATGACACAGCCAGCTGCTTGCTCAGATCTGGGTAACCTGTGTTAGAATTAATCTGATCAGAGTTGCTGACATAAAGCTCCTGGCTCACTAATCCATACAAATGTTTTCATGTTTGGAGTGGAGCTTATCCAAGCTGCTCCTTAAATCCTCTCAGGAGCTGCTCCTTGCTCTGACACATCCCTGTCCCAGCCATTCCCTGTCCTTGTCACCAGCCCAGCTTGGAGCTGGCAGGGATGAGGGACTGGGCAAGGTGGAGGAAGGGGTTGGTAAACACCTTTGGAGGAGGCTGTAAACAGCCCAGAGTTCCTGCTCAGTGAGATTTAAACATTTGTTTAACTTCTTCCCCACTTTGCTACCCTGGCCCTGCTCAGCCCTGGGCTGGGGGAGGGATGAGGATCCACCTGGGCTTTGTAAATGTGAGTTTGTGAATGTGCTCACACAACAGCTGCAGGAGAAGGGGAGAGGTGGAAGGTTCCAGAGGCCTTGGGAAAGCAGGAATGCAGGGCTGTCCCTCTGTGTGGCACCTCTGGGTGAGCCAGGGGAAGGAAAGCAGCCCCTCCATGTGTGCTCCTTAAATTCAGCTGTGCCCTCACCAGCCCGGGGGCATCTCAGGATTTCTCTGTGCTCTGCCAGGTATCTGCTCTGCTTGCCTCCCCTGTAACTGTGATCTTCCATCTGGATTTCAGGCAGTTTTATTTGATGTGTATTTTATGAGTGGAGAATTTGCTGGTGAAGTGGTAATGGCTGTCCCAGCTGTGGGTCCTTGTCTCTCAAGTGGTGGCTTCAAAATGCTGCATAAAAACCCCAGCAAATGGAAATGCAAATTCTGCAGGCTTATCCAGTGAAGTCAACTGCCTGTCATGGTGTTTAGTGGCAATAAGGAAGTCGGGATTGTCTGGAGTTTATTTCTATATAAAGGCAGCTCTGGGCAAGGAACAAAGCAAGAGTCAGCCCCCATGTTCCTCGCTGCGACTTGTGAGAATTTGTTCTCTTGTTTTTGTGACTTTTTTTTTTTTGGCAACTTTGAGTAACAAGCACAGAGCAAACCTTGCTGGGGATGTGCTGAGTAAATTCTGAACCCACAGCACCCCTGCCCCAAACTGCAGGGATTAAAACATTCTGTGAACCAACAAAAATCCCTCAGGGCAACCAGCCCAGAAGACCCTGGAGCAGCCTTGGCTCTGGGAGCAGAAGGTTCTGGAGCAATCCCTGCCAGCTCCAGGAGCAGAAGGTTCTGGAACAATCATTCCCAGCTCCTGTGGCCACAGCAGCTGCCCCAGGTGGGCAGGGCAGGTGGAGCCTGCTCAGGGACCCGTGCTTAAAACCCAGTTCAGATTTCTTCCTCTGCAGGTGCTGCTGTGGCTGCTCATAAATCTGAATTTCTGCTCTCCAGCAGTCCAGCACAACCCTTTGTCACAGGTTGCAGGCTTGGTGCAGAATGTCCTTTATTCTTAATCTTTATTCCCTTTTTGATTCCATTTTTTTGAAATCACAAAACACCAATACCACACTGCTCCTGGGAGTGACCCTGCTCAGACACTGCCCCTGTGCTCCAGGCTGAGAGGGAAAGGTTGGAATTCAGACACTTTCTTGATTTCATTTCAAAAATATTTTACAGATAGTATCACAAAACCAAAAGTCAGGCCAACAGTTTAATAATAATAAAAAATTCTTTTAATTTTAAATGAAATGCATATGCTTAATAAAATCTAATCAGTGTTTTTAAACTGGATACATATGACTATAAATGCCAGTTTTTAATGTAGTTTCTCAGCTGGAAATCACTGGGGATCAGTTGAAACTCTGGCTTCCAAGAGTGATGTGCTTGTCAGAGAGAAAATTTGATAAATCACTCAAAATGGCTTTGCTGTGGTTTCTGTGCATTTCACATGGAAAACTTTTCATTAGCTGTTTTCAGGATCCAGGGGTAAGGAGGGACCTTGAGAATGGAATTGTCTGGGACATTGTCTAGCTGAATCCCAGAGACTGAAGTTATGTGGTGGAACATCAACATTTTTGCAATTATTAAGACACAAAAGTTTTGGATCAAGCTGGAGAAGGGGAAGCTGCTCATTTTTCAAGATTTCAGCCTCTGTGCTGTTCCTGTCCATCCAATGTGTGCTGCAGTTCCTGAACCTCTTTCCCTCCACAGATCCCAAACCCCCTGTTTGACCTGGCTGGGATAACCTGTGGCCACTTTCTGGTTCCCTTCTGGACCTTCTTTGGTGCAACCTTGATTGGAAAAGCTGTGATTAAAATGCACATCCAGGCAAGTGCTGCCCCTTCAAACCTTTGAAACTTTGATTCTTTCCCTGCCTGTTCCACTGTGTATATGGGGATGAAACCTTTGAAACTTTGATTCTTTCCCTGCCTGTTCCACTGTGTTATTTGGGGATGAAAAATTTGAAACTTTGATTCTTTCCCTGCCCCTTCCACTGTGTCACCTGGGGGTGAAACCTTTGAAACTTTGATTTTTTTCCCTGCCTGTTCTACTGTGTCACTTGGGAATGAACCCTGCAGTCTCCTTGCCCGACTTGAAGTAATGGAAATTAATTTGGTGCAAAGGATTTACAATAAAGGAGCTGCTGGGCTGCTCCAAACTGAGGCAAGTGAGTAATTTATAGCTGCTGACCTGCTCAGGAAATTGGTGGTTAGCCAAAGTATTTACCTACAGCCTTTACCAGACTGCCAGGGCTCCAGCAGTGAACTCCTTTTTGGTAACAAACGCTCATTTGCACTTTGAAATGCCCTTTTTAGCTCACCGAGAAAACCCCGGTGAGCCCTGGGCTGGGCCAGCCCACTTTGGGTGGATTTGCTGCAGTTTTGGGGCAGTTTTGGTGTCCCAGGTCAGATGTGCTGAGTTTGACAGTGCAGTTGTTTGCACAAAATGTGGAATTCTCTTGGAAATGCATCACCCTGCTCCGAGGAGGGCTGGAGTTTGGATTCCCTGGGGGATTTGCTGGTGTGGTCAGGGCTGGAGCTCACTCTGTGTTTGGGATGTTTTCAGCTGAGTTTGGGTTTTTGCAGCGTCTCTGCCTCTGTTGTTTGGAAATCTCTGCTGTGACTCCCATCAAAACAGCAGAAGCTTTTAGTAAAAAACAAAAATTCATGTTACAGCCTCATCAAGTTGCTTTAAAATCTTTATTTTGCCCTAAACACAAGCTTTTATTCCCATCATTTTTTAAATGGTTGTTTTATTTTGCCCAGTGCTTAAGCAGAAAACAATAAATAGATTTGGAAATTCTTCCATTTCTTGGGATAAAACAGCTTTTTCTCCACACTTAGTTTTGTATTAGCTGAATTTTCTTCTGCTTTTAAATCCGTGTGTTGCTAAAATGTGTTCTGGCAGCACAGAAAAGTGAAATAATATTAGCTAATATTCCTTTTATTATTTTAATTGCCTTGTTCAGCTACCAGAGTGTTTGCTGGGTAATTTATAGTGCTCCACACTCAGATCCCATGTAAGTGAAAAAACATTTCCCAGTGCCTTGTACAGTTGATAAATCATGATTTTGTAATTTAATTCTCTTTTTCAAGCACACCCTTGTGCAATAGCCTTGATTTTTTGGAGTGATCTGGCTGGACTTGGAATTTAGGAAATGTGAGAGTCATGGAAAAGGCTTTTAATGCCATGTTCAGACAGGAAGTGAGGGACTGCTGCAGTGGCCATCCTGGGACTCCTTTTCCTTTACCTTACTCAGATTATGTCAATTCCATTTCATTTTTGCATTCTGATTTGCTTAAGTGTTAATGATTTTTTGGTTAGTAGGAAATCAGGAGCTATTCTGTTTTGTAAAGTTTTATTAGATAAATCATGGACTTTTTTCTTGTAAGGTTGAAATTGTATTGGAAGTTTGTCTTTTAATGTGTTTAATAGTTTTTAATATGATTAAAAAGCTCTTTTCTTTTTTAGCTGTTTTTGTTTGAATCAGGGGACTAAACCACATTATTTTCCCCTCTGTGATGGTGTTTGTGTGAGGGGCTGTGAATTTCTCTGGCTGTTTTTCCACTCAGACATTGTTGATGGAGTAAAGTGACCTTGAGCTTCTGGGAATGGGAGTTTGGGAAGGATGAGAATGGGCAACAAAAACACGGCAAGAAATGCAAACTGTGAGCAAACAGGGGCAGAGAGTGAAGAGCTTTTTTTTATTTATTTTATTCTCCTGCCTCTTTTCTGAGGGGAAAAATAAAAAATATTGAAATATTGAAAATATTGACAAATAAAGAGGAGAGGAGGGAAAGCTGGGAAGGAGCACAAAGTGGCCCCAGGCTTTGTGTGACTGCTCTTGTCCTTCCACAGAAACTCTTTGTCATCATCACCTTCAGCAAACACATCGTGGAGCAGATGGTGGCCCTCATCGGGTGAGTAATTCCCAGCTCAGTCATTAATTAATTAATTAATGCCTGCACCCATCAAGGGGAAAGCCCTGCAGGAGGCAGCTCTGGGTGCTCAGGGGTGTTTTTGGTGCAGGGTTCAGCCTCCACTCCCAGATCTCTGCATTTGTGGGGCATCTGCCCTGGATTTTCTGCAGTGCTGTAGTGGGATCCTGTGGTAAAAAATGAGAATGTTTATAGAAAATTGTATTTATAGGAAAAAAAATCAGAGAATTTTGTGGTTCCATATGAAAAACCTGAGATTTTATGCAGTGTTTAAGGTTGACAATAAAAATCCTCCTTAACTGGAAGTACCTCATACATTTACAACATCAAATCACTCATAAAACACCAGAATGAGAAATTTGGTGTGTGGAGCTTGGTCCTCATTCTGTTAAATTCTGTAGAAATTGATAAAGTGTCCTGCTTTTGAAAAGGTTTGGTTTGGGTTTTTTAAAACTAAAATGAATCCAACCTAACATAAATCCATAAAATAAATGTTGAGGTGTTCCTGCTTTTCCAAGGTTTCTTCTCTGGGGTAAATGGATATTTTGCTGCCCAAAGTGTAATAACTATTTTCACATATAAACCACACTCCTCAAGAAAAGTTTCAGGGGAGGAATGTCTGGAAATAATTCCTTTTAAACCAGAACTCCAAGCAGTGATGCTGAAAAAGGAGTGTCAGAAGAACCTTGCAGGGCATTTCACTGATGAAACAAATCCTGGCTTTATTACTCCTGATCTTCTGCTCTCTACCAAAACTCAAAATGAATTTGTTGCTGTGAACATTATTTTAAAAAAGAGAGGGAGAGAGAGAAATGTGGTTTCTTAAAAGCACATCCTGAGTTTTTCTCAGCATCAATCAGTGCAGACAGTTTGATCTGCCCCTAGCTCAGGTACATTTCCAAGGATTTACTCTCCTGTGGATGCTTTGAGCCAAACCCAGTAGATTTTTCCTACTTCATCTGTCTTGGAGATAATTTTGCATTGAATTACTTCGAGTGCATTCACAGGAGCTCTGCTGGACTCGGGTTTTATTGGAGGCTTGATGTCAGAGGTAAAAAATGTTCCTGGGAGACAGTGAGATTTTTGGAATGTCCTGGTACCCTTGACTTTTCTCAAGCTGTCTCCAGCATTACCTCATCAATTTCTGGTGGAGGGGAGCCTCAAACATGTTAAACAATACCTTGCTCTAAAAGCCCCATTATTGAATTAAACCAGAGCTCTGTTTAATGGGCAGTAACTTCATTTTAATCAAATCCTATCCACCACAATGACTTTTAGACTTTCTTTGTCAGGGCTGTTGCTCTTAAACAATAGGAAATATCTGAGCACAATACCTGAAAATAATGAACAAACTGATAGCCTGGATAAATGGAACCTAGACAGAAGATTAAGTTGTGAGATAAAGTCTGAGAATATCTGATTTTATAAGCCAGGGAGAATTTCTTGACAATTTTGTGATTTTTAGTCAAAAGAGCAAAACTGATTCAGAGTGCAGACCTTGTTTTTATTGTCACTGGGTGCTGCTGGGTCCCACACTGAGCCTGCCATAACCAGGCATTTAATATCATTTAATTTGATTGTACAGTTTTGTCTAGGTCTCCATTACAAACAGATCATAAAATACTTTTTCTATTCGTTAAATAAAAAAGGAAACAGAAAAGAAGACGTGGCAGGAAATTAAGAAGCTGTTTACAGAAAATTTTAATTTTTTGTAGGATTTTTTGGCAACAGACCTTGTTGGGAATGAGGGAGATAAGTGGGTTTGAAAAGTGGAGTTGGAAATCCAAGCTGAGGAGGATTTCCAGAGGTGCTGGAGCTCCCTGGGGCTGGGAATTCCCAGTCTGTCCCAGCAGCTCCTGTGTTTTGGTGGTTTTTGGTGGTTTTTGGTGTTTTTTGGTGATTTTTGGTGCCTCAGAGCTGGGAGAGGATCCTGCCCTCCCTGGGCTTTGCTGGGGCAAGATGTCGTGCAGGAGTTCTGTGTTCTGTCACTTCAGCAAGGGTTTATTGCTGATTTTATTCAACTGTTTAATTACCTTGTGTGTTGTGGGGTTTTTGGCTCCTTCATCTTTCTGTTCCTGTTTTGTGCCTCCAGCTGTTGCTGAACTCACACCGTGCAGGGTGCTCCAGAGCAGGGTGATGTTCTCTGGGAAGGGGCAACCTTAAATGTGGGTTAAGATTTCCCAGAAAACTACTGAAGAAGTAGTTCTGAAAGCACACAGCATCCACTAAACTGTGGCCATCCATTCTGGTGGGAAATGATCAGAAAGAAAGAAAAAAATCTGAATTTTTTAGGGAGAAATCCCACCCTGCCCACACAGATTCCCTCTGGCTGTGGTTAATGGTGAACTTCAGGGCTGGAGTGTCTGGGATTGCTCCTGCAAGAGGTGCTCAGGCCCAGGGCTGGATCCTACAGCAAAAACACCGAATTTCTACCTAAATCAGAATCCCAGAATGGTTTGGGTTGGGAGGGATCCTAAAGCTCATCCAGTCCAATCCCTCACCTTCCACTTCAGGGATGGGGCAGCCACAGCCTCTGTGATGCCTTGTTAGTTCTAAAAGACTCATTATTCACTTAATTACTGAGTGCATCAACTGATTTGGAGTTAAAACAGGACCCAGTGGGATTCTGCTACTTTGATTTTTAAGTCCTTTCTCATGGGTGTTACCTCTGAGAATCCAACAAACTCTGGGAAATCCACCCAGAAATATCAGTGCTCCTGAAGTGTCCCTATCCCAGTGGCTTTTGTGGAAGATCTTCCCCCTTTCCCAGCTCTGCAGGGCAGTGGCAGTGATTGCACAGTGAAAGAAAAGCAGTTTTTTGGTCTCAGGTACTGGAAGCTTTGCCTGGACAAACCAGTTTGCTGCTATTTCTTGTGCTATAATTCTTTGCTTACAGCTTAATCTCAGTTGATGCTGGTAAAGGGAGCGTGGTGTTCCTTTCACCAAAAAAGCACAAATGAGATCATGGTGACTGAGGTAACTGGAAAGTTTGCTTAAAGATTGTTGGGATTTTTTTTAGTCAAAAATAATTTACAGTACAGGTTGAGGTTGTTTCTTTAGTGCACAAGGCAAGGAGTGATAAAGGGACAACCAGAAATCTTGTCCTGGGGTGGGAAGAGCTGGGCAGTGGCTTCACAACCTCCTGGGGAGGAATTTTGGAAGGTTAAACCAAGCCCCTTGACATTGTTGGTTGAAAACTCACCAACCCCCCTGCCACAGGTACATCAGAAACCTGGGGGATGTGTCCTGAGCACAGCAGAGCAGTTCCACACCAAAATGGCTTTATTGCCCTGAAAGGGACACACATGTGGCTGAAATTTGAGGAGCTTTGGTGTTGAAAGGCTGCCAGTGGATCACAACAGAATTAGGAGAGTTTATTTGCAAAAGGCTTGAAGGATTTAACAGAATAAGCAAAGGTTTTTTCCCTAAATTGAGTTTAAAAAAAAAAAGAATCTTTAAAAAGCAAGCAGAAGTTTGGTTCCAAAGAGCAGCAGTGAGCAGAGCTGAGGACGGGCAGGTCAGAGATGTTGCAATTGCTCATTTTGAAAGCACTGATGGAACATAACAGAATGTCCCAAGGAAGAAAGCCCTGGAGCCTCCTGGGCTGCCCTGGCCACTGGAGCGTGGCTCAGGTGAACCACAGCAAACCTGGGCCCATTTGAGCTCTGTAACCTCCACCAGGATCTCTCCTTCCCCCAGCTCAGAAAGCAAATGAAGCTTTAAACCCCACAACCTCCCTGTTAAACCTGACCATAAACCAGATTTATTTTCTGCAACTTCAGAGCTCTGGGCAGAGGGAACAGCTCAGCCCCAGAGCTGAGCTCTGAGGCCAGGGGTGGTGCTGGGGGCTCTGCTTTGCTCCAGGTTAGGCTGGAAAGAGAGCTGGGTCCAGCTTTGGGGAGCCTCAGCTCTCAGGATTCAGGTTTTGGGCAGCCCCAAGTCCCAGGATTCAGGTTTTGGGCAGCCCCAGCCCCAGGTTTCCTTAAACCTAAGCCAGATTTTGGGCAGCCCCAACTCCCAGGATTCAGGTTTTGGGCAGCCCCAACTCCCAGGATTCAGGTTTTGGGCAGCCCAATTCCCAGGATTCAGGTTTTGGGCAGCCCCAACTCCCAGGATTCAGGTTTTGGGCAGCCCCAACTCCCAGGATTCAGGTTTTGGGCAGCCCCAACTCCCAGGATTCAGGTTTTGGGCAGCCCAGCTCCCAGGATTCAGGTTTTGGGCAGTCTCAGCTCCCAGGATTCAGGTTTTGGGCAGCCCCAGCCCCAGGTTTCCTTAAACCTAAGCCCGATTTTGGGCAGCCCCCAACTCCCAGGATTCCCTAAACCTAAGCCAGGTTTTGGGCAGCCCCAGCTCCCAGGATTCAGGTTTTGGGCAGCCCCAGCCCCAGGTTTCCCTAAACCTAAGCCAGGTTTTGGGCAGGCCCAGCTCGCAGGGCTGAGTCAGGCTCAGGCTGAGCCCCTGTGAGTCACTGCAGGGTCCTGCTGGTGGTGGAGCCTCGGGGAAGTGGATGGTTTAAATACTGTGAGAATCTTTATCAGCACAGGAAATGACAGCTCATTAAAATACTAACCGTTGAGCCAGTTTAGATCACTGTCTGGAAAAAAATTAACCATTGAAGGCTCAGAGGGCTCACACAAGAAAGGTGCCCTGTTGAGACAAGGGACACGTTATGCAAATGAATCAGCTTTGCTAATTGGCCAGTGGCATAAAAATATTTCCACTGGAATCTGTTTTTCAATGGTTTTAAAATATCTGACTTCCAAAGAAGTTGATACCACCGTGCTGGAGTGAAATTTTTGAGGGAGGGGTAGGTAAAATACCCTAAATATTAAAATCCCCAAATCCAGAGCTTGTTCCGTAAAATGCCCTAAATACTAAAATCCCCAAATCCAGTGCCTGTTCCTAAATGTTTTATTGCTTTGGAGCCGCAGGATGGATTTTTCTTGTGTTCCCAAGAGGAATGGAGAAGTGGGGATCTCACACAGTTGGTATTGGTGGGATTGTGAAGTTTTCCATCAGTGCTGGGAAGGTGAAAGCCTTTGCCGTCCCCTCTGGCCTGGCTGTCAATAATCCACTGAAATGAACTATTTGTAAAGAGCTGAAGGTCCCGGGCAGGGAGGAGCCCATCCCAGCACGTTCCCTTTCTTTGTGGGATCCCTCAGTGCCTCTCCCCTCCCTTTTCTGCAGCAGGAGATAATCCCTGGCCTTGGGCACTGCCAGAGCCCCGGGATCTGCTGCTCCTGTCTCAGAGCTCTGCCCTGCTGTGCTGCCATTTCCCAAAGGATGATTTTCTCTGGCTGTTTCAGCCCAAAGGGGCTGAATCTGGGCAAAAGCTGCTGCTGTTTGCCCCAGTGTGTGGAGTCACAGGGATTTTCCAAGCTGAGGGCTGTGAATATTGGAGGGATTATCCATCAAGTGGAGCCTGACTCAATATTGCATCACCTTCCCCAGGTGTGTCCAGCCTTGTTTGCACCTTCTGCTCCCCCACGGGGCTCTGGTTTCCCTCCAGGTTAGAATTTCTGTGATTAAATTAAATTAAATTAAATATTAACTCCCATGTTTGTGACCCCCCCAGTGCTCCCAGTTTCCTGACATCCCCCTGGGATGGATCCCAGTTGCTCTCAGGGCTCAGACTCAGGGCTGGCTGCTCTGAGCTTCTCATTTCCATTTTTAATTCCATCAGGATCAGTTTGAGAACAGCTCAGGGTTATTAATCAGAAACTTCCATAAACTTTCAAATTTTCATTCATGAAAAATCCCATGGTTTTGTTCCCAAAATTGGAGTCTACAGTGGCAGCTTCTTTTTTTTTGGAAAATACTTGGGAATTCTAACATTTCCCCCTGGAACAGTGAACAAATATCCACATATGCTTTGATAAAATGGGAATTTTATAACCCAATTTATGTGTGAGATATTGGTGCAATGACACTGACACAGCATTTGATAAAGACTGTACTCGAGGATTTAGCAGAGTTGGAATTAATTCCCTGAGTGTTCCCAACCTCTCAAAGCACAGGTTGAGAGATTTCAGTCAGTCAGGAGCAACCCATGCTCCTAAAGACCTTGTAGGATGAAAATTATGCTTTTCAGAAATGCAAATATCATTATTAAATGGTTATAAATACTTTTAATATTAGTAAAAATGCAGATGATTGGAAAATCAAACAACTTCCTACTTTTTGTAAGTAGGTGCCTTTGGGAAAAATCTTTCTGTAGTTCCAAAGGTTCTGTTAAAAAGATTTAAAGTTACCCAAAAATCATCTAACAACCAGTGAAAGGCAGTTGAGGTGCAACTGCTGACAGTTGTTCTTGGAAAAGCAAATTAATAAATTTAAACTCAGATTTGCTGTAACTGGACTGGAAGTTTTTGGAGTTATACTCTGCAGGTCCTTGGTGTAATTTTTAAAATAATCCTCAAGCAACTTTGCTGAATTTCTGTCATGTGCTGCTTCAAACAGATGGGGAGTTTTGTTTTATTTATTGGAAAAAGAGCTTTAGAATTTGTCTTTTGGCTGGAAATTGCAGCTCTGAGTTAAAAAAAAAAATGAAAAAGTGCATCTGTTTAATTACAAATACCAGGTAATTGTTCTGAAAACAGGCACCAAGAGTGTCTTTTCAGTGAATCCAAATTTTTATGGGTGTTTTCTGTTGTAGTATTTCTGTATTAGTACAGAAATAATGGTTTTGACTAAAATGTTACCATTTTAGTGAATTTAGGATTACCAGAGGCTGCTGCAATTTCGGGGAGCCTGTTCTCAGTTTCAACTCCTTGCAAAACACTAAAATTTAGCAAAGAATCAGGATGAATCCAAACGAAAACTTAATACTTAATTTAAGTTACTCTAAAACAACTTCTGGATGAAAACAACTTCTGAATCTGAATTTCTCCTTCCATATTCTGGGTTTGAAAGCCGACGGGTTTGATTCCCGAAGGAACACGGGGAACTGGGTTTGGATTGTTCCGGGGTTATCTCCCAGCATCTTCCTGGGGCAGTGCCGGGAAATTTGTGGGATTTTGGAGGTGCTGAGTGCAGGAATTGTGATGCAAATCTGGCCCTGCCTGGTCCCACAAAATTCATCCCCAATTCCCCCTCCCCTCCTCGGGTCAGGGCTGGATTTGTGAACTTTGCAGGGACACAGAACTCACTTAAATCAGATTAAATTATTTTAAAGGTTTTTAGATTTAAGATTATGCCTTTGGATATCAGCTGGCACATAAGTGGATGATTAAATGGTTTAATTTCTAATTTAATTAAATGATTTAATTTTTTCCAAAAAAGCACCAGTAACCAACACTGTGCTGCCGAGATGGGATTTCAGTCAGGGATCATGTGGATCCCTGATTTTCTGTGTTTTCCTCTGCTTATTTTTTACTCCTTATTTAAATCCGGGCACATTTTTTTCAGAATTAATATCTTTACAAATGTACCGAAAATAGGAGCTGAGGTCCTATTGCATTTAGGATCTTGCAGTTCTTCAAAATTGCTTTGATAAAATTACTTTTGTGCACTTAACAAATAGTCGTGCCCAGAAAAGGAAATAAAAAGTGAATTATTTAGTGAGAAAATCTTTGAAATATTGTTTTGATGCACCAGGAGCTCCTCAAGGCTCTGCTCTTGGGTTTCATGTCTTTGTTCTGTGTTTAATTTGATTTGGGGACTGACCCAGTTCAGTTTTCGGTGAGGAACGGAGTCATTCGAACACCACCCTGTTAATCATTGATCCCTCACCATTTAAATATTCCTCATTTCATAATCATGCAGGAGTTCAAAAGTAAACCATTACCTTGCAGTCGCTCCTCAGGCCTCCCAAGAACTGGGTGAGAAAGAAAAGAAACCTCAAAATGTGGCTGATGTTCCAGGCGTGACTCGTCCCGCGGGCCCTGGGAGAGCTTTTCCCAGTGCTGAGACACCTCAGGATCATTGGAATCCTCTGGAACATTGACACATCTTGTAGAAAATGGATAAGGGACGTGCTTTGGGCACTACAGTGTTTTTGTTTCCCAGAATTTTTACCAGTCCGGGCACAGAATTTCCTCACCCGGCGGTGAATCACGAGGGAAGCGACCTTTTGCTGGGAAATGGGTTCAAAAAACCTCCCTTTGCCCCCGGCCATGAAGGAAATAAATAGATTTACGGGAGGAGAATGAGACACTTTGTTTCGTGCTTTTCATAAATTCCTAAAATTAGAAAGCTGTTATTTTTTAATTGGGCTTCGGCCTGGAAAAGAGAATATGGTGTCAGAGCAGGAGGCTGAGGGGAAGGGTTTGAGATGGGCAGTTGTACAACTCCTTGGGTGTACACCTGGTGTACCTCGGCTCCGAAGGGCTTCACTAAACCCTCCCTGGAGGAGCAGCAGGAGTAGTGGGTATAATAAAACCAAATAATCAAAATTCAGGTGAGTTTTTTTTAATGTAGAAGACCATGAGTATGATAATATATAATGCAGATCTCTTTAAAATGAAACAAAAATCAAAATCTCACTTCTCTTTACAATTGAAGTGGTCAGTAGTGAGAAGTGCCCGTGGCTGGGGTGGATCCAAGTTTGGGCATGTTCTCCCCTCACAGTTCAGGCCGTGGGGCTGCTGCTGTTCATTTACAATTGATATTTGAATCTGGGGAGTTGAATAATGTAGAAGAACACAGTGATTTATTTAAAATGAAACAAAAATCAGAATCTCTCTTTGCAATTGAATGGTCAGTCCTGAGAACTGCCCCGTGCTGGAGTTAGGATGGGGTGGATCCAACTTTGGGGATGTTCTCCCCACACAGCTCAGGCGTGGGGTTCCTGCTTATCACGTACAATCTATATTTGCATTTGGGGACGTTTTGAAGGGCTGTGACCATCCTTACAGCGTTTTGGCTCTCCTGCTAAGCAGGATTTAAGGAAAAGCTGCTGGGAAGGCTGGAGGCTGCCGAGAGCCGAGTGCTGCCGTTCTCAGCCCGGGCCGGTCCCGGCTTTGAGAGCGGGGCTTGGAGCGGGCCCGGAGAGCCGGGACCGGGCCGGGGCAGCGCTCGGGGCTCGGGCTGAGGGATCAGGGCTCGGGCTGAGGGCCCGGGGCAGCGCTCGGGGCTGAGGGATCAGGGCTCGGGCTGAGGGCCCGGGGCAGCGCTCGGGGCTGAGGGATCAGGGCTCGGGCTGAGGGCTCGGGGCAGCGCTCAGGGCTGAGGGCTCGGAGCTCAGGGCTGAGGGATCGGGGCTCGGGCTGAGGGATCAGGGCTCGGGCTGAGGGCTCGGGGCAGCGCTCAGGGCTGAGGGCTCGGAGCTCAGGGCAGCGCTCAGGGCTGAGGGATCAGGGCTCGGAGCTCAGGGCAGCGCTCAGGGCTGAGGGATCAGGGCTCGGAGCTCAGGGCAGCGCTCAGGGCTCGGGGCAGCGCTCAGGGCTGAGGGCTCGGAGCTCAGGGCCGGGGCCGGGGCAGCACTCGGGGCTCAGGCTCGGAGCCTCTCCTTTGTTCCTTTGTTAATCCCGGCTCGGGGAGGCGCTCCAGGATGGCTCCCGCATTCTTTCGGGGCCGGGATGACGCACGGCTTGTCCTAAAAAGGACTTGGCCGGGCCGAGGGGCCGGCTCCGTGAGGGAGAGGGGCGAGGCCTGGGCGAGCAGTTTCTTTTTTAACCGAGGGATGACACAAGCCCCAGTCATTTCCTCATTAATCGGTTCAAACCAGTTCTTACAGGAACTGCCGCTGATAAATGTGGGACTTCTCCGAAGTCATTCATTGGGTTCTCGGCGCTGCTGCCTCCCAGGAAATGCTCCGGCTCTCGGCTTCCTCCTCTCTCCCAGCGCTGCCTCGCTCAGAAAGATTTTTCTTTTTAAGCACTTTTTGAGGATCTGGGGAAATGCATCCCTCCCGAAGTATCAGATCAAAAGATGAAAAGTGATTTATTTCGTGGGGCTCTGTTTTCTCGAGTAGCTTCGAGTTCTCTGCTGAGCTGTGGCTCAGCCTGAACTTTGTTCTGATTAGGTAAAGTGGTAAGTTTAAAAAAAAAAATGTTTTTTCGTTTTTTTTTTCCCTCCTCTATTTTGTCTTGTTCTCTGGGATGAACTTTGCATCAGTGCTATTCCGAGTATAGGTCCTTCTCTTCAGAAGCCATTTCAAGAATATTTGGAAGCTCAGAGGATAAAACTTCACCACAAATCCGACAGTGCTGTGCCACAGGTAAGACCCTCTTTGCCTCCCTCCCTCCCCGGTTCACTTTTCCCTTCCCTGCCTTCCTTAGACTTGTAGTTTTTACAATCATAACTCCCCATTCTGTTTCTCAAAGATCTGCACTGACCTAAGGAATAGATAAAAATATAATTTTAAAAGCAACCTGGGTACTAAAAATATTAATTGTGTGCTACTGGATTTAAATTCTTTAGAGAAAAAATGAAAGTATAAATCAAAACCGGTGGCTTGTCTTGCCTCTGCATTAGCTGCCTCTTTGGAAAGTTATATTTAAGGAGAAAAAAGTTGCCTTTCCACATGAAATGGTAACAAACTGGGCAGCACCGATGCTTCAGAAGCCAGTGGGATCTGTGGCTCAGTGGGCAGTAAGAGAAATAAAATCCCCAAGCCTTTAGTCTTTGAAAGGAAAAGAAATTACAGTGTTCGGGCAGGTACATGGGGCAGAGGTGTCCTTTGATACAGAAAAAAGTATTTAAAAACTTTTCAAAACTTGCCCTGAATTTTCAGTGGGACAGAGCAGCTTTGACATTCAATTTTCCAGGCTGCTGAGGCATTTTGAGATAAAATCCACGGATCCAAGTGACATTTCACGTGCAGAACTCGCAGCTGTTGGAAAGGTCCCTTTGCCCGCTCGTTACCACAAAAGAGCCGGAGCTGGGGAGGCTCTGCCTGGACCGGGAAATGTGCGGAGCTCGCTGAGCTGGGCTTTGCTGCCCTCCTTTGACAAAAAGCACAACTTCAAACTCCCGTGAATAAAACGCTGCGAGTGGCCGGGAACTTCAGGGCCATCAGAGTGGGATCCTAACGGGGAGATAACCCAGAAAAGGCAGTTCAGGGAAAAAACCCCGCTGTTAAACAACGAGCTGGTTTCTCTGCGAGGAACAGGGAGTGACAGGCAGGGGCTGCTCATTCTGAGCTCCACGAATTGCTAAGGAAGCCCAGCCAATACTGGGAATAATAAATCCCTTTGGGAGCTCTGGGAATGATCAGGGACTCGTCCTCTGCCCGCCCGTGGGTTTGGCAGCCCCTCCTGCATTGTCTTTCAAGGGACCTGCAGGAATCCTGTCAGCTCCCGCTCGGTTCCTGCTTTTAATTTGATTTATTGCAGAATAAAGACCCGGTCAGGCTTTCCCCTTTCACCCAGAGCTCTCCGTGTTCCTAATCTTCATTCTCCTCCTCCTTCTGTTTTGTCTCTTCAGGGGGAAAACTGGCTATCCTGGATATTTGAAAAATTGGTGATTGTCATGGTTTTTTATTTTATCTTATCTATAATCAACTCCATGGCCCAGAGCTATGCCAAGCGACTGCAACAGAAGATGTACTCGGAAGAAAAAACCAAATGAGCTTGGAAAAAATGGGGAAAACCCCTCAGGATGGGTTTTGGCAGACACGAGAAGTGACACAACTTTTCATATGTTTAAAAAACAGCATTATTCAAAAGGGGGAAAAATTTTTTTAACATCAATTTTCAACTCTTAACAAGTTGGGTTTTTTTTGTTTGATTTTGAAAGTAATTTGGATATTAGAGCAACGGTTTCATTGACAAACTTAGAAATGTTACAGTAAGGGGTGAATGCTTCACCAGCCTGGGTTGTGTTTTACAGGATGGGCAGTGGGCTGTTAAATGCAGTTTAACACAAATGTTGTCCATCCAAATTACTTCCAAAACTGATGATTTAATACTCCCCATCTCCTGATTTAACTTCAGACTCACCTGAGGGTAACATTTTCTTTTGAAGGGTGGCTGGTTTGCTTTTTCCATAAGTTTCAAGACCATGAAAATGTAAATAACTGAGTACAGGTCGGGTACAAAGTGTTGCATGTCCCTCATGGTAAGGCTGTTCTGTCTGAATTCCCAGTGTCCCATTGCATTGCACGCTGGAAAAGCCACCCTCTCCAACTTCATGATGTTAGCAGAGATGGTTGATGTCAAAATGCTGAAGCCAACATTTTTTATTCTGTATATTTAGAATGAAGTTAAGATAAAAAACTTTATAAAGTCATCTTATGATCATTCCAGAATTTCTTGTGTCAGTCTTTTTAAGCTGTTTCTTTTCCTCTCTCACTTTTGGATGCTCTGTGCATGTTTGCTCATCCTTCCTGCACTAATGGTGCTCAAACCCTTTGTTCTTTTTTTGTTTTGTTCTCTTTTTTGTTCTTTTTTCTTCAGAACGTTTTGCTTAGCAAAGGGAGGAGGAAGGCTGTGCCTTGCTTGAAGCACAGTCAGTGCTTAAGTAGGTGAAATAGAGAACAAGATTGGTTATCTCAAATTCTGCTCAGGTGTTTGCCCCTGAGCCCTGAACTGAGGGCAGTGGAGGAGAAGAGAGGGGGAAGAGTTCAGATTCCAGCTGAAAGCAGATTTTGTGTCTACCCAGCAACGGTGCAGAGAACTTCAGAGAACCTTTCCCCTCCTGCTTTCAGATTTGTTACAATCAGCGTGTGCCAGTTCAGATGCCCAGGAACAGACTGACACTAAAATGGCTCTTTTCCCTCTTCAGTGCCCCAGTCCCCACCTCTGCTGTACCTGCATTGCTCTCACCTCTTGTGAACAATTGTTTTTTATTTTAATCATTTTTATCCTAGGGGGGTAAGCACCAAGAATTAATTTGCCTTTCTAATGAGCATTCTCAGGAGGTAGCCCAGAGCCAGAGCTCAGTTTGGCTGAGGTGAGGCAGGTGGAGCAGCTGTGCTGAGCTGTGCTGAGCTGTGCAGCCCTGGCTGTACCATCCTGTCGGATAGCTTATCAGACTGATGTTGACTGTTGGATCTCATGGCAACAACAGTCGGTAGGCTGTCTGACATTTTGGTATCTCTCATCTGACCCTTCCTCATCCATGCCCAGCTGTTTCCATTCAGCAGCAGCAGCACATCTGTCAGTGCCTGGGCTGGCACTGAGCTCCAGTCCTGCAGAACAAAGGTGAAGGTGAAGGTGGAGCTGCCCTGGTGGGGCTGAGGTTTGTACCTTTCTCTGGGCTGGGAACCCCAGGCAGTTTGGGGAGGGTTTGCAGGGGCTGCTCCAACAGGTTCAGTTCCAGTGTCTGCAAGTCCCACATCAGGAGCTGGTCACTGTGAGGGAGTTCAGAGCACAAAGGCTGCTCAGCTGCTCCTGGTGGTTTTTAAAGGTGAACAGTATTTAATACATTTACCATTTCTTGGCCTGAATACGGCCTTTGACAGTAATGTCACAAAGAACTTGTTCTGGTACAACTCCAAACCCACAGCTGTGTTTGGAACTTCACCTTTTCAGCCTGCAGACCCTCGGGGTCGCACTTGGATCACTCAGGACGCTGGGTCAGTGGAGCCCTTGGCTGCTCTCCCCACTCCTATGGCAGCTCCTTGGTCCCCAGGTCTGTCACCTGAGGGACACAGGTATTTACTGACCTCTCACACTGCTGGGAGGGGATGGCGCTGATGCCGTGCTGGGGTTCCTGTGTGTTCTCAGGTTGGAATCGGACACTGCAACAATAACTAAAAGGGAAAAAACCCTTTTCCCTAGAGCCTGAGCCAATAAACTGCACATTTCTAAAAGCTTTAGAGGTCTCCTTCAAATTCTGCCTCTTGCCTGCTGGAAAACCACAAGGAAAACTGAAAACTTTTTCCCACTTTTGGTTCAATATGTTTACATATTTATAGTGTGAAATATATATCTCTATATTTCTGTTGTTCTTCAGCTTGTGTTTCCATGTGTCCATTCCAATAAGCTCTGCTGTTATTTTGAAGCTTTCTAACACTATTTAAAGAAGGACATGATCATTCTACCTGCTTCTGTCTAGGAGATAAGACTTGGTAAAAGGTAAAAAGACCCATAATAATAGAAAGAAAAGTGACACAAACCTGATGAGATTTGCAATGGATAGTTTAATGGTTGTTTAATAAACAAAGAAATAACGTTTCCCAGTGTTTATTTCAGCTGGATTGTTTCCATTCTCTGTATTGAACTCTCTTGGTAACACTGTGACATTTGCTGTCCCAGACATTCTCCAGGGTGAGCACAGGAGATAATTCAGCAGTTGCATTTTGTGCCTTCAGAGGGACTCAGCCTTTAGCATTTGACCTGAAAATGTGGATTTTGCTCCCTTAACCCAAAGTTTCCTTTTGTTGTACATCTCTTCATTACACATTAGCAGCAGTCAGTCAGTTCAGTGTGTTGGGGACAAATCCAAAGGGAGCTCTTGAGAGAGGAACAATCTTGGCACAAATCCCTATTTTTAGCTGTTTTGTGCAGTTAAACACTAAATAAAGTATCTTGCTTTTTTTTTCTTTCTGGGAATAACTGAAAATCACAGGGAAGTAACAGCCCTGTAAGAACAACTAATGACTTTAATGTGACAGTTTGGATTTTTTAGTCTCATTATCTGTGAAACGAGGTCAGGTGGGGCTGCAGCTCCTCCTCCTCGGGGTTCTCTCCCCGTTTTCCTGCGTGGCCTGAGGATTGTGGTCCCCACAGCTCTGAGAGGGGGCAGTGCCCCGTGCTGGAACCAGCCCTGCCCCAGCAGGAATTGTTGGTGTCAGCAGAGCTCAGGTCAGTCTGTGCAGGTGCAGCCTGGCATCCATCAGAGCAGGCAGAGCTGCTGCTGCTCCCTGTCCTCAGCCCTGTTCTCAGCCAGTGTCACCCTGTTGTGCTCAAGCAGCTCCCTCACAGCTCCCCCAGCTCCTGCTGAAAGCTCCTTGTCACCAGCACTTGCCAGGGGCTCGGTGCTGTTCCAGTCTTCCCTGCGGTGCTTTTGGGCTTCACTATCTCATTTGTTAGAATCAGCCTCCCCCTTGCTGCAGGCACTGCTAAGTGCAACACTCTGGATGGTTCCCTGATTATCAAGCAGAAATAGAAATATTGGTGAACAAAATCGATGGCAAGTGTAAAGAATAGTGGGGCTTGGGTGTGTTCTTTTGGAGGTAAAAATAATCTGTTTTCTTTGAAGCACATGGTTAAAAAATACTTTGTAATCAGTAGTTAAAGGCTGAATATAGTTATAGATAAGGTAATTTGACTGTTCTGAGATTTAAAATTCTGCCTTTTTGCTGTAAATTTCGTTTTTTGGAGGGGAAGGAAAAGCAGTAAGGAAACAGTGAGTACTTCACCCAGCTGACTGCAGCAGCTGCTGGAGAGTGGGACTGGGAGGGGATCCTGAGGGATCAGTGCTGGATCACTGTGACCCAGGACGGGAGGGGAGCAGTGCCCTCCCCTGTGAACCCCCCTGGTGCACTCAGACAGGAGGTAAATATTTGTATATGTTCTTGCAAAGTCATTTTTAGAAGGATTATGGTGGGAAAACTCTCTGAGCCCTCTGGCTTTGCTAATTCAGGTGCCTAATGAAGGGCATGAAGTGCTGGCCTCAATTTCTTCATACATTTCACTTGTTTATTGATGCATCCACTCAGCCTTCATGAAAAGCAGCAGAACATTGTTCTGGCAGAGGGAGGGGCTGGAACAACCTGGGTCAGCTGTCACAGGAGGGGAAGGAGCTCAAACAGAAACTCACCACTGTTATGTCACCTCCCAGCAAACTGGGAGAGCCCTGCAGTCTGACTGCTTGGAATGTGTTCAAAATTCAGGGGAAAACCCTGGTATTTTGGTCAAAAAAAGGTGATTAGTACTGTGTTTGAATTATGAGTGAAGAGGCTGTTGAGGCCGCTCAGCCCTTCAGTGTGTGGTGGAACAAAGGTGCAAATGGGAACCTGGAAAAGCCCAGCTCAGGGTTCGTTTGCTTTAGCACTGCCCTTTGTTGTGCTGAGGAGGTTTTATTAATTTATTATTATTATTATCCCTGAATTGAGTCAAAGAGCAGTGACTGCATTGGCATCAAACCAAAGGTCGCCTTTCAGCAGAGCTGGTTTGAGGAGCTCTGAGCTGCTGTGGAATCTTCCAGGGCAGCTCCCAGCTCATTGTTGGGCTGTTCCCGGCGCGGCCCGGGCCGTGGCAATGAGGAAACCCGAGCGGGGGAGCAGCGGCAGCTCGGGGATTGTTCCTGCTCTGCTAAAGCCACACCCGGCTCTGCAAACGGCTCTGCTGGGCCTCCAGCACGGGCCGGTGGCGCTGGTGACACCTGTAAGGAATCCACAGCAGAGCAGTGCATTTCCCAAAGCTCCTTGCATCAGGAAATGACCTCGTGCTGCCTCTTTGTGCTGTCAGGAAAGAACCTGGCAGTTCTCTTGCAGGAGCTGCTGCTGTTTAAAACATCAACACCTTGTTCAAGGCTCACACTTTGGGGGACTGTGGCTTTCCTCAGAAAGGTGGTTAGGATTTTTCCATCCTTTGATGGGAAAACACAAGTTTCTGTGCTCAGCATTTCTCTGTCTCAGAGAGAAAACACATTCAGATTTACAACCTCGTGCAAATCCCACCATGGTCACAAAACCTCTCTGGGCTGGTTGGAAACCTCACTGCTCCCAGGGCCTGGGTTGCTGCAGCTGCTTTCTGGAGAGCTCTTAATATTGAGGATATTTTCATAACGTTTCATTTCTCAGATTCCTGGATTTGTAGGTCTCTCCTCAGCCCAGCTGACCTCTTGTGACACAGGCAGTGCATTCCTGGCTGTTGTGTAAGGCCCGAGGTGGGGAGCAGTGAGGAAAAAACTCTTAAGATGCCTGAAGCTGGTATTTACTTGACTTCCAACTAATGGGTGCCAAAACCATTTTCAGTGCAGTATTTTGCCACTGCAAGTGGTGATTTTCATTCTGTACTAAGTGTCTCTCCTTCTGCCTGGGGCAGAGCCCAGGGCAGCCCTGGAGCCTCTGGCTGCCCAGGAGGAGCCAGGTGTTTGTGGGGGAAGTGAGGCAATCTCTGGCAACAGATTCCAGCTGTGACTGGAGCTCCCTGCAATTCAGTGAGAAAGGAAAGGCCTGAAGTGGTGTTTGGCAGAGCCTGAGCGCCCTTGCTTGAAGCTGTCTGTGCTGTGCCCTCCCTCGGGCCCTGCAGCCCTCCCTGCCCTCGTGTGGAGCCGTTCTTGGCCAAGTTCAGGCCTGTTCCCTGCAGCCTTGTTCAGCTGGAACAGGACCCCACGTGCTGAGGTTTCCTTCTGGATGTCACTGAAGTGTGAGCTCTCCTATCACAGCACACATCAGGTTTGTGTCTGTTTTTTATGTGAAAATACTGAGGTTGAGGGGAAGCCTGACTAAATCTTTATAGAGGAAAATAATGTGAAACTCAGACTGTGAGCTAGTGGCTGGTGGGGGGGAATAGAAGCTTTCTTCTTGGGAGCAGAGTATTTAATTGGATTTTTGGTCTTTCATTGCCATATTTATGGTTTTGACTTTTATCAGTTGTATTTGGTTTCTTCACCACAATTCAGCCCATAAAGGAAAGATTCACAACTCCAAATCACTCCATAAACACAATTCCTGACACCAGAGACTCCCAGGCAGCTAACACAGGCTGGAACTGCCCAAAGTGGGGTGGGGAGAAACTTCCCAGAGTTTCCTTTGCAAGTGGCAGAAGGACAGGGCAGAAGCAGCAAGCCCTCCATGGCAGGATGGTTCCTTGAGCTCAGGATGGTTCCAGCCCAGCAGGGCAGCAGGAGCTGTGAGTTGGTGCCAGCTCTCAGCAGCCTCCCAGGAGATTGCAGGGAGCAGCCCCAGCTGCCCTTGCCAGCCCAGTTCAGGATTTGATTCCACCTCAGCCTGTGGGATGGGGCCACTTCCCATCCGTGCTGCTGTAATGATCTGTTACAGCCTGGGCACTGCTGGGCACGAACTCAAATCCAATCCTGCCCACAATTACACCATCCCAGGCAACTGAAGTGTGTTTTTGTGAGCCTTAAATAAACGTGGCATTGTCCATGTAACCAAATATGTACCATAATCATTTTAGCAGAATGCACCCATTTCAGTGCAAATCCAGCACTAGGCTCCTTTCTCCTCACACAACCTGTGAAACAAAAGCTCAAGAAATATTTTTATGTCTTTTTTTCTTTTGTTTAACCAGTGGGTTATTATAGTTTCTCCACTTAGTGCTTTTACTTTTGAAATAGGAATTTTGGCCTAGAGAACACCCTCAGTTTACTAAGTTTTCTATCTTCCATTTGGGATTTTTAAGTTTGGTTTTAAGACAAGAAGGTTTCTAGCACCTAATTCACACAGATAAATGTGACTCTCTTAGGAGCCACTCTTTGATATCTCTCAGGCTTTTATGAACGTGGGGTTAGAATTTACATTTTTCATGCTCTTTATCATGGAGCACCTTTACTCTAAAAATTGCCTTGATTTCCTGAGGAGCGGCTTCTCCAGCCTCCTCTCTGGGGCCGTTTGCACCTTTTCCCTGTGGCTGGCAGGAATTCCTTGCTCGCAGCTCCTGGGAAGGGTTAAGCAGGGCTGGGCAGGGCGGGGCAGGGGAAGCGGCCTGGCCTGCAGGGCCGGGATTCCCACAGTGGGGCTCAGAAGGGACCATTGTGAGCCGGGTTGGGCTGAAAGAGCCGGAAAGGCTCCGTGGTTCAAACTCAGCGTTATCAGCTCCACTTCCAGCCCGTTCAAGCTGCCCGAGTGCGCGGGCTGTGCCTCGGGAGCGTGGGCAGAGGCAGGAGCAGGAAGCTCCGCGGGAATTTGCTGCCCTGGAAAAAAAGCTCTGTCAGGGCTGCCCTTGAGGAAAGGCAGCGGCTCAGTTCCTTTTGGAAGGTTTTTGTGCTATATCGGATCCATGAATCACTTTCCTGATTCCTCTTGTGCAGTTTTTAAAGTGGAGTCCAGCAAAAAGCAGATTTCTTTAAAGTACACTCAGTCCTACTTCCTTTTGGATGTTTGGGCTCTCATTTAATAATATTTATCCATACTAAATTTATTAGCAAATGAAGAAAGAAGTGAATTATTCATTGAAGGCCCTTTTGTACCTTAGTCCTTCTCAGTAGTGTTTCAACTGGTAATTTGAATATAATTTCCTCTTTTCATGTGTTAAACCCTGCTTGTTGTGGGAACCACAGATTTTTTTTCTCTTACACGTTTCCATCCTTCCTGTGCTGGTACTGAGTCTAACCTTAAAAACACCAATATCTTTTATGCCCAAAGAAATAATTTGTAACTACACTGCAAAACACTTACTGTGTTTAAAACATGTTAGATTGTTAAAGGTTATTTTTGATTTAGGTGGGTTTGTTTTATTTTGCTTTGTTTGTGGGTTGTTTTTTGGGGGGTAGGGTTTGTTTAGGGGTTTTTTTGGTGGTCAAATAAATGTTCTCCTGTTCATGAAATGTCTGCTATAGTTGGAGTTCTTGAATCAGCTTCCAAGGGAGCTGCACCTGTCTGTTCCAACAAACAATGGTGAGATTTGGAGCATTGTTCCTGGCTTTATGGACATCCTGTGGGGACTTTGCCTACAACAAGCAAGGTCAAGGCCACTGACTCTGCTGTTCCTGTCTCTGAGCCATTGGCTTGTGCTGACCTTTGATCTACCTCTTTAATTGCAATTGTTAATGAAATAAAGGCCTTCTTCCAGGCTCTATTTACATAATTAATTTTATCAATTACAAAGAGAATTACTCCTCCACCTTTTAATGTCATTGCAGGTGATGACTATTTGATAGTGGCTGCTCACTTCCTGTCACTCTGACCCCCTCCACATCCTGGGGAAAAAATAAAGGAATCCCATCATAGATCAAAAAAAAATGAAGGCTGAGTTTGGGAAAGGGTGTGAGAATTTCAGGACTGAAAAACATCCCCAGGAAGAAGCTTAGAGATGCCTAAAACAATTCCTGTCAGTCCCTACTCCAGAGCAGTAAGGGATTATAGCAGCTAAAATTTGAATTTTTGCTTTGGGGTCAGACATCTTACCTGTGTGCTGTGCTTCCTGACGTGGCACAAATTCTGCCATCAAACAAACAAAAAAGACCAAATATCCTGCTCCATTAGCCTGAAGTGCCATAAATCAGTAACAAATATGGTTCTAGATCATTCATAGGTTCACTGAGCACCTGCTGTGCTTGCCTCATGCTCAGAATTATGAATGCAGAGATAACAGGAGGTTATTTCTGCAATAAAGTTATTTATTGCTACAGCACTACAATAACCCACTGCTCTCTTCCTTGTTTCTCAGGGCACTTACCTGTCCTTAGCCTTTAAAAAACTCTTTTACCTGTTCTGTGAAGTGAGAGGGAAAAGGATTCCTGGGACTTGGCCAGTTTTTCATGGAGTTATCTATTCTCATTTCTGGAAATTCTGTTTGTGATCTGTTGAAAACACCAGGGGAATTTATTTCTGTGCTGCTGAACATCCTGTGCCTTTTGGAGGAGGGAGAAGCTCACCATGGTCTCCTTTCCTGACCCTTTGTTCCTGCACACTCGAATTGCCTGTGCTGTTTGTCTGAACTTCTTGTGCAATCTTTCCTGCAGTTTCTTCTGTGAAAATACCCAAATTATACAATGGTTGAAAGTGGCAGAAACAGCAGAAAATCCCTTCTGACCAGAGCAGGCCCCAGCTCTGAGCTGCCAATGACATGGCACTAAAACCTGAAGGTGCACTGTGAAATTTGTCCATTTGTCAAGGAAAAAGTCCTTGAGATTGATTTAACTCTGAATTTTTGGCCTGTGGGATTCTTTCAGTGGGAGAACAGGGAATGGCAGGAATTCCCAAAGCTCTCCCTACCATTAATGAAGAGCTGACTGAGGCAGAAGAGAGCTCAGTGTTACAAGGTAATTTTTAATTCTACTGCACTCTTTTATTCATTTTAATTCAGTGGGTGCCCTCCCAAGTCCTTCCATCCCTTCTCCTGCCAGGAGGGAGCTGCAGCTTCCCAGGGCACCACCTTGTGGTCGTGGTAAAATTCGTGCAAAAAGGAGCCAAGTTCTTAAACTGACTTTGAAAATTAGAAAATGTATTGTATTTATGCTATCAAATGATAAGTTCTTACATCTGCAATCTACCAGCCATCCTCATAGAAAATATGTTCAAATAATTAACTAGTTAATTAACTTAATACTTGGAGAAAAACAGGAGTTGTAGTTTTGCTTAGTGAAATGGTCAGAAAAGGATATAGCTACAGTATATAGCAAATGTATTGAAAAATAGGTATTTATTAGATAAATAAGAATAATATGAATATATGAATATATTCAGTTCAGATTCAGTTCTTGCTATTCACACACACACTGCTCCTAAGACTGAAAAATAACCCCAGTCAATAATTTACCGACTTCAGGGAGTTGAAGGAAGGTTTTCCAGCTTGGTTCTTTCAGAAAATCTCTATTTCAGACCATCCTAACAAAGAAATAAATCACAGATTGGTGTAACTGGAGATTACTTGTTCCAGGGTTGTGAAGCAGTCCAGGAAATCTTCCTCTTGGATTCCAAACTTTGTGTACTGGTGAAGGTAAGCTCTGTGTGTGGAAGAATGGGTCAGACATTAGAAATTAGTGAAGTTATTGGCAATTATTAGTGAAGCACCAGCATGATTATTTTCACTTACTTGGAAGCAAACATATTCCAAGCTTTTCCCACGATGCTGTCAAGAGGTTTCAGCAGGAACTGGCTGTTGCTGACCAAAGCAGCAGATTTTTCATACTTGTTAAATGCTCTGGGAGTTTTCCATGCAGTAAAAGCATCCTGGGGGTTTAGCCACGATGTGTATAAGGAGGGATCTTGGAAACTTCCTGTAGCAGAAACAGGACAAAACCCACACCTCATCCCTGAGTGGCCTAATCAGTGCTGTCACATCAGTTCAGGCCTGGGAAAATATCTGCAGAGGGGGCAGCCTGTTGAAAATACAACTTTTAAACAGATTCCTTAGATTATCTAGCAGCACACTGCTGTGGATACTTCAGCTGCCAGCAATGCTCACCACTCCAGAAACAGCTAAATTTATTTTCAGACATTATAGCCAAGAATTCCAGATATACAGACTTGAGTCTCTTCCTCCTTCCCTCAAGTGCTTCAGGAAACTCAGAAGTAAAACACAACAGCCCAAAGCAATTAGACAGTGTAGCTCTGGACAGCAAAATGTTTCTAAAGGGAATATCAACCTTGGGAGTCAAATGTGTGGTCTTGGGATGTTTCCACTTGCATCAGGTGTGGTTGCAAAGCCAGCAGTGAGATGTGAAAGCAGAACCCTGAGGGGCTGTGCTCCTCCCTTACCCAAGTCCACGCTGTGCACATCTTTTCCCCTCAGGATGAGCAGGTTGGCAATGGAGGTGTTGAAGTGCAGGGGTTTGTTTGTGGAGGGGATGGAGCAGCCTGGCTGTGGTGGTCGTACTTGCCAATCAATGCCTTTGGGATTTGGGAAAAAGAGATGCAAAAGCAAGTTAATGTTTTGTGAAGGTGCAGATGGGAAGTGTCACTGTGCCCCAAGCTGAGACCACACTGCTGCACATGAATGAAGCAGCAATCACACAATTCCAGAGAAAACCACTGCTAATCCAGCAGGATTTGCCTGGCACTCACTGCCACAGAAAATGGAAACCTGTTTCTATTCTTAGCAAGCCTCCAGCCCATTCCTTGCATAACTGGGAGCTGTAACTGAACTCTCCATGTAAATGACATGGGAGAGCTGAGCCTGATTTTTATGCATGGAAGGTGTAAAAAGAAAAAGCAGAGCTCACCACCCAAGGAATGCTCCAAATGAGTTATGTAAATGAAGTGCACAGCCACAGACTGTCAGTTTGGTTTGTGTGTTTCCAATGGTTATAATTAACTGAGATGTCTGGAAGCAGAGCAGGAGCAAGCTGGGAGCTGCTGTGGCAGCTGAGGGAATGGTGAAAGGAGCAGCTGGTTTGGTGGGGGCAGATTCCTGCTGAGGGCAGCAGCTTCTTTCTGAACTCTACAAACCATCCAGCTTTATTGCATCTGCACAAATGAATGTGTAAAGAGGGATGGAGAGGGAAGGGCTGGGGTTTATTTACCTTCCTCCATTGGAGCATTAGCAATGAGCATCTGCCTGAGGTGTTTGAGGAGGCCAGGCCAGCTGAAGGTGCTGTAGGGCAGGGAGCTCTCAGGCATCTGGGGGATGTTCCTCAGGCCCAGCATCCTGAACTCGGGATGTGGGACCAACGTCTCCATCAAATCTCCTGAAAGGAGAAAGCAGCAGCTGCTCATGTTTGACAAAGATATTGCACAGGGCAGCTAAAACTGGAGGAGAGTTCTGAGAATGTTCAGAGTTTTAGCAATTTCAAAGCCATGCAAACTTGCTGTGTGTTAGTGAGTTCTGTACAGGGTGTTAGTAGCTTTTATTTTACAATTTAGTTAAAAAATCTTAAGGATTCTCTCTTCACTCCAGACAGATGTGGAAGTTTAATTTTACAAGTAATTTGGGCAACTTTCTCTAATTATTTTAAGGTACAAATGTCAGTCTGCTGCATGTTGCTACCCCCGTTCTCTGCTCACCTCTTCTGCCTGAGTAAAACTCAAAACTCTCAATTTGTTTCAGCTCATACAAACTTCTAACCCAAAGTGAAATGTGAAACTCAGTCCAAAATTACTGCCCTGCACAAATTTCCTCTGAAATGTAAACAGGTACAAGGGTGTCTGTGATCACTTGAAAAAGGAGAAGCAGGGTTTTTGCTAAAGAATGAAACCAGAAGTTGGGGGGATCTATTTTTGACTCTGCTACAACATTGGGATCGAACTTCTTTTCCTGTCCTAAAACTTGGGAAGTATCCAAGCAGTGGAGCAAGGAGACTGCAGCACTTCAGTTCCCAGCTTTGCTGAGCCCAGAGGGCTGAGTGGCTGCTGCCTCTGGTACCTAAGGGGTTCCTGCTGTAGCCTGAGCCCCCTCCTGCTGCCTGAGCGGGCTGGAAAACGCTGCCCAGCTGGTGAGCAAGGACTTGGTTGACATCCCTGAAGGAAATCTGTTTGATGTTCATCAGCTGGGCACAGATCTTGTGGATGACATCGTTCTCATGGACAAGAAGGGCATCTGAGGAGTGGTACAGATGTGACAGAGTCAAAACAGAGTTGTAGTTTTGAACAATGACCTGGAAGCAAACAAACAAAAAAAAAACACACACAAAGAAGAGTCAAACAATTTAATGTCCTTTTAGTTTATAATCCCCTGGCTCCTGCTGTTTCCTCAGTTATGATTTAGGAAGTGATTCATTTTCTTTGCCAGAGTGCAGAATGAGGTCAGAGCCTTTTCATGGAAAGAGGGCAAGACCTGTGAAAATCAGGTTATCCATCTCTCTCCATACAAACATGCTGGGACCAGATCTGCCTGGGAACTGATTACAGTGCTGAGATAAGAGCAGATCAGGAGATTTCTAGTTGGCTTCTTGTGAATCTGCATCACTTCAGCAATCAAATTAGCAAAAGGAATTTTTTGGTGAAAATTCTTTAGCTGTGATACTGGGTCACTTGAACTTTTTCAGTGTAAAATATACCCATTTTTTAATGTTGATTTTTATTTTCCTATATTTTTATTTTTTCTATTTACCCATTTTTATGTCTATTTCTATTTTTATGTTTATTTCATTTGATGTTTATTTTATTTATGTTTATTATTACCCATTTATTATGTTTACTTACCCATTACTAAGTTTATTTCTGTTGTGGATATTTTGTTTAAAAGTAACCACTGGTTCTAAACCTATAAATTCCATAGAAACTGTTATTATGCATTAAAAGGCAAGGTGACATTCACCTCCCCAGTGCTATAGGGCCAGATGACGTGGTTCAGGATGAAGGAGGTTGGAAAAGCATCTCTCAAGCACTGGGTCACAAATGCCCCCAGGCCTGATCCTGTGCCCCCAGCCATGCTCATGATTGTGAAGAATCCCCCCAGTCTGTCACATCTCTCTGCTTCTCTCTGCACCAGCTCCATGATTGCTTCTTTGTGTCTGGGCCCGTGAACGCAGTAACTGTGGGATCACACAAAACACCAAGACATCCAAATAAAAGCAGAAAGGTGAAGTTATTCATAAAGCACATTTTGCTGCTGTGTTCCCATCCTGGGGGGTCTGAGCAGCTCCTCAGCCTCCAGAACTGCCCAGGGAAGCTGAGGCAGCTGTTCCTACCCGTAGGCCCAGTTGTTCCCAGATCCTTGCTTCTGGCAGAAGTGTGAGTGGCTGCTGTAGCTCCAGAGGCCGGAGCTGGCAGCCATGGACAAGGCCTGGCTGATCACCTTGGGCTCCATGTCCACGAGCACAGCCCGGGCAACAGGCACTGCACGGGAAGGAAAACAAAACTGGGGAAAAATGCTGATTATTGAATGGGATGGGTGGGCTTGGGTGGGTACAATGTCCCAAGGCTATCCCTACCACTCTTAATGGGACAATACAGAAAGTTTCTGGCCCTGCCCTGATTTCTGCTGAACCATTTATTGTGCCAAAACCAAATGTGAACTCCAGAGAGCACAGATCTTTAATGAAATAAACCCTTTGGTGGTTCTGTGTGCTGAAATCAGACCCTGAGAGGGGGAAAAAAAGCCCTTTAGAGCTGTACCTGCAGATTCCTCCTCGCAGAAGAAGCGTTCCTTGCAGGAATCTTGGTAGGATTGGTTCTCCTTTTTGGAGCAGAGCCCGTGGGTGCCACGGATGTCACTGCAGAGAGCACTGAACACCTCGTGCCCAATCTGGTTCCCACACTGCCCAAGCTGCACTGTGACAATTGACATCCTTATTCACTTGGGATTTAAGCCTGAAAAAGAAAATTATTTGTATTCTCACTTTTGCTTGGCAAAGCAGATTGGGAACTAGTAATAATAACTCAAGAGTTACAGGACTAGGATGCAAATTTGGAAATTTTAAGCCAGTGTTCAAAAACGTTGCTATTTTCCAGTTGACAACTCCAGCAGGCCTGGTGCCAGAGCCTGCTGAGGTGACAAAAGGATTCCCTGCAGAATTCCCCTTGTTCCCAGCACACAGAGCAAACTGTTTGACTCCATCCTGGTATGTTCTGACATTTTTCCCCATTCAGCATTTGACAGCAGCTCTGCTTTCTCACTTTTCTATGCCTTCACAGAAAAAAGGTCATTTTTTTTTTTAAAACTCTCATGGTTATTCTGTGCTGCTGTTGCTCATTGCCATCACAGCCGTGCCTCAGCACTCCTGTACCAGCCCTCATTGCCATTCCTGCCCGATTCCGGCCACGCCGGGTGTCGCTGGGAGACTGAGTCACCCCTCACGCAGAAAATAAATAAATATCTGAATTGTTGTCAGGAAAGGCTCATATCCAAAGCGCACCACACCGACCCTCCCGTGCCCGATTCTCTCCGTGGGGAGCCCCACTCGGGTCTCCGCGGGCACAGAACCCCCCTCAGGACCGGGCTCCCCCTCAGGACCGGGCTCCCCCTCAGGGAACACCGCCATGTTCCCGGCGCTGCCTGCCCTCACGCCCCTCGGTCCCGAGCCCGGTCCCCGAGCCTTTCTCCTCAGTGTCCCGTCGCGGGGTCCCGATGATGTCGGAGCGGGTCCCGGTTTTTCCCGGGCTCCCTCAGGGCTCCCTCAGGGCTCCCTCACCTCATCCCCGCCGTCCCCGCCGCGCCTTCGAACCGCCCGCCGGGCGCATGCGCACAGCGCGCTCCGGGCAGGCGGCCCGGCCGCTCCCGCCCGCGGCGGCTTCACGGCGCCCTGTGCGCACGCGCTGCCCGCGCGACTTCACCGCGGGCTCTGCGCAGGCGCCGCGCCGCTGGCGGGGGCGGGCGGGGGCGGGGCGTGCTCATTGCGCAGGCTCGGCGGGGCGGGGACGCGCGCGGCGCGTGCGCGGCGGGCGCGGGCGGGGCGGGGGCGCAGGCGCGCTGCGGCCGCGCAGCCGGTGATGGCGGCCGCGGCGGCGCTGCGGGGCGCGGGCCCATGAGGCGGCGCAGGCCCCGGGCACCCGGCGGAGCCAGCGAGGGGCGGCGGCGCCATGGCGGGAGTGTTCGACATCGACCTGGACCAGCCCGAAGAGGCGGGCTCGGACGAGGAGCTGGAGGAGGGGGTGAGAGCGGCAGCCGGGCCGGGGAGGGAGCGGGGGAGGCCGCGGGGCCTGAGGGAGGGCGGGCGCGGGAGGCGCCGCGGGGCCGGGCGGGGGCCGCGCTGGGGCGGCGGCGGGAGCGCGGAGAGGCCGCGGCCGGGGCCGGGCAGAGCCCGAGCCGCCCGCGCCGCCCCGGGACATCCGCGGCCGGAGCGCGCCGGGGCCGCGGGCAGCGCCGCAGCGATACCCGCCGAAGTTCGGCGTCGGGATCGCGGCACAAGCGCCGCAGCGGGTTTTTTTCAATTCTTTCTGTATTGTCACATGTCCGAACGTCAGTGCGGGAATGCCGATCTTTCTGGAGCCGTGCAAAGTCGCTGCTCTCGCGCCAAAACGAAAAGGCGAGGTTTGAAACGCTGCGTTAGGCGGGTCAGCGCTGCGCGCATCCCGTGCTCTCCGAGCAGCGCACCTGATCAGAAATTGCACTTTGCAGCTCGTGATGCTCATCTGGGTCCTGTCAAAGCCTTAGGGGGATTCTATTGCATCATCTCTGTTTATGTTTTTCTAGGTCTTGTGTTGCTTTTTGATGTTGTTTTGCATATTAACCCTTTGCTGTTGCTCAATCTGCCAGGGCATTTTTTTTCTGCTCTTTAAATGCTCATGACAATCTTGGAGTCTTTGAGATCATGGAACTATTTGGGTTGGAATGGACCTTACAGATTATCTGAGGCCATGGCCCTTTCCCTATCCCAAGTTGCTCCAAGCCCTGTCCTTGGACACTCCAGGGATGGGGCAACCACAGCTTCTCTGGGCACCCCGTGCCAGGGCCTCCCCACCCTCCCAGGGCAGAATTCCCCCCTAATATCTCATCTAAACCTCCCTGCTCTTGTAAAAAGTCCCTTCCACATTTGCTGTAGATGCCCTCCAGGTGCTTCCCTTGGGGAGATAAGCAGATATTCTGTTACCCTCCCTCCATGGAACCTGCAGAGACATTGTTTTGACAGCTGAAAGCTTCTCAGCCTGCAGGAGGAGAAGCTCTGTCTGTCACCTCAATAATCAATAAAACACTTGGCTTTGGAAAAGGTTTCTTGCATCACCCTGGTAATGCTGCCAAGAACAGGTTCTGATCTAGGTGCCCAGAAAGTTGAGTTTGTTCTCTCTTGTGTTGCTGCAATTCAGTCTGGGGGAACAATGAAACCATTGTGGATTTTAAAACCTTGCCACGACCCACATCTCTATGGACTTTGGCAACCCTGATTGGTCTCAGGTGCCTTTTGGCAAACAGATAAAGGAGGGTGAGAATGGGCTGGAGATGAAAACAACCGAAGAGAAGGGAATGTAAGAGCAGGGAAGGAGGGGAACATCAGGAATGTGTGAGGGGACAACATTCCAGTGGAGTTACCTCCACAGGGTGTGTGTCCTGCTAGGAGCAGAGAGAGCAGTGCACACCAAGGGGGACACTCAGGTCTGTGCTGTCAAATTTCTGCTGCTTCCCAAAAACTGAGTCCAGGAGGAGCCCTGTGGGTTTGAGTAGGCACAGCTATCCTGGAAAATCTAAAGTGTTCTTTCAAAGGAGTTTCCTCAAAAGCCGTGTGGTTGTTTACACTAATTAGGATGGTGAAAAAAGCCTCAGCCTTAATTTAGGTGGTTGTAATAAATGAAACAATGTATGGACTGAAGGGCTGCTGGCTTCCCAGTGCCTTTCTTGGTGTTGTGAAAGGAGAGGGAACCCTGAAAAAATACCAGCATGGTATCTGAAGTGACTTTTGGTTAAATTAATACTGAGAATGAAACCCAAAGTTCACAGAGCAAGAGCAGCACATGAAACTCTGCCAGAGCCATTGGGTAACAGGAGGAGTTGCTCTGGGAACTGAGGGGTGTTTATTCTCTGGGTTGAATTTTTAAAAATTCATTAGTTGGCATCTAAGAGTGGGGTCAAGGGCAGCTTTAGTGGCTTTTGTTGTGAAACATGTCAATAAGCTGGATTTCTCTAATAAATGTCAACAGGAGGACATGAGCTGGCAGCTCTCTGAGCTGGAAACAAACCTGATCTTTTGGACTCCTTAATTGCCTGTGGTGTTCGTAGGTGGATCCAAGAGTTAAATAAATTCCCCTTTAGATCACCCAAAATAAACCAGCCTCTGTAAACTTTAACATTGAAATGGTCTGGAAGCTGTTGAAAGTTTCAGGTTTTCTTTGGTTACTGTTTTCACTTGGATAATATTTTAAAATGCACTCCTTGGCTTGGGCTGGTTTTTGCAGATCTCAGTGGTTTTCTTCTGCTTCTCTGAATCTCACAGGTCACTCAGTGTATTTATATTCAGTCTGTAGGTCCCAGGCTGTTCACCACGACCTCACAGTTGTTATTTTGTGTCCATCCTTTTAAAAATAAGAATGTGACAGTACAGACTGCAGCTCAGTAGAAGCCTGCCCCTGACATTCTATTTGCATTCATTCCAGCTGTCTGCTGCCTTTGCACTTTTGCCATGCAGGGCCACAGTTAGAGGGAAGGGATCAGGTTAAAAATTCTTTGAGGAAAATATCTCTGTACAATTCAACCTCAGTGCTTAATGGTGGCTGGTTCTGGTGCTGAAGTGCAGAAACTTCTTCAGGATTGATTATTGGTCAGAAAATGTGTTTCACATCAGAGTAAAGCTGCATTCTTTATCATCTTTGGGATATGACTTTGCAATGTAAAATAAATAAATAATTCCCAGTAGGTTTTTAGTGCAGAGGAGTCCCAGTTCATCTGTTCACATAATCTTTATTATTGATCTGATTTGCATAGTGCTGCAACAGGACTCAGAAATTTCTGTGTAAGAGGCATTTTAAAGAAAATTGCAGTATTTCAATTTCAAGTTCACTTGGGGCTGTGAAATTGTACCTCTGATGTTTGAGTGATTGAGTAACAATGCAGCCAGGTGAGAGAGGGGTTCCCTGTGTCACTGTTTGTACTGCAAATCTGGCACAGAATTTAGTAGATTTTTTTTATCTTCTGTTGATAATTTTTTATTCTTGACCTATTTGGTTATATAGAGATTTTGTCTTTTCAAACTTAAAAAGTTGCAAACCACATCAGTGCATTTATTTTTAATGCTTTCCTTTTTCTAATTCCTATTTCTTCTACCCTTCTCATCCCCAGGGTCAATTAAGTGAGAGCATGGACCATGGAGGAGTTGGCCAATATGACCTGTAAGTTGCTGCTAGAAAATATTCTCTATCATTCATGCCCACCACAAATAACTTCTAATTTTGTTTCATTGTTAAGGTAAATAGAATTTTTTGTCATTCTGGTTCCATTTTGAGTCATTTTTAGATGTTTCACTATTTCCTCACATTAAAATTTGTCAATTGTATCTTGAAACAAAATAATAATAATAAAAAGAATTCTGCTGAAAGCTGCTGTTTGTCTTTTGATCCTTGTTTCTCCTAACAAATCTTTGAATAATATTTGGATATAACAATATAATATGGATATAATGATATAAAGAAATATCTGAGTCAGTTTGAGGTTTTCATCTTCTAAACTTAATTCTGGTGTAATGCAGATGCATTGTGCATTACATTGAAGGGGTTTGAAGGAAATCTTGCTACTATAAATCCCCAAAATCTTCAGGCAGCCCTCTCAGTGCAGGGTGCACTTTGCACACAAGGAACAAGAATTCCTGGTTCTGGGAGCCCTCCAGATCTCTGTCACTGTTACTCAGACACTTCCCAGGGAGTCAATGATTTCATTTGCTCACTTCTCAGTACCAGGTAGGCTCACAGCCTTGTTCTGCTTTTCTGCAGTGGCATGGAACATTGTGAAAAGTTTGAGATTTCAGAGACCAGTGTGAACAGAGGCCCCGAGAAGATCCGGCCCGAGTGCTTCGAGCTGCTGCGCGTGCTGGGCAAGGGCGGCTACGGCAAGGTCAGGAGCCCTCAGCACTGAGTCCTGCCCCCCTCAGTGCTCCCTTGCTTTGCTCTCCTTTCCCCCTCTCTGAAAAATCCATTCTGCCACAGGGGGAATGGGGCAGAACCATCCCAGCTGCCAAGGTGGGCACTGAGGTCCCTGGCAGGGCTGGAAGCAGCAGGGAATGTCCCAGAGTCATTCTGCACCCAGTCTCTGCCTCTTGCCTTGTAGTTTGTGGGTGATCTCCTCTCTCTTTTTCTCTTGCCTTGTAGTTTGTGGGTGATCTCCTCTCTCTTTTTCTCTTGCCTTGTAGTTTGTGGGTGATCTCCTCTCTCTTTTTCTCTTGCCTTGTAGTTTGTGGGTGATCTCCTCTCTCTTTCTCCTGCCTCGTTTGTGCTGATCTCCTCTCTCTCTGCCTCTTGCCTCCTAGTTTGGGGTGATCTCCTCTTCTCTCTCTCTCTCTCTTGCACAACTTTGGTTTTAACTTGTGGCAGTTCATGCAGCTGAAATAAGTGATTGCCATTGTGTTGCTGTTGTTCAGGTGTTTCAAGTACGAAAAGTAACCGGAGCAAACACCGGGAAAATATTTGCCATGAAAGTTCTTAAAAAGGTAACCTGAATTTCACTGCTCTCTGAATCTAAAAAAACATAAACCTATCCCTCCATTTTAGGATTATCTAATGATTTAATATACCTAAAAATAAGTTCTAGGATATATACAGGTTTTTTACAGATACAGTTGGAATTAAAGTTAAACTTCAGATTTTTCTGTCTGGGTAGTTCTCAGCAGTTCATAGATCAGGAATTTCCAAGCTGAATTATTGTGATTCTATGAAATAAAGACTTAAACTTCTGTAAGAAACCTTTTGTGTAGATAACTGTGGTAAAATGTAATTTTTTATGCTATTGCTAACTCCTATGTAGTGTTGTGATTTAATAAACTCAGAATTGAACTCAGTATAAAAGTCTGCCTCGTTTAGCATGTTCTGTGCTCACATATCCCTGCTTTTTACAGGCAATGATTGTAAGGAATGCCAAGGATACAGCTCACACAAAAGCAGAGAGGAATATACTGGAGGAAGTGAAACATCCCTTCATTGTAGACTTAATTTATGCCTTTCAGACTGGTGGAAAACTCTACCTCATCCTTGAGTATCTCAGTGGTCAGTATATGACATCTTTTACCTCCTTCTTGGGGTCTTGCACAATCAAGAATTTGGGGTTCTTACCCTACAATTAAAAAATTATTGATGGCTTGGTGTCTTAATGGTATTAAAAATACATAGAACACGAATAAACTTTCTAATTCCATACAATAAAGAGGAATGAAACATAAAATAGTTGTTTTTCATGACAGTACAGGAGAGAAGGGGTTTTAAAACTTTTCCTTCCACTAGATTTGTCATTTTTGTGTGTTCTGTGCAATCCTACAGAGTTACCTGAGGGTTTAGTCCTTGCAGGTTCTTTGTGACAGAAGAAAGTGTTACCTTTATGTCATGATTAGGGAAACAGTCACAGATTAGAAGCAATTTTTCAAGCTGTAACTACAAAAAACAGGGACAGAAACAGTCTTGTTTTTAAATGCTGATTTCTTCAGGTTGCTGGAATCCTGAGGGTAACAGAACAGTGGCTCAGTTGTTTTTTTGTGAAACAGCCTGTTGGACAGCAGGCAAAAATACCTGTTGCTTATAGTTTTCCTAGAAAACAGACTTTTGACTGACTTTAAATGATACTTTTAATTGAGTACAATCTATTTTTTCTCATGACAGGAGGAGAACTATTTATGCAGTTAGAGAGAGAAGGGATATTTATGGAAGACACAGCCTGGTAAGTGAAGCTATTTTTGTAAATTAATAGTTTGGGTTTTTTTCCAAGTGCTTAAACTATATTTAACTACTCATTCATTTTAGAGGTAGTGAAAGAGCAGTTCAGAGGGTTTGGGGAAGGTGTACATGTGCTGCCCTCACCAGTTTGTGCTGGTGGAACTCCAGTCTTACAACAGAGGAGGGTCCACTGCTGGCTGCTCAGTGAGGCTCTGTCCACAGGGCTGTGATCAAGGTTTGGGTGTTGAAAACTGTGAAAGACTTGTTTAAGATGCTCTGCATGATGGAATCTGTCTGATTTTTGTTCCCTTTCAGCTTTTACTTGGCAGAAATCTCCATGGCCCTGGGGCACTTGCATCAAAAAGGAATCATCTACCGGGATCTGAAGCCAGAGAATATCATGCTTAATCACCAAGGTAGAGCTCTGGGCATGAGTCAGGCTGCCAGTCCTCTGAAAACAATTCTCCCAAAGGTCACACACCTCAGTTTTAGGTGAATCTCCTTAGAACAGTGGCAGGGTTGTACCACTCCTGGGATCAGTGAAGAGCTGCCCGAGCTAATTGCCCTCAAACACAGCTTCCTTGCTTTAATGGGCCACAGCAAGCCCAAGTTCCATGTTTTGAGTGGTTGATTTGCCATTTCTGCACCTCTGGATTATTTTTTTTTTCCTGCTGGATCATTGTGAAGTAGAACCTGTGACATTTTAGTCAATGGGGATGACTGATGGTAGGAAAGGCACTTTGGGTGGGATGCCAGATCATCAGTGGCTGGAATGACTGAGCCAGCAGCTGACACTCCCACTGACAGCACTTTCAGTTCCTGGTTGCACTGCTCCAGTGACTGTGACACTGATTAGTCTGGCAGTCTGTACCACCCAGAATTTTCATGTTTTCCTAAACAACATATTTACTTAGTCTGAGTCTTTGTACTGAATTATTCAGGGCACTTTACAGTTTGTTGAAGAGGGTTCTGTGAATTTTGAAGCAGGCAGTAAAATTCAGTAACCTACTTTTTTAGCTGAATGATGCTCTACAGTCTTTATGTTTAAATACATTTGTCTGTATTTGAATAAGTTTTGGTAGTTTGTCAAGTGGCAGCACTTGGTTTTCTCTGTAAGTTTGATTACCTTGTTCTATTTTATAGCTGCATTGCTTTGTCAGACCATATATGGAAGTAATTAAAAGTAATTACATATCCATGTTAAAAATTCCTAATTTTTCTCAATGTTACTTCTACAAATGATAGAATTCTGACAAGTCTTAAATCTGATCTATTTAATTTCAGGTCATGTAAAACTGACTGACTTCGGGTTATGTAAAGAATCCATTCACGATGGAACAGTCACACACACATTCTGTGGAACAATTGAATACATGTGAGCTGCACCATGAAATACAAAATATTGCTCTGCTCTGGGGGTAATGCCTGTGGTTTGCCTTTTTTAACTGGTGGTTCATATGTTCAGTCACTTAGGACAACTTGACTTGATAAATGGGGTTTTGTTTGAAAACTACCAGTCACAATTAGTATTAATCTCATTAAAACACTTTCATATTTTTGGTTTTTCTGCTTATAGGGCCCCTGAAATCTTGATGAGGAGTGGGCATAACCGTGCTGTGGACTGGTGGAGTTTGGGGGCATTAATGTATGACATGCTGACTGGAGCAGTAGGTGCACAGTTATAATTGCATGGTTTTCCCTTTGTAGCTTTTCTGCTTCCCTGTACCCTAACTCAGCTGCATGTATTATATCTATTATATATATTACATATATTATATATGTACACACTGCAAGTAAGAAAGAACCAAATTCCAGCTCTCAAGTTTGACTATAGACATTAGCTGCTTTTACCCAAACAGTGCCTATTTGCAGTAATTTTCCCTGCTTTATAAATGACTGAAGTGAGTTCTGTGTACACAAATTAAAGATCTGAACAAGTCCTGTTTTTCCTCCTTTTTCAATGGTGCTTTGCAGCCTCCTTTCACTGGGGAGAACAGAAAGAAAACAATTGACAAGATTCTCAAGTGTAAACTCAACTTGCCTCCCTACCTCACACAAGAAGCCAGAGATCTGCTTAAAAAGGTAAAATTTTAATGATTGTTAGTACTCCACTTGTATGTAGAAAATTGAAATATAATGATACCACTGTGGCTGTTCAGTTCAAGCTTGATTTGTTACTGATTAAATCACTTTTTTGCTGAGTGGTGCAGGAAGTGATTTCCCTTGAAAATACAACTGTTTTCAAGAGAATGCAGATTTTCCTGATCGTTCTGTATTCATTCTGCACAGTACTCATTGAAGTGATGATTCATGGCAGAACTAGTCTGGTTATAACAGCATAACTAATTCTGCTTTTTTGGGTGTTATTTCTCATCAAGCTGCTAAAAAGAAATGCTGCCTCACGTCTAGGAGCTGGTCCTGGAGATGCTGGAGAAGTTCAGGTAACTGGAACTTAACTTGAGACTTCTTAAATGACCTCATTGAAAATAAAACAGCTTTGATGGTACCTCAGGGAAGGACAGTGTCTGTCTTGAAGGGTAATGAGCAGAAAGGCAGCCACATGTGACAACTCATCAAAACCTGAAGTCTTTAAAGCTTAACAAAAGCAGCTGTCTGGCTATTTGATAATTTGAAATTTGGAAAATAACTTCTATTCTTTAGCTCTGTCTTGCAGTAGGTTGCACAATGCTAATTGTGCAGCCTGGAAGGGTGAGGATGCTCTCAGCAGTCACATGAAAACCTTGCCAACCCTGTATTAGTGCAGCTCCCTGAAGGGAAAAGTGTGGCATTCCAGCTTGACTTTGTTTTTCTGGTGATATTGACAAATATTTGAGAGTCCTCCATATGTCACAGTTCTGATAATTTGTCATTAATGCAGTGTTTTGTCATGGTTTAATTCTCAAGTTGGAAATGCAGAGGTATTTTGCATGTAAACTGGCTTTTTCTGACACTTTGAGGAAATGGGGACGTGTTGTCTGACTTGGAGGTGTGATCTCAGTTCTCAGCTCTTCCAGCTTCTCCAAGGTAGTGCTGCAGAATATTCCACACCAGACCAAACGTGGTTTTGGAAAGAAACACCCCCGAGAAGGGTCTGGCCAGAAGGTGTTCATGGTGGAGCTGTGGGCCCTGGGGCAGGTGCTGACTGTGCTGTTGTCCCTCCTGCAGGCTCACGCCTTCTTCAGACACATCAACTGGGACGAGCTGCTGGCACGCAAGGTGGAACCTCCTTTTAAACCCTTATTGGTATGTACTGGGATTACTGGGAGAGAGATATGCCCTGTGTGCCTTAACAAAGCTCTTAATAAAACTGAGAAACGTTCACTTCACAAACTGGAGTGCCACTGATTCCTGGTACTTGAGTTCTGTCAGCTCAGGGGACAGATTCACCCTCAGTTAAAGCTGGCAGATCTGATCTGGCACCTGATCTGCTTCAGTCTGAATCCTCCTGCTTCTGACCCGTAGGTTAAACAGACCTGCAGGTGCAGTTCACTCTGAGATCAGCTTCTAAACCCTCTACAGTAAGTCAGCACTTAGTTTCAACTAGATAGAGTTGCTAAGCAAAAGTAAATGAAATCACCTAATTAAGCATTTTCTGTGTTTGCTTATTAATCTTTACAATGCATCTTGTGCATTATGAGCAGTAGAGTTTACCTCAAACCAGGGATGTGATGAAGAAGTTTTTATTATCCCATCTCATACTTGGATGGTGTCTGTTTTTCCCTCTGGGTACAGTCAGCCCCAGCAGCTGTGGGTATTGCCACTTCTGTAATTCCCAGCTACTAAAATTCTCACCTAAAACTGGCTTAAGCATCACTAATGTCAAGCATTCTACAGCATGGGGACTCCAGACTTTTTCCCCTCAGAAAGACTCAAGATTGATATTTCCAAATATTTATCTGAAGGTGACTTTGGGTTTTTCTGTTAGTAGCAATTTTGTGGAAGTTTCTTGTATAAACCAGATGGTTTTCCAACTTGTGCTTCCATGGTTGCATGAAGGCCTGCACAAATAAACACCTGCTGCCTTTCCAGTGACACATGGGAATAAAGAAGGGATTTTGGAATTACTGCTGTTCTTTGAGCAAATGAAACAATATTCCTCATAATCACTTACTCCAGAGCTGTCCTCTATCCCTCAGACTGTAAACACTTCTGTATCTGCAAAAACGGGACAAAACTATCTGGAGAGGCCTCCAAAAACTTAAAAGTTGCAACTGTTCTATACTGGTTGTGACAAGGGCTAAACTTGCAAGAAACTGGCATTGTATTTCTAAAAGTTTTTGTTTGTAATTTTAGATTTTTTTTTTAAGGCATCTTTTTAATTCGTGTTCCTTTTTGATCCATAATTTTTGCCCCTCCCCCTTGCCTTTATTTCTCAGTGTCAGTGCCCATAGTGACCTCCCAGTGGCAGCGACAGGATTCCGACACCACTCCAGGGTTTTCCTCCAGCAGAGCTCTGCCAAAAACCCATGGAATGAACTCCATCCAGAGGCTGCACTGCTCACCGCTGAGCCATTTGGTTGATATCTGTAATATAAACCCTTAATCATTTTGTTTTTGCAAAGCAATCTGAAGAGGATGTGAGCCAGTTTGATTCAAAGTTTACACGTCAGACACCTGTTGATAGCCCAGATGACTCAACTCTCAGTGAAAGTGCCAACCAGGTCTTTCTGGTGAGTGAGCAGGGACTGTGGAGAGGGAGGTTTGCTGCTGGAAATGGGGGCATTTCAGCTAAATCCATTCTGTGGACTCCTAAGTCCTTGAAGCAAACTCTCATAACTGAACCCAAATCCTGTAACAGGTTTGAAATATTTGAAGGCTTTGAGAATACTTTGGTTATTGCTGATGTTGTGTTTATTCAGCAGCCAACAAACAGTGCTGCCCTTGTGGAATGTCAGTATACTGATTCAGAGTTGCACTGTGAACCCTGCCCATGGCATTGCTGTCACAGCCAAGCAGAGACAACAATGGCCAGTCCAGAGAGCAAAATGCATTAAATTGAGTGTGTCTGTGGGAATCTGTGATCTGAGGAGAAATAGCTGGGGTGTAGCAACTCCCTGAAGTCCCACTGTTTGCTTCAAGGAGTGAGTAAGGGTTCATTTGTCTACATTGACTCTTTTTATAATTTTCCTGTAATAATGGGATTTTCCTAAGTGCACAAGTGATCCTGCATGCATCCTTGCCTGTGAGTTGCAGTGCCTTTTTCCTCTTTTGCAGGGTTTTACGTATGTGGCTCCATCTGTACTTGAAAGCGTAAAAGAGAAATTTTCTTTTGAACCAAAAATTCGATCACCTCGCAGATTCATAGGTAGCCCTAGGACACCAGTCAGGTACTTTATCTTCTTTTTCTTTCTTTTTGTAATACACTTTTTGATAAGTAGTTGAAGCAGAAATACAGAAATATTGTAGAAATACAAAATACAGCCTTGCTTCTGAGTAAGCACTTCCATTAGAAGTGATTCTGTTTTATAAACCACATTATTAAAGACAAATCTGTGGTGTTGGGAAGCACATGAAGTTCTAATTTGTTGCTTTTCAGTGCTGATAGAGCCTCAGTGGTGACTTTGATACAGCTAAAACGGTTTCAGAACATTCTAAGCACTAAAGAACTGTAGTACAGAAAAACCCTTCTTCTGTCGCCTCTGAATGAGAGAATTTTACAAGAGGCTGTGGTAGAATCTAGACTTGGAAATTTCTCAAACTTCTGGAATTGAAAGGAAGAATCAGAATTGCTTCTCCATAGGCAGCTTCCTGCAGAATAGGGGAACACCTTGGTGCTGTGTATGTGTCTCTGATTTTCTGTATTTCTTGTTTTAAAGCCCTGTAAAGTTTTCCCCTGGGGAATTCTGGGGAAGAGGTGCTTCTGCCGGCGCATCCACCACCCAGGCACCTGTGGAATACCCGATGGAGACCAGTGGAATTGAACAAATGGATGTGACAGTCTGTGGAGAGGCTTCAGCACCACTTCCAATCCGACAACCAAACTCTGGGCCCTACAAAAAACAGGCTTTTCCCATGATCTCCAAACGGCCGGAGCACCTGCGCATGAATCTATGACAGCACCACCCTGTGAGCCTCGCAAGGTGCACAACCAGAACGGACAGGAGCCCCCCTGAAGCTGAAATCTGAGGGCTTGTTTGGTTTACTTTTAAAAAGTGACAGTATCAAAGAATCGGTCATTGCACAGAGAGACTTGGAAAGCAAAGAAAAACGGATTTTTTTTTTTCCTGTCAATCAATGGTGCATAAAAAAAACAAACTTTAGCAAATGGTATTGCAGAACTCTAGGCACATCATCTTACTGATTCCAGTGACATCTTCTCACCTTATCAAGGATCTTTCAGCTTGAGAGCTCGAAACTGACAGTATTAAGGGGCAGGATGTTGCTTCAGAATCACTGGTGTAGTCGTGAATGTGTCAAGGAGGGTTGGCCCTTTCACTAGGCAGAGTTTGGAATGCCTGCAGGCTTGCAGCTGAGGGGTAATTAGCATGCAAGCTTCGTTAAGCGGTTTCCTACAATGGGGTGGAATCAAAGAGGAAAGCTAAACTTAATTGGTGTTTCACATTCAAAACATAATGAGTTTTTTTTATATATATATATAAAAAAGTATATATTTTTCAAATAGATTTTTTGATTCAGCTCATTATGGAAAGTATCCCAAAATGAAAAAGGCAAACTTAATTGGTTGCTGTGAAGAAAGTTCAAGGCTCTAGTTCTGATTCTCCTCCTCACGAACCAACCAATCAATAAATGAATCACTCACTGACCAGCCTGGCAGTGTGGGGTGGGAGAGAACTGTTTCCCTGCTTCCCCAGCTGAAATCCCCATTTGTTCCTGCACAGACAAATGGATTTAATCAAACAGCAGTGCTGCTATGTTCTAGGCTTAACTGGAAGCCATGGGCTCACACACGTCCTGCTTATTTCATGCCTGTCCTCAGCAGACATTTCACTGGGAAACGTCACTTTTGTACAGCTGGGCACAGCTTGGCAGCTCAGATTCTTACCCACAGAGAGATCAACGGTGAGCAGAACACAAGGTCAGTAGAAACCTCTAGGAAGTACCACAGGAAACACAGACAAATCCTCCAGAGTATAAGGAAATCAAATATTTTTGTAACCAGTGGGTAAGAATTTGAGGATTTTTAAAATTATTAATGAAATTTTGCTTATGGTAGTTTCCTGCCATTATACATTTCTAAATTTATCAACATTTTTTTTTTATGCTGGGGCAATAAATTTGCTGATTGTATGAGAAAAGTGTTCAATGGCCTTTCAGTGAATGTCTTCCACAGTGGGTCAGAACTTTAGCAAAAACTTTAATTTAGCAAACATGTTCTTAAGGACACTATTTATGTTTTTAAAATTGTCACGATCTGTACAACTGACTTACAGGTACAAAGAATAAAATAAAGGTAAAACTTTACCTTACTTTAAATACTTCCTGCCTTAAAGAGAAAGCATTTCCATGAACATAGCTGGTGAAAGGGTTAATATCTGCAGAGCTTTACCCTAGGTTAGAGTGTGGATGGTGTGTGCGTGTGTGTGGAGATGATCATGCAGCTGCATACAAGTCCTGTCACTTTTTGCCTGCCACACGTTGCATTATCTTTTAGTCAAACTGTGCAAAGTCTACTTCTGGTGTTTCACAACAGTAGGGATTTTTTTATTCTAGATTCTGCTTACTCTGTGGATACTGAATCTTTTTGAGCCATAGGATCCAAGCCATAAAACTCTCTGTAAGCATTGAATCCAATCCCAGTGCTCTTTGCTCAAATTGGCAAGGCAGAAGGATTCAGAGATACCTTGATGCTATCAAAGAACCAACACATAAAAATGGTTATGATTGAGAAAAAATTAGGGTGTTTTTGCTTCCTGGTAAGCCTTTTGTTGAAAAATATAATTATTTTTTAAAGTTTTAGCAGGAAAATCAAGTTACCTTACAGTGACATACTGGAGGATTGCCATTGTTCACTTGGTGACGTGGCCACGGGTGATTTGGTGGAACCAAAATCCAGGAGTGTTTGCATTGGGCCTGTCTGCAAACACACAGCACCTGGACTTTCCTGACATTCACTGAGGATAAAGGAACTTGGTTTAAAAACAACAAAAAAAAGAACTTTTTAGAGGCAGATCTCTCTTGGTCCTAGTTACAGCTAACAGTTGCTTTTTGCTTGGCTGGACAGAATTGAATTGGTTTAATGGCTGGCAAGAATGGCAAGAGTTGTTTGTCTGAGTTCACTGATCAGTCACAAACCCAACCCATTGGTTTTCCAAGGAAATTCCATGTACTGGCAATGTTTCAGCCCCTAGATTGTAAGTTGAATTCCCTACCATAACTGTGAAATTTTGGGAGTGTGACTCAGACAGCAAGCACACACTATGCAATATGGTTTATCCTGTATTTATTTGTAAAAATATCAGACATAGATCCTCTATATATATATATAATAGTGTCAAAATTACTAGTTGTGAACTAAGGGGAGTGGAGTTCTAGCTCCTGTCTGGCTATTTCAGATAAGTGCAGAATGCATTGAATATTGGAGAGCTTAACAAGTGCTTTCTTTTGTTCATTTAAAAATGTCTTAAATTTTTCATTAGAGTATAGAATCTTATTTTTTTTATTTTGTACAAGCTGCGCTTTTTTAATTATAATCACTGAAAAATTCACTATAATTTGATTTTATAGGATTTTTGTAGCATTACAAAAATATAGTAAAACTGAGGTTAATACCTGTTGTGGCTAACCATATAAAAGTATTAAATCTTAAACTTGAACAAAAGTCATATTTTTTTTTACTAGATGTTAAATAGGGAAATATTTTGTTCTGCAGGTCATTACCAGAAAAGGTTTCTAGGTCAGCTGTGTTACCAGCAGTTTTTCTTTTTCCCATTTGATGCAGAAACTATTCTGGTAGAAGATATTCAGAATTCCATCATTTTTCTCTGTGGGAGTGATGCATACATTTGACGCCATTCGTGTACTAAATTGTAATTTTGGGAATGCTGGAATAATTCCTACCAAGACTGTCTTAATTGTGCCATCTGACATTTGAATGTCATCCTGGTATTAGCTCATAATAAAAGATAAAATCAACGAGTCAATTGTTCTTTTGAATATCCCTTTCTTCTTGCTGTGCTGTTTAAAAGCTGAGAACATTTCATGTTTGAGTCCACTCTGAGTGTACAGTTGAAGTTGATTTTGGGTCTGTTCTCTTTTCAGTATTAACTCCCATCCTGCTCTCAGTGTTAATCAAGCAGTGAGGAGGCTGTTGTGGTTTTAGGGCAGATGTTTGGGGTTTGGTTGGTTTATTTAAATTCTGTCTCTATAGCAGGTTCATTGCTGTTTCATTTTCCCAGTTTAGTTTATCCAAAGGAGAAATCCTTAATAACAAAGCAAATTACTTGAATATTTTTCCTGCAAATCCTTGTGTGCAGGCCCCATATATGAACTTCTCCAGTTGCTCTTTTCTAGACTAAATCCATCTGTAGCTGTCTGCAAGAACACCCTTGAGCTGCTTTAGCAGAAACAAAGGTAATCCCTGTCCTGGTTTTCATCTCTCACAGTTTACTGCAGCTAAATATCCTCAAGAGCTAAATAAGGTGGATGTGAATAGCAACTAAATGCAAATTTAAACGTATGTTAATCCAAGTGACCTATTTGTTTTTATTTTAGGAAGTAGGTAGGCCCTAAGTATAACAGGAAATGTAAATCATTGTCTTTCCTGAGAGCTCTGATGGGAAATGGAGCAGGAATTCCCTCAGAAATAAAGACCCAAGAGAGGTTCCTTCTGCTACTTTCCCCTGGGTTCTTGGGCTGTTACAAAGTGTCTGTTGGTTGTCATTTGTCACCTTGTGTGTCCCTGCAGACTCAGAGCTGCTGGCCTGGATCAGGAGGAGCCCATGGATCACAGAGGATGCAATTCTGAATGTCAGGTACTCACTTTTTTCCCTGTCTGTAACTAAGGTGAGAATGACTTGTTTGATTGATGAAGTGTAAATCTAAACCAGTTGACCAACATCTCATTTTTATCCTCGTTTTTTTAATAAAACATGTTTGTTAATATTACTGGGTTTGGATAGAAAAGTCAACAGAAAGAGAGAAAGAAGAGAAATTGTTCCATGGTCCCTGTTTTTGACCTATCTCCACACTTCCTGCAGTTGTTCCTACAATGTTGTAGACAAAGACCAAAGGATCAGGGTTGATTTAAAGCCCCAACACTTTGTTGTGCTCCATAAAATAATCTTGGTGAGCTTTACAGGCCAGGTGTAATGATATTTCTTGATATTTCTTAGCTTGAATCTTCCATCTCATTAGATTTTTATTCTGAATACTGGATTCTGCCTTTGGAGCTGTACCTTGAGGGTATTCAAGTGAGTGTTTCACTTTCTAATTGTTTTTCCTGAATTTACAAGCTTTCTAAATGTCTTCAGGCAAGAGAAGCTCAAGTTAATGGTAACTAAATGTAACTTTCCTGTAACAATCATTTGAGTTATGTTTTCAGTCTGATCTGAACAGCAAGGTGAAAAAAGCAAATCAGGGAAGAAAGTGAGGTTACCAAGAAGTTAGTGGTAGAAATAACATTAAAAATCATGAATAAATTATAACATTTAAAGGATTTTTGTTTTCTTCAACCAGAAAAAGATACCTGGCAATGAGTAGTTGTGCTTACATGAGTTAATACCAAAACAATAAGGAATCTTCTTCCTTTATTCAACATGCACCAAACAAATAGATTCAAATGCATTTATTCTCTCTGATTTTTATGCAAACTACAAATTGCAAATAGAGTATAAAATAGATTCTCCCCTGTAAGAAAATCTGGCTCCTATTATGACAAAAATATAGTATTAAAGATTTCTCTTAAAAATACCAGCTTTATAAAATGCTAAGTAAAAAACTAACATCAGTGGTTGGTTTAAAGCCAAAAGATTAAGCCAAGGATCCATTAGAAGCCTATAAGAACCTAAAGGGGAAATATCTTATTCTTGTGCTTATCTACAGGTGCAGTGAGAAACAGCTGCTGTTCCAGGTACATTAAAAAGCTCATTTCTCTCATTTACTGGGCAGCATTAAAGATCTTTAATGCCAAGAGTGACAAGCAGCTCTAATTCTCACTGCAGTCCAGAGGACAAAATTTGCTCATAATCTTAATAAAATCAGTAGGTTGACCTTTTGGCTTGAGTTGTGTTAAAGGATAAATACAGTTTAGTACAGTCTGGAACCCTACTGAACTTCTAAAAGAAAATGTTGAATTAAGAAGTAATGCAGCACATTTCAAGGATTTGACTGTTTCCTATGAGAATCACAAGAGAAGCAATGCTGGCTTTTTCTGCATTCATTCTGAAAAGTTTTCTCTACTTAGAAAAGGTCAAGTTGCCATTTTCTGCACTGTTTTAAATACATGGTATGTGGAATTTGGAAACTCCTTCCTTGTGCCACCTACAGTTTCATTTGCAGTAAACTGAAAAGCCTTAGTGTGAACAAACAAACTGGAACCCAAGTTGTTTGACAAGCTTTAGAAAATCTGGAGATGCATAGATGTGGCTCCATCCTTCCACTTGTTAACATGGTCTGAAATAACAGTTCTGCAGAGTGGACAGGTTTTTTCTCTATTAAACCATAAAGAGATGCATTCTTCACAAAATATGTGCTGGAATGAAAAGAGTGACAACTTAGAGCTTCTAAGCTCTTCCATTTATATTATTTGTACAGTCAGATTTCTAAAAATAATCATCAAAGACACACTCATCTAATTTTATGTTGTCTTGTTAATTGGGATTATGTGTATTACCTGACAGATCAGCAGAATAGGCTTCTGAAATTCAGCTTGGCAAATGGAACAAATATCATCAGATTCAGAGCACTGTCTCTTGCTGGCTGGCACCCCATAGTGCTGCAAAACAAAGGATTTGCAACAAGTTTTAATTTTGAGGGGGATGAAAAAGCCACACCCAAATACCAGGATAGAAGGGAATTTGGAATAAGGGTTGCTATGTCAGGGAAACTTACATTCCTAATCTAAAGGACCACAGCTAATTTTTAAAGTAGAAGCAGGACAAAAAGGATTATTTCACATCCTGTTATCTGAAGGGATGTGCAGATTTTTTTGTGGGTGATTTTGTTGTTCAGGTGACACCACCATCATTCAGTCAAGGAACTCAAGACTGTGAAATGGGAGAATGAGTATAGAGGGGTTCATTTAAAAATGCATTTGTTTATTGCTAAAACAATGCAAAGGAATGGGAATGAGGAATTCCTAGAAGGATTTTCATGGGAATTGGGGCTATGGTTTTGTCATAAGTGAACTCAGTACTCACTGGGCGTGTAAAAAATATCCGTAAGACCTGCCTGAAGTTTTTCCATTGTCCAAAAAAGCTCAAAAGCTGAAATGGGAAAGAAAACTTGAGTTATGCTTAGTGTTTTATCACTGTGAACTAAAAAGCTCCCAAGCTTTTGATTCCAGCACTGGAAGTCTCACTGCTGGTTGGATGTTGGAATCACATAAGCACAGCAATAGTTCAGCCTGACCCTATTCTAAATGTTTGAAATGTAACCAAATGAAGAATTTAGGCTGAAGTTTTTCCTAGTGGGGGTCTGGTTTTTAAGAGTGTTGAGGTTCTGAAATGAAGCATTGGAGTGCAAATGCATCAGCATTATTATCATATTTGCAATGGTCTTTTGTCTTGGAATTAAGGTACCAGAGCATGAGGAAGTGTTGGTCATTTTTAAAGCCAGACTGGTTACATTTGGGGCAGATGAGCTCTCTGGAGAAGCAGAGAGGCAGCAGAAGATGGTTAACTTGTTTAGCATCACACAGGATACTCCAGCAGAGAAAATTTAGTTTCCTGGAAATTGGTGACTGTTACAGCTGTAATTTTATCTTTATTTTTGCAAGTTCTGTGTCCGATGTGAGCACACCCATGGCAGCTGTGTCCTTTGCTTTGCAATCCCAACCCATTGCTAGATGAAGATGATTCTCAGTCCGGAGCCAGTTCTCCTGGAAGGCTGCAGCACTCAAACTGAGTTCAGTGAGTTCAGAGGGGAACGTTCAGAAATGTGTTGTGTCTGTAACCCTCCACTGATTATTCCTGCAGAAAACCACGTGAGAATTCCATACAAAACCTGAGAAGAGTAGAAAGCTTTTGCATACCTTGAGGATGAGGTAGAGAAGGCCCAGCAGAATGCCAAGGGTCCATCCCAGGGCAGTGTCCAGCTCCCCATGGGCCATGAGGTAACGGCACCACACTGGTATGGGGACAAACATACGGTAATACTGGCAGAGCTCTTCTAACAGCATGTACCAGTAGCCCTAAGCAAGACATGCAAAGGAATAGCTCAAGATTTAAAACTCCAAGGATTTGCAAAATACACAGAAAAGATGCATTGTTATTCTTTGGAGTAGCTTCTTAATGAAACAATTAAATGTGAAGCACAGGAAAAAAAAGAGGAGGAGTCTCACAACTGGCCAAGTAACAGTAACAGAACTGATTGTTGGACTGCAGGAAATCAAATTATAGGCTGAATTAGGATGGCTTGGCAGATGCCTACCTACTTAACAAGGCTGTCAGACTTAATTTCATAAGCATTAAGAAAAGTAAAGTTACATGAAAAAGGAGAATAATACAGATTTGGTCACAGCCAGAGTTGTGTCCTGCACTCAGGATTTCAAAGTGACAATAATGCTCATTCCATGTACACTGTGTGTCTACATGTATACTAAATATTTAGCTTAGCTTTTAAGGAAATAAAGTAAGTTTTTCTTAAAATTGTATTTGTAACTCTTTCTATAATGTAAACTGTATAATGCCACAATTTCCCCCTATTGACCAGATTCCTTCTTTAATTTAGCCATAGTAGTTGTAATGGAGTTTTCAGTAAATTTTTTGCATGTTACATCACTGTAGAAGAAAAAATAGTGATCTTGATTATAAATCAGTATTTAGAGAAGGCAGTTGTACCTCAGAAGAACTTGTTCTGGTACATTACAAGTGATAAAAACGTCCCAAAACACCCTGTTCAAATGCTACCACATCAAACTGTACTTGCTAATTTATTTTTTCTGAACCAGCACTAGTAATTGCAATTTTAAGATAAAATGTAATTGGTTTTGCCTGCCTCACCTCGGGAAGCAGATAAAAATAAGTACACCACCAGTGAGTGTAAGCTTCTGAGAAAATTATTAAACCTCACTGATTTGAGAAATTAAGCTATGCATCAAATTCCTTGATCTGACACAAATATTCCTCAAGTTTATTAACAGCAAAGAAAATTCAGGATTATTTTTGAAGAGACAGAAAAAAACAGCTGTATGCATGTGCAGATCTTAAAATCTTGACAGTTCTTGTTGAGCATGTGCAAAATTTGCTGTGCTCCAGCTGCTCCAGGCCAACTGCCTGTGTACACATTCCTACAGAGCAGAAAATAAAAGGTTTGCTTCAACCCCCAACTTGGAGACAGAAATAAACCCATTTATCCCATGATATAATACAAGCAATTGTTTCTGATCTGACTGAAAACCATTTTTAGCACCAAGCAGAGAAGAACATGAAATCCACAGGGTTTTCTTGCCCACGGTGTAGTGGTGGATTATATACAGACATTTAATTAAAGATTTTTCTCTGGGTAGAATTTAATAATTAGTTACTTCTACCATAAGAGAATCTTCACAAGGAATCAAAACTACAGCTTGGTTCCTTACCTTGGATTTAAAGGACATGATAAAAGAAGGCACCAGGAGAATAAAGCACTTCAAGCCCATGAAGAGGAATTTCAGAATAAAGTCGGTGACTCCCACAATCCAAAGCACCTCCCAAAAGTTCATAAAATCCACAGTGGGGCTTAAGAAGATTAAGCTACAAAAAGAAGTATCAGAAGTTACTGGAGCACCCTATTTAGAGGAAACTGTAACCTGAGATTATCACAGCAGGTTTCATTAAAAAAGGAAACCTGGTTTACACCAAGGGGGAACATTTGCTAAGAAAATGAACTGCTGATTGTAAAGGGATCACTGAGGATCTCTGACAAGTTTTCCATCCTGGAACCTTCTTTGCTGGATCTTCATCACAGCCCCATCCTCCAGAGCTCAGTTTGCTGTCTCAGTTTGGCATTTAGCCTTTGATTTCCAGCCAAGGCTGCAGCTACAGAATGGTCAAGGGGGAAAAATCAATTGGGAGTCATGAACTGCACAGGATGCCACATTTGGTATTCCCAAGGGTCAGAGCTGGCAGTCAAAGCCAGGAATGTTCTCTGTGGTACAGTCATGCCATTAAATCAAGCATGGAGTCTAGGAAATACCAGCATACTGTTTTTAAGGACAGCACCTGTTAAATTTGGCAGAAGGGGAGGAATGGAGATTAAAGTGAAAGCCAAACCAATGGCACAATTAAAGAAAAACAGCAGATAAAGTGTCCCCAGTTGATGTCTGGGTAATTTATGGTGGGGTCGAGGTGTTTCTGCACTTACCTGTGATACAGGGACTGGGAGTGGAAGGTGTAATACAAGAGGAGAGATGATCCACTCAGGTAGAGCAGTAACCACGTGCACTGCAACTTGGAGCACCGTTCCTGCAAGGGGATTGTACAGACACATTGCAGTGCTTGCCTCAGAACAGGGCTGAAATACATCCCAAACACCAGGTTACCAGAGGGCTTTATCTTAGGGGGTTTAGACCCCATAAAATAGGAGACCTCAGTGGAGAGGTAAAGCAGTAATTTCAGTATTTTCAACCTACCAGTTTCTAGGTGTACCAAGGTTTTTTCTAAAGACAGACAAAACCCACCCCACTCTGAAGAAACAGCAGGTTTCCCTTTGGGAGTGAAGACAGAGCTGAAGATTTAAACTGTCAACTCCTGTTTCATCCCACAAATACAGTTAAGAAGGTAATCCATAACTTACAAAAAAGTGATTTCAATAGTCAAAGTCAGAGGGGAAAAAAAACACCCCCCTGAATTTTGCAAACCTTCTTATCTGAGAAGTTTCCCTGTACAGAAGCATTCAGACTTTACTTCCATCTTGATAGCTAATATTACTAAGTAAATAAAACATCATGTCTGTTCACATTTCTTTCAAAAATGGACTAACTTGTTAAAGTCTTGCTTAACTTAAAGAATTTTGTTGCATAGGGTGATACTTACTCTGAGAAAAACCTGATTTACTATGCTTTTGTTTGCATATGCATAAGTTGTTAGCAGCCCAATTCCAAGAGAAATGCCTATTAGAAAAATAGGATCAGTTATAAACATGAAAAGGAAAAAAAAATCACTGAACTGGGTTAAAAAGCAGCCACTTCTAATATGTCTTTGTAATTAGAATTAATAGCTCAGACTCTCAAGCCAGGATAATTAAGCACATTGTACATATGCCAGCAAAGGAAACAGAAGCCACTGAAATGTAGTTTAGTAAATCTCTCTTTCTGATGAATAAAGCAAATAAAAATAAAGCTAAAAATAAATCGAATTACATTTCAGGCAGGGTTATTAGTACATTTCTTGGCCGGGGGCGGGGAGGGGGGGATGAGGGGAGGAGGGTCTGTTCCCTCCGAGCCGCTTTGGTTCTACTCTACCAGTGCTGTGCTGCATGAGGAGTTTGACGCTGAGGATGAGGAGGTACGGGAGGCTCCTGTGCAGCCACTGCAGGAGGCAGCGCAGCTCGGCCAGGGAGCTCCCGCCCTGCTCCTCGGGCTCCGCAGCCGCATCCTCGGGCCCTGAGCCCGCCCGGGGGGCCCTGGAGCTCGGGTTCTCCCGGGATTCCGCCGCGCTGGAGCCCAGCTGGATGCGCACATCCCCGGGGCAGGAGCCCTCTGCAGCCAGCCTGGCCGAGGAGGGGGAGCAGGAGGAGTCATCGCCGCCGCCCTGGATGCTGTGGAGATGGGCGCAGTCGGGGTGCATGGTGGGGGTTGCTCCTGGGGTTCTTTCTGATTTGTGTCTCCTAGAGAGGGATAGAAGCGGTTTCAATAAAGAGATAAATAGTTCAGGAAAATAAAAATCCAATAGGTTGTGCAAGATTCTCTGAGATCCTGCCCCAGTTTGTTGTGTGGGTCACACCCCCTCTCCACAGCTCACACCCTCTTGTCCTGCATCCCAAATTGAAATAATTTCCTTCCCTCCATGTGCAGATTTTCCTGGCTGCCTTAGGGACAGCTAAAAGTGCCAATCAGAACTGGACAGGAGACCAGCACTGGCTTGTACGGGAGAGATCTTGGAAGTGCTGCATAATTTCACAAAAATAGCAACAGCAGTGGGGCAGAAAAGGAGCAAACGCTGATGGGAAGGAAGCAGGGAGGGCATTTCCATGCATCCATTAATTGGTGAGCACTGGCTCAGACACGTCCAGTCAAAAGCCAGTGCATGCTCAAAACTGAGGGCCATTATGAGATTAATGAGATTACCCTGTCTGGGGAAGGGAGCAGAACCAGGTTAGGCCATTTTCTAAAGCATTTAAAAGAGTGAAAAATGAAATGCAGCCAAATGAGGGCTGATTTATCTTTCCTTTGGCATCTTTTGGTTGTCTTTTGGGCACTTTTTCACTTCTCTGTGAGTCTTTACTCAGATCAAATAGGGTTAAATCAGCTTCTCTGGACTGGTGTGACATCAGAGTAATGATTTTGGAGAATGCCTCGAAGCTGAATTTGACACAATCCTTGTCACTATGGAGTAATATTGAAACACTGAGAATTTTGATATAATCCTCTTCCTACTGTTCAAACTCTTATGGATTCCTCTTTGAAAATGGTTTTGTTTACAGCTAGGTTCACTGGGGATACAGAAACAAAGTTCTGGATGCATTTGCACAAACCTCAAATTCTTTAGCCTTTAAAAAGAAGGTAGCATTAAAGAGTAGAACCACTTTAACACATGAATATGAGAACTTACTAATATTTACAAGTGCTGCTCCTCCTACTACTATTTTTGTTTTGTTGGCCAAAGATGACATCATACCTCAAAACAACCTAAATTCTCGTTCTGTATTTTCTTGCACACGAATAAAACCAATGAAGTGGAGATGGTAATGACTAGTGAACAGTGTTACAGTGTTACTGAGATGCTTTTACAGGAAAGAATAACAAAGATAACTCATTTGCCCCGTTGGTGTTTTGGGTTCGGGTTCTGCAAGAACTGACAGCTCGGCGTTCAAAAAGCCGGAGCTGGGGGATCGCACCACCCCTGGCACTGCGCCGAGCAAACTTTCAAATCACCGAGTTATTAAATGGGATTTCAGAGAAGACTCCCGCACGCACCTAGATTTTGTTCTCCGTCTCAAAAAATTTAACTAAAATAAGGCTCTTGAGAAAGGCCCCTTGGCGCATTCCCCGTCCCCCGGGGCCGCTGCTCCCCCCGCGCTCCGGGAGCTGCCCCCGCACCTCGCCGGGACCCCGGGAGGGTTCGAACCGCCCGCAGCTCCTCAGGACGGCTCATCCCGGGAACCCTCGGGTGGGTTTGAACCGCCGGGACCCCCCGCACAGGGAAGGGAAGGTAAAGGGTGACCCTGGAGCCGCGTCCCCGTGTCCCCCTCCCTGCCCCGCGCCGAGAGGGGACGCGGCGGGCGGCCCCTTCCCGCCCTTCCCCTCATGGTACCTCATGGGGCGCCCGGCGCCTCCCGCCCGCCGCCCGCCGCCATCGCCGGGGCCGAGGGGGTGGGAGAGGGCGCGGCGGGGGGAGGAAGAGGAGGAGCCGTGAGGGGAGGAGAAGGAGGAAGGAGAGGAGCGAGGAGGAGGAAGGCTCTGAGCTGGGCGTTGCTCTGGTAACGTCGCGGCCTTGGCCCCGCCATGGCCCGTGAGGAGGGCGCGCCTCCCCTCAGCCTCAACCCCGCCAAAACGAGGGGGAGGGTCCTGTTGCTTTTTATTGAAAGCCTCAATTAAAATTAATCTGGGAGGGCAATAATAAGGAAGGAAATGAAGGGATGGATATAAAAGTATATGTGTACTGCGGTGTCATTACTTGTCGGTGGCGATTAAGGGAGTCCTGCTGTCTGGAAATTGGCTTTGCCTCCCAGGAAACCTGAGGAAAGCGCTGCCCTAGTTACTGCTGCTGTAGCTCTTGGGAGAGGCTTGGAGTTAGATAGATACGGGTTTTCTTTTGAAATATGCTCTTGAATAAATTAGTTTGCGTCCAGAAATGGCATCTGTTTTCCCTGGCTCAGATATTTTTCTAGAAAAAGTGTTTAGGTATGCAGCTCACACGGAAAGTGGGACTAATATCTAAGCAGCTTTGAAAATCGGCGCTGTGTTGTTTCGAGTTAGAACAGAAATGCTGGTTTCATTCCAAAGTTTGCCTACAGCAATGCTGTGGGGTCAGTAATCCCTGGAGAAGGAAAGGATGGGCCCTTAGATGTAGATGTTATGAAGTGGAAAATTAAGTGTTTGGAAGAGTTAAGTGGCCTGGTGTTCAGTGCCACCGTCTAACAACAAAGCTTCTCTTTTATTTTCAAGGAAGTAGCTGAAAACACTGGCTGCATGTCTGTGTCTCTTGGAGGTAGGTCTTGAGGAGGCAATTTGGTCTACTTTTATGACGTTTTTGGAAACTGTGCCTAGAATTTCCCGACTGGAAAGTTCAGGTCACATATCCTCTGCCTTTTGCTCAGGCTGTGGCTGATGGATTGGAAGAAACCTGGACTGGTTATTACAAATATACTGAAGTATTAAACATACTCCTATTCCTGTAGGCCATCTGAACTCAGAAGACCTTTCTCATTTGTGTAATTTTTCTGTCTAATTATCTCAATACTGCTCAGTAGCAGCACTGATGCACATTTCAGATGCCTGGCAGGAAGCACTCAAAAAATCTTATGGCCATGTCCCCATCCTTCCAAGGATAACACAAACCTGTTGTGTTTGGCTTCTGCTATGCCATATTGTTCATTCTCCCACTCTTTGCTCAGTCACTCACTCACATCGTGTTTGGATTATGAAGGACAATGTGAAAAAATCTTAATTTGCTTCTCAAATCAGGGAAAGCAATTATAAATCTTTTATTTTTAAATAGTGTTTTATGATTGGAAATTATGCATGCCTTCTGTACATCGCTTGGAAGGGTATAAATATAAAAGATTTGTTCAGCTGTTTCTTTTTTGTAATTATAAAATGCATTAAAGTATAAACGTAGCTTTAAATCCACGTTGTTCTCAAACTGTTTCTCATTGCCACATGCACTGAAAATATGAAATTAATTCGTGGCAGCTTATTAATCAGTGTGCTGTTTGTTCATGCAGGTCACTTGCTGATTTATCTCCAATTCACAGCTCATTAGAAGGTGTGTAACTCTTCAGAGATGTTGTTATTTAACAGGTATGTTTTCCTAGTGCCATTAATGACCTCTGGATTTACTAACTCCTGACACAAGAGAGATTTGGGAGATTATTCACAGAAAATTGGAAGTCTTTTCCCATGGGCATTGGACACATTAGGTCATGGAATACCTGGTGATAAATTTACCAATCTGTGTTTGGATTCTGCTCCCAGGATACCAATAAATTTCACAGAGTGCCCAGGCACATTTTCAGGTGTTTATACGCTCAGAAGTATCCCAGACTTTCTCATCCTCCCAGGAACAGGTGGTACCTCCTTAATTGGTGCAATTAGCACTTTCCATCAGTGTGTACCTGCTCTTCCTGGGGTTGTTCAGTGCCTGAAAACATTGGAACAAACTCTGATCCTTGTGGGACTCTGCCTGGGATGCCCTGGCAGCTCAGTATTGACCTCTGCAGTTACTCTCTCCTAGAAGTTGCTGAGAGCTTGTTTTATGGGCAGAAATAGTAGAAAAATATATTTTGTGTCCTAAAGGAGCTCTGCAGAAACCTGAGCAGGTTAAGGGATTACAATCTTCACCTTTAGTATCACCTTTTTTCAGTTCAGAAGGAACTGGTGCTTTAAAATGAGGTGTGCAGCATGATCTGTGGTGGAATTTAAAGGAGCTGATCTCAGATACAGGGAAAGCAATTTTAGTTAATGATATGATTTTAAAAATTGGCTTTTTGGTAAGAGTCTGTAGGATAGCAGAATGTCCTGAATATTCAAAGGCTTTATTGGTTTGTCTTCATTTTACCCAAAATGCTGCTTGAGCATGGAAGACTTGTGCAGAATTAAGAGAGTTTAGTTCAAACTGTTTGAAGGATTTGAAAGTCCTGCCAAGAGGCTCAAATAACCTTTAAAATTCGAATGTTTCCTGAGCTTTGAGTGCTCCATCTTTTAAAAACTGTCTCCTGCAACTCTACAAACCCTGACTTCACTTTGTATTTCGAGCACAAGGAAACAGCTCCTGTATCTCAGACAGTGAAGAATAGAGCCCAGCTCTGAAAACACCCCCGAGGTGATGGCTGAGTTTCACCGCTGAACTCTGATCCTCCAAGCTTTGTCAAGGAGACTCGTGAGGAATTCGAAGCAGATATTTTTGTGTTGCAATGACATCACCCCGTTCCCTGAGGTTTCCAGAAATCTTACAAGCCCTCTGTGTACAGCAGCCTGTTCATTCCTGTGAAGTCATTCTAAACTGAGGGTAATTCCACTGCAGTGCTGTCATGTCATTGTTCCAAAGCTGCTGAATTAGATCCCGGAGTCTTGTTTTATTTTTTTTTTTTTAGGCAAAGATAAAGCCTTGAATGAGAATCAGCCAGCGGAGCCACAAAGGGCAGCTGTAGTTTTTGCTCCCTGCACAGGAGGGTGCTCAGCCTCTGTCTTTATCTGCAGGAAGGAGCGACTCCCGTGGCCATCAGGACCGAGTGGAGAAGCTGTTTCCTGAACCGGGCTTTTCTTGTAGTGACACCGGAGGATCTGTTAAATCCAGTGACTCAGAAATTATTCAGATGTTCAGGAATTTCGGGAGGTGTGTGTTAATTGCTGCTGTTAGACCATTACGGAGGTATTTAGGTCAGAAGATGTAATGATCGTGACGTGTGTATTCTCTAATGGGTGTCCTTAAAGGTGCCAGAATTTTCAAGAGGATCTTTGAAGTTTCTCAAAATTAGAGGTTTTTCTCATCTAATTTGCTCATCTGAACGTGTGAATCCCCGTGTGAATCGTTCAATTGAACAGCGAAGTCTCGTGTGTGTAAACATGAGGGGATTTACCAGGAAGGAGTAGATGGGTTTGTTAATTTATATTCCATTTGTAGTACCTGCTAGTAGTTATATCCTTAATTATTCTGTATTTTCTTTGTAAAATCAAAGAACATCCTGAGTTGGAAGGGACCCAGTGGGATCATCCAAGTCCCACTCCTGGCCCTGAACAGGACAGCCCTGCCAATCCCACCATGTGTGTGATACACAATGCATTTTATATCCCAAACCCAAATTAATCTTCTAACATAACTCATACAATAGAATTTGACTTTTTGTTTACCTTTTCAGGGATCAAAGAGGGGTCCTGGATGTTGTTGCCTGGTCAGGTTTTAGTCAAGTGAGTTTTCTGTCTGAAAGCAATTTGTCAAACCTGTGTGTTGTACAGTATTCCAGCCCTCTGGGTGCACATCCAATTTAGTCATTGAGGAAAGACAGTTTTGTTTTTAAAAAGCAGATGTCTGGAAAAGGAAATACCTCCTTTCAGACCTTTAGGAATAAATACAAACCCAGAAATGTAGTAGGCAAAATCTTGTTTGCTGTGGTGAAGGAGATTCGTCCCTTTAACATCAGCACATAAATATTTGCTTCATTTCAGTCAATATTTACCTCACGGGTCAATAAAACTTGTTTTGCACTTCACAGAGTTAATATTTACTTGCTGTTTTTAGCTTGGTGACAATATTTTAAATTCTCTTAAGGATGTGGGGGGCTTTTCTACTTCTTTTCTAACAAAAGATTTTGTTTTAACAGAGGTGTGTTAGTTTATTAGGAGGTGTCATCCATGAATCAGACCATTTTGTGATGTAATTAGATTATCCAGATGATGCCTATAACACTTTACAAGTATGAAAAGGAATGTTTTTGCTTGAAATTGACTAAATATCTTACCAAATTTAAAAGTAATTGCTTATGCCTGTAAAATCAGACTGTGAAACTCAAGACACAGGCGCTAAGTTAGAAGGTAAAGTGAAACTAAAGTACTCCTTACTCTGAAAATTAAGTTTGTTTTGGAAACAACCACTAACTTAACCATTTGTTTCAGTTGAGTCAAAGCACAGTGGCCAGGCTTGTATGATTTAGGAGGAAATGCAGAGATGAATTTTAGAGATGAATTTTTGACAAGACCACCTTTGCAAACAACAAGTTCATTTCCACGGAGGAACTTCCCCCGTGCATTCCATATTTCTGTCCCAGCTCTATCAATAGTTGTGTGCTATTTCCAGTCTTGAGGTGTATTAGAAGCTGATCCTTGGCTTTCAACCTGCCCCAGCCTTTGTCTGCAGCCCGTGGGTGAGGGCCAGGCCCAGCTCCTGTGTCTGCTCCAAGGAGATAACGAGGTGCTTGTTAAGCCACGTGTGTTATCTCCCTGCCATGTACCCTGGTCCTGCCTGCTCTGCTCAACCCCAGTCCTCAGCAGCTTGTTTACATTTCTGTCACAAAAAAGAGGACCCCAAACATCTCCAGTTCTGTCCCTCAGAAAGGTGATTTTGTGATGGATACAATTAGAGATGAGGGTGAGGTTATTTAATGGAAGTCTTCAGTTGAACTAAAATCTCTGAACTAAATCACAGCACACCCATATCCTTCAAACTGTCAAACAAAACATCTGTTTATGATAATGATTATCTTAATTGAAGAGTTCTAGCTCATGCCATGCTTTTCTTCATTAATGGAAAGAATTAATGAAAGAATACTTAGGAAAGTACTTAACTAAGAACTACTTCTGAATTGAAACCCTGCTGAAGGAATACTGGAATTCATCTTAGACTCCTAGATAAACTTCCTCCTGGTGAACTTAACCAAGTTAACCATTTTTCAGCCTCCAATGCTGCAGTAAAAATGTGCTTCCTTAAATCTGGCTTGCTTGCAGACAGAGTCTGACACACTGGATTTAGTACAGCTGCAGAATTAACATTCAAAACTCCCATGCTGCACAGTTTCCCCACGTGTTACATAAAAATGCTGTGCAGTTCCTCGCTCCAAAGCTCCTCTCTCAGGGCTTTAGCTGCCTGTTTGCCTCCCCTTTGGTTACTGTTTTCATTTATACACAATCCAATTTTACACACTCACCCAAATTACTGTTCCTTGTGAGATAAATATGGTAAATTTATAGTTCTGCCTGATACTGGCTTAACATTCAAGGTGTAACAGCTTCAAAACATATTTGGAAGGTTTGATGTGTTTCAGGTGAGGGGAGGAAATGTGGATTTCTTTGAGCACCTGAGCTGTAGAGCTGTGATGGTTTGGATGTTGTTGAGTTTCAACATGCACAGTTTGGGATCCATCTCTATCTTGTTGAATCCTTCAAGGTAGAGAATGGCTTAGATTCCATCCCTAAATTTCAGAATTTTTCATCCAGAGACTGAATTTCATTCAGGAAGGTTTTTGGGAAAGTAACTGATTTGATTTAGGGAGTAGATGGACTTTAAAGTAAGATTTAGGGGAATACCATCAGGAATACCTCCTCCTCCTCCTCCATGGCTTTTCAGGCAAAAGTAGTTCTGCTCTTTTTGTATTCTAAAGAAATATTTCCTAACCTTTATTTTACAAAGACTCCTTTTTAGCAACCAACTAATTTTTTTTGACTTTTATCAGTTTTTCAGCCCAGACTTGGCAATCACTCCTTCCCTCTTTATCCTAATGGTCCTTCCCCTCCAGGAGAATCTCAGCTTGGATTCCAGTGGAGTCAGCAGTGAAGGATGGACTGGGAGCAGTGTGAAATTCTTGTTGCTGTTGTTGCATCTCCTGACAGGAGAGCAGAGCCACAGAGGAAGAAACAGCATCAACATTCTTCATAAAGCAGAGAAAATAGGTGCAGGCAAATCCTTTAAATTGAACTCTAATGAAATTATTGTTTATGGCCCAGCTTCTCCCTTCCATCCAGAATCTGTCATTTAGGTGATTGGGCCAGCAGGTGCAAACATAATTGAATTCAGGGAAATAAATAAGGAGGGAGGCTGGGGATTGTTTGCTAAAAAGAAGACATCTAGTTTACTAATTAGGAGGATTTATAGGATGCTGCACTTAAAAATAGATGATTATTGATAGTTCTTCTTAATCATGAGAGTTACTTTATAGTTTGAGGTTTCTTCCAGCAATAACCAGGAGCAGCAGCCCCTCTGCTCTGGGCACTGTTGTTTGCAGCTGGAAACTTTCTGAAAGGCTGCACAGAAACAATGTTGTCAGTTTAGAGAGGAGGTAGCAAAAAATGTGTGTCACATCTGTCTTTGAGTTAGTTACTCAGAGGAAAGAAGGTGGAATTGTTTTTAATTATGAGAGCATAAAAAGTTATGGGACGGTAGGAAACTAAGATGGAAATTGCTTTTGATATTCTCATCTAAAGGTATTTTAATGGAAGTCAGAGGTAGATATTAAACTAAAATATTTGTCAGTGGACACTGCTGAAGTGCAAGTTAAATACTTCTAAATTTCATTTATTTTAAATGCAGTAGTGCTGATAACACTGGCACTTAGGTCAATATCATTTCCCATTAAAGTTCTTTTAACACTCACAGCTTTATCAGTTACCAGCGAGCTCATCACAGCAGCCAGGTATGAATTCCACATTTCCAATGCCTTTATCTAATTCATTTCTCCATCCTGCACTTCAATAATTTGAATCTGAAGTATATCAGGAAAACAGAGTTGTTTTCTTCTCTTGGAGAGCTCAGGCAGAACTATTCCTCACAAAGAGCAACAAACAGCCAGACTGAATTACCATGGAGGATGTTGCAGCTGAGCTTGTAAATATTATTTTGATAGACTTACATTTCCTTCTGAAAGGAAAGAGTGTTAAGGAGTATTTTGAAAATATAGAAAGGGAATAATAGAAAATAAACCCAAAACCAGTAAGATAAATTTGGCTCACCAGCCTTTTTGCCATTTCATGTCTATCATTCATTTTTGAGATATATCAGTTACATCAAGCTGAGGCCAGTTGAGTTTGATGTGCCTGATAAAATGGAGTGGATTCACCAGGATCTGGCCCGTTCTCTTCTGTCACCTCATATTTCTGTTACTGTGTCTCTACATTCTATTTTAACAGTTTGGAGAAAAACAAATGGAAGTTTCTAAGTAAATATTTTTATATTCAGTTACTCCATAGAGCTTCTGTATTGTGTATTCTTCCAAGTAATTCATCGTGATAAAATGCAATGCTGAAGTAAAAGAGTTAATTAAAATTTCGATTGGAAATTGAAATACCAAATGAATCTAATCTGAGAGTTATGATTTCAGGTTGTCTTATGCCCAGCAACAAATAAATGAATATCCAAGGAGTGGGACAGCCATGCACTCAGCAGGAGCTATGGAATAAGAGAATCCTTTAATACAGAAATCTGCACTTTGCTTTTGGCAGGCCTGTTCTGAGAAAGGCTTTATAATGCCCCAGGAGACTGGATTTTTCTGGATTTGGGAGGAACCAGTAGGTCTAGAGGTGTGAGGATGTATTTGCCATTCCTCAGCCACCTCAGGAAGTTCAGAACTTTGCTCCTACATCTTCCCTCTGGGTGCAGACTGATGTGTCCCATGGACAATCCAGCTTAGTGTAAAGATTACTTCAGTTTGTTTCTGATTTAATTGCAAAATCATTCAGGCTTTGTGTGTTTTCTCTGTGAGTAATCCAAATTTAGATTTCACTGTTGGTGCTACCTGGTTTTTTGTGTGTTTGTGTTTAATGCAGCTGAAAGTTATTATGTAAAAATGGGTAAATTGGAGTCTTTAAAGGAGCTGCCAACTTGCATTTGCCTGAGTTACTTCAGCAGTGGAGAGGAGAGGAAGAATTCCAGACACGTCATCCTGATTTCACGAGTCTGCAGAGATCTCCAGAGTGGACTTACCCATCTGTGTGAGTAGCAAATAACTCTGTGCTTTTGTTCCTCACATGTGTGCTCCAGCCATGCCACCCGTGGCACCCACAGCTCCTCCTCTCTAGGCAGACTGGGTGGCACAGCAGAGTCCCCAAGGTTGGCAGAAATGGGCACTTGCACCCAGAATCACCCTGCAGTGATTGACTCATCCTGCAGGTGCAGCACCTCCTCTCTGACATTCCCCCAAAACACAAATTTTGGCATCTGAACATTCCTGCTTCTCTGTTCAGGGACGATATTTAGCTCACATTTCAAGTGTTCCTCCCAAAATTTGACATTTTTCTGTGTTCACTCAGCCTGAAGAGTCAAAAGATAGGAAGGAGAGGAAAATGGAAAGGGAGGCTTCACTTACCCTAACCTTGGTTTCCAAAACAATGCTGGAGAAAGCCACCCCTGTGTCTGGGCATCCAAACCAAGGCACCAGCCTGGCCAGCTGGGGACAATCCCTGCCAGGGATGTTGTTCACAGCTCCCTGCTCTGACACTATTTGAGTTTTGTTGTTCAGTTTTGTCCCTGGCACTGTGGGACAGATTTCCCCTGCTCCAGAGTCCCTGTGGCATTCCCTCAGCACACACAAATAAACCTTCCTCATGGAGCAAACCCACATTCCCTTCATTGTTTTCCCACTGTGTTCCCATGAAGGGTCCTCCTGGATCAGTTCTAAAGGGATAATTGTACTACTTAAATATTAAACATCCAAGTTCTTTTTTATTGTTAAACCAATATTAAAGTAGGACAAAGCTGATTTACAGTTTATGGCAGTGCGTTCCAGAGTTGCTGGTGTTGCAGCTGATGTCCTGTTCCAGCAATATTGGCACTGCCAGGAGGCACAGAAATGGAGATTTTAATCAAAAAACTTTATTTGAGATCCACTTCAGTTAAATTACAAGTTAATCTTGCCTTGTGAACTTCCAGCCTGTTAAAAAGGGCAAATGGCTGCAGTGCCCTCTGAAACAATTCACACCCTATTTTTCATCAGGAGATGATTCCAGTGCCCTGGAATTGAAAGTTGGGTGTCTTTTCTCACAGATTGTTATTTAATCACTATATATTAGCTTTCATTGCCCTTTTGATGTATTTAGGCTCATAAACTTCTCATTGACTAGATTGAATTTACCACGATGTTGTTACTTTTTATGAACAGAATGAATCAATAGCAGATCTGTTGGTTTGCACTGAATTGTTTATTTTGAGGCATGTTTAAACTTTAATGAGAGAAAATGCAAGGGCTGATGTCCAGTTCTCCTCTTTAATACTCAGTATTTGGTAACTCTGAGCACAGCATGCCTCAACCACACATTATCCAGAAATCCTGGGCCAATAATACTTCCTAACATTCTTTAAAATGTAAAATATTTTGCAGTATTCCCAATTTATGGCATTTAATACTTGCAAATTACTTTATTGTGGTAATAGAAGACTTCTGTTTCATTACTAGGGAACATTTCAGAATAAGACAATGTGATGGTTTGACCCGGAAATGGGATTTCTGGGAATATGAGTCACCTCTGAGATCACCTTAAAAGCAGGGATATCTGTCCAGGCACTTCCTCTTGGGACTCGGCGGGACAGAGACCAGAGCCCTCCCTCGCCCAGTGCTGTTACTGGGCAGGGGAGGGGCAGCCATGTGGTAGGCCTGGCCCCCCTAAGGGTGGAAGGATGGTAGCAAGAGAGACACCAGAGCCGCTGGGAAGTTTCCCCCCCTTGGGAGATGGAGAGAGAGAGCGAGACAGAGAGAGAATCGCTGCTTGGGGCTGGACTGTTACCTTGAAATTTGATATGGGCTGCCCGCATGCCCGGTCTGTGGAGAAGAAGGGGGGGGGGGGGGGGGGAAGAATGCACTGAAGAGTCCGGCTGCTTTTTAAGAGTTGTTAACCCTTTTTTTTTGGACAATGAAAACTTACAGAACATTAACCTTTCCCAGAAAGGAGTTAGAGTGATTGAGAGAATGGAAATGGGCAAGTGAGAGAGAGATTGTGGATGGATAGAGAAGAATTTTGGTGGGAAGAGAGATGACTGGAGTGGCTTTTTGCTGGACTCTTTTTGTATAGCCATGGACAGAGCCCCGCCTCCTTGTGATACAGAGACTGAGTCCAGGGGGAGAAATGCCCCAGACCCAAGAAGATTCAGTGGTGGTGTTTAGCCCCTCGGCCCCAGGGGGTGAAATATGGGGGGTACAGGTGTCCCAAAGTTGTGACTGTGCTCTTTTTGGAATTGGACAAAATATCCTTAAAAGACAACTCTAGAAGCAGCTCTGTTCCATGCCAGTGGTGAGAGCACTGCGCCTGGGAAAGGAAGAGGTCATCCTGGCACAAGAAGGACTCCTCTCCTCTTGACGAATTGAGAATTGATTATCTACAGAGTGGTGATGGACTGAGAGTTGGGAAGAGATGAATTGGGAAGTGCATTGTATTGAGAATTTGAGGGGAGGAGGAGGGAAATGTTTTGTGGGGTTTTCATTTTCCTTGTGTCTTCCCTTTTCTTGTGTGTGTAGTTTAGTTATTGTTTTTGTAGTTTAGTTAATAAATGTTGGGGTTTTTTTTCCTTGTTAAGTAAGAGCCTGCTTGCTTTCTTATTCCTGGTCAAAATCTCACAGCAGACACCAAGGAAAGTACTTTTTCGTGAGGCATTGGCAAAATGCCAGTGTCAAACCATGACAGACTATTTTTTTCACTGAAAATAATAACTGTCTTAAAAATGTCTGTCTGCTATCTCAATATATATATTTATATGTGAGGAAATAGTGATTTATTTTCCTGTTCTCAAATAATCTGTACAAACCAGTTGACTTTGTCTATGAGTTTGAAGGACAGTATTAAGAAATATCACTTGGTTCATTTTATCATTGAATTTGGGGATGTGGTTTCTTGCTTCTCTTTTACTGTTTGTTTAATATAATTAAACCAACCCATTAATCGGGTTCCACATAGACAAGTGCAAAACTGTGCCTAGTTGATCGAAAAACTTGGGAATTCTTACATCAGTGTAATCAGGTGATAACAGCCCAGGCTTTGTGCTTGCTGAGGGATTTATTTGGGTTCACTGTTGCCTCCGTGAGCTCCCTCCCCCCTTATTTATGCATCTTTATTATTGTATTAAGTGGTTAATTAAATCTGGTCAGGTTAACCTTTGTTGATGATTAGAAGTAGGAATCTCAGCCACTGGAAAGCAAATCATTTTGGGTGGAACATCTCGTTCTTGTTTGAATAATTATCTTTGTTTACATTCACACAGCATTACTCCCTTGAACCAGATATTAGTGGGGAAAGAGGGGCAGTGCCCAGAGCAGGTTTCCAAATGTACAGAAATTATAAAGGAGAAGCATTTCCCTTCTTTCTCCTCTATGAGCAAAACAGGGAAACAGTTTGAATTAATAATCCAGAATTCCAAGTATTCAGAAAGAGCTGTAATTTGCTGTCAAATAACTTTTAAAAGCCAAACCTCCAGGCTGCCCAGCTGAACTGAGTCCTGCTTCCTCCCTGAGAATTCTTCAGCAGTAGCATTCCAATATTTTCCTGGTGGAGTATTTGTCATTCTTTTCCAATTATTCCTGTTATTATTTTGTAACTCTATTTGTCTTTGTTCTGTGGCCTGTTCTTCTTTTGAGTGCTAGTGAAAGCCTCTTGGCATTTTCCCTGTCCTTCCCCTTGGTTTGATATTTTTGCCAACTCCTCAGCCCTGAAACCTTTTTTTTCCCCTTTTTCTCCATGCAATGGGATCTTACCTCCATAAAACCATCACCTTTATTGCTCATGGATGAGTGATTTTATCCCAGAAAAATTCTTCACTCATCAAGGGGGGAAAGAGCAGAAGGAGAGATGCCAAAGTGACCTCCTGGCTGATTTTCTGGTTCTTCTTTGGAAGAACTCAACAGCTCAGTCAAAAGATGCTCATTCTGAGGATTATTTTATTTTGATCATGAAAATTGTTGCTTCTCTGGAGCCAAATTGTGGGATCATAGGAGATCTGTAAGCTCAGCATGGTCCAGAAAGAGGAATAGTAGGAAATTAGAGAAGAAATAGAGTAAAACCACAAAAGATTTCTTGGTACCACTATAAACCCATCATATATCTGTGTGAATTCTCTCTGCCTCAAGAAGGAGATGTTAAAACAGCAATTGCTGTAGAGAAGGACAAAAATGCCATCAAAGATAAGGCAGATGTGGGGAAGGTGAACTGTGTTCCCATGTTCCTTCTACAAAAGGCTCCAAGTCATTTAAAGCTGTAACTTTCTTTTATGCAGTTCCTTTTCTGATTAAAATGGTCTTCTGTAAGTGATTTTATGATACATATAAATATTATGGTTATCAGTCTTCACAGTTAAAATAAGGCTTTTTACTTTGGCAGGAGGAAGGCTATACATGCAAATTCAGATTCCTGAAGCATTCCCACTAACTCTGCCCTTCTGTTCTGGCAGAATGAGGAAAAACTGTGCGGTTTGTATTTCCTTTTATTTGTTTCTTTATGTATCGTGTGCTCTCTGATTCTCTCTTATTTCATTATCTTTCCTGTTCTTTTTCTTTTTGTGGCTTCATTTGTGGCTGCATTTTTAATTTTATTTGTTTAGTTTGCCTTGAACTTTCTCCTAAATCCTTCTTTTCTTTTCAGCCTGACCTGAATAAACATATTGAAGCATCATTTTTCTCTCCTTCCATTTTCACTTCCCTTCCTCTTCTACTTCCATATCTTTTCCCCTTTATTATCATTTTCTCCTCAGCATTTTTTGATGTTTTTCTTTCCCATGAAGTTTCCTGTACTTCTTTTGGTGTTTTGCACTTTACCTCAGGGGAGGTTCAACAAGGATTTGGGCCTTTTTTCCTTAATCGTGCAAAACTGGATAAAAACCACCTTAAAAATGTGTGGGACAAGCTCTGTCCTAACTGTCCTGTGGCATGAGGGTGTCTGGGAGCAAATAAATTCCTGTTTAGCAAATTTAACTTCTCCTAAAAATTCAGGCTCCATCCTTCCAGCTGGAAACTGGATCATATAATGGGTTATTACAAGCTGTTAAAATTTGGGCCCGAGGAGGGGGAATAGGCTGAAGTTATTCCATGGATTGTTCTGTTCTTTGTGGGAGGCTGTTAAAATAAAGCAACAGTAGAAAAGATGAATTATATACAATTTAATGTAAAGCTGTTGGAAGCCATTAGGATATTTCTTCCTTGATTGTCTAACATTTGTGTACTTTTACAAAGTTTTACATTTTTCGGTTCTTTCTGAACATTATGAAAATTGTACTGAGAGGAGTAAATTCATCTGCATAAAATTGACTGCAAAGAGCAATTAGTCCTTCATTAATATGCAAATTTGGTCCAGTGCAGATTCATCTATATATGAGGCTTAAATATGCAAGTCAGTCTTGCTGTGCGAGAAGCCCAGATGCTTTTATTTACTTTGAAATTGAGGGATTTGGTTAATGATGTTGTTGACAGGAAAACTTGAATAAATTTGATGATCACCATCTTTCATATTAGACGAGGCCCATGGAAAAAAATTACCAAGTAAAATACCAATTTTATTTGGTAATTTCCTATTACCAATCTTGTAATAAAGTGTAAGATAGAAAGTAATAGAGTTAGATTTCCTAATGTAGTTATCCTGAGACTTAAACTGTTCCCCAAAGATGGAGCCATTTTTCTTAAACTTTGTTTTTCCAGAGGGTAAAGACATCTCCATAAGCTGTATGAATAACACAGTGCCTGGAGATTTAATATTGGAAAGTTGGTTCTGTGACTTGCTTCAGTTGGTGAGAGGATATCAGCCTGGAAATGAAGGAGCAGGAGTTTTGGAAATGGTTCTTTGTCATCATGTAGGGTCTTCTCAAGAATTAGTGTTGAGGCCTTTGCCCTGAACCTGTGGAACACCCTGGAATCTGTCTGAACACTTAGCCAATTCTATTTGGATCACCTAAGCTCCTTAATAAACATTTTCTTAAATATCTTTAAATCTCTACAGCCCTTGGTAATGGTACTTTCTTCCTGCTGTTTCCCACCCTAGGCTGGCTCAGAGAAGCAGGGTTTTCCTCCCCAATCAATCCAAGCTGTGGTGTGTCTTGCCTCTCTCCTCTTTTCCGGCCCCGCAGTTCCTTTGGCACACCCAGGATTCATTGCCCTGGTTTTGTCCAGCATCCATCACTCAGCCAGGAATGGGAGCAGTTCCTTTGCACTCCTCAGTCTTGATTCACCTCAAAGATCCCACAGGTTGTTCCTCCTCTTGTTTCTTCCTTTTTCTTTCTCTGCAATTCCCTCAGCCCTAAATTTAGCTTTGGCTTAAGTAAAACTGGTCTTTGACTTCAATCGTGCCCGTTTTTTCCTGGAGCAAACCTGGTCTTCTGTCTTGCCTGAGTGAGGCATTGGCACTTCCAAAAGAACAGAGAAATGTGGTTTAAATGGACTGAACTGTGGGGTAATTTATAAAGCTCTAGTTGTAACTACCTGAGGACAAGTTAATAGATGAGACCATTTGATTCCTCTGACTTCCTGGCACAGCTGGTTGGGATATAAATCCTCCAAATCCTTAATGTGCTGCACTAGGCAAAAAGTTTCTATAACCATGTTCAGGAGAGGAAAAATTCATCCAAAATTGTTCATGTGGTCTTGCAGGTGAATCCAAGAGGAGGAAAATGAAGATGGAATTGAGTATCTGGGGGGAACAGAGGTGAGATCTGATAGTCTTGTAAAGGCTCTGGTTATCCTACAAGGGAATCTGTGGTTTTTACCATCAGAATGAGGCACTGACAGTGTCAGAAGGGAGTTTATTTGCAGTACTGAATAGTTTAGGAGGTGATAAATTGATTAAAAGGTGAAACCTTAAAAACCACACCATCTGCTGAGACTTAAATAGCCTTTGCCTTGGAGAACACAGAACTGTTGGACAGTTTCTAATATTTTTCAGCACCATCCACAGCAATCTGGGCTTTCTAATCTTGCTCCCAAAAGAGGAAAATATTAATTTTGAAGTGTATAAACAACAGGCATCTCAGCACAACCTGAGGTTGTCTCCTATCAACTATGTAATCTTTATATTCTAGATTAATAAACACTTCAGCCTTGGAGTTTATTAGTCCAAAATATATTTATTACCTCATAAATTCAAACCCCCTCCAGTTACCATCTAATTAAACTGCAGCGCTGTGCATGCTATCTTTGGGGATGTATTAATAATGGAATTATCTTGTGAAACAGTAATTACATACTTTGTGCATTCTTTGCCACACTCTTTCTTCAGTGTCTGTGATGAGTGGGGCACACAGTGCTCCATTGTTTGGAGCTCCTCCAAAGTCTCTGTGTATCCAAAGATAAGCACATTTTTTTTTTTCCCTCTTAGTAGAAGAGGGAGAAAAGTTTGTGCATTTTTTGTACTCGGGAAAGACCAATACCACCAGACTAGGAACAGTTATGAAACATGATTGTGCAAGTGATTTTAGCTCTTGCTTTCTCCTCACTCTTTGAGGAGATTACTCTCAGGAGTAAAACCTCCTTGCAGGATTTGTTTTGTTTTTACTGCAGCTGCCAAAAGGTGAAGACAACCACTTTATCTGCAAGAGAATATTCATTTATGGCACTTCACTGGTGATATAGGTTTAAAATGGGAAAATGGGTTTAAAGCCTTCTTCAGGAGAGATTTACTCACAGTTTTCTCCAGTGGTAAGTGTACTTGCTGTATTCTGATTTATAAATGTATTGACTCTGTGCTTTTGCTTTATAAGGTTGTCCCCCATCTTCTACTCTGGATAATTTGTATCGACAAGAATTCTTGTGCTCTTTTTTCCTCCCTTACTGCAGAATTAGGTGTCTGAATCCTGCCTGCTGTTCCCTTCCCTGCATGGAAAGAGGCACAGGAGGCAACACCTTTTGCACATAACTTCCCTGGAGTTCTGAAGTGCCTTATCTCTAGTTCAAGTACATCTGTTGAGCAACAGTGGGAGTGTGTGATTCCTGTTGACACAGGCTGTTCTCTACCTGACAGGAGGGGGGTTCATTCTCCCTTGTACTCCAGCAGTTTGTGGGTTTAGGATCCATATGCTGTGTTCTCCTGCCTTTTGTTTATTCACTGCAATTGCTGGGGCTGTGCAGTGTCTGCACGAGAGGAAGGGCACTTCCCACCAGTTTCCTCCTGAATCTTTCAGATCTTTCCAGCACAAATTTTGCCTTCTCCTTGGTTTTCTGCTCCACAAGTTCTGATGTCTGATGCCAAATGCAAAATTGAGTAATGGTCACTCACTTCATACAAAGGGGTTTGATTGAACTCCACTCCTGTATTGTGATTGTAACTTCATGTTTTACTTGCATTTTGCAGTCATTCAGGGGCCAAGTTTTCAAGCCTTCCAGACTTTGACTTGTTTTGATTTCACTGCAAAATCCTGCAAGAATTCTGCCAACAGCATGGCCAATGTGTCTGAAAACAGATGGCATTTCCAGTACCTAAAGCCTGGTCAGGTGTGAGTATCTCAGTAGTAAGAGTGACTCAAACTTGGAGCTTTGATTTTCAATAAGACACTATTTGCTTTATCCAGTAATTTTCATCTGCCAGCACTCACAGTTATTTAAATCAGACTGTTTTCATGGATGAATGTTATTCTTTGGGAATAAAGAATGCCTGACAAGCTTCTGTAGTTTAGTGAATAGATTTTTGTAAACCACATAATGAAATGTAATTATTGTATGATATATGTTTTACAGAATCTCAAATGGCTTTATCAGCCCAATGTCTAGGAATTCACCTTCTGAGATTGAACATCTTGTGCTTGGTGCCTTAATAAAAATGGGGTCTGATACCACTGTGTTACCACAGTGCAGAATGGAACAGTTTCCATTGTAATGAATAGCAAACATCTGCAAAGAATAATGATATTTATGCCATATTGCTCAAACACACATTATTATTATTACAGCTCAGGATTAATTACTGGTTTGTCAAAACCTGCTGATCTCAAAACTTTTGGTTGTATAATATTTCCTGTGGCTGTTGATGAAAAGATGGTCTGTGTGTCCCCAGAATGGTTCCAGGTTGTGTCTTGCCTGTTCTGTCACTCTGGTTTTTTGTGCCTGGTGTCTGATTTGGAAACTTTCAAACTAGACACCTTTCTGATGTGTTTTTCCTGATGTGAATAAATTCACTGCAGAATACTTGCAGAGCAGGGAGATGTTTGTTGCCAAGCAATTACTTCAGATGAAACATACAGAAGGGTAATATTTTAGTCTGATTTTTTCTTTTTTTTTGCTACAGGCATGAATCTGAATTGTGGGAATTTAGGGGAGAAAAAATACAGGGGTTTTATTTCTTATTTTTTTTCCTTGTCTTCTGTATTTTGCAGTGATTGCTTTGAGTCTGTAAGGTCATCATGGCTGAAGGAATGAAGATGAGGACATCAAAGCCTTTGCCCACTTATGACAATTACTCTGGAGACAAACACAGCTCAGAAGACAAATGTTATGAGCTACCTGTAAGTTCTGGTTCACAAAACAGATGAGAATCCAGAGATACTCCTGAACTTGGAAATGAAATTTATTCTCAAGGTAATGGTTGAGCTCATTATCTGCTGCTCTTTCTAAATGTAAAGTAAGGAGAGCAATGCCCATATATTCTGTCTATAACAGCTGACATGTTTTCTGCATTCCTGTGTTTGCCTAAGAAGTCATGGATAATCAATTTGATGTGCAAAATAAACTGCATGGATGAATTCTGATACATATCACTTGCCAAGGCTGTGCTGTTAGGAGAGGCAAAAACTTCCAGGAAGGAAACAGCAAGGAAAAATCTGCCTGATAATTTTCTCATCAGTTTTTCTCCAAGGACAGATCTGTAGGTGGATTCTATAGACAGTGTTTGGGTATTTTTCCCCCCTTGAGTGGCTGGTTCTGTGTGTGTCAGTTATTTTTTCCTGCTGTATTAGAAATCAAAGCTACCTTATCACTTCAGGAAAAATATATCTATATTTATATCTCTATATCTATCTCCTATAATGCTAACTAGGAAAAACTAACCCAAAAAATTCATTTGTAGCCTTTCTTATTATTTAAATATATATTTGAAATTACTTTTAAAATTCCCCACATGTATTACAAATAACTTCCCATCTGATTGGGAAACAGAATAGGCAGGAACCAGCAGCAGACAGATGTGATTATAAAAGATGTTCTGTTTGTTATAATGAGACTTATGGTCTTAATAAACTCTTAGAATGTCTTTAACACAACCAAATTAAGTAAGTTTGAAATCTCATTTTCTAGATCTAACCCTGTCAGATCACTTTTTGCCTTATTTTTGAGGATACTCCCCCTCAAATTTTTTCTTAGTTTTAGAGAATCTCTCACAGAATAAAGTATCCCTAGTTCCAGCAAAGAAAAAAAAGGAAATTTGTACAGATAAAAAGCATGAATGACAATCCTGATCATGTGGAAAAAATCAATCTGTGAGCTTAGACATAGTTCCACATCAATCTCCTCCTTTCTTGGAAATCCATATTTCCCCCAGAATATCCAACAGCGTTACGTAGCCTGTCAAAATTTCCTCATAATATTTCATGTCCTTCTGCTGGAAAGAAACAGCTGGATATTTTGTGTCATGATGTGACCAATCCACCTCTGTTGTTGTCATTTTAATTGCTGGGGCTGTATTTTTAAGTCCTCCACAGAAGGTCTTTGTAGTGACAAGCGAACGGTTCACGCTTCGTAAGCAAACATAAAGAATGCTGCTGCTAATTGGAGAGGGAGTAATGCAGTTATGATTCCATCAACATTTAAGTTACATTGGGAAAGGACACGTTTTTTCTTGTGGTTGTGTTGCCACATAAAATTTTACTCCGAGTGGATTTGGTGGGGAAGGTTTTAGAACAGAACGGATTAATCCTGGAATTACAGGGATGGGGGAGATGGAAGTTAAATTGTTCTGAGCTACATCCACAGTAGAAAATCAGCATTTTATTGCTCTTTCTTTGAAATTGTAGTTATTAATTGCTGGCTTGTGAAATAGCTTGTCTGTGAAAATGGAAAGAATGGACAGCCTCAATAAACTCCCTTTCCCCTGCCCTGAAGAACTGCAGCCACGGTGTTTCATGTGGAGGAGGCCTCCTCAAAAATCAAGTTTCCAAAAGAAAAAAAAGGTTCTTATTCAGTAATTTAGGTCTTTTGGGTGTTTTCTCCTTGATATTCTGCCTGTTGTACCTATAGACTTCCCAATTTCTAAAAGTCTGCTGGACCTTGTGCTAAACCTTGGCTTTTTTCCTGAATTACACTTCCATGGAATACTTGGCTATGGATTAACAGTTTTAACAGTTATGTGCCCATAGTTCTTTCCCCTTCATGCTGATTTAAATTTTTTCTACTCCCATATCTTTTCTCAGGTGGAGCCTCATCTTGAGTAGCCTTGGGATGGCCAAATGTGCTTCCTTTTCCAGTTCCCTGCCTGGATTTTAGTAGGTATCATTTTTTAGCATCTCAGCAAGGAAATCACAGCAATTTCCATGGGAAGAATCACAGAGCTGACAGGGCTTCCCCCCAAAACACTGCCTGTGTAATTGCTGAAGACATTCCAAGCCCCTCTAACGAAGTGCTGTCTGCCAGTCATTATGTTCTCCTTGGAGGACCATCTGTTGCACTTCAAATATGTAAAGGTCTCTATCATTTATTGCTCCAAACAAATCCAGGCCTTTGTCTGATGTGCTGGAGCTCCTGAATGGATCCTGAAGGTGGTTTCAGTCACAAAAGGCAGGGTGTTCCCTCTGGTTGTCCTCCTTCAGCTCAAATTTCAGAGCACAAATATACTGATTAAACCAATATCTGAATATTTGCAATTTCTTTAGAAATGAATTATGAACAATAACAACTAAAAACATCTGAAATACGTTTCATTCAGCCAGGAGGACATTAGAAGATTTTTGCATCTGGTGAACAAATCTTTCCATTGTAATGGTATCCAGATTTGATATATGCTGAGATTGGAGTGAAAATTACCTTATTTTAACTAAATTAATTAGCTTATTTGTATCTGAAAATAGTGATTCAAAGGAATGGTAAAAAATAGAGTCAGCAGCTTAAAATGCTCAAGCCTTCCTTAGCACATGTCCTTTACAAGGATGTAATACTTGGTTGTACAGTCATTATTTATAGGTTAATTAGGATCCTTTCCATGAGTAAAATGAGCAAGATCAGGCATTAAAAGATGCTGGTTTTTGTTTTTCCTGCTGCAGATTTTAAAGAGGCTGTACAATCAGGTTGGAGAACACGAGCATTGTATTTTCACAGCAGAAAAGTTCTGTTCAGAGATTTCCAGCCAGAGAAATCCATAACAATTTCTGTCTGATTAGGGAGTGGTCCTATCTTTATCCCTTTCTCCTCTTTCCCTTCTCCTTCCTGCACAGCAGCTAATGTTCTGGTCAGAAGTAATAATATGTTAGATCTTGAATGTCAGTAGCCCCAGAGATTCTGACAAGACTATTCATGTGCATTCATATGTCTTAACCAAAGCTGACACTAAAGAGAGCAAGAATTCTCATATTCCTCTTTTTATTGCTGTGCATTAAACTCAAATCTTCTCTTGGAGACCTCTGCTAGAAATGACAAATCCACCATTTGAAAAAGGCATTTTAGCAAGGTCTAAACAAAGCAGCTGGACATCAATCTGGCACAGGGCAGAGGCTCCTGGGAGAGCTCAGAGTGCAAAGCTGAGCTCTGGTTTACACCTTCCAAATGCTGGGAGATAAATACTAATGGGAAATAACCATTCCTCCTAATCTTTCTAAATTTCAATTAAAAACTGATATTTTTTTTTTAAACTATAGGATATGTCCTTATAGGGACATTTGGATTCTGGGAACTCGAGGTTGTTTTCTGAGAAACACACACTGGGTGAATATTCTGCTCTACCTTTTACTCTGGACATATTTTACACACACTTGTAGGATGGTATACTGCACATGTTTGGGTAATTTTGCAGGGATCTGATTAAGTTGTTAAAGCCAGGTAGGCAATTTTGCCAGCAGTGATATTTTTAATCTTCTTTTTTAAAATGGTTTGGTAGTAGTGACTAAGGCAGACTAGGTGGCTCTGGGCAGCTCGCCATTTGTAGGTAGTTTAATTTGTTAAAAATTATCTTTCTTCCCACCCAAATCCCCTTGAAACCATTTGGAGAAGAGAACTGTTGAACAGTTGCCAGTAATAAGTCCTGCTGAGACCTCTGTATCCTCCTGACAGAAATGTTGGTGCCAACTGGAGACTGACTGGCACGAGTTTGAACTCTACACTACTTGATATATTTGCTTCACATGCACCAATTACAATAATTACCACCTCTGTAGCTGAAGTTTAAGCACTCACTCTGCACTCCATACCTCAGGTTGTTGGCAGTATGTTCAATCCTATAATCTCAATTTTCTTAGAATAATTAAGTAGAAAAGAAATGCTTCAAAAAATGAGGAGAGAGTCTGAATGGAAATCAGGGGCTGAATAATAGAGTTGTTTGTCATGTTGCTATTGTTAAGCTGCATTTATTTCTATTTCATCTTTATTTCTAAAAGGCAGCATCTTCTTTTGCCTGCAGAGATTCACCAGGAGATGCTGTAATCCATTGACTTTTACATTCAGCAGTGGAGAATCTCTTGATGGGAAGGAAAAAGCAACATGAACTCCTACTTTGTTTAGATGTTTTAAAAATATAAATATTCCTTTCAAAATAAATGCTTTTGACTAGAAGAGGAAATCACCCATCCCTTACTCCTTTTGGCTGGATGTTTCCATGTGAGATTGTAGGGATTTAATACCAGGACTGGCTTGAACAGCCCAGTTCCTGACAATTCCACTGGTTTAAATCTGATGCAATGGGGACCATCTCTCCCTCACCCTGTTGTCTTTCCAAGAGACTGGTTAATTTTTAAATTGGATCAGCAACATTAAAAAAAAATTGGTAAAGTTTCTGTTACACAAAGATAAACCTTAGACTGAGCACAAACTGACTTGCCTGTAGCTTTCCTAATATGATTGTACTGTGCAGAGTAGATACTAAAATTTATATTAAAATTTCTTTATGCAGGTTCCCTCTAGGGAGAGGAAGAGGGAAGGAAAAAGCTTCATGTGACAGATGCTAATTATGCAGCTTAATGCACTTCTGGAAGTTGCAGAGATGAGAACTCTATAAGAACCTATCTACAAAACAAAGCACATTTTCAACAGCATTTTTTCCTCAATGCTTTTTTAATCTGCCTCTTCTCTGTTTTCCAGGAGGCTTTATTTCCCAAAGAGTACAAAGGGCAAGCAGTGTCTCAGGTGCAGAATTCACCAGCCATGGATGTGATTGTTCTCCATTGTGTCTTGCTGCTCTGAGGTGCTGTACATGGAATTGGGAAAGCTTCAAGGTCCTGAGCCAGGAGGAATTTGAGTTCAAAATTCCCCAGTAGATGTGTTAGGTTTCTTCCCTCTTTTGTGGATATTTTATCAGCTCCTTATCCTGGGTTTAGGTTTACTGGATGTTCTGCACTTGTGCTGGGATCCTACAGAAGGATTTGGTGTGATGGATGTGTCAGGACTGATGAACCAGATCCCAAAATGCTTTGTGTAGAGAAGTGAGCTGAGGTCCTCAAAACTGGGAGGTGCAGCCACACCAAACCCAGTGTTAGACACTAATCCTTTCTTCCAGACACTGAGCTGTGCTCTTTGAGGGAAAAGAAATGGGAAAATGATCCTGAAATCAATTCAGACTCACAAGAACCATTGTCCTGGACATCCAAATCTACCGAATCCCTTTTACCAAAGGATTCTTTTTCCTCTTAGTGACAAACCCAAACCAGCTCTCACGTGCTTAATGCAGAATCCTGCTTTCCCTGATGTCCTTCACGTCCCTGGGTTTCTCCGAGGGGAGGAGTGACTTGAGAACCTCTCCCCAGGGACACCACGATGGCGCTGGGACTTCCGAGGGGCCGGGGCTGGCCCTGGGCACCCAGGAATGCTCCTGCCAGCCCTGGGCTGCAGCCAGCCCGGGGAAAACCATCTGTTCCCCTTGGAAAGGGGTTTGCTTCCCCCGGAGCCCTCCCCCCGCATCCCGGCTCCGGCCCCAGCTGCCGTGTTTCGATGAGCACTGAGGGAATGAATCTCCTGCGTTTAAAAATACTCTGCTTCTATTTAGATGAAAAGAAGAATCTTGCTTGCCTACACTGGCATATAAAAATAGGCTCAGTGTGAGTAAATCTTCAAAGTTTCTCTTGGTGAATATATCTAGCCTCACTTCTTTTTTTTAACTTATATGATAAGTTTATTTATAGAGTGTCCTTCTTTCCTCCTACTCTATCAAGACATTTGCAGAAGGTTGTCGCTCGTCTTGTTCAGGAGTCCTGAAATAATTTGCAGGGCCTTTGAAACATCATCGTGTTGCATAGTTGTGATCAACGTGCTGCTGTTGCATGAACATATCATATTTTAATGTGAATGTCAGGTTAGCTGAGACATTCAGGGCTTTCTTTTACTTTAGGTGCTTTACACTGGTTTGTGTTTTCACTTGAACACTGCAGTAAAAATTCTGCATATAGTAATTTAAAATTTCCCATTTTACATGCAAGGCATTGCCTAGAAAATTAATGTGTAATATGAGAGGATTAGTAAGATGCATACACTTTCCAAACATCTCTTAAAAATAGCTTTCACTGTCACTGTAGCATCTTAATTCTGAATAATCTCACAGTCCTGCAAATCTGTGCATGTAGTAACAGAGAAGCCACCTACTTCATCCTCTTGAACTGCACAATATGGATCTGGGCATGGAAAAAACTGGGGTTTGGAGTTGGGCTCTGCTTTGGCAGAGAGGCTGGCTGTGGGACTAGTGAGAGCATTAACACTTGCATTAAATATTAAAGTCAGCTTTCACAATTCTTGCCTATCTTTTCAAAAAGGTTCCGAGATCCTCGCTCTGGAATTTGCTCCGTGGTGCAAAGCGCCGGTGCAGATCTCAGGAATGCTCTGCCAAGAGGTGGAAGCTGTGGCAGGGGAGCCAAGGCGAGCGTTCCCTGTGCTGGGGGACACTCTGTGCCCGGACTTTGGCCCGGGCTGACCGGAGGTGCCCTGGGCTGGGCACAGAATCCCAGAATTTCCACAGGGACCGCTGAGTCCGGCCCTTCCTGCCCACACCGGGATCAGCCCGGGAATGGATGGGAGCCCTGGCAGGGATAAGGGAAGGGTGAGCCCGCGTGTAAATATCGAAATGGGGCTGCCAAAAGACGCACCGGGCTCTGCTGCGTGCTGCCAACCCCCGGGACATGGCACAACGAACCGATGCCCAGGGAGCTCCACCTGGACATGGGGAAGAACTTGTCCAAGGGGCACTGGAGCACGTAACCCAGAGAGCTTGCGAAGCCTCCCTCGTGGCATTATCCCAGACATAGCCCTGTGCTCCTGGCTGTCCCACCGCGCTCCTTCCACCCCGAATCATCCCCTCCATCCCGGGGGCCGCGGGCCCGGCCGGGAGCGGGACTCGAACCCGCGGCCCCGCCGTTCAGCCGCCGGCCGCAGCCGCTAGATGGCGCCGCCCCAACGAGCAAGGCGGGGGCTCCGCAGCGCACCGGACGCCCCTGGCGGCCGCGCGCCGCCGCCGCACCCGCCTTCCCCCAGCGGCGCCGGCGGCCATGGCGGTGCGCGCCCACGTGACGGCGCGGCGGCCAATGGGAGCGCGGCAGGGGGGCCCCGACCGCCGTCCCTGTGGCCGCCATTAAAGAAAAAGGGTCTCGGAATTACCCGGGAGCCGGATCCGCTCCCGCTCCGGCCATGGGGGACCCGCGCTGAGGCTCCCGCCGCCACAGGATGCCGCGGCCGGGCAGCCGCCGACAGAGGCACCGCTGAGGGGAGGCGACGCGCCGGCGGGGGCTTCGCGGCACCGACTCCGCCAGCGGCAGCAGCGGCGGCGGCCGCCGCGTCCCTGTGTGTCGGCGGCGCCGGGAATTGCGGGGCTCCGACCCCTTCGGGCTGAGCAGAGCCCGGGGCTCGGCCGCCGCCTCCCCGCCCTGCCCAGGAGCCTCGGGGAGGGGGCCCTCCGCCCACCGCCCCCGCGGGGACCCGCACCTGAGGAGAGCGAGCGGTCTCGGGGCTCCCCCGCCCCCCAGCACAGACCGCTCCGGCCGAAGACGATCGTTTTTTATATTCCCCCCCCCCCTCGCGCTTTTTTTTTTTTTTTCTTCCCCTGTTTTGTTGGGTTTTTTTTTTTTCTTGTTTTCTTTTTTTTTTTTTTTTTTTTTTTCTCCCCTTTATTTTTAAAGGACCGGCCTCGCAGCTGAGCTGGTCCCTCCCCGCCTCGCCGCCCCCCCGCGCCCCGGGCTCTGGCGGGGGTCGCGTCCCCCTGCCCGCGCTGAGGGCTCCGCGCTCCCCCGAAGAGACTTTGCGGGGTCCCCCGGCCCCCGAGGACAGCTGGGGAGGACCAGGCTCCCCGAAGACACTCTGCGATTTACCGCGTCCTCCTCCCCCGAAAAGGCTGGGGATCGGCCTCCCGGAGACTCCTCCATCCTTCCCCGAAGAGACTTCGAGGGTCACCCGCAATTTCCTCCTTCCACCCTTCTCCCCCTCCCTCCTTTCCCCACGGAAGGAATTTTTACCCAACGGAGGATATTTTGGTTTCGCCCTCGCTGCGAAGAGTATTCCGTTTTGGGGAGGGGGGGTTTCCACACGGGAATTTAATCCCCCGCTGGGCTGCTAAGGAGACTTTTGCGGCCTTTCTCTCTCAAGGAATACCTTCCCCCCTCCCCTGCCCCCGCAGATGTTTTTTGGGGGTACACCCCAGGAAATTTTTCTTGCTCTGCCTTTACGAATTCTTCAGACTGGCCTTGCTTCTGGCCCCTGAAGTTTGTTTTTATGATTTTAAATTTTAATTTATTTGGAATATTTTTGGAGCAGGGGAGAAGAATCTGACCCCCCCACACCCTGTTGCCCTCGGACTCCGAAGAGACGAGCCTGGATTTTTCTCTCTCCCACGGCCAATCCTTCCCAGTCATTCCACAATTTGCCCCTTTCTCATCTGATGACTAAAGGAACAGGAGGAAGAGGAGGGGGGGTTCTGGATTAATTGCCCCCGCCGGATTATTTATTTTTTCCTGCTTCTCTTGCTTGGCATCTGAGAAGAGAGGAAGGAGGGATGTCAACTGATTTTTACCCCTAGCCCCCTGGATTAATTACCCCATTTTTATTCTCTTGTTGGATCAATTACCCCTTCACCTTACCTCCTCTCCCTCCCCTCCTTATGCGAACGAGAAGACAAGAGGAACAGGGAGGATTTTGATCTTAATCTCCCGTCGTTGGATTACTTACCACCTCCCTCTTTCTGTTCTCCCCTTCCACGGCGGCTTTACACCCCCGATTGAGCTCCAGAAGACAAGAAAACGTTCTGAGTTCCTCTTTAATTTTTATTTTTTTTAATTTTTTTTTAAATATATTTTTACCCCCCCTCTCCCATACCTCTCTGTCTCTCCTCGCGGGTTATTCCCCCTGCCACTATTTCGCGTGCGTGTGTCTGTAAATCCCTTATTTAATTGTATTATTATTTGTGCGTGTGCAGAGCCCCCCTCCCCCTTTCCCTCTCGCTGTCTGTCTCTCCCTCTCTCCCTCTCTCTCCCTCTCTCTCTCTCTCTCTGTCTGTCTCTTTCTTTCTTGTCGGAGGCTGTGGGATAATGGCGTGTGGGTTGTGGCTGTGAGGATGAGTTCCTGCTTCGTGCCGAACGGGGCCAGCCTGGAGGATTGCCATTCCAACCTCTTCTGCCTGGTGAGTGTCGGCCCCCGGCTCGCAGCCGCCCGGGGCCACCGAGGGAAGGGCCGGGAGCTCCGGGGGAGGGGGAAGGGGCAGTGGAAGCAAAGCAGCCATTTTTAGCGGAGCTTCTGCTGGATGAGCCCTCGGAGTAGGCCCTGCCTGGAGCAGCCAACTCTCCCATGCCCCTCTGGTTCCCCTCCATCGCTGTCTGTCTCGCCTCGCCCCTCCCTCCGCTTTCTTCCTGGATAGCAGCCTCCCCGCGAGTCGCCTTTTCCTTCCCTTTCCGTGCCTTCCAACTTTTCCTCCTTTCTCCCCTATCCCTGCCTCTGAGCCTGGTATTTCTGTTTCTCCCACGGGTAGGGAGCTGCTGCTGCTGCTCCCGGCCCCACATCTCGGGGAACTTTCTCTTTTCCCTCCTCACTCGTGACATCCCAGGCAAATCCTCCTCTTCTTCCTCGCTTTTAAACGGATCCCTTTCCCCTGCTTGTTTTTATTCTGGAGGGTTGCTTTTGGTGATGCCCTGCCTGTCTTGTGTTTTGATGTGCACCATTTTGTAGTATTTTTTTAACCCAAATATCAAATCGTTCATATTGTTGAATTTTGGTAGCTCCAAGAGTAAATTCGATATAACTGGACTGTGATGCAATTTTTTGGTGTCTGTGCTGAGCTGTTTCATCAGCTTTTAATGCAAATGAGCTAATCTTAGCTGTCTGCCTGATATTTATGATCCTAGAGATTGTTACAACAATCCTGTGCCAATCTGTGGCACTCATATTTTTGGATGGAGGGGAATCTGGACGGCCTGACTGTGTCTGCAGCCTGCATCAGGCCTGCAGCTCCAGATTAATGGTACAATTTTAAATCTGAAAGTCTTTCTGAAGTAGCAACTGTTGCAGACAACCTTTCATCTAAATTGCTCTCCTGCCGAAGGTAGGGAGGCTGCCATGTTAGGTTTAAATGTTGCAGTAATCTTTTGTGTGTTGTCATGTTGGGAAGACAAAAAATAGTAACTTCTTAGCAAATGCCAGCCTGCCTGGCTCTGCCTTCCCAAAGAGAACCCGGGGCAATGCCTCCCCTACCTGCCTTAAGGTGCCTGTGCTGGAGTGAAAAAACTGAGTGCTAAAACTTGGTGTTGTGGTGGAGATAATCCAGGAATTGTCTGCTTCCCGTTACACACGGTAGTAGCTCTTTCCCTGTGTAAAGTCAAATTAATTTTTGCCTAGGAAGGGGTTTAGTGGATCATTATCAACGTGGTTGCAGGTCTAACATAGAATTGAATGATAAAATGAGGATTTAAATCGTTGAAATGTGGTGTGAGGAATGAAAAGTATGATAGCTCTTGGTAAAATTGGTGAAGACGAGAGATTTCCTGGGGGAGAGACAGAATTTTTTACCATGGAGAAACTTGTGAAATTTTCCCAAGTGGTGGATGGCTGGAAGAATGTGTGATTTACTGTATCACCTATTTCCATGGAGTAATCTTGGATGGAAAAGGCAGTGTATGCATAAGTAAGCAAAAAGAAAGATGTTCTTTGCTAAGGCAAATGTTTAGGAGATTGGACTGTGTCAGTCTGTGAATAATAACATTACTCACTCGTCTTTCACTCTTTTACTTTAAATCAAATCTGCTTTTTTCTCTGTGTAACCTTAAAGCTGCAGTGAAAACAAGCAGCTCTTGCTTTACTGCAGTTATTAAACTGGGAACACGCAGGGATCCTAAATCACGCAGAACCAACCAACAACACGGTTCCCGTTAAATCCTGGGGGATCCCTTTCCCCCTGCGCTCGCTCTGCCTGTACCTGCCAGCTGACAGCCCTTCTCTCCCTGCAGGCTGATCTGACTGGGATTAAATGGAAGCGTTACGTGTGGCAGGGCCCAACGTCTGCCCCCATCCTGTTCCCGGTGACGGAGGAGGATCCCATCCTGAGCAGCTTCAGCCGCTGCCTCAAGGCCGACGTGCTCAGCGTCTGGCGCCGCGACCAGAGGCCCGGGCGCAGGGAGCTCTGGATATTCTGGTGGGGGGATGACCCCAACTTTGCTGACCTGATCCATCATGATCTCTCAGGTAGGAGCTTGCTGGCACCTTCCTTTGGTCACTGGAAGGATCTGTACGTTCTTTGGTCGCTGGTACTCTGGGCTGGGTTCTGACACCTGCACCAGGTGGAGTGTTGTCTCCAGAAAGCATAAATTTGTTGCTGTAACCCTGACCAAATCATCACAGCAATGATCAGCCATCTGCTCTCCCCCTTGTACTGCTGGATTTTTGAGAAACAAGGGTTTTGCTCCCCACTTGTTCCCTTGAAAGAAACAAAACACAAGCCTATGAGTTTTGGCAGCCTCTTCATGAGAAAGCTGTGCTGAAAGCTGTGCCTGTGATTCACAAGTGATGTCTTAAACATGTTTTGATAAGATCCCTTTTGTTGGGCAATTAGAATGTTCAAATTCAAATAGTAAAGCTCATTTTATTATGTAATAAGAAGTGTAGAGATTTGGGCAGCCCTTGAACCATTTGGAGTTGTTTTGGTTGGAATTCACACCAGCAGTGAGAAGCCCTCAGAAGGAGGCACCAGGAGCTAACCAGCTGTTACCATGCAAAATCTGTAAACCTTTAGTTTTTATGATTCCTCTCCCCCCCTTTTCCTGATGCCCTGAACCTGCTTTCAAACCCAGCCTTTTGAAAGACTGACAATATTTGTATTTCTCAATAATGTTGTACTTCAAATTTGGCACTTTCCTTTGGAAGTGTTTGCTTGTTGAGCTCAATTCCCCACGTAGATGGTTCCAGCTGCTTATCAGCGAGGTGACGAAGTTAGATATTTAAATTGGGTGAGTCTAAAGGTGAGACTCAACTCATTCGAGGGGGGGAAAAAACCCCAACAAACACATCACTCTAATTTCCTTTCAAATAATGTACAGTATTCAGATTACTGAAGTGTAAAATGAGACCAAGGTTTGGTGACCTGGTAACCAGAAATTGTTAAATGCTGCCTCTGTGTGTGTGTGTGTGTGTGGATAAGCTGGAGAACAAACAGGAGTTTAAAGTGCCACTGAGGAAGTTGACTTGAAACAATTTAATAATGTGTGGAATTTTCATACAAAAATACTGTGATCTGAAAAACAATTGACGCACTGAAATGATGTTTATTTCTTTGAATAGTTGACTTCAAAGATTGGGCTGTTGCTCCTATTCCTGTCTGTCCTGGAACGACAAACTTTGCATTTTAAATGGCACTTACACTGGAGTTTGCTTGATATTTTAGTGCATTGAAGGCTTCCTTATTATGACCTATAAATAACCTCAGTTTTGACCTGCAGGGAACATCCTTTGTGTGCCTGAGATATAACTTAGACCCAGTGCTGGGTGGTTTTAGCTGGGCCTGCCCTGAGCCAAGACCAGCACTTGTGTGGAAGGACCTGTGTGAATTTTGTGTGCTCATAGCTGTGGGATTAAATTGAGACAAAACACATTTAGAGTGGGAAATCCAGTGAAATTTAAGCCATTTGGAAAGTGCAATTTTGTGCTGCCTAACCACTAAAATTATTTGTTTGAGCAACTTTCTTTGCCACCTCTTGAATCTGTCTGCTGGTGATTTATCACAGAGGGACATTTGAAAACAGCAGTGGTTTGGAGCTGCAGTTTCAGCTCAGCACCTTGTTTGTGCTTGTCCAGAATTCCCCTTTTGCACAGGTAGATAAGCAGGTATCATCCCAGGGAATTACCAACTCTTAACCTCTCTTAGGGTATAAGGCAGAGATAGTGGAGGATTAGAGTCTCCCAGCCATGTCTTTGGGTATTTTCTTGGTTCAGGTCACCTGTGGGTGCCTGTGCTTCCCCAGAGCTGTTCCACACGTGTTCTGTGCAATGCTGCTGCTCCTGAGGCCATCACCTGGAGCTCTGCAGAGGTTTTGTCCTCCTTGAATGAAAAAGAGAATTTGTGTGTGTGAGGCTCTGGTGCCAGGAGCTGGTACAGATCCTCCTCTGCATCACAGAGGAGCTGGCTGAGGGGTGCCCACAGCTGCACTTTTTCTCTTTGCTGTTACACAAAATCTTCACGTGGATCTCATAGAAGGGAGAATTATGGCTGAACCCAAACAATGTTATCTGACCTTTGTCGTAGCCTAATGGATTTTTTCATCGGTGGACAATTTCTCCTGGTAATTCACACTGCCTTGTTCTCCCAATGACTGCTTGTTACATTTTCAATGGGAATGATAAATGGCTTCTTAGCACAGGCTTGTTACCTGCAAAATTGATTGGAAATTGTTTGCTGCTGGAGGTTGAGGTGCTGCCTTATTTAGAAGTTTGCTGCTGGATAGGTGAAGGATTGTCCTGGAGGATGGGGAGAGGGAGGAATCTGGGAGCAGTTTGTCCCTTAGTGCCTTTGGACAGATTTCTCCCGGGGAAGTGGCCCTTGAGAGAGCCCTGGTTAGAAATCTGCCAGAGCCACATTAATAACTCCTGATTCTGGCTCCCTTTGGTCTGAAACTCTGCCTGTTCAGGAGAGGTTGGTATTTTGACAGTTTCTGACTTTTTTGGTGATGTGCAGTTTCAGTGAACAATGGGTGTTCAGTGACTGGAACACATCTTGGTTATCAGCCCTGGGGGATTTGAAATATGTCAGACTTCCAGAACCCTTTTGTCCCCTTCCCAAGATGCCTTCAGCAGGGGATGTAGAGGTTGTGAATGTACATCTATGCATATCAGATTGAAGAAATAAATGCTATCTCTGTGTTCAGCTGTACATTCTAGAAGTTCACTCTGTGCCCTGGAGTCACGTTTGAATCCTGCTCGTGGCTGTGTCAGAGTTCTCACTGCAAGCCTTGGATAAGTGTCTTGTTGATGGTCAGGGATTGTTGTTGCCTCGGGGCATGTCAAAAGGAGACTTGTTCAGAGATGCTGATTGATCAGGAATATTGACTTCACTCAATCATTTATTTTTTTCCCTTCCCTAGGAACCTACTTACTGTGCATACAGCCAAAAATCCAGAGGTCTGTTTCTATCCCAACGTAGCTAGAGGCAGACAGAAGTTAGTGAAATGTTATTTTAGCCTCTAACAACCTCAAAGGTTATGTTTTTGTTCTGACAGTGAGGCTTGATTATAGTAATTCTTGCAACTCAAACCCTAAAGTAGGACATCTCTTCCAATTTCAGCAGGCAGTGGTCTCTCACAGCTCTGACCAGCAGTTATTTTATTAGAAAGGTTCTTTCTTATTTTCATGTGGCTACTTCTGCTCTTGGATTATTTTCTTTTCAATTGGCAGTAGATGATTTTAAACCTGAGAACAGTGGGGTATGAATTATGTACAAGACATAGTCCCAAGGAAATGGTTACAATTTGATTAATGCTGGGATAGGGGAATGCTGCTATATGGCTTTGACCTTCAAATTGCATCTTTTAAATGGTGAGCTGCAAGATGTATCTTTTTCATTCTGGTGTCTATTAAATTTGGTTAATTTACTTTAAAAATTAAAGAGTTGTCTGTCATATATCAAGATAATCAGTTTTTGTTTGCCGAACAATCTTGCTCATGCTTCTGTGAGGGGGAAATGTATAAAAATAATGCTGCTTGGAGGAGAGCTTGGGAGAATCCTGATGTTTGTCTGTCTGGTAAAAACAGTCATGGCAGCAAAGACTGATATGTGTTGTGTAGTTTTCAATGCATGTGCATTATAGATCAAATCCCCGTCCCCAAAAATTCAGTGAGGTTGTGCTGATGTCAGCACTGAGTGTCTCATTACTCCAGGACAATGGAAACCAGAGGATGAGCCAGTTATCATTCCAAGGGGCTGCAAACCCTGCCAGTTGCAAGGAGTTGGCAAAGGCAGCTTGGAAAAGAGCTCAGGCAGTGATGCCTTTTTAAAATAACAATTGCTCCCTAAGATCATTTAACTCCTACAAAAAATACTCAAAAAAACCCGACAAAAAAGGGGAAGGATGCTTTTTAAACCATTGTGCACCTGCTGTGAGCACGGTGAGCTGCAGCCCCTTGGCTGGGCAGGATCTGTGTGCTCTGTGTGTTCTGAGGCATTCCAAGTGTTCTTGCTGCATTGATGCTTCAGCATTTCTTTAGTCCTCCATGTTAGAGATGTAGCCACTTAAGCAAAAGTGCTGATAAGCATTATGCAAAAATTACTGAAGCAGTTTTGTCAAACTTCTGTGACTGGCTGTGAGCTCAAAGGTGACAAAGATTTAACTTCCCCCTCCATTTTTTCCTTAGCCAACATGGATGTGAAATATCTGTGGAGTCAGGTGAAAAATGCTTTGTCACAGGCAGGGAGGATTTGGCATGGTGTCATGTTGGTTGTGTGTACAAAGCCACGTGCAAAATGACCTGGATACATCAGAACAGTGAAATATTTCACTTACACTGCCACATCTACCTGAGTATGGAATTACTCAGTGTGGTGGAGGATATTGGATCATTTAGCTGGGAAGTTTTTCAGTTTTTCTTGTGGCTTTGTAGCCAAACTTAAACCAAACAGAGAGGGAGAGCAGTTACCTTGTTATCTTTGCAAGCTGCCATGGCTACACTCTTACAGAAAGGTTCTGCTTTGAAATTGTCAGGATTTAGAAAAGATTCTGCTGGGTAGAGGGCATAAAACCCCTGTGTGTGACACTGGTAAAGGCCAAGCAGCACAAAAACCAGCCTGGAATGGTGCTGGATGTTTTCACTGTGGGATTTTGGACATTTTGGGTGTCCAGAATCTTGGATTCAGATTCTGTTCAGTGAGTGTAGATAACAGACACCACTCTAACAGCAACAAACTTCAGTTCTCTTACTCAGATTCTTATATTGGCATTTTCAAATTGTATTGTTTTCCTTTTTTTCCTCCTTGCTTCTCACTTGTTTCAGGCCCTCAAAACAATATTTCAGTAGCTTTGCTGGGTAATTCTTGCTTTGAGCAGTTTGAAGTATTTGAATTCAAAAATCTGGAGTTTTAAATAGAAAACTTCTCCTCCAAGTGTTTCTGTCATATCATTACCATATTGTGTACAGCAGCAGTTTCACATTACTCTGTGTATTTACTTCCCTTGGAATCTGAGGTTTATATAGGAAGTTTATTTGTATAAATCAGGTTTGTGTCAGTGTTTTTATAACTGCCACAGTCATATACAGGCAAAAAAAGGAGCCTGTGAGGTAAGAAATGCTTCCAAAAGAAAAGTCTCACCCCTGATATGAAAGAATGGATTTTTCCCCTGTGTAATTGAAGTAACTGGGGGGAATTGTAGTCCAAAGTGGAGGCTTTGTTTCTTTGCATAGTTTTTTTTACAGGTTCATTGAGCATTAGGGGAATATTTTAATGGTGTGATAAACCCTCAGCCTGTGGAAGAGCTGCTGTTTGCTGGTGTGCTGTGTGTTAAAGGAAGGAGGGAAATTGATGTTCTGAAGTCTTGTTAAAAATGACATTTTCTAGGCTGTATATTTATCTGTTGCAATATAGATTTATCTCCATATATGTATTACTTCTTAGAAATCCCTGATTAGTAAATTTAACTAAATATCTATGAATAACAATGTGCTTTAAAAACCTGACATGAATTATATTTTAATACTTAAAGATACTCCTTATTCAGAATTCACTAAAAATTGCAAGAGTTTTGTATTTGGAGGGTGCTCCAAATCTTTTCTTTGCTTTTTTAAGAGCACCACACAGACAGAAGGGCATAATCAGTAAAAATGAACTTTCCTGGTTCAGGTGAGCTGTGGGAAGGATGGAAAGGAGAACATAAAAGTTCTGAAGTCCTCCAATAAAACTGGTAATATTGAGAAGGTGCTGACTGGAAAAGTTTGTTTATGTGTAGTATGCAAATTGCTTTTTCCTGGCCATTGTTTCCATGAATTCTTCATTCCCTGATCATTTTTAGCTTCATTTGAGGAAAACTCTGTCTAATATGTGATGTAAAGAGAGAGGGAGCAGTGGGATATGAGTATAAATTGTTTAATGGATTGACATCAAAATAAGTGTGCTGGGGAAGAGTTGAGTGCTTTGGACAGCTGAGAGAACTCATCCAAAATAAAGTACTTGTAACCTTCAGGTTGCCAGAGCACTTCTGTGGATAACACTTGTCCAAAGTGAAATTGTGGCTTAGCACCTTTTGAAAAATGACTCAGCAACTTCTTTTGGTTTGTTAGCATTATCAGATGGAACATTTGAATTTATTGTTGAAGAAAAATTAGAGGACAAAAAGTGCCTCTTCCTCTCCCCCTCCTTTAATGAATGGTTTGCTGTGTACAATTTTCTATTAAGTGGGAGGGGTTTTCTCATGTCGAGAAACAACAATTTGAATTAAGAAGAAAAATAGTTGGCAGATGTGAGCAGATGTCATGTTTGCTTCTCTCCACCACTAAAACAGGGGGAGGGGAATGGCTAAATAGACTTCAGAAAGTCAGAGAACACTTACTGCTGGGTTTTTTTTTGCATGAATTTGAATAATGTTCTGAAGTGAGGGTTTCTTGAGCTGACAGCTTCTTTTACCTTCCCTTTCTGTGGCAAGGTGCACCTCACTCAGAGCAGGTGGTCTGGTGAGCAAAAATTGGAGTTTTAATTGTGATTTCCATCTCAAATCTTGCACTTTCTCCACGTAACACACTCAGCTGAGAGCTCTCTGGTTCTGCAATAACCTAAGGGAGGAGGGCTTTGAAGAATTTCATCCTGGGGCATGGAAACTTGCTCATAACTTGGTGGTCCTGAATGAAGCTTCATCCATCCTAAATGGAGCACCTGGCCACAGAGAATGGAAACATCTCCTTTGTGTGTGACCATCCAAACACAAAATTTGTGGTATTTCAGTATCCCTGCAATTTCAGGCAGCACTGGCAGAACCAGAGGGGACAGTCTCAAGCTGCACCAAGGGAAATTTAGGTTGGATATTAGGAGAAGGTTTTTTACAGAAAGGGTGATCAGGTTCTGGAGTGGTCTGGCTGGGGAGGTGGTGGAGTCACCATCCCTGGGTGGGTTTAAAAAGAGCCTGGATTTGGCACACAGTGAAGTGTTGGGGCTGGGTTGGACTCAATGATCTTAAAGGTCTCTTCCAACCCAGTGATTCTGTGAAATCTGTAATATGCCAAAACAAAATTAGGCATAAAAACTGGAATTAGCTCCTTCCATTCAGTCTTCTAGAAGGCCCTGGATGCAGTGGATGTGCTTGGAATGATTGCTTGATATGACAAGAGCTGTGTACAAACCAAGTGTGTAACCTTTGAAATGGTGAGGAGTTTATTGTGCAGCTAAAGTCCAATGTGAGCCAGCTCAGGAGTTAATGTTTGCTCTGCTGAGCTGCTCTTGGTCCTGCTCTGGGGCTGTGCCTGGGCATCCACGGGGCTGCAACCCCTGTGCTTGGCACGGGCACCTCACACCCTTTGACTTTGGACTTTTGTTGCTTTTTGTTACAAGAGCCGTGTGTGATGTTGCTTTAGTGAGTTACTGTGTTATCTTGTAGCTTTACAGTTTTTAAAAACAACTTTTTGCTCCACTCCAGCACTGGAGTAGGGTGGTGGGGTGGGAAACTCGTGGTGAGGTCTCTGCTTTGGGAAATGCTGCTCCTTGTTTTTCCTCGTCTTTCCCAGAAAATTATTTCATGGAATGATTCATCTGTAATGATGCACACCTCCTCTTTTATAAATGATGGGGCAGGTTTGTTTACTCTTATTCTGTCCCTCAGAGTTCCTGGGAGTAACTTTCTTGTACTCACAATGCTGGCCTTGTGTGGAAATGTAGTTTTCCCTGTGTGAAACATGCCAAAATACAAACATGGTCACCGTGTTTTGGTTCCAGTAGTATTGAAATTCCCTTCTCTGCCATCTCTGTCTTAAATATCGTTTATTGTAATAATCTGTGGGGTTTTTCCTAACTAAAACTCTTAGGTGTGTGGTTTTCTAGATGCTCTCTAATTTAAGGATATCGAGACTTTAGTTAATAATATTGCAACCTTTTAAGCTTGTAAGTGGCTTCCAGAGAAAGGTGAAGGGGCTTATTCCCGAGGGGGATTTAAAATACAAGGATTTGCCTGTGTTGCTGAGGTTTTCTGACCATGGAGCAAAGCAGGGGAACCAAAATGTTCTGTGAGGGAGAGGGGAGCAGGCAGGACCCTGCTCAGAGCTGGGCTGTGACAGAGGAGAACCTGTTCTCACCTGGGCTCTGTGTGAGCTTGGAGCTACGACCTCCACGGGTCCCCTCTGACCTAAATTATTCCATGACTATCCAGAGACTGGAGTAAAAATGTCTCCTTATGTATGTCAGACAAGCTTCTCCTCTCTGCTGCTACCTGGAGTGTAAAGCAATGGCATTTGAAGAGTAACTCTGCTAGGTTAGTCCAAGGAGAGCAGGAGCACATCCTGAGGATAGATGCAAACCACAAAATATCAGGAATTAGAGCCATAAAGGTAAGATCTGATTGCCAGGGATTTCAGGGCACTATCTCAAGCTTTATTATATTATTATCCTCCTGTTAGTGTTGCTGAGGATGAATGATATCAGATATATCCTGGGAGACACCCAGGAACTTCCAGATGTCCCTTGTTTTACCTGGATGAGGGAATTGCAGTGCCAGTGCAGCTCTTTGGACCAGTGCTTGTGCTTTGAGGGCCTCTAGACCCTGTTCAAACACTGAGTGGGAGCCAGAGTGGTGGAAGAAGTTGCAGCTCCTTGTCATAAATCTTGCTTTTCCATTTGGCAAATCACCTTGGCTTGTGCAAGTTGGATTCTGTGCCTGTGTTTGACTTGTGGGCACAGAAGATGTCAGTGTTTGACTTCAGAATCCCATCGGTAGCAACTGGGCATTCTCTTGCTGATTTTTCTCACTGTGTACATCAGAAAGCAGGGCTAGGCTGCTTAAATATCTTCATTTTTAGTGTTGAATTAAAAAGAAAAATGACAGTTTTGAGTCTTGTGAGGAGAATCAGGTTGCTCTTACCAATTTTCTGAATCTGAGCCTTTTTCATCATCTCTAGCAAATTGTTGATCATTGAGGGTCAGTTGATTGCTGACTTTGTTCCTGGCTTTCTTCAGTCAATGCTACTCAAAGACACCAGGATATATCAAGTCTGGCTTTGGTAAACTTATTTTTAAGCCTAATTGTCACAAATCCTGCAGGATGAGTAACCCAGACTCCCCAAAACACCTCACAGACAGATCCCACAGTGCTCTTGCAGGCTGCAACACATAACATGCTACTGCTGCTTGTTTCTTTTGTGTACAAACAACTGTTGAATCTTCTTTCCCTGTGGGGGATGAGATATTTTTACAGCTGATCACTTTTAGCAGCTCCATCACAAAGTAAGCAGAGTTATCTGAACACCACAGGCCGGCTTTGCTCGCGTGTTACGCTGCGAATATCTCTGCAAAGCTTGTGGGAGAGAAAAGGCTTTTGTGATACTTGTGTGCAGTGACAGGATGGAATAAAAGGTGATTTCTGTTCCCCCTGTGCCTTGCAGAAGAGGAAGACGGGGTCTGGGAGAACGGGCTGTCCTACGAGTGCCGCACTCTGCTCTTCAAGGCCGTTCACAACCTGCTGGAGCGCTGCCTCATGAACAGGAACTTCGTGCGCATCGGCCGCTGGTTCGTCAAGCCCTACGAGAAGGATGAGAAACCCATCAACAAGAGGTAGGAGCCTTTATTGTGCTCTCTTGAAGAACTTGGAGGGTTTATTCTTTGTGCTAGAAGAAAGGTTTGATGAAGAGACTCTTGTGGATGATTTATTCTGGAGCCTGGGTCTCTGCTCTTTCTTATTTTGCTGCTTTTTTGGAGTTCTTCAAAAGTTTCTTATGATGAAAGGAAGTAATGCTAAACATGGTAAATAATCTCTTCTGTGCTGGTACCCATGACTTCAGAATCCCTTCTGGTACCCTATCCAAACCATGGATAATGGGTGTTGGGCAAGAAGGTAGTCTTCCAAAAAGAAAGAAAAAGATACCTGAATGAAGGTACCTTTTTGAAGGCCCTGAATGAAGGTATCTTACCTTGAAGGTCCTAAATGAAGGTACCTCATCTTTAAGATCCTGAATGAAGGTATCTTATCTTTAAGGTCCTAAATAAAAGGTGTCTTTTTTAAAGTCCTGAATGAAGGTATCTCATTTTTAAGGTCCTGAATGAAGGTATCTCATTTTTAAGGTCCTGAATGAAGGATCTTATGAAGGTCCACCTGCCCTGGACCTGCAGGTGACAGGAGCTAGTTCTGCTTGCTAACACCAAAGACTCATCCTGGAGAGCTCCCAGCTGAGCTTTGGATAAATTGCATCCCATGGGAGATGCTGAGAGTTTGGAATGTCAGCTCCTGGTCAGAACAGGGATGGTGTCTGGGAATGCTGCTGTTAAAAGAACCCATGTGGCCTCCATGCTGGGGGGCAGGAGAGAATTTTTGATCTAAATTGGAAGGACTTCTTCTCATGGTTCTAACGTGGTTTGACACGGTCTGTGTTGCCTAGCAATAAATAATGAAATGAATAAAAACTAGGTTAGCTGGAACAAGTTTAATCGCTGTTCCCAAATCAGCTTTTAAAATCCAAAGTAATTTAAAGCTTAGATGATGGGATTTTTTGTGTGGCTTTTTTTTTTTTTGTATGTGTGTGTCTATGTATGTGTTAAATCTTGCATGCAGGAAATTTTGAGATCAGTGGCTTTGCTTGTTGGGTGTGGAGTTGGCCATTGTTGGCATCTTCTGCAATAAATTTAAACTTGAAAGAAATTTAGAAGCTGTTTTGGAGCAAAAGAAGCAGAAGCACATGTTTGTGTGTGTTTCTATTAGTAGTTGTGAACTGCTGCTTTTAATTTATGTATAAACTTGTCCTTTAGTTCCAGGCATTTCTTTCTCCACCCTGGTCAGGGCAAATGTTTCCTCTCTGGGGTGTCCTTGTCCATCCATTTTTTTCTGCTATAAATCAAGAGGAAAGAGTTTACTTTTAAATATTTTGGCCAATATTGTGTTGGCACAGTCTGGGCTTTCCTCCTTTGAGGAACTGGTTGACCAAATTGCCATTTAAAACTAGCATTAGTTATATCCTGGATTCTCTTGGAGTAATTCTATAAAGCTCTCAAGAGCAGCTGGAAAAGCTGATGAAAGCTTTTAAAATAAAATAGCAGTGTTTGTTTAATTTGGAGGCTCTGATTCTTTTTTGAAGAAGGTCAGAATGTCAGCGTGCTTGATGAAAATAACTGAAGGAATTGTGTGCTCACACAATTTCATCATATGTAACCCAGAACTGCAGGAAAAAGATGCAAATAGCTTTGACAGATCTGTGTAAAATATTTTATTGTTGAGAAATTTCAGTATTTCCTACCAGATAGCTCAATACCATGTGATGCTCTGAGCACTGGCTTTTATGGAATGAAGTGGGGGAATGGTGAACAGATGTGTGCTCTCGTGGCAAATTTGGCTCATCCCTCCTAGGAATATCTAGAGTTGGGATCATCTCTGCTCTCAGCAAAGTTGGGCTCTTCAGAAGGCTCAGTTCAGGCTTGTGGGAGAAAACCAAACACTGCCATGGGTGCTGTGTGCTGCCACCTCTGCAGCTCCAAAGTCTGGAACACTCTTGAGTAAAAGGAACATTTCTCTCATGGCCAGAGTTAAGTGTGACACTGCAGCAAACCCCACACAAAGGGACTTGCAGCCAGCCTGGAAAAAGCTCTGAATGTTGCACCTGGGGTGCTGATACATTTCCTACCAGACAGCTGCTCTAAAACTAACAAAAACTAAACCTTAATACAACTTCTGCATGTTTTTCATTCCTTAGGATCCATTTAATCAGCCAAACCTATACAAAGTTTATAATTTTTTGTAGATGTGGCTGGCTTAATTAAAAACCAAACTAACCCCCCAACAGCCCCTTTTGTGTTTCTGAGTATTGATGCACAGATCTTTAAAATCAGTTTTGAAGCTGTATTTTTATCTTTCATCCCACATTACTCTGCTGTCTTTGGGACTGTTCTTTGCATTAAGGTTCAGAAACCTGGGAAGGAATTCCTGTGCCTGTGTGATTGGAGGTAATTTGGTATCCTGGGGATGTGAAGTTTGCTACCAGCGTGCTTTGGATCATAATTTATCTCACCCTGCACTTTGAGGCTTGGCCAGCCACTCTAGAGACTTGTTCCCTGTGTTTTACAGCTGCAGATTTCAATCAGGTTGGTTGTTCTTGCTGGAAATCTTTAGTTTCAAGGAATTTGGCTGGAAGTGGAGCAGGCAGTGCCCTTGGTGTGGAGGTGACTCCTTCCCCTGGGCTGTGCCTGAGCGAGCTGCAGGCCCTCAGCCCCACTCTGTCCTGCCTGTCCCTCTGAAGGATGTGCAAATAGAGCTGTTTCTTTCATGTCAAGCTGATCCCATCTGGATTTTTCCCAGTTCTGTTTGAAAGCCTGTGCTTCCAGAAGGGAGATTTTCTGGGCTTGCTCTCCCAACAACAGCGGCGGTGGTGGCACAGGCAGGAGGGAGGCTGGGATTTCTGAGAGGTGTTGGGCTGTGAGAACAGCTCCTCCAGCAGCCCTGCCTTCCTGCCTGTTGCTCTGCTGGGGTTTTTTTCTCCTTGTGTAAGGTTATATTAAAATAAAAAGTCAGTGTCATTGTACACTTGGATTTTAAAAGGAAAGTCCTGAACGTTTCTAATTGACACCGGTGTGGCGCTGAGCAGAGGAGCAGGGAAGTCAGAACGAGATAGTTCTGAGTGTTCACTCTGTCATATGTGACTCCTAAACAAATAAACTCATTCAACTAAGCTCTGATGTATGAGATCTGTTAACACTTTACTGTGGGAGCAGTAACCCCTCAGCTGTGCCCTGTGCAGTCACATGTGAGGAAACAACCCTGAGCTGCTCCTCCCTCCCTCCCTCCCTGCTGCTCCCAGCTCCAGCAGCACTGAGCAAAGGGACACTCATGGATGGGCTGGGATCTCATCTCTGAGAACAAGTTCATACACTTGGAACTATCTTATTTGGGTAGAGGTAGATTTGGTTACAGTTTAAATTTGAATTGGTGGATTTTTAACACATTTTTAAATAAGGTTCTTAAGAATAGTAGTTATGAGTATAAATATTAGGCTTAAAGATTAATTAAACTATTTAGTAATTGAATTTTTTGGAAGTTTTTTTTAGGATAGATTCTGTGAATATAGTAAACATTTTTTACAAAGATTTGAAAGTGGTTACAGATAGGATTATGAGTTTGGATCTGGGTACTGAAAGTGTGAAGGTGGAGGAAGTGTAGTTGGACGAGACACTGATTATTTAGTATGAAACTTAAAAGAAGAGAAGTTGGTGTTACAGTTCACCATTACCCTGCCTGGGGAAACCCTCAGAGGGTTTCAAGTCTGCTGGTTCCACTCCTGTTTCTAGACAAGGCAGGGATGGAGCAGCTCCCTGAAGCAGGGTGTGTGTGCTGGGGTCTTGTTGCCCATTTTTAAGTGGGTGATTTCAGTTTTTCAGATGAATAAAAAACCACAGAGAGGATTTTGCTGAAGGTTTTTTCTGCAACCAAACAAAAAAAATATCATTGTCACAACCTGTTTTGGACACTTGGATACTACAGAAGCTGAAGCTCATTAATGTAGTTGAAATACCTTAAATTAAAATTTGACAAATAGGAATGTAATTCTCTTTTCTCCTTTCCAAGCAGTTGTTTTGTTGCTGCTTTCAGGGATGTGGTTGTGTTGGTTTTATTCCAAAATCCCCTCATAAATGGGAGATGGAGACTGATCTGTCCCATCCCACTGTGCTGGTTGGATTGCTTCAAAAACCTCCTTTGGATGAGTCTGTTCCTCTTCCTCATTACTGGGGTATACCTGGAATAAATATAATTAGGAAAGCTGTCAGATTAAATACTATTTTAGATACAAATTAAATAAATCAAATATGACACTCCTAATGAAGTACCAAGTGTTTATGTGAGGGGCATCTCTTGGAGTTTTTGGTAATAATTACAACTTGCTAAACTTTAACACAATTGAAATAGCAGTAAGCAAACAATTGAGTAATCCTGAATTGGTGGGTGGATCTGATAGACAGCTAAAAGTCTAGAATGCTAAAAGCTGCTATATTACTTGTATGGTTGCTTTTTTTTTCCTTGTAATTGGGAAATAATGCAGCCATTGCAGTGGGTGGTAAAGCAGAACTCGTGTCTGACGAGTTCACTTGGAAATGGTGAAAAAACACCAGAGAAACACCACACACCCAAAAGAAAAAATACAAAAACCACCCCACAGGCCACTTGACAATTCATAAGTGATAAGGTTATCATAACTTGCTGCACAGGTTTCAGGGTAATTCTGTTTACCACAAGTCTGGGTTCAGATTTTAGCATGCCAGGCCGCCATTCTCTTTTTTTAAATTTCCCACAGAAATAAAACTAATGAGTGTATAACTTCATGGGAAGGGACTGCTGAAGAACATTCCAGATACGAATTTGGCTTTATTTTAAACCTTTGTACATCTTGTAGTTATCTTGTTTTGAAGGTGTGCTTATCATAGTTCTGGAGAAGGATTTTTTTTCTCTACCTCATCTTGCCATGAGGAAGAGGTGGCACTGTGGGTGTGATTCCTGAGTTTGGAATTGGGATGGCCATGGCTGCAGTGTGAGTTTGGGGGGTATTTTTTAAATCTGGGCCCTGGGAATGGTCCTGGTGTGTCTGTATTGGCATTAACAGCTCCTGCCTGTCTGCTCTTCACTGCCCCTAAGACAAAGGGAATGCTGCTCTTATCCCCATTTCTGCCCTGTTTGCCTCCCTTCTCCCAGTTCCCATGGCCATCTTTCCTCAGGAACAGAGAATTTCACTTCTTGATCCCCTGGGATGCTGTTGAGAATTGTTATTATTAAGGAACAGGACAAGATTTTTGGGTGCTAAAGCTCAAAAATTCCTTCATACTTGAGAGAATTAACTACCAAAACAAGGTTCACCCACAGGTTTTGGGTTTATTTCTGTCTATTTAGTCTGCAACCAAGTGATAGTGCTGGAATATTTTCTATTAAAGCAGCTCGATTCTTTGCAGTGTAAATTTCCTCCCTATGTTAATCTTTAAATCAAACAATGTCAACATTTTTTTGCAGCAGCTCTAATGAGGCTGTTCTGGCATCGTGTCCCGGCAGGAGAGCAGGTGATGTTTTTCCTTTTGCTGTAGACAGCTGGAATTGAGAGCTGCTGTAAGTAGGACAGTGCAGGATAAACAGCAGGAGCTGAGAGCATTGATCACATGATTGTCTCTTTGGAATATTGGGTTGCTACAGAGACTACAAGCAGACAAATTTAGCACTTTACATCACAAAGCAGTTTTCTCTTATTTAGCTTAAATTACACTGGTAGTTGGTTCATCAGGAAAAAGGAAAAAATGTTACGGCTCTGGGTTTTTAGCTTTCAAGTATAAATCTGCTCTTTTTGTTCACTGAACAATAAAATAATACAAAAACCATCCAGATACTTCAGATTTTCTTAAATGCCAATTTTATAATGCATTTTCGTTTTGAACTTTGAAAAAATCTGGCTTAACAAGATGTTTGTAAATGTTTCAGGGTGGGAAAGAGCAATACAGGGAAAGCTGTTGCCTGGCTTTGGAGCACAGGGATGTTTAGAGCTGTTAATCCTTTTCCCAAAGAACTTCTGGATCTTTATTCTCTATAGCACATGTATATTTCCTTGTGAAAGCTCATGTTCAGATAATTGAGATTTGCAGCCTCAAATTAAAGGATGCTAAAATCCAAGGTGACAGCTTTATTAGTCTCATTTAAGTTCTGAAATACAGGAAAGTGAGCAAACTCTTTGTAGTATTGTTTATAATTGCATCTGGAAAAATATATACCTTTGTGTGTATATATAAACCTCTTGCTGCCTCCTGAAGAAGTCAGTTTGCTTCCTTTTAAAATGCCATGCTGGAGTTCTAGTGTGTATAAAAATAAAATTGGTTTTATTGGGATGAAGCTAAGCCCATTAATAATGAAGTTAATTTAAAATGTGGCAGTCTAAAGCAACTGTGACTTATTCTGGAATACAGATTGGTTGCTGCATTTATGTTTGTTTTAGTGCACATAACTCAGTTATGGAATAAATAAATATTTTTAACTCTCAGGTCTAAGTCAAATCAAAACATCCTCAGCCACAAAGAATGCTTTGGAGAGCCTTTTGACAGGAGTCATTAATGATGTGCTTTGAACTGGAAGGGTTTTTTCTACTTTGCTATTAGCCATGTTTTTCTGCTTTGTGTTATCATCAAAATCAGCTTTCTGCTGTATTTCCCTGCCTGGCCATGGGGAGTTACTCAGGGATGCTTGGAAGAACATCTCTGCTCCTTGGCTTTGTCCAGAGCGAGAGCAGCAGCAGCAATTCCAGCTCTGGGTCCTTCATTTCTGACACAGAACCTGCAGCTCCCTGGGAAATGCAGCTGAGCATTCACTGAGCTGCACTGCTCTGCTTTATTTCCTATTTTGCTGATCACAGCGCAAGCACACTGAATTTCCTGCTCCTTTGCAGTCAGAACTAAGATTGGGGAGTTTGGCAGCTCAGGATTGTGGATGGGGAGTGGGAATTGAGGATGCCACGTTTGGAACAGGATGGGCTTTGGGAGCAGCAAAGGTGGGAAGGAGCTGGAGAAGAAACTTCTCAGTACCTGGGGTGTTCCAGACGCTGCTGGAAGTGTCCCAAAGAACTGGTCTGGTGTATCCCAGCCTGGTGGAAAAGGGAAAGGAAAGGGAAAGGAAAGGAAAAAGGAAAGGAAAAGGAAAAAGGAAAGAAAAAGAAAAAGGAAAGGAAAAAGGAAAGGAAAAAGGAAAGGGAAAGGAAACAGAAACAGGAAAGGGAAAGGAAAGGAGGGAGGAGGAAGGAAAGGAGGAAGGAGAAAGGAAAGGGGGAAGGAGGAAGGAAAGGGGGAAAGAGAAAGGAAAGGAAAAGGAAACAGAAACAGGAAAGGGAAAGGAAAGGAGGAAGGAAAAAGGAAAGGAGGAAGGAGGAAGGAAAGGAGGAAGGAAAGGAGGAAGGAGAAAGGAAAGGGGGAAGGAGGAAGGAAAGGAGAAAGGAAAGGAGGGAGGAGGAAGGAAAGGAGAAAGGAAACAAACAGGAAAGGGAAAGGAAAGGAGGAAGGAGAAAGGAAATGGGGAAGGAGAAAGGAAAGGGAAAGGAAACAGAAACAGGAAAGGGAAAGGAAAGGAGGAAGGAGAAAGGAAAGGAGGGAGGAGGAAGGAAAGGGGGAAGGAGGAAGGAAAGGAGGAAGGAAGAAGGAAAGGAGGAAGGAGAAAGGAAAGGAGAAAGGAAAGGAGGAAGGAGAAAGGAAAGGAGAAAGGAAACAAACAGGAAAGGGAAAGGAAAGGAGGAAGGAGGAAGGAAAGGAGGAAGGAGGAAGGAAAGGAGAAAGGAAACAGAAACAGGAAAGGGAAAGGAAAGGAGGAAGGAAAGGAGGAAGGAGGAAGGAAAGGAGGAAGGAGAAAGGAAAGGAAAGGAGGAAGGAAAGGAGGAAGGAGGAAGGAAAGGAGGAAGGAGAAAGGAAAGGAGGAAGGAAAGGAGGAAGGAGAAAGGAAAGGAGGAAGGAGGAAGGAAAGGAGGAAGGAGGAAGGAAAGGCGGAAGGAGAAAGGAAAGGAGGAAGGAGGAAGGAAAGGAGGAAGGAGAAAGGAAAGGAGAAAGGAAACAGAAACAGGAAAGGGAAAGGAAAGGAGGAAGGAAAGGAGGAAGGAGGAAGGAAAGGAGGAAGGAGAAAGGAAAGGAAAGGAGGAAGGAAAGGAGGAAGGAGGAAGGAAAGGAGGAAGGAGAAAGGAAAGGAGGAAGGAAAGGAGGAAGGAGAAAGGAAAGGAGGAAGGAGGAAGGAAAGGAGGAAGGAGGAAGGAGGAAGGAAAGGCGGAAGGAGAAAGGAAAGGAGGAAGGAGGAAGGAAAGGAGGAAGGAGAAAGGAAAGGAGAAAGGAAACAGAAACAGGAAAGGGAAAGGAAAGGAGGAAGGAAAGGAGGAAGGAGGAAGGAAAGGAGGAAGGAGAAAGGAAAGGAAAGGAGGAAGGAAAGGAGGAAGGAGGAAGGAAAGGAGGAAGGAGAAAGGAAAGGAGGAAGGAAAGGAGGAAGGAGAAAGGAAAGGAGGAAGGAGAAAGGAAAGGAGGAAGGAAAGGAGGAAGGAGAAAGGAAAGGAGGAAGGAAAGGAGGAAGGAGAAAGGAAAGGAGGAAGGAGAAAGGAAAGGAGGAAGGAAAAAGGAAAAGGAAAGGAAACAGAAACAGGAAAGGGAAAGGAGGAAGGAGGAAGGAAAGGAGGAAGGAGAAAGGAAAGGGGGAAGGAGAAAGGAAAGGAGGAAGGAGAAAGGAAAAGGAAAAGGAAACAGAAACAGGAAAGGGAAAGGAAAGGAGGAAGGAAAGGAGGAAGGAAAGGGGGAAGGAGGAAGGAAAGGAGGAAGGAGAAAGGAAAGGAGGAAGGAGGAAGGAAAGGAGGAAGGAGGAAGGAAAGGAGGAAGGAAAGGAGGAAGGAGAAAGGAAAGGAGGAAGGAGAAAGGAAAGGGAAAGGAAACAGAAACAGGAAAGGGAAAGGAAAGGAGGAAGGAGGAAGGAAAGGAGGAAGGAGAAAGGAAAGGAGGAAGGAAAGGAGGAAGGAGGAAGGAAAGGAGGAAGGAAAAAGGAAAGGAGGAAGGAGAAAGGAAAGGAGGAAGGAGAAAGGAAAGGAGGAAGGAGGAAGGAAAGGGGGAAGGAGAAAGGAAAGGAGGAAGGAGAAAGGAAAGGAGGAATGAGAAAGGAAAGGGAAAGGAAACAGAAACAGGAAAGGAGAAAGGAAAGGAGGAAGGAAGAAGGAAAGGAGGAAGGAAAAAGGAAAGGAGGAAGGAAAGGAGGAAGGAGAAAGGAAAGGAGGAAGGAGAAAGGAAAGGAGGAAGGAGAAAGGAAAGGAGGAAGGAAAGGAGAAAGGAAAAAGGAAAGGAGGAAGGAAAAAGGAAAGGAGGAAGGAAAGAAGGAAGGAGGAAGGAAGGAGGAAGGAAGGAGGAAGGAGGAAGGAAAGGGAAAGGAAACAGAAACAGGAAAGGGAAAGTAAAGGAGGAAGGAGAAAGGAAAGGAGGAAGGAAAAAGGAAAGGGAAAGGAAACAGAAACAGGAAAGGGAAAGGAAAGGAGGAAGGAAAAAGGAAAGGAGGAAGGAGAAAGGAAAGGAGGAAGGAGAAAGGAAAGGAGAAAGGAAACAGAAACAGGAAAGGGAAAGGAAAGGAGGAAGGAAAAAGGAAAGGAGGAAGGAGAAAGGAAAGGAGGAAGGAGAAAGGAAAGGAGGAAGGAGGAAGGAAAGGAGGAAGGAGAAAGGAAAGGAGGAAGGAAAGGAGGAAGGAGAAAGGAAAGGAGGAAGGAAAAAGGAAAGGGGGAAGGAGAAAGGAAAGGGGGAAGGAGAAAGGAAAGGAAAAGGAAACAGAAACAGGAAAGGGAAAGGAAAGGAGGAAGGAAAGGAGGAAGGAGGAAGGAAAGGAGGAAGGAAAGGAGGAAGGAGGAAGGAAAGGAGGAAGGAAAGGAGGAAGGAGGAAGGAAAGGAGGAAGGAGGAAGGAAAGGAGGAAGGAAAGGAGGAAGGAAAGGAGGAAGGAGAAAGGAAAGGAAAAGGAAACAGAAACAGGAAAGGGAAAGGAAAGGAGGAAGGAGGAAGGAAAGGGGGAAGGAGAAAGGAAAGGAGGAAGGAGAAAGGAAAGGAGAAAGGAGGAAGGAAAGGGGGCGAAGGAGAAAGGAAAGGAGGAAGGAGGAAGGAAAGGAGGAAGGAGAAAGGAAAGGAGGAATGAGAAAGGAAAGGGAAAGGAAACAGAAACAGGAAAGGGAAAGGAAAGGAGGAAGGAAAAAGGAAAGGAGGAAGGAGGAAGGAAAGGAGAAAGGAAAAAGGAAAGGAGGAAGGAAAAAGGAAAGGAGAAAGGAAAGGAGAAAGGAAATGAGGAAGGAAAGAAGGAAGGAGGAAGGAAGGAGGAAGGAAGGAGGAAAGAGGAAGGAAAGGAGGAAGGAGGAAGGAGAAAGGAAAGGGAAAGGAAACAGAAACAGGAAAGGAGAAAGGAAAGGAGAAAGGAAAGGAGAAAGGAAAGGAGGAAGGAGAAAGGAAAGGAGGAAGGAAAGGAGGAAGGAGAATGGTAAGGAGGAAGGAGAAAGGAAAGGAGAAGGAAAAAGGAAAGGAAAGAGAAAGGAGAAGGAAAAAGGAAAGGAAAGAGAAAGGAAAAAGGAAAGGGGAAGGAAAGGAAAAAGGAAAGGAAAGGAGACTTAGGGCTCCATGGGGGGAGGGGTGTGTGTGTGTGTGTATCACCTTAAACCTCATTTCCTTATTATTTTTTATTTCCAAAAGAACCTATTTAATTGTAAGACTGCGTTCTCCATCCCAGGAACTTATCATGGAAGGGAATGGTCAGATTTTCAAGAGGAGGTTCTCTGATGCTTTGAATTGATTTCAGTGTCATTCAGTGGTGAAGGACAGCTCTGGGGAGAAGTTTCCCTTTGGTGGCTGAGGTTGGGAACTCTCCATTCCTGTCAGGGATTGATCCTTGGGGAAAATGCCCCACACTGGCCAAGATGTACCAACTTCTGCAATCATGTTATAGCACCCTAATAATGGTAATTAATTAATGAGGGCCTTAGCTGAGCTGCTGTGTTTGTGCTCCTTAGCCAGGTGTGCTCTCCCTGCTGGGCTCTCTGGGGCAGGAGGACATTTCCACATTTCCATCCTGCACTGTGTGCTCTGTGCAGGGAGGGGCTCGGGCTGCACTCCCTGAGGATTCTGTAAATATTTTGGTTGGGTTAGCAGCGCTTTGGCAGCAGAAGGTGCTCCCACTTCAACTCAGAAGTAATTCACAAAGACAAGCTAGGAAAACAGGAGATAGTAATTACATAAAACAAACATTTTCTCTTTCAGCTGAAACATTTGGAGTTTTTTTTTTATTTACTATTAAAATGTGCTTTTAGTTGGAGCCTTCCTTGTGCTGGTGCTGTCATGGGGAGGTGATCTGAGTGTGGATTAGTGGGGTCCTAATGCAGCCAATGTTTGGGAAGCACTTTGAAGATCTAAAGCTCTACAGAAGTCCTAATGTGGAGACAAAACCAGACCTAATTACCTTTTTATCAAGGAGATATTTTCAGATTTGCTAATGGAAACCTCCTGTAGATGTGGATTTTAGTGTGGTTTCCCCTCCTACCCTTCAGTTATTCTTAAAAAGGTAGAAATAGAAATTGTATTGGATTTATCCACAGCAGCTTCTGTTTTTTTCCCCCCATAAAATCATAATCCTTTGTCTCTGAAAGGAAAACATCTTTGTTTTGTGTGATTAGAGTGAAGAGGGAGCATGGGGGAATCAAATGGTTTTGCACAAATGTATTTTAATGGAGTTTAGATGAGGACTGAAGGTTGCTTCAAATAGCATTATTCCCAAGGAGTCTCTTTCTTCTTTTATTTTTTATTTGTTTTTAAAGTTGCTTTCAGGATTGGACCTCAATCTAATTGACTTCTGGTGTGTTCAAATCAAAAGTCATAAAGAATCCTTGTTCTGATGGCAGTTCATATCTCTGCTCAGAAATCATTGGGAACTGGATTATTGATACCTAAATTCTGTGATTGGGACTTTATTGAAATTAATGAGAAATATTAATGGAGCAACTTGATGTTCAGAATAAGACAAAAAGGGGTTTTTAGGATTTTGTTTTCAGAACTTTCTGAATAAAAGTTCATTCAACAGTACATGGTGGTAGAAGTACTAAAAAGAGAGGTTATCAGTGCTGACTTTAGCATCAGATTTGTTTTCTACATCTGACCTTAAGGATGTCACTGATTCTCTCTTCATGCAGAAGAAAATTTCAAAGTGTTGAGGTGTAGGGATTTTTTTTCATATTTCAGTGGTGAGATGCTCTGCACAAATTACCAGTGATCTTCTGAGCTACCTAAAATAGTCTGCAAATAAAAATAGGATGAACTCTCCGTTAGCAGGCAGGAAACCACCAGCCTGGTTCTGTTACTGTGTCCTTGACTCAATTGTAAAGATAATTTGCCTATTTACCCCAAAGTGCTACGTGGCAGACTTTTTGCTTGATTAGGATTTTTGGCTGTGAGGTGAGTTATTGAGAAGATTAGAGGAGGAGTTAGAGAAATAGTGGAGGAAAACAAACAAACAAACAAATATATATATATACACCCACTTTTTTTTTCTTTTTTTTCTTTTTAAATTAGATTATGGTAAAGTTTGGAATATTCCTCCCAAGCTGAAATTGTTCACTGGCAGCCAGGCTCTAGAAATTTAAAGAACTGGAGGATGTTCAAATGTATTAATTTAAACAAAACAATAATAAAAAGCCTGCATGTTTGTAGAGTTTCTTGCTAAGCCCATACAATAATTTGTGTGGGGGCATCCAGTACTGCAGAGCTCTGGTTCTTCATGTTCCTTCCTCTTTTTCTCCACTCCCTCCAAAGAGCTTCCCTGTGGTTTTGATTTTTTTTCTGTTTTAATTAGAATTCTTTATTTGTATTTCTTGTGATTATTTCCACATGCATTGCTGTTTCTGAAGTTCTGTAACCTGAAATAATTTAAATGTGGGGCAGCAGTTTCTGAGCAGGCTGGCTCAGAAGAAACAGACTGCATGTGAGTCCATGAAGTGTTAATTTTGCCTTTCAGGTTGAGCTTTGTTTAAAGCACTCTGGTGCTTCCAGGGGATACTTTGTGTCCCGGGCGGGATCTGTTTCCTTATCCCGAGTTTCCAGACTCCTTTCTTTACTGTGTATTTCTCCTGTGAAACATATTATCCTCCTGGCCAGAACTCTGCTGCACCTCGAAAAGAAACCCCCCCGGTGCTGGGCATTGTTCTGCCGTTTCACACTTATATTTATAGCCGGGATTAGTGGAAATTGGGTGAAATTTGGGTTTTCCAGGCTGAATTGTGGCAGTGGATCCTCTCTCCATGCCATGGGGGCAGAGCTGGGAACAATGGCAGTGGCAGCACTGGGTGCTCTCTCCCTGGATTATTTTGTTGGAAACCTCTCCCCTGCTGAGCTGGGGGAGAAAAGAAATCTGATTTGGGCTCTTTTTTCTTGTTTGTATTTTTGGATTTGGCTTTTGCATGGTGACCTTGAGTTTTCCTTGCTGCTCCTTAGGACTGGTTTTGCTGTGATGAATTGAAATGCTTCTGTTATCATGCTGATGCCTCCCTTTGTCTTGGTTTATCTGAATTCCATCAGATTATGCCGTGATTGTTTGCCCTTTATCTGGCTAACAATGGGGTGTTTACAAGAGGTGAAGCTTAATTGCATTTAAAGTGTATATAGGGAATATGTGCTTTTATTTTGAAGTTTTATCTTGCTGATACTGAGTGTCTGAATCGTGTCTGTCACCGGCAACCAAGGCACTGCCACCTCCTTCACCCTAAAACATCCAATATGGTTTGGGAAATAAAATTCAGTTGGAAAATTAGTCTTCCACCATTTGCATAAGGATTACAGTTTAATCAGATTTCCATACTGGAGTTTAGTGGTGTGTTCTGTTACACTTGAAGGCATCAACAAAATGCTCAGCTTCATCCTCAGTGCATTTTAAAATGTAACTTTCCTGGCATTCCTGAGCAGTGTGGGTTTCAGCTGTTACAAAGCAGTTCACAATTCATCCAGATCTTGCCTTTTTTGCCCCTAAAACACAATTAAACCTGAAGAGCAGATGAGCAGAGCTGGAGACCTGTTCTGCCTCAGAGCAGCTCCTCAGTGGGGTCACTGCAGCTCCTGCTTTAAGGTGCTGCAATAAAAATGTGCTGTTCTTCCTGCTCCTCCATAAACACTCTGGGGCTTCTCATCCTTTTTGGATGTTTTTGGTCCTCAATTTTAAATCTGCTTTGTTTTTGTCACTGTTGTACCTTTCTCCTCCCTGACTGAGGCTTGGGGGTGAGGGTGAACAACCCATTTCCATTTCCATGGATTGAATGGACTGTGCCACTTGCAAAAGCTTTTCATTCTCCTTGCTCTTCCTCATCCCACCATTTCCCTCTGGGAAAGAAACGCCTTGGAAATGGCACTGGAAGTGTTGCCAGCCCCTGCAGCTGTGCAGGTTGTGTTTTGGGGGGTTGTTCTGGTGCCTCTGGAGCTGTTTGTGCCTTTCCAGGAGTGCCAGACTGGTTTTAGCCTGAGGAACACCAATGTGCCAGAGCCTCCATTGCCATCCTGGGCTCTGGCTGTGGGATCAGATGTGGGTTTGGGACACAGAGGTGTTCTATTCCTTTTCAGGCTGCACTAATTCATGGAGTGGCCTTTCCACTGGGTTATGCAGAAATCCTCTCCAGTATCTGCTGTTCTCACTGACTAAAATCAGTGTTTGCTGTGCCTTGATCCCTTTTCCCTGAGACTGAGCAGGGTTTTGCTGCTCCCTCCTTACAAAGGAAGATTAATTTCTCACCAGCACTTTATGAAGTTCTTCTCAGGTTCTCCTTGACCTTGGTCCTTCTCTGGCCATGATGTTGGACCTAATTTAATGTCCAAATGAGCAGCATCTCCTGCTTTTAAACATCTGCTCTTCTCCTGCTGGAGTGCATCAGTCTGGCAGACACTTGGGATAACTTGTAGCCACTGTAGCTGGGAAATGTTGTGCCTGTTCAGCTTCTATAAAAGAGTTTTTCCAGGTGGGCATGAGGATGTGCCACTTGTGGCACCGGAATCTGCTTGGTTTTCCCTTCCTTACTTGCTGCCCTTTAATTAAAATTGGTGAAATATATTCCATATAAACCACGGAGCTGATGTGGATGCCAGATGAAATGTTTTCCTTGTTGTCCTTGCAGGGGTCAGCTGTAGTTTTGTGACAACACCACAGAGAAGGGTCCCAAAAAAGAGAAGTTTTCTGCAGAGTGATCTTGTGGAGTGAAAGGTTTTGTGTAGTTGCTCCCTAATAACTGTGCACAGCCCTGGGAAACAGCATTTAAATCAGAGGTGTAGGAAGGAGAAATGTTCATTGTTGGAGTTTTGTGCTGTTCAAACCTGTTGGGTTTTTATCCCCTAAAACTCAGGGCCATGAGAGAAGCTGTCACTGAAGCATCTGCTATTAAACATTGACACTTGCCTTAATGACTTTAATTAAGAATGTCTTGAGCCTCGGTTTTTTTAATTGATTGTATCTTCCCTTTTGTGTGTAGGTATGGGATTTCATTTTTAGTTACTTGATTGGCTTCAAGAACACGAAGATAAGATTCAATTTAAATAACAAAACAAAACCACTTCTCAAAGCTGTTGCCATTCTTCTTGCTCTTAAATAAGTGACTTGTTGGCTGATATTAAATTCTGCTTAGTGAAGCTGTGACAGGACAACCTAGATATGACCTCATTAAAAATAAAATATGTTCAGAAGTATTTCTAGAGATTTTAAATAAATGCATAAGGTATAAAAATATTAAATTACAGGTTTTTGTCTTGTAAAAAAATATGGTTTAAATTTCCTCAAGACAGCAAAATATAAAGTGTCAGACTGAAGAAATGGAAAACTTAGTGCTTGTTGTTTTCTAACTGATTTTTCTTTGGGTTTATAAAGGGAACATATATTCAGCATTGTCTTGCTATTTATAGAAGAGTGTTTTGGTTACTTCCACTAATGAATATATTGTGAGGAAATGCCTGAAAACTACTGAAACAGAGACCAACTTATAGAAATTCTGTATCTCAGACTTCTTTTCTGCTGTTGCCTTTGCAGTGAGCACTTGTCCTGCTCGTTCACCTTCTTCCTGCACGGGGACAGCAACGTGTGCACCAGCGTGGAGATCAGCCAGCACCAGCCCGTGTACCTGCTCAGTGAGGAGCACCTCACCCTGGCCCAGCAGTCCAACAGCCCCTTCCAAGGTGGGATTGCTGCCTCTGCCACCTGCATTCCTCCTCTGGGCCCTCCCTGAGGGCCTGGCCAGGCTGGCAGGGGGGGCAGAGCTGCCCAGCTGTGCCCAGCTGTGCCCAGCTGTGCCCTCACTGCCAGGTGCTGTGTCCCGGCCCTGCTGCATTTGCAGGTGCAGCATTTGCATATTCATCTCCTGGCATGTAATTGAGTCATTTGTCCTCATGACACCCTTCCCAAGTACTGTCATTTTGGTGACTTAAATATTTTGTTTTTTCAACCCTGTTACCCCCAGATACCTTCACCAACCCTCTGTGAGAAATCCATTTCTGGATTTAACCCACTCCTCAGTGTATTTAACTCATTCCCACCCTTTTCCCTCGGCTCTTCCTTGCCTGTAAACGCCTGTGGTTCCCCCAGCAGATGCAGGTTGTGCTCTGGAAGACAGAGGAGTGCTGGGGCCTGAGTCTGGTCAGTGGGGCTGTGTGATCCCTCTCCTGCATGGCCTCACACCTTCAGCAGTGCTCAGTGTCCAAACTTGCTTTTTTTTCTGAATGCAACTTAACAGCAGCTCTGCTTCCCTACTATGGACAAGACTAAACATGAACCAGATGATTCCCTGTGTATCCCCTGTTGTTGTAACCAGCTGAATGAAAGGATGGGGAAACACCTAAACTCTGCCAGGATCTGGAAGTGTTTCTTTATCCCACCTGTATCTGAGACTCCTTGCAAGCCTAGATGAAAACTTGCCTGTTGCTTGTTTGAATGGATTAATTTGTAGTTGTTATTGTGGTTCCTCAGTTCTTACAGTACCTCTGAATTTAACAATGGGAACCTATTGCCAGAAGCTTGGGTAGCAAATCATGATTAGGCTGCATTTTGATTTACCAGTGGTAAATTGTTTATTTGGTGTGGCTGAAATAAGAGTGCTGCTATTACAGAGGGGAAGAGGGAATTTGGGGTGAATACCATCTCCAATGGGTTTTTATTTCTGTTTTAGTTATCCTGAGCCCCTTTGGGTTGAATGGCACACTCACAGGGCAGTCCTTCAAGCTTTCTGATTCATCCACAAAGAAGCTGATTGGGGAGTGGAAGCAATTCTACCCTGTCACATCCAACTTGAAGGAGGGATCTGAGGAGAAACAAGAGGAAATGGACTGGGAGGATGATTCTTTAGCTGCTGTTGAAGTCCTTGTTGGTGAGCCTGATTACCTTTAATTACTGAAATAAACTGGCTGATTAAACCTGCAAAATTCTGAATGCAGGAGTGACCCCATTTGATTCCTTTGCAGCTATGGTTGTTGGGTTTGGTTTTCCTGTTTGATGCTCAGGACTATCTATGATGGGTTGCTGCTCAAAGTGGATTTTACAGACCCATTAGTGGGAGGTCTTGTTCTTATGTGCCCTGAGAGGGAAGATTAAAAAAAAAAATTAAAAAAAAAGCTCTGGATGATCACTGTTGACATCTGAGCTGAATCAGAAGCAGGTTGTGCTGTTTCAGAGTCCCTGCAAATTCACACAGAGCAGACTTGCCTTTTAAGGATGTCTTCAAAATCACAGTCCTGGAGAACCTGATGTACTCAGGCACTGCCTTTATCTGCTGTTTTTCCCAAAATCCCAGTCCCTGCATGCAGTGGATTGTTCTGCTGTGGGCTGGTGGCTTTTGATTTCCCAGCAAATGCCATCCCTCCTCTGTAAGGAGCTCATGCAGTGATGGCTGGAGACCCTCATGCTGCTGGGGATGTTGGCAGTGCTACATGATCCTAAAAAGGATTTTTCCAGCCTTTTATAAAACAAAATGACACAAGCAGGTAGCAGCATGTGGATGGCTCTGCCCATACAAAACCCTTTTTATTCATACAGAAGATTTGGGTGAATGAAGCAAATCAAGTAACGATGGAGGTGCCAACAGATGGTTTTTTGTCCAAGGAGATGCTTCAGTGGGTAGGAAAGGTCTGTCAGCTGAGGAGTTGCTGCTGAAATGATTTGGTGCCTGTGAGTGTAACCAAGTGGGCCCTGCCCTGTCTTGCAGCTGGAGTGAGGATGGTGTACCCGGCGTGCTTCGTGCTGGTCCCTCAGACAGACATCCCTGCTCCCAGCTCTGTGGGGGCTCCCCACTGCTCCACTGCCTGCCTGGGGGTCCACCAAGTGCCTGCTTCCACCAGAGACCCTGCCATGTCCTCCGTCACCCTGACGCCACCCACGTCCCCAGAGGAGGTTCAGACAGGTGGGAAGGAATTGGTTTCTGCACCAGGGAATTGTTCCCATGGCTTCTGCTAACACAGCAGAGTTAGAGGAGGATTCAGGGGCTCGGTGTGCAGCTGGCTTGGGAGGGAAAATCACATTTCTCTAGTCCTAAGTTTGTTATAGTAAAACTGATGGCGCCAGCTGTGGGCAAAATGAACTCAAACTCTTCTTTAAGCTGCTGAAACCAGAGCTGCTGTTGTACTTGGTGTTGGTACCAGTACTTTGGGTTGCTCTGGGGAGGTTTTTGGGGTTTTTTCCCCCCAGTGAGCATCCCTGTGTTCTCCTCAGTCATCAGTGAGAGGTGATGTTTTCTCCCAGCCCAGGAAGACTGGCTGTAGTTTTGTTTCCAGTCAGGCTGTGTGCCCTCTGCCCTGGGTGTGAGCAGGGCTTATGGGGAGCTGATTTAGGTCACAGCAGGTGAGACTCACTGATAGTTTCAGGTGACATTTACATAAGTTTTATTGTGCAGAAGAAGTGTTGTTTCTGTTTTCCTTCCATGATCTTCTGTTACCCAAGCTTGACCCTTTTTTAAAATCATAATCTTGACTTTGCTCAAGTTGTTTTCTATTTCAGGTCACTTTCATCGAAGATAAAGAATATCCAGCCTACTTACAACATAAACATATATTTTTAAATGGTGCTTTTAAAAATCTCCTATAATAATTGCTAATATTCCTAAGTTTTCTGTGTGTTTTTATTTCCTAACACTGAGTCAAGAAGTCACATTTCTTCCTCTGGTGCTTGAACTGGAGTGATAGACACTGCATTGTCTCACTGCCTGAATCTATTTCCTCTGGTGCTGCTTTTCAGTTGATGCTCAGTCTGCCCAGAAATGGGTGAAGTTTTCCTCAGTTTCAGATGGATTTATCTCGGACAGTACCAGCCATCACGGTGGCAAAATCCCCAGAAAACTGGCCAACCAAGTGGTGGACAGAGTCTGGCAAGAGTGCAACATGAACAGAGCACAGAACAAGTATGTACTTATCCTCTGAAGCCAAAAATATCAATATTTTGTGTGTTTCTTGTAGCAATTAGTTCTGTTAAGGGTGCTGTGACTGCTGGTGGAATGTACTTTACTCTTCTAATAAACCATTTCTAAAGAAGTTCATTTTCCCCCTAACTATTTAGGAATGATTTACTTAGTTCTCAGTTTAATATGTCAGGAAAAGGCTATTTATCCTTTCTTTGCCTAATCCCTTGTCACCAAACTGCTCTTGAGCTTTGCCAGAAGATAAGAGAAGAACATATGTTGCTCCCAAATAACTCTCCTGGTATTGAATCCTAGGAGGAAGTATTCTGCTACATCAAATGGCTTGTGTGAGGAGGAGACAGCTGACAAGGTGGCATCCTGGGATTTTGTTGAAGCCACGCAGAGGACAAATTGCAATTGTTCAAGGTACAGCACTTGGCAGAGGCACAGCCCAGAGATGTTCACCGGGCTCCAGTGCTCAGGAGAGGCTCCTGATCTCTCCTGCAGGAGTAATTAAGCAGGAGCTGCTTGGAGGAAAGCTGGAACAAAATTTGTATCTCCTCTCCTAAATGTCATTGGAGGTCTTGAAATTCTGCCCGAGGAGTTACTGCAGAGGTTGGAGTGGAGTGAATTGGCTGGGGGGAGCTGCTGCCAGTGCAGGGACAATTCCTGAGTGCTGGAATTCCATGTGGATGTGGGCAGGCACCACCTCATGGCAGCTTTCTCAGGAATGGGAAGGAAATGCTATTTATCTAGGATTCAGGCACCTCTTCAGAGGGCTGTGGCATCAGCCTTGAAGGGAGAAATCTGTTATAGGAATAAAACCCCCAGACCTGCTCTCTGGGAAGGGTGGCTGTGTGGAAAACTGCTCCTCTGGGAGTGGATGTCAGTGTGTGTTTTTTATATTAGCTGGGAAAAAAGGGATCAAAACTAAGGGCAAAATGTCTAAGATTAAATATATATATATATATATGTATAGAATACAGCTTTTTTGGAGGCTGCAATGCCACAGACTGTTAATACAGGTATTTAAAATAAATGGAAACATTAATTTCATTGAATTCTCAATTTCTGTACTTATGGCAGAATATGAATCTGTAGGTGACTGAAGTGTTGCAATAGGTTTAAACACTTTCTCTGATTTAAATGTTACACTGATTACCTTGCAGGGAATATTGGTATCTTAGGAAAAAATGACTGTCTGGAGGATGTAGCATTTTGAGAGAAATGCATTTTTTTAACTCCCTTATTGAAATGGTTGGTTAAAGTTCTGTGGAAATACTTGTGTCCTGAGAAGAGCTGAGGTGTGGAGGAGGATTAAATGTTCTTTTCAAGGAGAATTTAGCTATGATAGCACTAGTTAAGAGCAAACCAGTCAATTAACTATGTGAGGTGTGTATTAGAAATATGCAATTGCCTAAAGAGAAATTGCAAAGACCTAAACCCCCTTATTATTCCACGTGTTTTGAATTCTAAGTGGAGAAAAACATGTGGATGTGTGTAAGAGTTTAAAGTAAAAATAGATTTTGATACCTCTTACCTTTTATCCCTGCCTAATCCTGTTTTTTCAATACAAGTGCTTCTTAACTTTGCTAATGGAAGAGTGGCAAAGAACTCCCAGGCACTGAGCATGTACCTGCAGTTCAATGGCTTAATCATAAACATTTCATTCTACACTTCAGCATTTCATGTGCCTCATTCTGTCAGATGATCCTGAAAGTTGGCATCTTGAACTTGCAGATGAAATGTTTAAGCTCAAGTGCATTTACACTGAACAGACCCAGCTGTATTAATGCAGTTGAGACACTGTGTTTTTCTTTTTCCCACACTTGCTAAATTTGTAAGTAAGCAGCTACAAAAGCCTTGTAATAGCTTGGAAATAGCTTTAGTAGGAGTGAGCTTGGCTTTTTAGCTCTTGGTGTTAATTTTGCAGTCCTTAACCCAGTGAGGCTTGGGCAGCTCTCTTGGCTGGTAGCAGTGTTTGAATTCCAGAAGCCATTCACTAATTTTTACGTTGTTCTCCTGATTCATCAGTAACTTGCTGGCACAAGTTACAAATGATGAGGTATTCGTGTGACAATCTATTTCTGCTAAAGCAGTTATAAAATACTGTCTTAATTCTGAGGATTATTTGTGTGTTTGGCTCATGGGACACATGTAACAATTTTTAAAATGGTATTCTAAAATCATACAGTGCTGCTCAAAAATCATACAGTGCTGCTCAAAAATCATACAGCGCTGCTCAAGTCACTCAAATTGTGGTCAGAAAGAAGGGGCAGCTTCACTTTGGAACAGTTTCGGTTTCAGCCGTCTCTCACAGGCTGTTTAATGGCCTAGAAGCAGGTTCTTATCTAGTGAAAAAGAACACCACAGACATATTTGAAAGATTAATGTGGAGTCTTTTCCCCTGTATTAATTCTGCAGGCACAAAAATCTCAAACCAAGAAATTCAGGTCAACAGGGGCAGGCCCCACCTGTGGGCCCCCAGCAGCCGGCGGCTCCGAAGCACAAGACAAATGAGAAGCAAGACAAAGGGGATAAGCCACAGAAACGCCCTTTGACTCCTTTTCATCATCGTGTATCTATCAGTGATGATGTTGCCATGGAGGCAGAGTCAGCGAGTCAGAGGCTGGTGATGGCTGCCCCAGACAGCCAAGTGAGGTTTGCCACCATCCGAAGTGCCGAGGGCGCGAAGGCGCCGCCGCTGCACGGGGCCGAGCTGGGCAACTCCCCGCAGCCGCCCCCGCTCAGCCCCCACCCCTGCGACGGCCCCGACGAGGGGGTGCCCAAAGCCCCCTCCACGCCCCAGAGTCAACATTTCTACCAGATGCCAACTCCAGAGCCCTTGGTGCCCACCAAAGCGATGGAGGACAGGCTGGATGGGCTGTCCCAGCCCTTCCCGGCCGCCTTCCCCGAGGTCATCGAGCCCACCGTGTACGTGGGCACTGCCGTCAACCTGGAGGAGGATGAAGCTGACACGACTTGGAAGTATTATAAAGTTCCAAAGAAAAAGGATGTGGAGTTCTTACCGCCCCAGCTTCCAAATGATAAGTTGAGAGATGATCCAGTAATACCTGCTGGACAGGAAAATGTAACATCAGTTACAGAGTAAGTGGTGCTTGATCCTGGGGTAACTGCACGAGCAGTGAGGGAACAGGAGGGCCAGAGGCAGGAGGTTCTCAGTAGAAGGAGCAGAAATGATGAGGGTGTGAGCACAACTCTGGGTACAAGAAGTTAATCCTTGTGAAATAGGAGGACAAAGCACAGTCAGACCTGTAGCAAGACTTTTGAGCTTTTTCTCATTTTAGTTCTGATTTAGCTGACAGCAATGATATTTATTTTCATACTATAAAATTAATCTGCAGCCAAATGATGCCTATTAGAGACTTAAGTTCCTTCCTTCCCCCCTCCTCTCCCCCCCTTCCAAAAAAAAAAAAAAACAAACCTTTTTCATTTCAGTTTTTGATTTCTTCATTATTTGAAGAAAATATGGATGGTCTCAGCTGCAGAGATCCTGTTAAAGTTTCTTCTCTCATTTCTGCTCCTGTCTTCACTTAGAAGAGCTGATGTTACAAGCCCCAGCTTGTAAAACATTCTACTCTGCTGCTTGTTTCCTTTGGGATAAAGGAATTTGTCACTTTGGAAACTGTTTTGAGTAAATTCTGGAGCTGAGGACCACTGGAGGAAATCAAACTCTGGTGGTTTTAGTGTTAAAACTTTGAGCTCTGTTTTAAATGAATTCACTTTACCAGTCAGAGCAAAAACAAACTCCCCAATGAAGATCACCAGCACCAAATCCCCAAACCATAAGAGTAAAAGCCCAGAAGCAGAACCTTGGCCCTTGGGCTGTGTCCCTGTGCTGCTGGCTGAGCAGGGAATTGTCCCTGTCACCCCTGTTCCACAACACCTCCCTGTGAGGACACTGCTGGAATGGGACAGCCCTGGGGGCAGCAGGTGCTGACAGGGCTGTTCACAGCAGGCACAGCTGAGCAGGGCTGGGTGTGCAGGGGAGCTGACAAACCTGGGCTCAGGGCTGGCAGTGAGGACAGGTGACAAACCTGGGCTCAGGGCTGGCAGTGAGGACAGGTGACAAACCTGGGCCCAGGGCTGGCAGTGAGGACAGGTGACAAACCTGGGCTCAGTCCTGGCAGTGAGGACAGGTGACAAACCTGGGCTCAGGGCTGGCAGTGAGGACAGGTGACAAACCTGGGCTTAGGGCTGGCAGTGAGGACAGGTGACAAACCTGGGCTCAGGGCTGGCATAGAGGAATTGAGGGCTGCACCCCGAGCTGCCTCCATCCAGGCACTTCTGTCCATTATTTTTGGTCTAAATTTTCTTACTCAGGTGAAAGGAGATTCTTACTGTGATCAGTATCAAATTATTGAGAGCTTTGGAGCTGAGGTGCTGAATTTGGGGTGGAAGAGCAGCTTCCACTCACAAGACAGAAGCCTGGAGCTGGTTTTTGTCCTGTTGCTGGCAGTGGGAAGCCACTGGGGGCAGCACTGGAGTGGCTGTGTGGGAAAGCTGGGAGAAGGAGTAAATGTGGTGTAGCTGCTGCTCCGTGCTCACACTCAGCTCTGGACATTTGTGGTCACTGTTTAAGAGACTCTTTCAAGATGTACATTTATAGTATTTTTAAGTCCTTTTTTTCCTTTGCCTTGAATTCACTTCAGCCCAGTAGAAAGGGAAAGATGTTTCCTTTTGTCTCTTCAAGACATGGTCTTTCCTAGTTTGATTTGACAACTTACCAAAACCAGTCTTTTCCCTTGGGATATCTGGCTGTTAACTTCTCTTCCTCTCTGCTGGTCAAAAATACAGCAGAGGTGTTTAATTCCCCATTCCTAGAAAGTAATTTCCATCTCTTCTTCTGCCTTTTTATTTTCCTTTCCTGATGGAAGTTTTTGCAGGATTTAGAAACTGGTTTGTTGAACATGGAAGAGCAGCATGGATGGATTTGCCATTGTTGTGAGATGTTTTTTGGGACAGTTTGTTTCTAGGAAGTGTCTTTGACAAAGTCAGACTTCCTATGGTTGAGAGGAATGTGCAGGAGCTTCTCATCTTGTTTGAGGAGGGAGCACCTTCCTCACCTGGTGCCTTCTCTATGTTGGGGTACAGAAAATAAAGCTGGTTCAGGGGCACATCTACAGCTCATAATCAGAACAGTTTTTTCCTTGCCAATGTCTTTTTTTTCCTGGTGCAATGCCACATTGTGAAACCAATACTTCAGAGAGAAAACCTGAATTTCTGTGTACTTACCAGCTCCAGTTTTGGCTCAGAATGTTAACAAAAGAAAAATGCTGATAAAGGCAAATGTGGTTAGAATTTTCTCATTAGTAAATTAGTTACTGGTGTGCTGCAAGCTTCATTTGTATTGATCTGAGTGATATAAATGGCTCCTGAGCACAGTGGCATTTGTGTGCTTTACTTGTGATTATTGCTTGGGCTTTTTTGGGGAATGCAGTGAGTAATTCTTTAGCCTGGTGAGTTTCTTTTAGTGGATGTGGAGAGTTGAATCCATTTGTGCCTTATAACAAATGACAGCCATGACCTGGGATAAATTACTAATCTTTATGTGAATTGACAGTGCTTGAGGAGAGAGGGGAGGATGAATCACACAGCTGGATCTGATGTGTGGAAGGAGGTGATATTAAATGAGTAATGATTTAATCTTCATCCCCAAAAGTTTTCTGAAGCTGGGCTGTGAAGGAAGGAAGTGGAAAGATGAGGTTGTTCTTGTTAAGGCTGTGTGATAGCAGAAATAATTCTGTGTAATAAATGCTAAATAAATGATTTTGTGATTTTTATTTTTCTTCTGTTCAGATTAATGGTGCAATGTAGGAAACCTTTGAAGGTTTCAGATGAACTGGTGCAACAGTATCAGAGTAAAAACCAATATTTAACAGCTGTAGCAACGGAAGCTGACCAGGAACCTGAAATTGATCCTTATGCCTTTGTGGATGGAGATGTGGAATTCCTATTTCCTGACAGTAAAAAGGACAGGCAGAACATGGAGAGGGAAGTGGGGAAGAAACACAAGGTGAGTAAAGGAGTGAGGCTACAAGTGATGAGACTAAAACAAATTGCCTTAGGCACGGGATAGAATTTAAATCCTTCTTTGTGTATTTAGAAGCAAATAAAGAAATTATATTCCAACAGAAATGATCAATAAAATTAAGCAGCATATCTCTAAGAGCACCTAAATTTTTTTTGGCACATTGGTGGTGCCATTGCATCAGGGCTCATGAGGAAAAAGCTGCTGGATCAGTCTGGCTCAGTGGCCTCCCTGTGGAAATAGGTGCTGGCAGGTGCCTGGGGAGAGAGGAGGGACAAGGCCAGTGCTTTATTCATGAGTGGAAAGGTCTGGGGGTAGGTGAGGTGAGCCCTGACTCGTTCCCTGGCCAGTGAATTGCAATTTTTATTCTTTTTTGTGCTTTAGTGCAGCTACATGAGACTTGTACTTAAAGCAAAAGGGCACCTACCGAAAAGGAGAAAATATAACTGCACTGGGGGCTTGTCTATGAAATAAATTTGCTTATTAGAATTAGTTATGTGTTGATGCATTCCATTCAGGAACTGGTACAGTTAATGTGTAGCATCTGAGAGCAGGGGTTTTTCCTTAAGGTGTTGTAGCAAGAATCCACAACTTGCTTTGTAAATTTATCCCCAAGACAAGCCCAATGTTGGCAGCCCAAGCTCTGCTCCCCCGAGCCAGCAGCAGCCCCCAGCCTGCCCCTGCTGAGCTCACAGGGTAATGAGAACCTGATCCTTCTCCAGGGACAGAATCCTCACAGGGACATCAAATACCTCCCACCCCACTCGTTAATTTAAGCAAACTTTTCTCTCCTGTTTTAATAGGCTGAGGATGGGACATCCAGCGTTACAGTTCTATCCCATGAAGGAGAGGATGCAATGTCTCTGTTTAGTCCTTCTGTCAAGCAAGGTAAAGAGGTTTTTTCCCCCTCTCTTGTGTTACATTAATGATGTCTTGAATAGTCAATAGATTCTAATAAGCTGCTAAGTTTTGTGGTTTATGGTTTGTATTTCCTTTCAGTTTGCTTGGAACATTTCTTTGTTGCACCTTGCAAACAAATGTTGGCTATAAAATCTAAAATGGAAGGGCCCTCACCTGTGTGTAAGATGGATGAGATGAAGCCAGGCCATCTCACCCCCTTGGTTTCCTTTCCCCAGCTGTGGGCAGAGCTCTTGAGTGCTGTTTTTCATGCAGAGGCAGTGGCAGAGCTGTGCTGTGCTCTCCCCACAGATGCCCAGCGCTTGGCTGCCCACGCCCGCACGGCCTCCACCAGCCTGTTCCACGAGACAGACCTGGTGGTGTCCTACACTGACCTGGACAATCTCTTCAATTCTGATGAAGATGAACTCACAGTAAGTGATGTGTGAAAAGTCTCCTAGCAGGTGCCAGCTAAAAAACCAGCAAGGAACAACTCTTGTCCTTCTGTGGTTTGGGGTTTGATTTTTTTTGTGGTGTTTGTAGGAGAGGTTGCAAAACATTCACACAAACAAGAGCTGTGGCCCCTCGGTGGCAAACGGACTGCTCTGCTTGACTCATGCAGGCAGATTTTTCACGCAAACAACCTTTTGATCTTACTTCCTTACAATCCCCACAGTGTGTGCTGCCTGAACATACCTTTAGTTTGAGTTGTACAGATTCAGCAGGTCCTAGTGTGTTCTTTTCCTGTGGTCTGGGCTCTGGTTAACTGCTTCATCAAGGTAATATTGAAACAAAACAGCGACTTCTGAAAGAGAAAAGGCATTTAAACACTGGACATTCTGCCAAATAAGCTGCTTGTCTGCTGCAGCTATTATCTTGGAACAGTTTCTCTTGCAGTCTGATGGCTCTGAATCCATTATCTTTCTAGTTTCTATTTCAATACTATTTGTAATCAGTTGTCTTTTCTGAACTGTGCATTGCTCCATGTTTAATCCTAAATCCCCTTACCCAGACAAAATGCCCATCAACTTTAATGGGAGCTGGAGCTGAGTAAGGGCTGAAGGATCTTAACAGCCATCAAAGGTCATCAGTATGTAAAGGAATTGTGTTTGCTCTTAAACATGAACACTTACCATCTTTAAACAGTTCACATGTCTACAGATTGTAAAATATCTCTTCTTCTTTTACTTTTGACAGATTTTTTTCCCTGTATTTCTTGTTGCAGGATTTGTGTTTGTCTTTTCTGTTCCTGTGGTAATACCAGTGATGTTAATATGGCTCTGGGAGTGTTGTGGTTTGTTCTGGTAGACTGTGGGCAGCCCTAATTTGGCTTCTTTTACTGTCTGCTAACAGGATGAGGGTTATTTTGTAACTGGTTTTTCTCTTCAATAACATTCTGACCTGTTGGGAGAGGTTCTCAGGGTTCCAAGAATTAAGAACAAGTGTAAGCCCAACCTTAGGCTTCTGAGCTATTTTCATTTTCCTAAATATTATACAATGTCTCAGCTTTGTATGTGCAGGTGAGATTTCCTGTTAGCAGGAAACATGAACATGTGTTTATGTCTGAAATGCTTCTTTCTTAGCCCGGATCTAAACGAACAGTGAACGGCACTGATGACAAATCCAACTGCAAAGAGGCAAAAACAGGAAATCTAGACCCACTGTCATGCATAAGTAAGATTTATTTGTGTTTTCTTTTTGCCTAAAGAGAATGCTAGCTGTAAACATTTGACTCTAATATGTGGTGGCAATTTGGAAATGTACCTTTCATTTGCTTTGCAAAATCTTGAGACTCGAGAAAGTTTTCATTCTCTAAAGTCTGCTTCTGATCTGAAATTAGGCACTGCAGATCTCCATAAAATGTATCCAACTCCCCCTTCACTGGAACAACATATTATGGGGTTTTCTCCAATGAACATGAACAATAAGGAGTATGGCAGCATGGACACTACACTTGGAGGAACAGTGCTGGAAGGGAATAGCTCTACTGTGGGAGCTCAGTTCAGAATCGAAGTGGATGAGGGTTTCTGCAGCCCCAAACCTGCTGAAATCAAGGTAGGTGGTGCTGACAGCCCTGATCAATGCTTGTGCTGATTATTGACCAGTTCATTACTTAAATCTGAATAGGAATGGAATGGGGGGAAATTAAGTACAATTTGTAACTTGTCCTGCATTATTTTGGGGGAGATAATACACTTTGTAGTATATAGTGTTTTACCACTTAAACTTAAGGGAGAGTAATACCTGAGTAGGCATTAGTGAGCTGCAGAAAGGCCTTTCAGTCACTGCAGTTCACTGAGTTTGTTTTGCTGTATTGTGAATATTGTGTGTACACATCTCAGCTTTCCCTTGCAGCTGTGTCAGGATTTTGGGTTAAGGAACTGCTGCTTGAACTCAGTTCTGTTTTTTGGAGAATCATTTAATTGCTGCAGTGATCTAATTTACACACTAATGCTTTCCCATGTCTGACTTCCAGGATTATTCTTATGTTTATAAGCCTGAGAACTGTCAAGCTTTAGTGGGATGTTCCATGTTTGCACCACTGAAGACTCTTCCCAGCCAGTGTCTTCCTCCCATCAAGCTGCCTGAGGAATGCATTTACCGCCAGAGCTGGACTGTGGGAAAGCTGGATCTGCTTCCTCCAGGCCCTGCCATGCCTTTCATCAAAGATGGGTACGACCCTGGGGGCTTCAGCTTTGTGATGTGCTCACTTTGCCACCCCTAAATATTTATTTTGTCAGTCGGTAATGGGAATATTTGTATATGCTCTGTGTTTATACAACCAACAAGAGCCTTTAAAAATGTCCTTCTGGCTAAACCTACTGCAGGAGACTCTTCTCAAAGAGCTTCTTAACTGTACATACATTTTATTTGTTGTCTCCTTTAAAGGTTTCTTGGGGAAGCTTAATGGTGCAGGTCCAGGTTTAATAAGTAATGAAGATGGTAACAGTCAAGATAAATGTAAACTTGGGACTTAGTTTTTGCGGTGGTGTAGTCAGTGCTAGAAGGGCTTAGTAGGTGGTGCTGCTGTTTCTTAAATTATTTTCTTAAGTAGCAGTAAACTCAGCTGTGCTGGGAGTAGGAAAACATTTCCTGTGCTGTGTGACTGGGCCTGGTCACAGCAGAACTGCAGGGGACGTTTCTGTACCCTGCATTTGGTAGGGATGGTCTCGCTGCCAGCTCTCCTCGAGGAAAAGATTTCTTTCTTTTTCTCTTCTGCATTAGTAGCTGGTAAAAATGGATTAGGCAGCAAGGAAGTGTTATGGATTTCTTGATAAGATTATATGAATATTAATCTTGGATCAAGTACTGATGTTGCTTCTGTTACTCATTAGCAATATGTTTCCAGGTCTCATTAGCCTTACAAGTTTTCAGAGATACTCAGGTGCTTAGGAAAGAAAACGTTAAACCTTTCTAGGTGGTACTTTCCTCATGGATTCAGCTGAATCTGCTGTCAATAGACCTGGTCTATTTTCTTAGTGTGTGTCAACACAACATGTAAATAAAACATGAATGAAAAAGGTGTCCTTTAGACTCCATACAACCACAGAATTTATAATTTATTCTGACCACACTTGTTTCCTGGGAGCTTTGTGCAAAGGAAAAGACGAAAGGAGGCAGGGAGAGATTCTTTAATGGTGCTGTCAGTGGGAGTCCTGCAAAGTCATTTAGAACAAACGCTCTTGAAGTTCCTTAGGGAATGAAAATCTTACTGTGGATTATGAAAGACTAGCTTAAAAAAAGCAAATATTAATTAGGAAGGTCCTTCTTTAGAAATCTGAGTCTTAAACGTCAAACCCAGTACGATGCTGTATACTTAAAGCCTTTCCTTCTCTTGCGGCCGCCGTCAGCGATGGGAGCACCATGGACCAGGAGTACGGCCCTGCCTACACGCCCCAGACCCACACTCCGTTTGGGATGCCCCCGAGCAGTGCCCCTCCCAGCAACGGTGGGGCTGGAATCCTCCCCTCTCCTTCCACCCCTCGCTTCCCAACTCCCAGGACACCAAGGACTCCCCGCACGCCCCGCGGAGCCGGCGGGCCCGCCAGCGCCCAGGGCTCGGTGAAATACGAGAACTCGGATTTGTACTCGCCGGCCTCCACCCCCTCCACGTGCCGGCCGCTGAACTCGGTGGAGCCCGCGACGGTGCCTTCCATCCCCGAGGCACACAGCCTGTACGTGAACCTCATCCTCTCCGAGTCCGTCATGAACCTCTTCAAAGACTGCAACTTCGACAGCTGCTGCATTTGCGTTTGCAATATGAACATCAAAGGTGCTGACGTTGGAGTTTACATTCCTGATCCAACACAAGAGGCCCAGTATAGGTGTACCTGTGGTTTCAGTGCTGTTATGAATAGAAAATTTGGCAACAGTTCCGGGCTGTTTCTTGAAGATGAGTTGGATATTCTGGGGCGAAACACGGAGTGCGGCAAAGAAGCAGAAAAACGCTTTGAGGCTCTCAGAGCTACTTCCATTGAACACGGCAGTGGAGGGCTGAAAGAGCCCGAGAAACTGCCCGATGACTTGATACTGTTGCTGCAGGATCAATGCACCAACCTGTTCTCACCCTTTGGAGCAGCAGACCAAGACTCCGTGGCCAAAGTTGGTGCTGTCAGCAACCTGGTACGTGTAGAAGAAAGGGATTGTTGCAATGACTGCTACTTAGCCTTGGAACATGGACGGCAGTTCATGGACAATATGTCAGGAGGGAAAGTTGATGAAGCACTTGTGAAAACTACTTGCTTGCACCACTGGTCAAAAAGAAATGGTAAATATTGAAACCAGTTTATTTTCTACTTGTCCACCTGTCTGGGGTTTTGTTTTTGAAGGGTCTTTTCTTGTGGTTTTCCTTTGTGGATTTTGAGTGCTGTTTTTTGCCACCTGTGTGCTCGTACAGACTCGTGGTTGATGGTGTTCAGAATACCCAGCCCTTCCATGTCCTGTGCTGATCACCAAGCAGAGGAAGGCCTTGTTGTAAATTCCCAATATATATCTGAAGTGTAGCATGAGACCACTGTCAGTGTCCACAACACTTCACTGGGTTTATCCTTTAAAGAGCTTTTGGTGAGTGGCTCTCCAGAGGCTCTGGAATGATTGATGCCTGTAGGAAGGGTTTGAGTGGTGACCCTATTGTCAAGGCCACTGTGGCAGAATTAAACAACAGCTCTGATTCAGTTGCCTTCCCCCCTTCTTTAAGGAGGAGAGCGGGGCAGTAGGTTAATGGCACATGTGGCAAAAAAAGCATTATTGTAGCCTTCACTGTGTGTTGAGTCTGCCAGAAATCCTTGGATTTTTCCTTTGAGGGCCTGACTAATGATGCAGTGTCTCCTGGAATACCTTCATTGTTGTATTTGCTTACTGTTCTCTAATAGAATTTCAAGTGGCAACTCTTAACAGGGTTAGAGTGAAAGATAAAGTTATGAATTACAGGTAGCTGCAGTTCATAGTTTTAAGTGAAGATGAGGAGAAATCCTGGGAGAACACAGCCAGGTTCCTGTGCCTTGCTGGGGGATTAACTTGGAAAGCGCGGACTGTAAATAAATTGATGTTTTCAGGCACACAGGAGAAGACTCCATGTTACTGTGACTGATGTTTGGGATAAAAAGATGTAGAGATACTTTAAAAGAGAGGACTTGGAAATAGTAGTCATGCCAAATTTTGTGTCAGCTTTTCATTCTAAATCCTTGTACCTGAAATGGCCCAGTGGTGGCTCTGGATGAAATGGGCTGTCTGCTCGAGGCTTGCCTTGACTTCTCTGAAATGAGCACTGGGTGGCAGCCTGCAAATCCGCCTTCTTTGGGAGGGTCAATCCAGGAGTTCCAGGCTTCTACAACTTGTTTGGGGTTTTTGGCTTGTTTTTGTTTGCCTTGTTTTTATTTTAGGGTGTTTTCCTTTAGTTTAACTCATAAGATGGGAGCCTTTCAATGGGAAAAACTAGAAGAAAAAACAAAATTAAGAAAAAAAAAATCCATCAGTGTATTTTGTCAGGAGAAGAGGGGGAACTGTAAATCCGCTTGTGCTCGCCTTTCTATATCCCAGCCTTTGGGTGGCCTGCAGGTGTTTTTTAGAAGAGATGTCGGCAATGGAGGAGGTTTGTGCTGCTGGCTGTTGTTTGTGCAGCTGCCCTGACCCCGTTTGTGTCCCTGCAGTGGTGGATGTGAGCATGCAGTGCTCCCAGGACATCCTGCGCATGCTGCTCTCGCTGCAGCCCGTGCTGCAGGACGCCATCCAGAAGAAGCGGACGGTGCGGTCCTGGGGCGTGCAGGGACCCCTCACCTGGCAGCAGTTCCACAAAATGGCTGGGAGAGGCTCCTACGGTAAGGGCTCCATGGAATCCTGCTCCCTGCAACCTCCTTCCCCTGCTCCAGCCACACAAACCGGTGCTGCTCAGCCTGTTGGAATTCTGAACAGCACTTGACCTTTCTTTAAACTAACGAGAGCTTATTAGACAGAGGAGAATTCTTTTCTTCAGAAAAGAGAAAATATTTATATTCCTTAAAACAGGCAATGAATTAAAGATGTGCATTTAAAATTTACAGCTTCATTGCACTGTTTGTATACACCTGACACTTCACCCAGTGAGGGATTGAAATTGCAAAGATGGGTTTGGTGTTAAAACCAGAGGAACTTCTCAGATTTTATACTCAAAATTTTTCCATTCACCCCATTTTAATTACTTTAAACACAGGGAGTTAAAAATACTGATTTTGAAATGCTTGAGACAGTGTGCTTTATTGCTCAGTACCGTCAGAGCTGTGCTCAAGATCTAGGGTTACTCAGTGTCTTGTCTCTGATAAATGTTTGGAGTGGCCAACATGTGATGCATTTACAGATAGAAGGTGAATTTTGTGCACTCACGATTTAATGACTTCATTAGCATATGAGATTGATTTACCACTGTGTTACGAGAGTGACCTTTCACCAGCAGATCTTTTGTAGCTATATTTAGAACATGGCAATTATACATTTACATGTTCTTAAGTTTGTTTCCTTCTCTGGCCCTTTACCCATCTGCTTAGAATATTTACATTTTTTTCCTTGTCTTTGGTCCCTGATTGCCTTGGCTCTGTGGGAGAAGGCTTCCTGGACAGTGCAGAACTGTTCCTGATTGCCTGTGTACTGATGGAAATATAAAACACTGTGGAACTTCTTCCTGAGGCCCTGAGATATTTCAAATAAAAACAGTCAGCTGATGGGTTTTTTGCAGAGGGCTGGATCCTGCACTTTGGATCTGTAAAATGAGAACTATTCCATTGATAGCCAGTGCTCCTTCCTGTGAGATGCTGGGAACACCAGAGGCCGTTCTATTCATGTTTCCTTGAAGTTAATTTTAAGCTTTCTGCTTAAAAACATGCTTTGCTTTTCCAGGAACTGATGAGTCCCCAGAACCACTGCCAATCCCAACATTTTTGTTGGGATACGATTACGATTTCCTGGTGCTGTCTCCGTTTGCATTGCCCTACTGGGAGAGGCTGATGCTGGAGCCGTACGGATCCCAGCGAGACGTCGCTTACGTCGTGGTGTGCCCGGAGAACGAGGCTCTGCTCAACGGAGCCAAAAGCTTCTTTAGGGATCTGACTGCAATATACGAGGTACAGGATTTGTGGCAGTTTGCAGTGAAATGGATTTGGGAAAGGCTGTTTCTAATACGTGCTCATAAGGACTTATCAGGCTTGTCGGGGCTGATAGCGACGCCTGCTCAGAATGCTATCTGGGAAAGCTGCTCCGAGGGATTTTAGGAATGGGCACTTGGAAGATAAGGGCTGTTCGTGCTGCTCCCCGTTCCTGTCCGTATTCGCCGTTGCCATCCGATAAACGCCACCCGGTGGCAAAGCTCTGCATTGCCACGTTCATAGTGTTACCTCCATTTAATTAATTAATTAATTACACGCTTAGATTGAATGAAGATTAGAGTCGATTATTATCAACCTGGTTTTCTTGCATTTAGGAAAACGCTAAAGTAACCCATAAAATCACCATTCAGCATTTCCTACTGGTGGGATTCTAGAGTTAAAATGTTACTTTGGAGTATTGTAAATAAACTGGGAGTTCTCTGCCTTTCTATGATATATAATTTGAGCGATATTTAGCAGCTTTTAAGGGTTTTTTTTACCTTTGCAGTCCTGCAGGCTTGGTCAGCACAGACCTATCTGTAAGTTACTACCTGATGGGATCATGAGGGTTGGCCCTACAGCCTCCAAGAAGCTGTCAGAGAAGTTGGTCACAGAGTGGTTCTCACAGACAGCCAATGCCAACAACGATGCGTTCTCCAAACTCAAACTCTACGCTCAAGTTTGCAGATACGAGCTGGGTATGACCTTTTTTAAGGTTCCTTATTTCATACAATTGCCACTTATTCCTTTGCAATAGAGAAGAAGAAATCATGGCTTACTGTCTTATTGATTAGGGCAGTTTTCTGGTTTTAAACTGTATTTGAATATGTGCAAAAATGGCCTCTTACCATCCAGCAGTGCTTTTAGGGAATGGCAGTGGCTGCCTGACATGGACTTTTGTTTTCTTCTTGTATTGGTGATTTGGATTCTGTAGCAGTGATTTCCAGCAATTCAACACATCTGGAAAAAAGTTATATTAAAAACAGATTTCTTGATATTTCTGAAAGCTTCCTATGAAAATATTAGAATTTGAAAATTTAATACAGGTATTTCAATTTGAGTTGTAACAAAACAGAGCAAATGTATGCTTGAGGTTTGCTCTGTTTTGGTACAACTGTAGGCTTCCATAGGTGACATAAGCATCAAAACAGCTGCAATATAAAATTTATGCTTTTTTTCCCCCTGGTTTTAGGTCCTTATCTTGCTTCTCAGCCTTTGGACAATTCTCTACTTTCCCAAACCAACCTGGTCCCCCCCTCCAGCCAGGCAGGCTCTGCTCTGCCCCCAGTGACAGCCCCTGCTGCCAATCCCAACACTCCATCGGCAGCTCCCGCAGCTCCCACCAGCAGCACCATCCCAGTGACCTCCAGCAGTGCCATGTCCTCTGCAGCCACTACAGCCAACTCCACCCTGACCACCACTGCCCCATCCTCCTCCTCTGCCAGCCTGGGCAGTGGCATTCCGACGAGCAAGCCTTCCTCATTCCCACCCTTCAGCAATATGAACAACACCACTCCTGCCTCCCTGCCCGCCCAGGCTGCGCCAGTCCCAAATGGGCAAACTGGGGGGCAGCAGCAACAGCCAACACTGCAAACAGCAGGGATGTCTGGAGACACAGCTGCAGCACCTGCACAGCCCCATCCAGAGGTTTCTGAAAGGTAGGGAACTGCAATCACACCTTCAGCTGAAAAATCAGCTCAACTAACATGCACTTTTACCCCTTCAATAAAAACCCTGTATTTATTTTCACCAAGCTGCTTTTAAGGGAGATTGAGAGTTCAGTTGTGGTGGAGCTGAACCTTTTGGTTCCAGTTGTAGCTGCAGTTCTAATTACATCTCTGTGTCTGCTCTGGTACAAAAATGAACTTCCTTTTTTTCTTCTCTCTCTAAAGACAGGAAATTCACCAAACTACTCACTTCAATATTTTAAAGGGCTGGGGAAGGAGGGGGAGATAGATAATTGGCACCATCTTAGAGTTCTATTTTCTGTAATCAAAGTTAGAGTGGTGAAGACAGCTCTTACTGTAGATATTCTTGTTCCCCAGTTAAGCAATAGTTGAGCTGTTGAGCTGCTGTAATAAAGAAGGCTAAAGGAAAGAAAAGGGATTCAGAGTTACTGATAAGCTCCTATACAAAAATGACATAAAAAGACTGCTTCTTACACCACAGTTGACACTTTCAGATTAATAATTGACAATTTGATCTCATTTTGAAGTAAAACCTAATCTTTACAAAACTCAGCTGTTTGTAACTGGTTTCAAAATTTCATTCCCAGCACTATGGATCGTGATAAAGTCGGAGTCCCCACAGATGGAGATTCACATGCTATCACCTATCCACCTGCAATTGTAGTTTACATAATTGATCCTTTCACATATGAAAAAAAGGATGAGAACAGCAGCTCATCCAGTTTGTGGACACTTGGACTTCTGCGCTGCTTTCTGGAGATGGTTCAGGTTCTTCCTCCCCACATCAAGAACATCATTTCTGTGCAGGTGAGCCAACAGAAACAAACAGGGTGTGCTTGGCTTTGGCTGGGGGCAGTAACACCCTCCAGGTGAAAGTTTCATTTCTTCACAAACATAACTTACAGTTCTCCAGCTGTTAAATCAGCAGGTTATAGCTTTTAGAGCAGTTTGGGTGCTGTTAACCAAAGCTGAATCCTGTTGTACATTCCAAACTCATCAGTTTTCACTCAGAGGAAATGTAGTGAGTAATGAGTGAAGTATGGGAAAGCTGCTGGTCCTGTACTGGAATCTGCAGCCTGACCCTGCTGGGCTGTAGGCAGAGCTCCTCCAGCTGCAGGACCAGTTAACATAGGGCAGCTTTTTGGAGGAATCATTAAGATTCTCTTCTAAACAAATTATTTCTTCCTCTGAAGAAAATTCCAATGGGAATAATTTCTTGAAGTCCCACAGGGCTTTGGAAGAATTGGAAGAAATTTGGCTGCAAAGTAAAGTTCAAAAAGCAATGTACCAAATAGTGTGTCAGAAGCCATTTAATTTATTGATAAATGATTTCTTTTTTTTCTCCTCTCCTCTGTTCCAGATTGTCCCATGTCAGTACCTGCTGCAGCCTGTGAAGCACGAGGACCGGCAGATTTACACTCAGCATTTAAAATCTTTGGCATTTTCAGCTTTCACTCAGTGTCGAAGACCTCTCCCAACTTCCACCAACGTGAAAACCTTAACTGGCTTTGGGCCAGGGTTAGCCATGGAAACTGCTCTAAGGAGCCCTGATGTGAGTATTGTTCATGAGACTGTGGGATTATCCAGACCAGAGGAAGGTCCCTGCTTATCAACCAACCATCTTTTATGTTGGGAATAATTTCTTACCCAAACTTCATTGTCTGCTCTGTCATCTTTCTCTAGAGACCTGAGTGTATTCGACTCTACACCCCTCCTTTTATACTGGCTCCAGTGAAGGACAAGCAAACAGAGCTGGGAGAAACCTTTGGAGAAGCTGGCCAGAAGTATAATGTGCTTTTTGTGGGCTACTGTTTGTCTCATGATCAGAGGTGGCTGCTTGCATCCTGTACAGACCTCTACGGAGAGCAATTAGAAACTTGTATAATTAATATTGATGTACCAAACAGGTAAGAACCAAACTTAATTCATTTTTAGCAAGTGTGTTTTCTTTCATTCCCCTGAAGAATTACATTGGGTTTGGTGCTGTAAGAATAACTGACTTTTGTAGACTTGCTCAGTTGCAAAAGTGGCTAAAGCAGATGAATATTTTCTCTATTATGTGGATATTATTTTGACTTAAATTTCTAGAAGAGCATAGTTTAGTTTCATGTGATTTTTGAGTGTTACTGTGTGTGTGTTCCTACTTCTTCATCTCACTTACTGGCTGTTAATGTCAGTTTTAGAATGTGATTAATTTAAAAATCCCAAACTCCCTGAAGCTGCAGCTGATGGACTGCAATGCCAACACTCTTGGCTCTGGAGAATGTTCAGGTTAATACAAAAATGTTCTAAACATGGCATTAAAAACTTGTTGCAGTTTTATCTTTGTTTTCTCTTCTTTCTTTCTTCTAGAGCTCGCAGGAAAAAGGGTTCTGCCCGCAGACTTGGTCTCCAGAAACTCTGGGAATGGTGCCTGGGACTCGTGCAGATGAGCTCTTTGCCATGGAGAGTTGTCATAGGCCGCTTGGGAAGAATAGGACACGGGGAATTAAAAGGTAACAGCAGCATTTTTTAAAGAGTCTGAATCTTGATTTAAAGCTTTAATTTTTCAGTAATATCAAATGTGTCCATCCCTGTTTCTGGAAGAGAACCTCACTAGTGAGATTTCCTCCCTCAGACTGGAGCTGTTTGCTGAGCCGCCGGAACCTGCAGTCCCTGAGCAAGCGGCTGAAGGACATGTGCAGGATGTGCGGGATCTCTGCTGCAGACTCCCCCAGCATTCTCAGTGCTTGCTTGGTGGCCATGGAACCCCAGGGATCCTTCATTATTATGCCAGGTATTTGGGAAACTCACTCTTTTTTTGGCACGAGAACTCACAGCTCAGGCTTTGTTCAACTGAGGGAATGTTTGGTTTCTCCCCCAAAGATTCCGTGTCCACGGGCTCGGTGTTCGGGCGCAGCACCACTCTGAACATGCAAACATCTCAGCTGAACACGCCCCAGGACACGTCCTGCACCCACATCCTGGTGTTCCCCACCTCTGCCTCCGTGCAGGTGGCATCGTCCACTTACACCACTGAGAACCTGGATCTGGCCTTTAACACAAACAATGGTTTGTACTTTGGATTTGTTCCTGCCTTCTAAAGACCCCTCATCACTCTGCCTATCATAAGAATAAGCTGTTCATTCTAAGGAACTGTAGGTATGGTATTTTCTGAAAAATCCTTTCCTTAGGATTTTTCCTCCTGAGAAGCTGAGAGGCATCAGGAACAAAATGTAACCAATGGTTATCTGCTGCTGTGGAATGCAACAGGTGCATCTGGGATTGGTCTCATGTGGATGTTTCTAATTAATGGCCAATCACAGCCCAGCTGGCTCGGACTCTCTGTCCCAGCCACAAGCCTTTGTTATTCATTCCTTTTCCCCCTATTCTTAGCCAGCCTTCTGATGAAATCCTTTCTTCTATTCTTTCAGTATAGTTTTAATGTAATATATATCATAAAATACTAAATGAAGCCTTCTGAAACACGGAGTCAGATCCTCGTCTCTTCCCTCATCCTCAGACCCCTGCGAACACTGTCACGAGGAACCATTTCCATTTCTATGGAAAATTCCTTTATTTCTGAATGTATTGTCATACCCTGCCCATTGTGAAATTGTAGGAATTCACTGGTCTTGTTTTTTTTTTTCAAGATGGAGCAGATGGAATGGGAATCTTTGACTTGTTAGACACTGGAGATGATCTTGATCCTGATATTATAAATATTCTTCCTGCATCTCCTGGTGGATCCCCTGTGCATTCTCCAGGGTCCCACTACCCCCACGGAGGTGATATGGGCAAGGTAACTATTGGAGTAAATACAGTTTTGTGTGTGTGTTTTGTCTGTTTTTTCTCCATCTGTTAGTTTCCTTTTGTGGAATGAAAGGTTTTAGATCACCTGGATATTGGATTGTCGCATCATGCTCGGATATTTCCAAATGCTTTGTGTTTCAGAAGCTACAGATAATTTCTATAAATTTGTGCTCTCCTAATCTGAACCCACTGCCTGTTGTGTTTCAGGGTCAAGGCACAGATCGATTGCTTTCCACAGAATCTCACGATGAAGTAACAAATATACTGCAGCAGCCACTGGCCCTCGGTTATTTTGTGTCAACTGCCAAAGCAGGTCCATTGCCTGACTGGTTTTGGTCAGCGTGTCCTCAAGCACAAAATCAGTGTCCCTTGTTTCTTAAGGTACTGTCCTGTGCAGCCCGAGGGGTCTGGGGGTGAGAACTGTTCTGGTTAAACCAAAGTCAGTGCATGTCTCTGGGGATGGCTCTGCTCTTGCTTCAGGAGAGGCCAGGTCTATTCAGTTTTTGAGATTTGGCTGTTTGGAGGGCTCTGCCTTGCTCATGGTTTCTTCCTTGCAGTCTGGACTCTTATTTTTCCTGGCTTTATGCTCCAGGATTTTGTAAGAACAGGTGGAGTTCCTGGACAGAGCTGTGGCTGAGGCTGCACTCCTGTGGGGACTGGTGGTGGAGAGGGAGGTACATAAGTGCAGTATAATATCTCGGTTGCCCTGGGTAAAAGAAAGAATAAATGAATCTTTCTGGATTGCACAAAGCATAAAAACTGTTTTTTCCATGTTGGCTTTGCATTGTATCATCTGTCTGGGTGTTGTCTGAGCCCCTTATCTCCTTATGGCACAATCAAGACACACTTGGCACATTTAAGGCTGTACATTGGTATAGAGGGAAACTTTCCATATTACAAATCAGCATCTCTAATACTGTGCTTTGTTTTCTAATGATCCAGATAGATCTTCTGCAGCCTTGTTTGTGTCTGGATTAGCAGCTCCTCTTGGCCTAAGCTCAGCTGTGGCTTTGGTATAGGATATTATTTTGAAGAGAGGATTTATTATTTATGCTAAGCAGCTCTAGATATGAAATATAAATAGACCAGGCCTATAGAAAGCAGCTGAACATCCAAGTCTGTGTGTTATTAGACATCTTGGGCCACTTGAGTTGAGTTTTTTAATAATCACTTAATGTAGAAAAGGGATTAAAAAACCTCCCATATATATATATATTTCACTACTAGCACTGTGCTTTTAGCAGAGATCTCTGTGAGAGAATATAGATGTTCTGAGAATTCAGGAGAATTTCTGAACTTGTGGATGGCCTAAGGATAAGATTTGTTTTGGCTTGTGTGTCAGACAGAGAAGGTGCCTGCAAGCTACAACAATATGGGGGGAGGAAATATGGTGTAGTTGATCAGGCAGTAACTTCTGGCTTCCTTCTTCCTTCCTCAGGCCTCTTTGCACCTCCACGTGCCTTCAGTGCAATCAGACGAGCTACTCCACAGTAAACACTCCCATCCACTTGATTCTAATCAAACTTCTGATGTGCTCAGGTATTTATCATTGATCACTTGCAAAAATGTTGTGCATTTCATTTTTAATGCTGCTGCAGTGAAGCTGCATGTTTGTTTTTCCTGCTGTTAGTTTTTTTTTTCTTTGTGCAGCTGATATCCTTAGTGCAGATAAATTGCTGTGCTTTAAGTGATTGTCACAGAACAGTGGAATATAAACCAAACATCTCTAAGCCCTTCTTTAAATAACCAGTCTTTGAAAATGTCTGAAAAACAACAAATTCCTCAAACTAGAAGAGAGTTTGAGTCTAGCAGGAAAGACAGAAATAGTTAAGCCAGAATATTGCACAGCAATCTTGTGTTAAACCTGAAGTGCTGAAGGACAGGAGCCCAGACCCATGTAAAGATGGGATGCTAATTGACAAAACATCAGATTATTTTTCCTTTTCTGTTTTTTTTTTCTTTTTTAAATGTGAACCTCTTGGTATGAATCAAGAATACACAATTACAATGACAGTTTTCCACCAAAAGCAAGTTTAATTCTGAACTGCTGTAATAATTTGGGAAACATGTTATTTCTGAATGTTGGCAAAACTATTTTATGTTTTTGATGCCAAAGAAGCTGGATTATAGTAAATGAGGGCTGTAAAATCCTGGTTAGAAAATGTGCTGGCCTGACAGAAGGCTGTTTGTTTTTCAGGTTTGTTCTGGAACAGTACAATGCACTCTCCTGGCTAACCTGTGATCCTGCAACCCAGGACAGACGGTCATGTCTCCCAATTCATTTTGTGGTGCTGAATCAGTTGTATAACTTTATCATGAATATGCTGTGATCTTCATCTGAATTTTGCAAGACAAAAATGAGGAAAAGGGATATTTCACTGCAGGACTAAGTTATAATTCTTCTCAGTGCAAGTTGTTTGTGATGGGGTATGAATCTTGTTACTTCCAGCAAATATTGTTCTGACTTGTGAGAGGGGCACCCATCGCCCTGCTGTCCTTGAGTCACTGACTATGGGGGACGCTTCAGAATGATGATCAGAAAGTGTATTATAACGTTTTTAGTAGCAAAATTAACCATTTTTCCCCAGCCACAGTATTTGTGAAGAGTAATGAGCCATAGTACCCAGTCATGGTTAATGAATTTTAAAAGCATGGAGATGAGAAGAAACACGAGGAACAATTAAGTTTCAACCTATGGCTTCAGAACATCAAGATGTTCTTGTATTGGATTATAGTACTTAGTATTCAAAAATGCCTGCATCTCTTATTTATTGTAAGTTTTTAAATGTATAAATTGTCTTATATTTCTTAACCTCTTTTATAAAAATTTTCCTAGAAGGTTTATACTGCCTTCTTGCTTTAAAGCAATTGGTCTAAAATATATGTAATCGTCTTAATTAAAAGTTGCAGTAGGTTGCTTTTAGAGTATTATTTTTTTGTAAGGGGTGGGTGGGGACAGTAAATTTGTATTGTCTTGATGTACAGTTTAATGGGGATAGAGGGGTTAATGTCCATACCATTGTGTGTGGGGGATTTACAGCTAAGCTGTAGTTGCAGAGTACATGTACAGTAATGAAGTTCACTGTGTTTATATAAATTGAAAAGGTACCGGGTCTTACAGCATTTTATATCACACCTTTACAGAGTAACAATGGCAATATATAAGTGATATTGTAGGTGGTTTAACTTGTAGTGAGAATAACATGAATAAACTCTTCAATTGAAGTTTGTGTTATGGTTCAGGGCTGTGGCTAGATTCTCAGATCCACTTCCAGGACACGAGTTTTAATATCACAAGAACATCTCTTGTGCATTGTTGCTCCCTGGATATTCTTGGCACTGTGCTCACTGCATTGTTTGCTTCCACTTTTGTGATAAAAAGCCAATCTGAGGCGGAACACAGAAAACTCTGACCTTATCCAAAGTCTCCTGCCAGGCTGAGATTTAGCCCAGCTCTAGCCATTTTACAAATGCAAAAATAGTCAATCTTGACTTTAAGATTGGTGTGTGTTTAACTAAAATGTGGTGTATATAGATTCTCAGTGAATTCTGGTATTCAGATTTTATTCCACTAGTAAAAAAACAGCACGAAACCCTGAACATTTTCCTTTTCCATGTATTTTTGGCACTGTGGTGAAGGTCCCAAGTATCAGTGTATGGCCTTCCCCATATCCCATTTTCAGGCTCTGGCTGGGGCATGTGCCAAGGAGGCTTTGCCCTCCCCAAGGAAGGGACTGGCAAACCACAAGGCTCTCCTAAACGTCTCCCTCTATCTACAGTCACCATTTTTTCTCAGTAGTTTCCTTCCTTTTTTCCTAGCACATGCCAAATGTCCGTGGTTGCTCTAAAATAGCCCCTACGGGTGCTGAAGAGCAGCTGCAGATGCTTTTTGTGGGTTCCTTATCTGACTGCCAGATGAAAAACTGAACTCCTGCAGCGCTCCTGGGAGCCTGTCACGATAACCCAAGTCCTGGGTCTTACTATTGTCTGTCTCGCTGGTTTAAACCTGTAAAGGAGCAACTTTTAAGATCCATTTGTGCACCTGCTGTTAACCCCTCTACAAGGAAGAATTTGCTTGCATTTACCAAACTTACTGTGTTCATGAAAATATCGTTTCGTAAATGCAAAAGACCTGCCTGAGGTGATTTTTTTTTTTTTTGTATGAACAGTCTCACTGAATCGTGTACATACAATATTAGCAACTTTTTTGGTTTTGTATAAAGAAGTTGTACAATTGGTGATGAGAATTTTCAGTCATTTCTTCAGAACAACATGAGTGCAATCAGAAGTTAGCATATTTTGATAAATAGAGTTCAAAACTGGGTCTGTCCATGACTTTATCTCGGTAATGCACCGCAGATTAAACGGCACATTATTGTCTTACAGAAGGGTTTTCTCATTTGGTTGGCATTTTTGACATGGAAAAGTGCTCCTAAAACTGGAATTTTCAAAGTGTATGTCCTTTTTTTTTTGAGCTATTGTCGTTAACCCTGGCTCAGTTAACCAAGTTCCAAGGGCTGGGTTTTGGTGTGGCTTTGTTTTGTGTTCAATCTGAACCTCTATTCCTGAAGGTAAGTGAATCAGCTGCCTGAACGTTGGTGTAACTGTATTCTGTTACCTGGACCAGCCTTCCCTGTGAAACTCCTACTGTGAAAGCTGCCAGTCTCCCACTCCTCCCCCTATCAAATGCAATTAAAGTAAATTATAATATTATAACCACTATAAAAGACTAGAAGGGCCATTTCTGGAGTGATAGTCACAGCCGGCAATGTACATATCAAACCTGCCAGCACCACGGAGCCAACTATTCTATTGGGCATACTTTTTTTGTTAGCTACTTTCATTTAACTATTTTAAGTGCACATAATAGCTGGTTTATAAATAAAATTGTCAGAATCCAATGAGTCGAGGTTGTTTAGCAAGTACAAGCTTAAGTAGTTGAAAATTTCAGCTACAGATTTTCAAAACGGCCTTGCAAGAAAATGTTGTTCCTGTCAGTGCTTCAAGTAGCTGTTTATCTCTTTCAAGGAAAGAAGGTGCTGAGATCCTTCCATTCCAATTAAAAATACATATTTTAACCCAGATATTACTGCATTTAAGCCTTTTAGTCACATTTGACTCACTACTATTTGGATTTGGTTTCTGAAAACCCTGTTGCTAAGACCAGCAAGGCCACCAGCTGTACTTGTAACAACCCTCACATTTTAAAAGGAGCTGTAGCATTTAGATCTTTCTAACATTCTCTGAAATAATTAAAGATAAATGGATTTATATTTAAATCCTCAGCTATGTTCTTACTTAGCTGTCAGTTATGGCGCAGATTATTGTATTTCTATATTTACCTCTGATGGTAATTTTAACTTTGTGTGTTGCTATGAAGACTTGCCGATGTCTTTAATCAAGCACTATTTGTTAATACTGTAATATCAAAATATTATGTTGCATTATTTTAAAGCTTTCAAGAATAAGAGTAAAACATTTTAAAAAATGCTATTGCACCATATAATTTGCTGCACAACAGTACGGCACCACATATCAGTCTGTTGGGATAATAATGCTGTATCAACCTTGTTTTCACCTGGGTTTCATTGGAGAATTCATGAATGGGTGACATTGTACAACGTTACTGTCTCGCAACCTCCAGCTGGGAAGGTGATTTCGTTTGTTTTCTTATTCTTTTCCCATTTTATTTAAAGTAAAGGGCCCAGGACTATGCTTCGTACTTAAAGGGTTTTTTTACTATTATTTGTGGGTGTACTTTTTATTTTCAGTGGAGTAAAGCTTAATTTACAGTAAAACTGGATTTGGGACCTACCACAATCCTCAGGGTCACTTTTTCAGGATGCTACTCATCGAGCTTTAGGTTTTTCCGAGTCAACTGGACGTGAGGACCTTGCCGAGCGCTGCCTTGGGCTGCCCGCGGCCTTGTGATGGACACGGCGCCCCTCAGCACGGCCGGACACACCGGGGAGCCGCTCCCGCGCCCTGAGGGCACGGCCGGACACACCGGGGAGCCGCTCCGCCACCCCGCTGCCATGGCTGGACACACGGGCAATCCCAACACCGCAGCCGGACACACCGGGGAGCTGCTCCGACACCTCGCTGGACAGGTCCGGGAGCTGCTTCGCCGCCGCTCTGGCGTGGCTGGACAGGTCAGGGAGGCGCTCCCGCAGCCCTCAGGCACGGCTGGATGTGCCCGGGAGCCTCGCACAGCCGCCGCCATGTGCCCTCGGCCGAGCCGCCGCCGCATTCATCGTGACAAAACACAGAAACAAAAAGCGATTTAAGGAACAAACACTATTTCTGCCGAATGCCATAAACACTGAGTTGTACAAATTGTGATCGAGGAAATGAAGAAAAAAAAAAAAGGTTTATACTTTTTAAAAAAACAAAAAAATTCAAATGGAATAAATTATTCATGAAGCCTTGATTGTGCTGTGGGTTTATTGAGGGGGCGGGGAGGGCGGTGCCCCTCAAGCCTTTCCCGCCTCTCCCTTTCCGCCCCTCAGCCCTTCCCGCCCCTCGGCCCTCCCGCCGTGACGTCACTTCCCGCTTCCCCCGGTAGTGGCGGCGGCGGCGGGTGGGCGCGGGGGCCGTGAGGGAGCCGCTGCCGCCGCCATGTCCGAGTGCTCGGCGCTGCAGTTCGTCAGCCCCTACGCCTTCGAGGCGATGCAGAAGGTGGACGTGGTGCGCCTGGCCGCGCTGAGCGACCCCGAGCTGCGGCTGCTGCTGCCCTGCCTCGTGCGCATGGCGCTGTGCGCGCCCGCCGACCAGAGCCAGAGCTGGGCGCAGGACAAGAAGCTGATCCTGCGGCTGCTCTCGGGGGTCGAGGCGGTCAATTCCATCGTGGCGCTGCTGTCCGTGGACTTCCACGCGCTGGAGCAGGACGCCAGCAAGGAGCAGCAGCTCCGGTAGGGCAGAGAGCGCGGATCTGTGGCGGAAGGGCTGTGTGGCTTTTCCAGCTGTTGCAGCGCCGGACGGAGCCGGCCGTTCGTGTCCCTCGATGCTCTCCTAGGAAAGCCCTGGGGTTTGCTGGGCGTGCTGGGGTCTGATCCCCGCACTGGGATGCCCTGGGGGAGCTGCCCCGGCAGGGAAGGGTGGGATGGCTCTGTGGAATGAAGGGACAGCTCGGGTGGATGCGCTTTCCTGACTTTGTGCTGCCGGGGAATACAAGCACTTGTAATTTTGATGATCTACTGAATTAGCTGTCTTGTACTGCAATTACAACAGGCTTTAAAGGATAGAAGAGATCCCTAGGGAGCTGCTGCCATCCTTTAACCAGAACCATTTCCGTCTTTGCAGAAACGTTTAACACTTGTTGTTTTGAATTGTGTGCCAGGCACAAGCTGGGAGGTGGCAGTGGAGAAAGCATCTTGGTGTCACAGCTGCAGCACGGGCTGACGCTGGAATTTGAGCACAGTGACTCTCCTCGGCGGCTCCGGCTGGTGCTCAGCGAGTTGCTGGCCATTATGAACAAGGTGAACTTCCCCATAATTGGATATTTGTGACTTTTAGTTGCCCTCTGAACTGGTTGTTGTGTTTCTGGTGCTGCCGGTGGTGTGAGTGCTCTTCTCCAGTCCTTGCCTGCTTTATCAAGATTCAAAGTCTCAGTCTGATTGAACAGTGGCTCGTGCCTAAACTTCCTAAAGGAAGTCTTTGCTGATGTTATAGAGACTCTATAATATGCTGTACTCACATATAATGTGATGTGGTGATCTGTCAGTGGAGATCTGTCACTTTGGGTGAAGTGATGACTTTTCTCCATCTCATTCCTTGCTCCTACAGCAGTGTGGTATTAGCCATCATATTTCTCTTCCCCCACTTCCTTCTTCACCAAACATTTTATTTTCCTTGTGTAAACTTAGAATGTCAGTGGGCTGTTTTTCTTTCTTCTGAAAAGAAGCAATGATACCATCTGTGTTGAAGTATTTCCAGTAGTAAATATTTCTTATTCTATTTCTTATTCTAGAAACTTTTCTTGTTCTGCATTGATAGCTTCACTTTTTTGGCAGTTTTCAATCTATTAAACATGCTGAATTTAAAACAGATTTAGACAAATTGCTCCATAAAACCTGTTCACTGATGATAAATGTTCTCTTGCAGGTGTCAGAATCAAATGGTGAATTTTTCCTCAAATCTTCTGAGCTCTTTGAGAGTCCCGTTTACCTGGAGGAGGCAGCAGATGTTCTCTGCATTTTGCAAGCAGGTGTGTCTCTCCTTATGGTGTTTTCTGACCTCTCACAAATGTAACAAAGCAATTCGGGAGCTGCTGTGGCAGATGTAAGGTTAATCTAAGCTCTTGGAAACAGGGTTTTTGTTTCCCAGTGAAACATTGTGACTTTCAGCACCCTCTTTCCGTGCAGAGCTGCCATCACTGTTGCCAATAGTGGATGTGGCTGAAGCTCTGCTGCACGTTAAGAACGGAGCCTGGTTCCTTTGCCTGCTGGTGGCCAATGTCCCTGACAGCTTCAACGAGGGTGAGTTACAGCTTCTCCTCCAGCTTTTGGAATGATTTCTACCAGTATGGTTAATTCTGGGCTAAACCACGGGTTGTACAGGTTTGGATGCTGGCTGCTGCCACCTGGGCATGTTGAATCCCATTTTTTGCAGGCCAGGCTCGCCGTGTGCGTCACAGCTTTTCATCTGTAGGTCACTGTTAGAGAGGCTGATTGGGCAGGGGCTAAGAACCTCCTCTGTCCCTGCTAACAGGGATTTAGATGCCACTGAGACAGGTGGTAATTGGAATTGGGAAGGGCAGGTTTCCTCAGAGCTGCTGTTGGCTCTTCAGTGTGCAGGGGTTTGATAAAGAACGGCGAGCGGCAGGACGAGGAGAGCGTCGGCGGCCGGCGCAGGACGGAGGCTCTGCGGCACCTGTGCAAGATGAACCCTTCCCAAGCCCTCCGGGTCCGGGGCATGGTGGTGAGTCTCTCATCAGAGTCATAAGAATCTTCCTGAAGCTTCAAACCCAGCAAAGGTGACTGAGCCTGAATGTTTTATCAGGTGGAGGAGTGTCACCTGCCAGGTCTTGGTGTGGCTTTGACCTTAGATCACACCAAGAACGAATCCTCGGATGACGGAGTGAGTGACCTGGTGTGTTTTGTGAGTGGTTTGCTGCTCGGAACAAATGCAAAGGTTCGGACGTGGTTTGGAACTTTCATCCGAAATGGACAACAGGTAAGAAAATGTTAAGAGTATTCTGCTTTTAAAGAAGTATTCTTGTAGCTTGATGTAACTCTTCTGGATGTGTGCTGCAGATTTGTTTGAATGCACATAAATCATGTTGCACGTCTTGGAGAAACCTTTACAGGGCAACCTCCTCTTACGGGGCTCTCTATAAATAATGTCCCTGAAGGCAGCAGCTATTTGGTTGTTCCCCTGAGAGGTTTTTAGGCATGGAAGCCAGAGAATTGTATGTTTGTAATATTTGCCTGATAAAAATGTTCGTTCTCGGTGTTCACAGTGGGAAGATGCTCAGGTGACATAGCTAAAGCTTGGAACTGAAAACTATATTTAAAAGAACAACCCTCTTCCTCTCACTATGAAAACTCATGTATTACATTGTTTGTTGGGCTGAACTTGACATCGTTCTCATCTCTTAACCTCTTACGCAGAGAAAAAGAGATAACATCAGCTCTGTGCTGTGGCAGATGAGGAGGCAGCTGCTGCTGGAGCTGATGGGGATCCTGCCCACGGTGCGCAGCACGCACATCGTGGAGGAGGCGGAGGCTGACACCGAGCCCAACGTGTCCGTGTACTCGGGCCTCAAGGAGGAGCACGTGGTGAAGGCCAGCGCCCTGCTGCGCCTCTACTGTGCCCTCATGGGCATTGCTGGCCTCAAGTAAGGAGCCTTGGCCTGCTCTGGGGTTTTGTTCGTGTCATGGCTGTGAGGGCTTTGGGCTTTCTGTCGTGATGCCGCTGTGTCCTCAGAACTTGTGGCAGCACTCACCAATTTCAGTCCTCTGTTGCTGCAAAATCACTTCTGCAGACTTGTTAGGAGAACTCTAAACCCACGTGGCTGGAGCTGTGTGTAGAGCTATCTGCTGTTTTCTCTTCTAGCAACATACATTGTATGGATTTTGAATTTATTCCTTTGCTTTCACTTTTTAGAGAGTTTTGATGTAGCATCTTTATGCATTGTTAGTTTTAATTTAAGTAGTTTGTACCAATAGGCAAGATTATATCCTGGGGAGGTTTCCTCACTGTTGTCTCTTGACAGAGATTTTTATCTCTCTTAAGTTCAGAGCAAATTACCACCTTAACAGATTGAATAACAGGGAAAATTGAATCTTTAGCCATTGATAGAGACTGGTAATCTCTTCCCTGTTCAATGCCCAGCTTTGTTTTGTTCTGTGTCCTGCCCAGGCCCACGGATGAGGAAGCTGAGCAGCTCCTGCAGCTGATGACGAGCCGCCCTCCCGCCACCCCGGCCGGTGTCCGCTTCGTGTCCCTGTCCTTCTGCATGCTCCTGGCCTTCTCCACTCTGGTCAGGTACTGGCAGTACAGGAGGAGCTTTGGAAGATCTGACTGGTTTAGCGCCATTAAGGCAATGCCCTTCCCAGAGCTGCACTTTTTTTTCCCCCTAATGCTTTATAAAATCTCCATACATTGATGGAAGGGATTTGTCTCAGCCTGTGGTTAGTGAATGGATATTTCACTCTTGTTTTATAGCAAGTCTTTTGAGAGGTGAGCATTAGCATCAGCTTAGTGTGAGTGGTTTTTTGAAGACTAAAATAGGCCTTGTTCACTTTTTCATGGCTAAGTTCCTTAGAGAGAAGCAGTGCAGATAATTCAGGGTGTAGCTCTCTGTTGGGTGCATTCCAAAAAGGAAGTTGCCTGACAGTTGGACTGACCTTTGTGCCAAATATCATTTCTTATCAGCAGTTGGCTGCTGAAGTGAAAGTGTCAAAAAGTCTCTTGGTGTACGGTTCTTCCTTCCTTTCCTTCCTCAAACAGTGGCTTTTCTGCAAGTGGTGGTAAAACTAGCACTGGTTTTCTGGGAAAAGGATCTATTATGGATTTTCTTTGTGCAGCACCCCAGAACAGGAGCAACTCATGGTGATGTGGCTCAGTTGGATGATAAAGGAAGAAGCCTACTTTGAAAGGTGAGAGCAGGCTGGATTTCATTTAGTGATTCCAGTAATCTCACATTTATTTATGTCCTGTTTACTTATGTTCTGTATTTCTTCCTCTTTGTTCTCATCAGCATTTCTGGTGTGTCTGCTTCCTTTGGAGAGATGCTCCTCTTGGTAGCCATGTATTTCCACAGCAACCAGCTCAGTGCCATCATTGATTTGGTCTGCTCCACCTTGGGAATGAAGGTAAATCCTAAACTATTTCTAACCTGTACATTGGTCAGTTAAAATCAGATTTTTTTACTAGGGTTTGGTACTTTAAGTGTTTTCCAAATTGAGCTGCAAAGTTTTTATTTTAAGTAGTTAAAAGAAATATCTATTCGTGTAAAAGTTAATTTCAGTAAATTGTCCAAGGAGATTTGCCAACAATTCACTGTTGTGAAAGAGTGTCTCACCAGATGTAAAAGCTGGGGAGCGAGGTTTTAGGATAAGGAAGACATTGGGTGATCAACTTGTGATGTTGGAAAATATTTCTGTTTGACATTTGATACAGATGTGAATTGACTGGGATACCAGGAAAACTGACAAGTTTTAAAAGGCTAAAAGTAACAGTTTGTAAAATAAACTTGCAGTCCTTAGTTATAAGAAAGATAGAAGTTCTAAGTACTTCTTCTGAATTTCAGATTGTTATTAAGCCCAGCTCACTGAGCAGGATGAAGACAATCTTCACACAAGAGATTTTCACCGAACAGGTATTTTCAACCTAGGGATTTTTTCCCCCTTTGCCCTTTCCTTTCCCTTTGGGGTGTTCCCCAAAAATAAGGAGATGCCAGTCAGGGCTGTGTGACTTGGATACCTTGTGCTAAGTGGTTTTTGTGTTCACTGTCTCTCCCTGCAGGTGGTTACAGCCCATGCTGTCCGTGTGCCTGTGACAGGCAGCCTCAGTGCCAACATCACTGGCTTTTTACCTATTCACTGCATTTACCAGCTCTTAAAGAGCCGTTCCTTCACCAAGCACAAAGTATCCATTAAGGTACCACCTTTGTTTTGTTTCTGTTCATAATTCTGAATGCTGATGAGGTTTTGCAGGCTGGTTGACTTACATGAGCAGAATTCTTGTACCTTCTACCATGTAATTTAAGAATGAACTATTTAAGTTAGGGTACCCATTTTTAGCTCTGCAATCCAGAGACTACTGCTTAATGAATTTAAAAGCAATAAGTCTCTCTCCCCCATCTGTGTTTAATTGTAGTCAGAATGATTTTCCAAGCCAGGACAAGTTCTATTTGTGAATCAGGGTCCAGGATACAGAGTTTATGACCAATTCAGAACTGGTGTTACACTTTCCAAAGTCAGAGCTCTCTCTCTCTGTTGACTCAAAAAGAAACCTTCACAACTGTGTCGCTTTCTACTTGCGTTTCATAGCCATACTATATTGGCACTGCCTACTATCTGCTTAAGACCTATCCTTATCAACACTAAGCAATGCTGTGTTACAGCACAGCAGTTTCCTGCTGTGAAGGCTCAGTCAGTGTAGTAGGTATGAATCATGTCTGACAGTAGTTACACATCATTGTTCAAAAAATTCTGGTCGATTCTAGGGTCTGAGCTCAAAACCATCTATCTCTATATCTTCATCCATCTGTTTTGTGAGATTTTGAACACTTTCTGTGCTTCTACTTCTTAATTCTCTCTCTTGTATGACAAAAACTTCTTTGACCGTTTTGTTCAGCATTCGCCGCACACAATGAAGTATGCAGGGAATTACTATTAATATCACCACCAGAACTCCCAATACATAAAGACTTATCTTGCAAAGTTGCCTTAGCTAGGGTGCAAAGCTCCATTTTTGGAACAAATCATCCAACCAGGATCCACTATCTTCTTTAATTTGGGCTGTCAAATCTTTCAGCTTTTGTATGCTTTTGTGAATGGATTCAGAATGATCAGACAAATTCATGCAACACAATCCTTCAAATTCCTCACAACCATGCCCTTGTGCCAGTAAAAGAAAGTCAATTGCTGCTCTGTTTTGAAGGGTAGTATGTCTAACACTATCAACATCGGTCAACATATCACTAATTGCAGAGGATGTGGCGTTAGCTTGCTTGCTCAGCCAGCATCCAACTCGATCTAACTGTTTCAATGCCACTGCGGAAGCCAATTGGGGTAGAAATATACCTGCTGAAAGCCTTCTCGCAGCTTTCCAAGGCATGAAATCACTCTGACAGTCCTCCTCATCATGAGGAGCCGCTCTCATTTTCCTTTGTTTCTTTTTCATGACCGCTTTAGCAGAAGGCGCAATCACAGTGAGCATCCCAATGCTACAAGGGCCACCTTCAAGGTGTGCTGGAATGCCTTGCCAAGCTCTATCTCCACAAATGAACCAATACCCCTTGGGCAATTGCCGTGGATACTGGTCAGCCTCAGGAAGCACATCGCAACTATTTGAAAAATTACACCAAAAACTAAAATTTCTATATGCAAAATAGTGAGGGGTAACATTATACTTTGGAGGATCGCCTTTTCGCCAAGCACCAGCTAGGAAGGTAAAGCAAAACTCCATGGTTAAAGAACCAAGGATTTCTAGCTCTTGGGGTTCAGAAGCTGCCCTGGGAAGTTTCTTGGCCCACACATTCCAATTCAATGTGGGATTGTTTTCAGAGTCCAATTCACCCAATTTACCTTTGAGTTGTTTTTTGATCACAGGCAACTCTTTTACTGGCACACCAACCAGACAGGTTGAGAAGGGTTTTTCTGGTTCCGAATTAGACAAGCATATGGTGTCCGAGCCTGCCGGCTTGGCTAAGGTCACCCAAACATTTGTTTTTAGTTGATCCACAGGCAAATCTGCACAACAAAAAACAATTAGAACCCAACAGTACAAACACACAACTTGCATTTCCTCCATCTTTCTCATGAGTAAACATTTGACATACAATTAACACATTTATAAAAAACACTAGCACGAATTCAGAGTTTGCAGGTTCCAGCGATGCACAAAGAACGTCAGGCACAAGGAACGTCAGGCGTGACCCGGGATCCCTCTGCTCGGCTCACGTCTGCGTGCTTGCTTCCTCGGTTCTGGGCTCGTCAACACGTTCCGGGGTGCGATATGGTTTGATGTTTTTGGCAGGGACCCACTTAATTCCAGCACCTGTAGAAACAGAAGCATACCCTTTGCCCCACGTTATTAAGCGGTAAGGACCTTCAATTTGACCAGACTCAGGATTTCTAATTAGGACAGGAGGATTTTCTTTCAGCTTCGCTTGTGCACTATTTAAAAAATGCCTAAAAATTGGTGGATCAGGTTCTGCACCCAAACTGTTTAAGAAATTAAAAACGTACAAAGCTTTGTTCAGCCTCATCTGTGGTGTGACCTTAGCATTTCACTGTCTTTCACTGCTCTCGGGCCTGCTTTGTTCAGAGCTTTCTCAAAAAACCCCCAAACCTATGGACTCCAACAAAAGCCTCTGCTGATGTCACGGGCTGTTCTCTTGCAGGACTGGATTTACCGGCAGCTCTGTGAAACCACCACCCCCCTGCACCCTCAGCTGCTGCCCCTCATTGATGTCTACATTAACTCCATCCTCACTCCTGCATCTAAATCCAACCCAGAGGCCACCAACCAGCCTGTCACAGAGCAGGAGATCCTGAATGTTTTCCAAGGACTCTCTGGGGTAATCATCTTGTTTGGATCTTTCTTGTACTTTATGGGCACATGGTTCAGGATTGTGGATTTGCGTTAAGTTGCTTCACTCCTTGGTTTCATGGCCTGTAAACTCCATCCTGCTACAGTGACAGTCATGTGTTTTGAAGTGACTCTTGTTACTCTGATATTCACCATATTTGTGGGTAAATCCAAATTTTTCTTCCCAAGAATCAGGAATGCAACCTGACCTTTGTGTGTGGTTTATGTGCAGGGAGAAAATGCTCGTTCCACGCAGCGCTTCAGCATCACCACACAGCTGCTCGTCCTCTACTACGTCCTGTCCTATGAAGAGGCACTGCTGGCCAGCACAAAGATCCTAGGTAAATGGGGGAGCATCAGGGGGAAACAAATGAACTGAAAATTAGGTGCAAAGAGGGGAAAAATTCATGCTGCTGTCAGATTTGAGCACAGAATAGAATGTTCAGATGTTTGCATTAAATAAACACAGTAAATTGCTGTAGAGATTCTGGACTTAAAGTTCCTGCTAAAACTCTCTAGTGGAATAATTTGTTTTACACATTAAAAGAGGTCCAAGCTGAGTTACAAGAAATGTTTATGAGCATCTAAGGAATGCAATAACAATTAACAAAGGCTTCATCATTATTTGAGATCTTCATTTATTCATGTGCCATCAAATGTGCAATTTCTTTGAGTTGGCAATTTTATAGTTGGTAATACTTAAAGATCCCTTTTTTACCTTGAAATGAGGACTTTAAATCACTTCTAAAAGACCTTTGTGTATTTTATTGATGAAATTAAACTTCAGTGAAAATTCAGTGTTTATACCTGCTGTGTGTTTTTACCAGCCCTTTTTAAGGTGCAAAACTTCCAGTATTCTTCAGTCTTTTTTCTTCATGCTAATCAAGGAAGTCTGAAATACCATAAAATCAATTTGCAGTTATTTGAAGTTGTCTCGAATTTACCTGGATAATATAGAGACAAGTTTTCTTTATTAATCCAGTTGGGGAATACTTGTTTTTAGCTGTAACTGCTACTTGTGGTTTCTTGTCCTGTTCCCTTGTAGCTGCAATGCAGAGAAAACCCAAGTCCTACTCCTCAGCATTGATGGATCAGATTCCAATCAAGTACCTCATCCGGCAGGCACAGGGGCTGCAGCAGGAGCTGGGAGGTAAAAACATGTCTGAAGGTCTAAGGGGCATGAAAAGGAAGCTGAGTGCTCTCAGCTCAGTAGCTGTTGCTTTTTTCATAGCTTGCTTTCCTTTCTCTTGCTTTTAAAATCTGTCAGGAGTAGCTACTGAGATTGCAGAGATGTTTGAAGTCACAGTGAAAGTGTGAGGAAAGCACTTCCTTTTAGAGTAGGTCTTCCCTCCCTAGGGCAGGTTTTAGAGTAGGAATTACCTGAGAATGTTGAATATTCCAGGCTGAGCTTAGGAGTTACTTTACAACGGGAAACTTTTCCTCTCTGTTGGAGTATCAGGCTCTGAACACGCACCTCACTGAGTTGCTGGCCAGCCATTCAGTTCAGAGGTTGAAATAAAAGGCACAGATGTGTTCAGGTACAGATGCAGCTGCTCAAATCTGAGCTGTCAATGTCCCTGATGTCCCCAAGGGTTGCACTCTGCCCTCCTGAGGCTCCTGGCCACCAACTACCCCCACCTGTGCATCGTGGATGACTGGATCTGCGAGGAGCAGATCACCGGCACTGACGCCCTGCTCAGGAGGATGCTCCTCACCAACATGGCCAAGAACCACTCTCCCAAACAGCTCCAAGAAGGTAAGGAGCTTCATTCCAAGTAAATTCTTTCCAAATGGATTGGAATATAGTAGATTTGGGAGTGTGTGATTAAGCTGCATTTGTATAACTAAAATGCTTCAATGCTTCAAATGGCAGAAGTCCAGTTTTACCCAGATCCTGTTGTTTCTGTTTTCCAGCCTTTTCCATGCTGCCTGGAAATCACACCCAGCTGATGCAGATCCTGGAACATTTGACCCTTCTCTCAGCTGGAGAATTGATCCCCTATGCAGAGGTGTTGACCTCAAACATGAATCTTTTGCTGGAAGCTGGAGTCCCACGGGGGATTCTGCAGGCTGTCAATAAACTCTGGATGGTTCTGAACACTGTCATGCCCAGAAGGTATCAAGGCTCAAAATACTGTTTGGTTTCTTGCTGCACATAGGTGGGAGGCCACTTTTTCTTTTAAAAATAATAACAAAATGCCTTTTAGCTGGGGGGTTGGAGGCTGTGACTGAATAGAATGTGTTGGAGCTGCGTTTTTTTAGTTTGTTGATATTTTTAACCTTTGCCTTTAAAAGGAAGGATTTGTTCTCAGGGGAAGGAAGTCTTCAGTTTAAAATACAGGAGTATGGTTTTATAGTGTCCATTGTTTGTGCTGAATTCCTGATGGAACAGGAACTCACTTTGGTAAGAAAATGTCTTTTTTATGAAGTGGATACTCTACTGCAGTGAAAAGTGCTGTAAGTCCAGGGAGTGTAAGTTAACTGCACCTTGGTTAACTTCAAGGACTGCAGATGGAGGCCTTAAAAAGTATGGCTGAGTGACCAAATGCTTAGGGAGCCCCTTTTCTTAAGCACATTTTCTATTTCAAAGAAAAAAAAATCATAAAGGTATTCTCATTTTAGGTTGTGGGTGATGACTGTTAATGCCCTGCAGCCTTCAGCAAAACTGGTGCGGCAGCAGAAATACACCCAGAATGATCTGATGATTGACCCCCTGATTGTGCTCAGGTGTGACCAGAGAGTGCACAGGTGAGTCTGTGCTGCTGCACAGGGACTGCTTCACACAAAGGTGTCCAGCAGGAAACTTCTGAAAGCTTTCAGCACTTCAGAACATCTTTTCAAGCTAATCACAAACTAATCATCTCTGTTGTTCTAAGCTTGGCCTGAGGACTGTGGAGCTGGGCCTGCTGTTCCAGCATTTCATCCTGTCCAGCTGTGTTTTCAAAACTTTGGGATTTGCACATTGCTCATCCATTTTGGATTTGGGGATGTGAATTTGTGGTAAAGAGGCTTTGCAGAGTGTTGGAAATGGCTGCTGTATCATGGTGGTGGGTGAGGTTTAGCTGTAACATCCTTCCAGCTCTTGTGCCCGTGGGTTATTCCCTCCTTTTGGGCAGCAGTTTCTGCCAGTGGGTGCTGCTGGTGGATGTGACAGAGGCAGATTTGCTTCATTTCCCAGGGGAGTCTTTGCAGTACTTGGAAATTGTTCCCCAGTGATGCCACAGGAGGAGCTGAGGTGCTACAGCCTTTGGGATACTTTTAATTTGTTCATGGTACTGAAAAGTCTTTGTTTTGCTGTGTTCCCATCTCAGGAGCCCTCCTCTGATGGATATCATTTTGCACATGTTGAATGGATATCTTCTTGCTTCCAAAGCTTACCTTAATGCTCACCTGAAGGAAACAGCAGAGCAGGACATTAGGCCATCCCAAAACAATGCAATGGGTCCAGAGGCCCCAGAAGTTACAAGGGAAGAGTTAAAAAATGCTTTGCTTGCTGCTCAGGTAAGAGGGAAGAAATAGATAATTCCATGATGTGAGCAAAAACAGCGATGAAAGACAAATGCAGAAACAGGAAATTAAAAAATGAGACCTTTTAAATTATATTTTTACCAACTCCTGTTACCATGGAAAAGAAAACAGCCTCTGTAATCAGATGGTTAAATATTTTCTTCTTTCTAGTCTGAAGCATTGTGCTGATTTACTGCTTTGATAGTGATTGTTCTGCTCACCAACCCTTTTGCCTACATCTCTTCATCCCTGCAAAAATGTCACATAGGGAGTTCCCATTATGATATGATTTTTGAGTTAATAGGAAGTTTTGTATTTAAATGAGCAGGGTGATGTGTGAGTTACATGGCTCTGTGCACATTTTGTCTGTTCTGGATGCTTTAAGGGACCACTGCATATTTATTTTGAAGCAACATGAGATTCCACTGAATTTACTCTTTTCATCTGTGATTATGGTATTTTGTTAGATTTAGCCTTTTTTTTCTTTGCATCTTGATTGAGATAAAGTGTTAAAGTTTTTAAAATGTTCTGCAGGATTTGTGATTCTTGAGCTGATTCATTTTCATTCTGTACTTAAAAAAAATCGATAGGTAGAAATCCCAAGTACATGACAATCTTCCATTTCTTAAATTGTCCTTATTTTGTATTTGATTTGTTTTTCTTTCACTTTTTTAAGCTTCATCTCTGGCTTTTCTCCCCAGGACAGTGCTGCTGTGCAGATTCTTCTGGAGATCTGCTTGCCTACAGAAGAGGAGAAGGGCCAGAGCAGCAGTGCCCAGGCTTTGCTGAGGGATGTGCAGAGCCCCCCGAGCCCTCAGGGGGCTGAGGCAGAGGAGGAAGAGGAGGAGGAGGAAGAGGAGCAGAGCTTGCTGTGCAACCTGCGGGAGGTGCAGTGCCTCATCTGCTGCCTGCTGCACCAGATGTACATTGCTGACCCCAACATCGTCAAACTGGTGCATTTCCAGGTGTGCCTGCGCTGCCCCCGGGTGGGGAGAGCCAAGGGGAGAGCTCAAGGGCAGCTGGAGGTTCCCCAGAAATGATAATGAGCCACTTTTGTCCTTCTGTCTGCCCCCATTTGCACTTCCTCCCTGTTCCAGTGCTTGGTTTTAGTGAGAAGGTCTCTTGGTTTGGTGAGAAGGCAGCACCCACACTCTCCCTCTTCCCCTCCTTTGTGCCTCTGCCCCTTTCAGTTTGTCCACCTAGGCCAAGGAAAACTGCCCTAATCACCTTGGAATTACTTGTTTCACATCTTTTGTGGGTTTTTTTCTGGCCATATTTTTAAATTAATATTCCCATTATTCAAAACAAATTTGGCTTCAAATGTAAGCATCTCCTTATCTTTCCTTTTTGTTTGGGCACAGTTTATCTCTTTAGAGTGGAAGGAGAAAGGTTGGCCCTGCAAAAGCAGCTGAGCACCTTCAAAAAAAAATAGAAGAGGGGGAAGATCAGTAATTTCTAAAATACAAATGTGTTTTTAATGCATATTAAATTGCTCCTTGCCAGATGGCAGACTCTTTACAAGGAGTTAATTTGCCTTGACCTGGAACTGATTAAGTGATAAAAAAGTCATTATGGGGCAATTGTGAAATGAGCAGGTTGGGGCTGATGGTGAAATTTGGAGCACAGGAAAGGCACAGAAGGAAAAGGTCACTGCAGTCTGCTTTCCTCTGGGGAGTGGAGGGAGAGCTTCCATGCAAATAAATCATTGAATATTGATGATAAAGAATTGATCCAGAGTCTGGGTTTGTACCCAGTCTGCCTCTTGTTGCCTTGGCATTCCAGGCCTGCTGCAAACTCTGGACAAAAGGGAGTTACAAATATATTCACTTTGAAACAAAGCATTTACACAGGTCTAATTTAAAATCTGACTTGAAGCAGAATTTTTCAAACACACCTGTGACACCTTGACACACCTCTTTTCTTAATCCCACAGGGTTATCCATGTGAGCTTCTGGCACTGACAGTGGCTGGGATCCCATCCATGCACATCTGCCTGGATTTCATTCCTGAGCTCATTGCCCAGCCTGAACTGGAAAAGCAGGTACTGGGAATCACTGTGGTACTAACCCTGCTGGAATACTGGCCAGAGGGAGAATAAAACAGTCACTAAAAACATCCTGTTCTGACTTGCCTGGGATACTCAGGGAGTATTTGTAGCACTTTTACATTACTGGCATTGAAGACAACTGAATTTGTTGGGTTAAAGATTCCCTGTTTCTGTATCAAACCAACTTTGTAGTTGCTCTTATTTAATCCTTTCCAGTATTAAGTTACTGCTGAGGTTAAAACTGGAATGTATCAGACCTAAATGTCTTCTGCAAGGGTTGTGTTGCTTTATTGCTCATCATTAATCTTGGAGCAATAGTGTCTGGGGGAGATTTTGAAACACTTTGATTAATGTTAAATATGTGTGGGTTATTTTTCTTCATACCAGCAGAATAATAATCATAATAACTATTGCTAAGGCTTCTTTGGCTTCAATTCCCTTCATGGTAAAGCAGGGAATCTTTACTTACTGTTAAGTGTGGTGAAGAGCTTTGGTTAGAAGTTGTAAACCATCCTGTAACTTCATTGTTTTTCTCTCCTTTGGCAGATCTTTGCCATCCAGCTGCTCTCCTACCTGTGTATCCAGTATGCCCTGCCCAAATCCCTCAGCGTGGCTCGCTTGGCCATCAACGTGATGGGGACCCTGCTCACAGGTACCACCCAGCCACCCCAAAATCCCCCTCTGGGGGAGCCAGCAGGATTTCTCTGGGCTCAATGCAGTTCTGTCTGTCTAACTGCTATTACAAGTAACAGTTCTTGATTGGATTTTATAATAATTTATGTTTACTCCTGCGTTTCCTCCTCCTTGGCAGTCCTGACCCAGTCCAAGCGTTACACGTTCTTCATGCCCACCCTGCCCTGCCTGGTGTCCTTCTGCCAGGCCTTTCCTCCCCTCTATGAGGACATCATGTCCCTGCTGATCCAGATTGGACAAGTTTGTGCCTCTGATGTTGCCACGCAGACTCGAGACTTCGACCCCATCATCACTCGTAAGTCAAGGGCTCAGCACCCCAAAGGGGCCAGGCACAGAGAGATGAGACAGAAATGCTGTGGTACTGTGATAATTTACTTAATTACTTACTTAATTTACTTAATTATTTACTTAAATGTTGTGGTGTTGTGATAGTTTACTTGTGGGGAGCCCTGGAAGGAATTTGAGATGGGACTTTCGAATTGGTTTTGATGATGTGGTTTCTTTTTAACATGGTTTTGGTGTAAACTCTAAATTCATATTCTTGCTTCGAGTACTTAAGTTTGGAAGCTTTTTCTAAAGTTTCAGATCAAATCTTGGGTTTAATTCTAAACTTTAGCTTACAAACCTAAAGTTCTGAGAGTTCTCTGTGTTTCACATTTCCTGTGCTGAAGCATGGGATGGTGCTGGCTCAGCTTTGCAATCTCATATTTGTGTTATGGCTGGAAAGAACAATTCTCAATAATTATTTTGCTTTTCCTGCTGCTTTTTCCAGGTCTCCAGCAGCTGAAGGAGAAGCCACACGATTTCTCAGGGCTCTGTAAAGATTCCTCCAGCAAAAGCTGCTCCAGGGACTCTGCAAGCCTGGACCCTGATGTTCAGCTGTGCCAGTGTGTGGAGAACACCATCATCGAAATCATCAACATGAGTGTCAGTGGGATTTAGGAAAAAAATACCCAGGCAAGTTGTCCTGTAGCTTTTCCCTCTCTTTATGGTGCCTAAATTTGGAAAAAAGCTGTGAAAGTGGACTGAGGAGCTGGAGCAAAGTCCACAATTTCATTCCTTGATTGAGTCACGGCTGAGGAGAAAATCCCTCCAACAGGATTTTGTGAGAACTTCTGAGGCTGAAGGGATCAGTGAATAATTTCCAGGGAAATAGTGATTTTCAGGCTTGCTCAGCTCCTGAAGTGGCACAGCAACACACCTGGAAGGGTTTTAGAACACTGAAATATTCCTTTTGTTGGGCAAACAGCAAAATGATGGGTGAGAAAAATTGGAGATTGAAATTTGCTTGAGGTAAATGAGCTGCTGCTGCTGCAGGGCCTTGCAGAGCAAGCTGGAATAAAGTGCTCCAAGGAATACTTGAAAAAGTGGTGTCAAAAACCTGCACCTTCACACTGAGTTCTCAGAAAATGAGAAAATTTATTTCTGTGTCAAACCATTGCTCAAGAGCTTCAGTTCATGAAATCAGGAGCTTAATTTAAAGATCAACCAGGCTTCACTGAGAGTTTGAAACTGGTCTGAAAGTTTCTTTAAAAAAAAAAAAAAGTGCTGATAGTAAAGATGAGCCATAGAAATGGGATTTTTAAAGAATACAGCTCAGATGGGTTTGTGGTTTTTAACTTAAAAAAAGAGATGAAAAAGACTTGAGGAAATGAGTGCAGAGCTGTCATCAGGAGAAGATTGAAAAGAGAAATGGATGCTGAGGGTGACTGTGCAGAGGGACAGGGGGGACAGATTTCAGCTGTGCCAAAGCAACTCCAAGGCCAAATCCTTTCTGCTCCACCGTGGGGTTGGTTGTTCTTTTGTGTGCAAGGCTGGAATTGCCACATGGGAGTGTGGGAAAGCCCCGTGGGTTTGTGTTCCAGGATTCCTGCTGTGACACCCCCATCACCATCTGCCTACCGAGTGTATTTTTGTCATCTTTATGTAAATTATGTAAATAATCTAAATGTATGTATTTTTTTTCCTCCTCGGTTCCAAGTGTAATTTTATATTCTGTAGTGGTATTTAAATAAAAAAAAACAAACAAAAAACAACAACAGTATGACTGAAGTTCAAAAGGGGTGTTTTGTTTTGCTTTTAAGTTTTCCAGGTTCATCCCAAATTTCACCTGAGGGAAACACCTGACAAGAACAGGAGCTGTGTGTGGCAGTAGTGATATGATATGATAATGATGATACCCAATAATAATATGCAATACTTATAAAATATACAACATCATAAATATAGAACCGAAAAATAGAATAATAAATATATTAATCATAATATTAATGATAAAGGCCCATGATAATAACAAGTATTTGAGTATTTCACAAGAAGCGCGGTTGCCTAGCAACGCATGCAACCCGGAAGCCAAGAAGGCGCCCTGTGATTGGCTGTCGGCGCGCAGAGGTGAAGGTGGGAGCCTCCCAGTATGCGCCGTGCTGATTGGCGGCGCGCGGCCCTTTCCTGTCAGCTGATTGGCTGGGGCGGAGGCGGGAAGGACGGAGGCGCTGAAGGGCCGCAGGTGCGGGGCCGTGAGGGGCCGTGAGGGGCGCGGGGGAAGCGGCGGCGGCGCCTCCGCCTCGCCGCACACACAAAGGAAGCGAAGGCCCAGGTGCTGCTCTGTGGGCTGGGCTGGGGCGGCCCTACCGCTTCCTGAGCGCTCGGGCGGCAGAGCGGCTCTGCCCGGGTGCAGATGTCCCTGGGGGAGAGCCTGGTGGCTCTGGTCTCACCACGGAGGGGCCCTGCGGTGTCCCGGGCCCTCCCTCCTCCTCAGGGCCAACTGAGTTCGGAGTTGTGCTCGTTTAAGCGAGTCCCCTCTCAGAATGGGTTGGGAAAAGCCTTGGAGTGAGGTGGCCTTTCCCTCTGGAACGAGGGGTTGGATGTAAGCCCTCGTCTTTTGCTAGAATTGCTTTTTCCTATTGAGAAGCTCGATGGTGAAGCTGAATCGTGCCATGAATTGGTGCTTTTTTGATGTATATGTTTAATTACTAAAAGCCAGATGAGTTAATTTATCCCAGAGAATCTGCCAGTTTAAAGTTGCTGTCTTTATCAGTGTTGAAAAAATATGAGGAAAGAAACCCCTGTGTTCTTCAAAAATATTGTCTCTTAAAGCCATTTATGCCTCTTCAATATTTGTAGTTCAGTAATTTCACCTTTTTAACGCAGGGAAATTGTCTGTCTTTTATTATCCAGAGATATTCAAGATAATAAACACAGAACAGTAAATTGAGTGATACTCCTTTCCCCCTGACTAATTACTGCATTATTTGTGGAAGAAGGATGTTTTTAAAGTAATTTTTAAAGTCACTGTCCAGTTTTCTTTTTCAGTGTTATAAAATGTACAAGCTGCTGTGTGTTTGTAGTCTATGACATCTTGCAGTTCAAGCTGATGGACCTCTAGAATTAAAAACTGGCTGGTTTCAGTCACTTAACATTCTAAAATACTTTTCCTGCGTGGATTTGGGTTCTATCTCCAGTCTAACGGAATCTGAACCGGCGTGTGCAGCTCCTGGTGGTTTTATTTATTTATTGTTTGCTGTGTTTGAATTGCAGTTTTAAAGCTGAAGCGAGCAGGAGGGAAGCTGGCAATGCCTTCTGAGGGGGCAGAATACACCATTGGGGGGGTGAGGATCCTGTTCCCCTGCAAGGCTTACCCCTCCCAGCTGGCCATGATGAACGCTGTGAGTACACTTCATCCTGACATTTGCCACACTCAGAGCTTGTGTTTGCCAATGTTTGGGGTTCCAGCATCTAGAAAGCTGACACATTAAATTCAGAGCTTGCAGTATCTTGAAGTTCAGTGGTAACCACTCAGTGTTCTCTGTGCTGTGCAATGCCTGGGCCATGATTAGGGAATGGTGAAGTACATTTTGGATTTGGGAGCATTTATGCCCAAAAACAAGTTCCTTGTGGTGTAAGGATGTTTATGATTATCCAGTTGTGCTGTAATTTCAGTTGTATACAAATGTTCAGGTTTATAGGGTGGGGAATGATTTAGTAAACCACATTGTCTAAACAGAAGAATTATGTACAGTAATATTTCAAGAAATTTTCATTTCTGGGGGAACTTTTCTAAATGAATTTTTGCATTTATATTTAAACATTTAAAAAAAGTTTTCACCAGTGGCAGGACAAGAGGACCCAGCCTTAAGGAGTGCCAGGGAAAGTTTAGGCTGGACATTGCTAAGATTAGCTAAACACATCTGCTTTGCTTTCTGTTAATTCTGTTTCTTTTATTCTCCCTAAAGATTGTTAAAGGCTTGAATAACAGGCAGCACTGTTTGCTGGAGAGTCCCACAGGAAGTGGCAAAAGCTTGGCCTTACTTTGTTCTGCATTATCATGGCAGCAGGCTTTGTATGGTGAGTGTCTGACTGTCTGCACAGCTTTTATTACAAAATATAAAAGAATTAATTGGTTTTCATCAGCCCTTAAACATTTGGTTTCAGGTCTGGACACCTTGCCTTAATGGCAGCTTGAAGCAGAAATGCTGAGCTGGGCTTAGGTCCCAGAAGGGAATGGAAGAAAATCCTGGTGGTTTGTGTGGATTGATGGGAGGAGGGAGGTGTTTCCTTTCTGTGCACTGCAGCTCTTCAGAGGTGACCACAGCTTGTTCAGCTTGGCTGGTACTGAGCTGCCATCTTCACTGGTGGTTCTAATGACAGATAAATGACTTTGTCCCCCAGAGAAGTCAGTGCCAACCTCGTCGTGTGACAAGGAGGACAGGAAGGCAGAGCCATCCCCACCCTGTCACTGCAGGTGTCACTCCCAGCCCAAGAGCAGCGAGGCTGCAGCGAGTGGGACTCCCAGTGCTCCTTGTTCTGCCAATTATCCTGAGCCAGGAACTTCCAGGAAACCTGGGAGCCCTCTGCCAAACACAGGTAACTTCATCTGTAGGCAGCTCAAATTCTGCTGCTTTCAGGCCAGGGATGGCTTTTTGACCATCATAGTAGCAGCCATGGTTCTGCCCTGCATGAAATCTGTACAGTGGTTAATGTGTCTAGAAATGGCTAACACTGTTTCCTACACTATATAATTCATAGTAATTCTAGCAGTTACTATTCTGTAGTAGTTACATTTTAAAATGTTGCCCTTATTTTATGCATCCCTAGTAATGGACATCCATTTTATTTTTGTTAATTACAGAATGTAAGGAAAATGAAACACTAGCTTCAAAGCTGTCTGCCAAAAAGAAGTTATCTCTTCAGGCCAGTGAGAATGATGATTTTCAGGCAGACAGGAAGAGGATTCGTCCTTTAGAAACAGAGCAGCAGGTGAGCAGTGAAATCATCTGGGTGTAGCTCAAGCAAACTCTCAAATCCAGTTCATGTTACAGAGGAGGGTGTGGGAAATAAGTGAGTTACATCACAGTCACAGCTTAGAGTGACAGGGTTTTGTTCATTTTTGTTGTTACTTGTTACAAAGGAGTCCATTGTGGCAATAAATTGTTCATTGTACCCTGTCCTAAAACCTTTCACATTTAAACAAGTAATATCCCCCAAATATATTTATTGCCAGTTGATGGTGTTATGATTTCTGTAGGTTTGGAACAGTGGGGAAGCAAAGCAGAAAAGCTGAGCAATAACTACAGATTCTTTTATAATTAAAACTTTATAGCTTTCCTTGATGACTTTTGTGTGGCTTAGACTTGGTTAAACCAGCTACTAAACCAGACTCAGCTGAAACAGAACCAGGGCTGCCAGTGTGAACACATCCCTCTGCCCAGTGCCTTTTCCCACCGTTTCTTTCCCCAGCAGGTTAGAAAACGTCACTGCTTTGCTAAAGGAGTGCAGTTTGTTGATGCTCTGGAAGTTTATCATCAGAGGAAAAATGGAGAGCTGATTGTTCACTCTGAAAAAAGCATGAAAACCACTCCTTTTTCTCCCCAAACAGTGAGTAATTCAGAAATACCTTTTACACCAGGAGTGTTAGTTCAAGAACAATTTTGAACAATATTTTGTGTGAAGGGGTTATGTGTGAAATGCAGCTTAATGAAGTTTGAGCAGATATTACAGCTAATGCAAAGGTTCCTCAGTGTTTTGGTTTTTATTTCCACTTTCTGTAGCAGAAGTATCACATCAGAAGTTCAGATACAGATTGCACCTGTTTTCTGCAGCTTTGTTAGGCATTTTCTGCATTTCTTATTGTTTGAAAATAGATTTTACATAAATGTTTGTTGGGGCAAAGGCAGTAGAGGAGGGAACGTGGGGCAGTAGAGGGCTGAGTGGGAGAGGCCACGTTGTGATGTAGTAACCACGAAGGAAACCAAAAGCTACAGGATTACTGTAAGATACTGGCAGCTAAATATTTTCTTAAAAAAGTGAGTCTGTGTTGTAGGTTATTTGATGGGAGGTGCTTCTTATTAGTTTTGGAGAGTTCTGTAGATCTTTGAGTAAGATTTGCAATGCTCTGTGCCACTGAGCTTCAGTTGGTAGTTGGAAACCCAAAGGCCACCAGAGTGTGCTGTTCGTTTTCAAATCAAAAGAACTCTCGTCCTTCGTCATCGTCAAATTTCTTCTGGTACTTTGGTGTGAGTATATGAAAAATTTGATTTAAAACTTGTAGAAATTTCTTGTCTAGAAGAAAACTGAAAACTAAATAATCTGCTGTTTGCTACATGCTTAGGAAGAAGTATCCTAAGAAGAAAGAAAGGGGGTCGTTTCTATTTAAGTTTCTTTTTAAGGATGAAAGAATAATGTATTATTTTCCTGTGATGAGCTTTTCCTTTAGCAGACTGAGAACTTGTCTGCTATCAAGAAAATTGCAGAAAGTAAAGCCTTATTTGTCATTAGTAGTTCTGAGCCTTAACTGCATTTAGTTTACAACAGGGAGAGCATCACAGCACAGGTATTGGGTATAAAAATGCTTTTCTGGTGTGGCTTAGGAAATGAAGGCAACAGAGCTTCTGTTCAACACTCACCTAATGGACTGTGTGTTTGGGGTGATACAATGACGTGATAGCAGCATTGTCTTGTTCACTGAGGCAAGCTGCCTTTGAATATCCTGTGTTTTACAGTGCTCAGTCCTCTGCTTAAAGCAGATTTAGTTTCTTATCAAGTCCTGTTTCTGCTGCAGGAGGGAGAATGGGTTGGTTGTTGTAAGAGCCTGAGAGGTGCTCTGTGCTGCCCAGCACTGCTGCATCCCAGCACCTGCAGATGTGTGGCTGAGCACCCAAAGCTGCTCTCAGCTCTCTCACTCCAAGCCTGGGAATCCAGCTCTGGATTAACTCCTGCAAGGGAAGGCAGCTCCAGAGTGAGTTTAAAGGGGAAATTATAACCTCAGGGTACTCTCTTGATTGCTTCTGTCAGAGCATATGGCCTGAGAAACTGGGGCAGCTGGGTTAAGGAATCCCCATTTCCAGCAGGGAAAGAAAGTAAACAGTAAATGGAGAGTAGTGTAACAAACACTTGGGGTATCAAAAAACAACTGTGAAAAGAATCTGTCTTAATGTGCTAGCCCATTGCAGTTTAACATATTGCTTACAACCTGCACAATGGGGTTTGGGTGACTTCTGTTACACATTCCAGGGGACTGGCAGCCTGTTACAATCAGGGTCTGGACTCCAGAATGGGCTAATTTACCACGATGGGATGAAGAAAGTTGTGGATTTGTATTACATGCTCTCACCTGACACCGTATCTGATCCTTTTCCTGCTGATTGACGTTTTGAATGAGCTCTTTGAAGCAAGTTCCAGCTTAATTAAAACGTTTGCTTGGTTAGCAGTGATCTGTGAAAGCCTGTGATAAATATTGAACTGGGTTCACCTGCTGGTGACTGGGGGAGGATAAACAGCTGCTTTGTGTGCTTTAAACAAGAGGCTGCAGCAGCAGCAGCAGAATACTGGGCATTCTGAGAGCTTCCAAAGGAGCAGTTGAAAAGCTCTGCTAATGTCACTGCTGATATCTCCCTAGATTGTGCTTGTGTGATATTTCACACAAGAGACATTCACTGCTGCAGCATTCAGGTGCCTTTGTAACTGGGAAATGTAGATGGAGATATGAAGAACTCCTCTTACCTCTTTGTGTTTCAAAGATCACAGCCCCAGTGTTTGTTTAGCTCTATTTTACACACAGTACAGGGTGGTGGACTTGATTATTCCTTTTTTAATCGGACTTCCACGTTTTTGCCATATAAATATTGATGTGATAGGCTGGTTTATCTAGCCCTGACAGAAGTACAAACAAGCTGCATTAGCCTAAGGTCCATATAGGCTGATATCTGATCTCTAATGGCATCTGTTCCTGGGTGTTTCTGATTAAACACTGCAGAAAGTACAGGAGGATCTTTTTTGCCCTCTTCCAAATGAAAATCCCTCTTTCAGATTCCAACAGCTGAAAACAGGTTTAGTTCTGAAGCCAGAGGGTATTATGAAATGCAATTCTGTTGTCTTAGTATGAATTATTTCTAATCAGCCCTTCCCTAATTCCTTCATAGATAAGTTGAAACGTTTTCTAATTTTGTTACATCTTAACCAGAACCTCGGTGGTGTGAGCGTAAAAATTTGTGCTTTGAGGGAGCACTGCCAAGGAAACCCCTTGTTCATGGAGAGTTTTCTTTCTTTCTGCTGCAGGAATGGGAGAGGAACACCACAGTAGGTGCTGCTATATGATATCCACAGTTGGTTCTTAGAGAAATACAGAGTTAAAATAGTTTGCCTTTTATAAAATTTAAAGATGTATTTTAAGGATTCTAATGCAAATTGACTCACTGGAGTAATGTGGAAAGAATATGGAGAACTCAACTTTTAAACTGTGTTCTAACCAATTTTCTGAAGTTTTTCTTCATTATGAAGGACCTCCTTAAAAGGTTTTATTTATTAAAGTATTTGTGGCTAATGGTGGCTGTGGCTTTCAGAAATGCTGTGACTACTGCAGGCAGTTTTATTTCTTCACTGCTTACTATAAAATCAGCCTGAGTTTACAACTTTCTCAGTATTGTGGGTTTGAGTGTTTTTTGAACATAAAACTTTTTTCAAAGTTTAAGGTAACATTTTAGTACTGGAATAATGGCTAAAGTGCTTCTTAATGCCAGTATTATACCAATTCCAAACCTCTTAAACCAAACTTTTAAGCCCACCTGTAAAATACTTTAATTCATAAGCCTCACACATAAGAGCACTTTATGTCTTTTTTATGCAAAGAATAATATCTGGTATTTTAAGCCCATCATAGGAGAACCTTCTGTTCATGATTTTATATATTAATTTGAGCTGCATTTTCCTGTTGTTCTAAGAACTCTGGCAAAACAGCTGCCTGATGGGTCCTAATATTTTTCAATGATTTTTATTTGGCTTAGCACAGCAGTGAAATATTGGTGGTGAAGTCTCATCTCGGTGTCCTGTGTGTTGTTTTTCCCTCTGAAAACACAATCTGACTTGGATTAAAATTAAAAAATAGACATATTCTTCAAGGCCCTACACAGTCACTGCTTCAGTGAAATTAATTTTTAGCTTGGTAATGTGGTTTTCATTATTTCCAGGAGCAAAGCAGAATGTAAGTGATAGAAATATCAAGGTAGCATTGGAGCTTTCAGTGTGAGCATTGCACATATGTAACATATACCATATGTCAGCTGTTTCCTGCCTGCCTGGTGACAAGAGCCCCATTCATAACTCTTCTTTTTATCCTTTCAGTGAATAAGTAATTATTCAATATAGAAGGCAGGATATTTGGAACTGGCTATTTAATGTGGCAGCGCAGGGTAATGAAATCTGCTGTTCCTGGCAACCTGAGAGGGGAATGTAACAATTCCAGCATGGGTGTAACTTTATCTGCTTTGAGGCCTGTTTCTCTGGCACATCAGTGAACCTTTTATCCCAGTGAGTGGCAGCTCAGAGGGTTACATTTACATGCTTTCTATCATGTATTGTCATATTTAATGGCACACAAGGCTGAGTGGGGCTGAGGGGAACACGAACTTGCTTTTCCTTGCAGTGGAAGCTGAAGACAGCTTGATCCCCAGGATTGAGGTGTAACACACAGCATGACTTAGCATTTGTTTGTCATGGATAATCTTACTGGTGCAATTAAAGGCAGGGAGGAGTGCTGCAGTGGGCAGCTGCATGTTGTTACCTGCACTACCACCTGAGGCCAGATACAAACTGTCTGACTCTGGAAGAACTCTTTATTTTTCATGAGAGGTGTGTTTGGACATGGTTACACTTTAGTTCCTTGTTTCCTATGTGGCTTTTCAAATTCATTATGATAATTTCATGTCAGTTGTTCCAGTATTTAATGTTCTGATGGCAGAACAAAAATGGCTTTTAACAATTATTTTACAGGATTAGGTTCTGTTTAGAATTATTCCCTGTGTTTCTTTTATTCTCCTGGTTACTCGATGGCCTTTGGCAGAATGGCACAGCAAACATGTTTCTAATGGAGAGTGTGTGGTGCAGTCTGTTTTATCGGCACACAGAGTTCCTGAACTGTCTACAGTTCTGCTTCCTTTAAGGAAAAAAATATTTTCATTTGAGTGTCTGTTCCAAATTTTCTTCATTGAAGGTTTTGGACTCTTGCTCTGTAACAGGAGTGTCCTGAGCTGGAGCTTCAATGTGAGAATCTTTATTTGCATTATTCATGTGTGTAAATATTCCACTGGATTAATAATTCTTTTTGATTGGGTTATGATAAAATTGTGATTGCTGGAAGGTTTTTTTTCTTGAGAAATTTCCAGGCACGAGGATGTGGTGCTTTAACATTTTAGAACTTGTTGCAGCTTGATGGGCAGCCCTGGTGACTGAACCGCTTATCCCAGAGGGCACTTTCCAGACCTTCAGCAGGTTTAGCACATTCATCTCCCAGTGGGATTTTGTGCATCATTTTGATGTCTTGGTTTGCAGCCTCCTGGCCCTTGCACTGAGTGTTCCTGTGCTTCTGGGAAAGAACCAGATAAAGATCCCAGTCACACAAAGAAGAAAGAGAACGGAGATCGGTTGTGCGTTCCCAAAATTTTTTTTGGGACACGAACACACAAGCAAATCACCCAGATCAGCAGGGAGCTGAAGAGGACAGCGTATTCCTGTGTCCCCATGACAATCCTTTCCAGCAGGGATTACACCTGCATTCATCCTGTGGTGTCCAACAGTAGTAACAGGAATGAAATGTGTGTAGAATTGCTGGAAGGAAAACATGTGAGTAATTTCATTTGAGAAAATGAGCATTCATTAAACAAAGTCAGGTTTAACAGCTGGAATGAGTAACATCTTTTACTTCTTTATATTATATTGGTTAAACCCCACCTGGTAGCATTAAAATTAAACATTAATTGTTAGAAAATGTTGATATGCTGTGAAAACAGGAATAAGATTTATGATTGCAAGGTTAGTGGTCTAATAAGACTTAAATTATCTCTGGGTTTATAAATGAGGAAGAAAGAAGTGTCCTTTATTGATGAAACATGGATTTATGTGACATGAGGTGTTATTGTCTGGCATAAAGAGCAGCTGTTAGAAACGTTTCTGAGAAACAGCCAGATGCATGGGACTTTGGAAGATTTTAGCCTGCTTGATTTTTGTTTTTTCTTGTACCCAGTAGTCTTTGCACTTGTTTGCTTTCAGGGCAAGTCCTGCTCTTTCTACCACGGTGTTCACAAGCTCAGTGAGCAGCATGCCCTGCAGCCTGCCCCTGGGCTGTACCAGGCGTGGGACATTGAGGACCTGGTGAGGCTGGGCAGGAAGCTTCGAGCCTGTCCCTATTTTGCAGCCAGGGAGCTCATGGTGGGGGCAGACATCGTGTTCTGTCCCTACAATTATCTCCTGGACCCACAGATCCGGGACAGTGTGAGTATACTGGGGAGAAGTGGCAAGAACTGAAGTTAAAAAGAAATTACCCACTGAATGTTATGTTTCTATGGTCAGCTGAGATCCCATTCATGTCCAAAATAAAATCTATAAAATAACTTTTCCCCCCTTGGATATTTTCTAGGTTATGAAAATTGATTCAAAACCCAAAAAGCTTCATTTCCACTGTGCTGCAGAATATCCATTCTTTAACAGGCTCCTTTTAGTTGCTGTTTCTCATGTCTTTCACTCTGTTTCACCAGACAATCATTTTCTTTTTTAGATGGACATTAACCTAAAAGACCAAGTAGTCATTTTGGATGAAGCCCACAACATTGAGGACTGTGCTCGGGAGTCCGTGAGCTACGGGGTTACCGAGAGCCAGCTCCGAGCTGCCCGCGAGGAGCTCGACTTCATGGTCAGCAACAACATCAGGCAGAAGCACCATGAGCCCCTCCGAGCTGTGTGCTGCTCCTTGATCAAGTAAGGCAACTTTTTATTGCTTTAATTCAATTCATATTTATAAAATTACCTTTAGATCTGATGGTATAAGTTATTCACATCGGATAAAATGCAACAAAGGTACACTTACAACTGTGCAGTTGTTTGGTTTATGTTCATTTGAGGAATCCACAGGGTCTGATCTATTAGAAGAACTGCTGGTCTCACATGGAAACATTGAAGTTCTCTTCTGAAAAGTTTTGTGCTCTTCACGGGGCTTTTTTGGACTCCTGGTTTATAAATCTCAGTATGAAAATTTTCATAAGATGGATTTTTGTATGCACACATTTGCATATTTGACAAATAATAATACCATTATTTTATCAAAGAATTAATTAGTTCATGTTTATAGAATGCTTTCAGAGCCTTGGACAGAAAGTATTTGGAATCTTCTTGGAATCAGATTGGAATTAACTGAATTCTTCCTAGTTGAAAGTGAATTTGTCAGTCATGCCCTTTGTTTTCCCTGGGAAACGATTTCCTGGAAGGGGAAGAGCTGAGCATAAGTTGAGAATCACGAGAGGGGATGTAACAAAAGCAAATGGACAGAAGCCCAGGAGGAAACAAGAGATCCAGGGCAAAGTCTTTTGGGGGAAGTAGAAGTATCAATGTCAGCAGAAGAAAGTGAATAATGCTACAAGTGGCTTTGCAGTTAACTGAGTTCTGCTCCAGTGTGTGCAGAATCTTCATTTTGCTGCAGCAGACTGTGCAGCACAGCACAGGAGGAGTTCACTGTCCCACTCTCCCATCCTCACTCTCTGTTCCCAGTTAATGTTTGTGTCACACAGAGAAAAGGGACTTTTCTGCTTGGCAGAAGCCAATTCTCCTACCCGGGATATTTCAAATGTTAAACTTTAGTAAAAGATAAGAACAGCATGGCTGAAGATTTGATTGCCTCAAGCTTTTTAACCTTATCAGGAAAACTAAGGTTGATTGTCTTGGCAAATCTGCCAGCAGCATGGAAAGCAGTTGCTGGAAAGCAGAAGACTGGGTGTAAATAGCCAGTAATAGGTAAACAGCCCCTGCACAGTGACATGGCTTTGCCAAATGCATGGGGAACTAGAAAAAAATAATTTATTTCACTTCTAAAGATGCTGGGCCCTCATTCCAAAAAGCACTTAAGGATGGGCTTGGTGCCACGGGGTGCTGCAGTGACCTTTGTGAGGAATTTGCAGCTGGGCCAGTGGAGGTGTCTGGCAGGCTCTGCTGCTGAGGTGCACATTCAGCAGGGCTGATCACTTTGTTCAGTGCAAGATGCTGTGTCAACAGGGGAATTTTCTGGTAGTGAGGGAAGCAGCAAATACTGTTCCTGGAATTGAAGGCATGTGTGCTGCATCCATTCATTCTTTTCCTGGAAATACTGCATACAGCAATTTTCACTTCAGAACCAGAGATAACCTTTCTGGGAATCAAGCTAATTTTGTTTATGCTTCCTGCTTGGCTCTAAAAATAATTTAACAGGCTTTGCAAGTAAATGCTTTAATGTTAGATGGAATTTATTTGAGAATTTAAGGTATTTTTGGTGATATTTGGCCGTTGTGTTAAGTTTGTATTTGCATTTATTATTTCAAAAGTATGTGGTGATGTTTGAAGTTCATAACAGGGAAACATTTTACACTTCCTGAAGTGTTTTACCCATTGTAAATCTGTTTAGTTCCCATCACAGGGGCCTTGTCCTAATTTCAATTCCAGGTCTTTTTGATGTTACATTGGAGGAATTTGGGCTTTAGTGATCACCATTCCTTAATGAGATCAAGCAAATTATAGCCAAAGCAGTGATTGTTGTGGCAGTATTGGGGGGGTTTGTTTGCATTTAACCTGGCAGAAGGGAAGTTGTATTTTAATTGTTCCATGGATCAGATTATTTATGATGACAGGGCAGGAAATCTAGAACTGAAACAATCCCAGAGCCTTGCTCTTGAGTTGCTAATGATGAACTGGTTTTGCAGGTAAATATTTTGAGCTCTTGCAGCACTGACAGCTGTCCTTTTGATACCTCCTGCCTTTTGATGGAGCAGACAGCTCCAGCCTTTCCTGGCAGGGAGGGAGGGAGGGAGTGCCTGCTTTTCTAAACAGAGACAAGGCCTTGTGGTACTGCAGGGGTGAAGGAGGACATGCTCACTCAGAGAAAATTCCAGCTCTGCCACAAATGAGATGCTCTCCATGTTCAGCTCCTGCTTTTAGCAGTCAATCACATTTTGCATTGTATTACAATTATAATTCTGCTCCAATTTGCAGCAGTTGCCAATACCTGTGGGTAGGTTTAAATGGGCACTCGTTATTGCCCCACTTTCCCTTCCATGTGTAAATATGAAAAGTGTTCATTTCATGCCTCAGGATTTGTTCTTAATTGGAAAGTCAGCAGTTGACAGGGATGATAAACCAACCTGCAGCAATTGGAGCACTGATGAGTGGCTTTAGATAAGCAGCAAAAGTCTTGCTTGAATGAGCCTGACATATCATAAGAGGAAATTACATTTTAATTCCTTTTCTTTATTATTTATTATATAAAGTATAAACATGTGGGGAGAAATTTTCTTCTCATGTCAATGAGCTGCATCCAAAGCAGTTCCATGGGAGTTGAACAGTGAAAAACAAGCAGAAAGGAAAAGCAGAATCACTCTCCTTACATGTAGTAAAACATTTATCATCATCTTAGGAGTCTGGTGCAATTTTTGAGGTTTGCTTTGTACGTGCAAAGTGTCTCTAAATCTCTAAAATCAATGCTGAAATGATTTCTGCTTTTTCTCTCTTTCAGCTGGCTGCAGGAGAGCTCTGGGCAGCTGGTGGAGAGAGCCTATGAAACTGCCTGTAAGGTGTGGAGTGGCAAAGAAATGCTCAACTTTCTGTACCAAATGGGAATAACTGCCATTACTTTTCCCATTTTACAGGTAATGTTGTGTGCTGTGTAAATGAGCACCACCATGCATAATATTGGTGGTGTTAAACATCTTCAAATGCACAGAAGTTGCATGGAAACAGGTCTTTTCATTTACTGCAATACTGAAAATTGTCTGAAAATGATTCCTGATGAAAACCAGGAGTAATCCACTCGAGCTACTGGAATTTGTGGAGAATCAATGTTTTGCAGGATACAATTGCTCACATACTATTATTTGAATTGAACCATTAAGCCAGTGATATTTTTGCCTGTTCTATCCACTTTTTATTGAGTGTTGAAATGTTTTTACCCTATTTTCAAGTTTATCCCTCCTTTCTGTGTAAGCCAGATATGTTAAAGGCATTGTTGAAAATTGAAAATGTTTTTCCCTTTCCCCTGGCCCTTCTTTGCCCCTTTCCCTCTGACTTTGGAGGTATTTTAAATGAACTTTTAAAGCAGTGAACTGACAGTCTTGTATCTCTATTAACTTTGGTTTTGAGAAGACACTTAGAATGTTGTTAATATGGAATTTGCCTCTTGCAGAAACATCTTGTTGCTGTCCTGGAAAAAGAAGAAAAAGTGTCTATGCATGGGAGAGAGGAAATTATTGAGGTGCCAATTGTGAGCCCTGCAGCACAGATCATGCTCAAAGGCCTGTTCATGGTCCTTTCCTGTCTCTTCAAGGAGAACAGCAGGTCAGGTCTAACATTTTGTCATGGTTTGACACTGGCATTTTGCCAATGCCCCATGAAAATGCACTGTCCCTGGTGTCTGCTGTGAGATTTTGACCAGGAATAAGAAAGCAAGCAGGCTCTTACTTAACAAGGAAAAAAAACCAACATTTATTAACTAAACTACAAAAACAATAACTAAACTACACACACAAGAAAAGGGAACACACAAGGAAAATGAAAACCCCACAAAACATTTCCCTCCTCCTCCCCTCAAATTCCCAATACAATGCACTTCCCAATTAATCTCTTCCCAACCCTCAGTCCATCAACACTCTGTAGATAATCAATTCTCAACTCGTCAAGAGGAGAGGAGTCCTTCTTGTGCCAGGATGACCTCTTCCTTCTTCCAGGCGCAGCTCTCTCACCACTGGCATGGACCAGAGCTGCTTCTAGGGTTGTCTTTTAAGGATATTTTGTCCCATTCCAAAAAGAGCACAGTCACAACTCTGGGACACCTGTCCCCCCATATTTCACCCCCTGGGGCCGAGGGGCACCAACCACTGAATCTTCCTGGGTCTGGGACATTTCTCCCCCTGGACTCAGTCTCTGTATCACAAGGAAGCAGGGCTCTGTCCATGGCTATACAAAGAGTCCAGCAAAAGCCACTCCAATCATCTCTCTTCCCACCAAAATTCTTCTCTTTCAATCCACCATCTCTCTCTCACTTGCCCATTTCCATTCTCTCAATCACTCTAACTCCTTTCTGGGAAAGGTTAATGTTCTGTAAGTTTTCATTGTCCCAAAAAGGGTTAAAAGGTTCAGTCTCTCTCTCTCTCTCACTCCCACAGCTGCCCTGCTGCTGCTCCGCGGCCCTTTTGCCCGCACCCCCCTTCTCCTTCTCAGCCGGCCGCTATCAAAATTCCGACGCCGGCTCTCTCTCTCTCTCTGCCGGGGGGGGCTGCCCGATGATTCTCGGGGTCTCTTTGGGGTTCTTCACCTCTCCACCCTTCCATGCTCAGGGCATCCTCACCCCCAACCTCAGTCTGGGCCCAGCCTACCGCGTGGCTGCCCCGCACTGGGCGAGGGAGGGCATCTTCTCTCTCTGCCGCCCAGTCCCAAGAGGAAGTGCCTGGACAAAAACCCTGCTTTTAAAGTGATCTCAGAAGGTGACTCCTATTCCCAGAAATCCCATTTCCGGGTCAAACCATCACACATTTACCAGCTGAATGCTCACAATTTGATTGCTTAATTGTAGTTTTTACTGATATTTCTGTCTCTGTGTAGGTTTGCAGATGATTACAGGGTTGCTCTACAACAAACTTACACCTGGATGACTGAAGACCAACGTGATGATGCAGATACAAGTTCCTTCTTCCCGAGGCCCAGGCACAAAAAGAGTTCAAGGCAGAAAACCCTTGTCCACATGCTGAATTTCTGGTGCTTGAACCCTGCTGTGGTGAGCTGAGTGTGAAGAAAAGATAAAATAATCTCAGTGATAACAAATACATGTCAGGGATTGCATTGATCTTCTAAAATCCTGTTTTCTTTCTCCCACCTAGGCTTTTTCTGACTTAAATGAAGTTAGAACAATTGTTCTGACATCAGGCACACTCTCTCCCATGGACTCCTTTTCCTCAGAGCTTGGTGTGAAGTTTTCCATTCAGCTGGAGGCGAATCACGTTATCCGGAATTCCCAGGTAAACTGGCCATGGCTGTTCCCTGTTCTGAGCTCTAATGCTGCCCATGGTACAAAAACCAAATAAAAGTGATGGTAGACCCTTTCTGTCAGTTAAAAGAAAGGTCCAGACTGTTGCTTGGCTTAATGCAATGAAAAATGTCATTTTTAAACAAATTCAGAGGCAATTTTTAGACGCATTTCTCTGGAAAAGTTGCTTGTGCTGTATGAGGTGGCTGTTAGCAGTATCAATTACTGTGCTTCAAGCACTGAAATGAATTTAACGAATATCTCAACATTTCTTTCCCACTTAAATTTCATTCTTGAGCCTGCTGTGGTTTCTCCAGGCTGGTTTAGGATGAACCTTGTCCCTGTGCCCCCCAGGTGTGGCACGGTGGGCACAGGCCCCAGCGGGCGGGAGCTGTGCGCCACCTTCCAGCATGTTTTTTTCCCACTTCAGATTTCATAATTGATCCTTCTGAGGTTTCTGCAGGCTGGTTTAGGATGAACCTTGTCCCTGTGCCCCAGGTGTGGGTTGGCACGGTGGGTGCTGGCCCCAGCGGGCGGGAGCTGTGCGCCACCTTCCAGCACACCGAGACCTTCGAGTTCCAGGATGAGGTGGGAGCCCTGCTGCTGTCAGTCTGCCAGACACTTGGCCAAGGAATTTTGTGCTTTTTGCCATCCTATAAGGTAAGGCAAACTTCAAACTTCTTCCCATCAAACCACAGGCCTTTGAAAATGCACTGTGTGGTTTTCTGCTTTATACATCAATATACAGAAATGTTTATCAAATAATAACACAGGGGGATTGTATTGTTATTTCTTGGCATTCAGGTTTGTTTTCATCAGCAAACATGTTTGGTTTTTCTCAACAGATGCACTTATTAACACAGACAATCATTTCAATTAGCATTACCAATAGAACCAGCCAGATCCATAAATTTTCCTTATGTTGTTTCCCTGAAGGTTTAGAAATTGTTTATTAAGAAAACAATTAAAAATCACATCATGAAATGATACTTTCTGTACAACTCAGCAGCAAGAATGTCTTTGCATGTTCTTTCTGTGCTATCAGAATGCAGAGTTCATCCAGTTAATTTCTCCTTCCCTTGTTTCTTGTTCCATTTCACTGCATTGGAGATTGGAGTGTATTTTTCTTTAGCCAGGGGAATTGCTCACTGACATTGGCTGAAAGGAATCAAATTTCTCCATTTCAAACTATGTAATATCTAATTTCACTGACAACAGTTATCTAATTATGGTTAATCTGGATCTCCCAGTAGTTCTGCTTTCTTCTCTATTTGTTGTTCCTGTTGTTTATGGTCAGGAACAGGAATATAAACCTGCAAGATAATTCTCTAACTCATACTCCTTTTTCTTGTACTGCTTGCAAGGGTGTGACTTTAATTTTTAAATGATTATTTATGATTTTAAAACATCATCTTAACAGACAAAACACAAAAACCTCTCAAAACAATCCTACCAAATGATTAAAAACACCAGCATGATGGAAATAGAGTTTCAGACATTTCTGCTCATCCCTAAGGTTCCTAAACAGAGAATATTTTACAAAATGAAATAAAAACTCTTTATTTTTTGTTACAATCCCTTCATATTGTATTATTTAACTGGCAGGCTGCAAAGGGAGGGTTGTTTCTTGCCTGGGTGTCTCTCAGTGCAATTCCTGACAGTAACCATTAGGTGACCACATCAGACCAGGTAATGGAAGCCCCTGAAAAAAGCAGATTACTGACTATAAATTTATTTAACCTCACAAAACCCTGCACTTCCATGCAAAGGAAATGATCTTACAAGAAATCTCCAATTTATTTAAGAATTTAACTAGAGCATCTGTCAGATTCCAGCGTTATCTTTCCAAGTGTGTCATGTTGGAAGTTGATCTTCCATATCCAGACCTGACAAATATTTATGAAATTTTTTATGAGAATAGTAATGTGAATTGCAAGTAAACAGAGACTTTGTAATGACATTTAATAAAGGAGGAAAACAATTGCTGGCCAGCTCTGGAACCTTCCCCCCCTGCCCTTCTGCCTCCCTGAAAGGTCACCCTGCACACGCTGAGTGTTCTGTTCTTTGGAGGAACACTCCCTGAGCCCAGCAAGGTATTGATAAATAGAAATTGCAGACAATTGAAGGATGATATTTTAAAATCACATTGCCAATATTTTTCTATGGATGCCCTTTTTCTTCCTACTACTTTTATTCGGGATTGGGTTGCCTTTAAGTCTGAGATTAATATGTTGAAAATACAGAATAATGTAAGCACATTAATACAGGGAAAACAAAGTATTCTTTCATCATCATAAAGAATATTTGCATTTCAAAAGTGATTTGCACAGGAAATTGCTGCCTCTCTTTAGAAAGCTGCAGCCTTCAAAGGAATTTTTCAAGGCTGTCAAGATCTGATGAATACACGTGGTCATGGACCTCACTATTATGATTTAAGCAGATTTTTGGATGGCTCAATCTGTTTTATGAATTGAAGCTTCAACTTTGGAATAAGTGACAAATAAAGGGAGGTTTTTTTTCCTGTCTGGAAGGCTGAGGACAATGCTTTGAATTTTAAGTACTTTCTGTCCAGGTATAATTTGATGGAGCTGGAATTTAGTTTGGTATGTACATTGGATTTCAGTTTGGAATTACTACCTGCAATGTGAATGGGGAAAAAAGCAATAGTAGTAGAGAAATTTCCCTTTATCTTAATCAGGTATTTGAATAAATATATTTTTAATTGAAGAGTGGCTGTTTAAAATATATGTCTAGCAAATATATGGAGTTAATGCAGTGGAGGAAAATCTATGGATGGGCAAAGAGCCCATCAGCTCTACATGCCCACATTTGATAGGTGTCTGTTAAGAATAGCTGTGATGGTTCATGTGGGGGAATTCACAAACAACATGGAAATTTTTAATGCCATTGTTGGAGTTGTGGCACATTGACTTTTAAAAAAATCAGCCTGATCTTAACATTCACTAAATTCCAAAGCTCCATCGTTTTTAAGGCTCCTCAAACTGGTGAAACTATGCAGCAAAAGTGCATTTATGTGAGAATCAGTAGCAACTCCAGCAAAAAACACTCTATAAAGGAGAATATCAGAAGGTGTAAAGATTGCCCAGAAATCTAAGATGCTTTTAAACAAGATTAAGATAAGGCCCATTAGGGCTCATGTTGCCAACCTGTCTGCATTAAGATATATCTTGCCTGGTGCCTGCATCTTGGATGATTCATTCAATATGTGTCATATCAAAGTCAGCCTAGGCAGCAAGGAGAAAAATGCTAATGCTTATAAATTTTAGTGATAATCCATCATGATGAATTAACTGACCTTTCTTAGTAGGTTTTTTTTAAACAAAAGAAGCTTTGGATGATGATGTTAATGTTGCTTTGGTTTGTTGTGTTCTCTGAGGCATTGTTGGGTAATTTGGATCTGCTGATTGAGGAGGTATCACTTGGAAGCAGGATTTTTACAGTTGGAGTTGGAAAGGCTTTGAATGAGTGTTTTCAACAGGAAAACTTAGGAACTGATAACAATTCTCTGCTTGAAAACCTGAGCTCCTTGCAGGGAGGTTGGACTGGATTCCATTTAAAGGTTCCTTGCAACCCAAACTATTCCATGATCATGGAATAGTGACACAATTAGCATAAATTAGCATATAAATGATTCATGCTGCGTTGCACTGGCTGCTTACCTTGAGAATTTTGGGGTAAGGTTCTAGTGATGACACACAGCAGCTTTTGCTATTGCAAAATTAAACGCTGAATTTCCCAGCTGAGTTTTTATTTGCCTCATAACTTCAGGAGCTGCTGGTTGAGAGCTGAAGCTCTGTCAGTCTCATCCCCTTTTCCTGCTCTCTGGGAAGATGTTTTCTGATGTTTTCTGGAGTGGGAGCAGCAGGATTGGGTGACAGCAAATCCCTTTGGGCTGGAGCTCCTCTCCCTTTTGCTTGGCTCCTGTCCCTGGGTCAGGTATCCACCAAACCTGCACAGGACTCTCAGGCAGGTGTTGTTTGCCCTTGTGCTGACAAACCTTTCTTGGCACCCTCCCACAGCTCCAGACAGGCAGGAATTAACAATATTAATTAACTCTGAGCAGCATGGAGCTGCTTTCAACAGACTGAGAATGTTCAGGTTCAGGGCAAGGATTTGGAATCAGCAGGAGGGAACTCAGTTTAACCTCTGGCCGTGTCCACGTGGATTTAAACCTGGCCTGAGGTAAGTGTGGCACCCTCAGGTATGGCAGGCTGAGGGAGGGATTTCATTTCATGATTAATTCTCAGTGTCTGGCTCTTCTTCATTTCACACAGAGCCTTTTCTTATTGAGATACTTGAGATTGGTAGAAATTCTTGTTTTCAAGGAGTGTTTCAGTAATGAATAGGACTCTGAAAAGACAATATTTTCATTTCTAAAACTTTCCTGAAACATGGGTTTGTAAATAAATTATAAGAAACCCATTTTTCCTGCCATCAATAAAACAAAGCAATGCTGCTTTCAGACAACTTTTACTTATTTAATAAATTACTTCAATAAATTTCCAAAGGATGGTAGTCTGTTTAGCCCGGCCTATTAAAAGCATTAAGATTTGAACACTGGCTGTTAAAATGAGTAAATGGCAATATCACAAAGTTAAACAAATGCCAAAAAACATTTTCCAGAGTACTGGGATTGTAACAATACCATTAATGAGGGCAAAGAGGTTTTAATGCAATTTGCACATTCTAAAGTTTCAAAAAGAGGTTTTGAGTTAGTGCATTATTAATGTTCTGAACATCTGGAACTATGTAAGAGCCACAGACATTGAGCAAGTGCAGGGTTTCCCCACTAGGTCTGATGCTGGCTGATTTCCTCCCCAGCCAAAAGCTTGTTTTTAGAAGTTTGAGACAGTAAAATGACAATATCCAGATAAGAGAGAAACATTCCACAGCCTCTTTTTGCTTGTATTATGTACAGAGGAATAATTGGAAACCATTAGGTTCGTGCAGTTAAAAGGTGAACCTTAAATTAAGTAGGAAAATAGTTCTTTGCACCACAGATGGGGCTCTGAGGAATTGTCTACTAAGTTCCATAAAAAGGCTGAACTTTTTCTGTTGGGTGTGTTTCTGTATTATATGCAGGGATAAATGCTTCATCAGGAGTAATAATCTCCTTGATGTTCCTGTTGACAGCTGTAGGAGGGCTTTGAAGAAGAGATTTACTCCTGTGTGTAAATATTTGCAGGCTGTAAGGATCTGTTTGTGTCATTTATGACAGAAATTTCTTCTTTCAAGTTACATCAGCATTAACTTTCTGCATCATTTTAGTGTTGGAGAATGTAATTGACACAGTTACAGCCTTAAAATGCTACAGGAAACAAGAATGTTTCAAGGTGTCACCCAATTTTAGCTGTTTCACTGCAGCTAATGCCCAGCCTCCCTGGCATGGAAAGGAAGCTGCCTTTGAACAGGTTTGGCATTTCAGGAGTAAGTTACAAAATAATTGTAAATTAATAATGATGCTCACTTTCTGCCCAGCATTTGCTTTCTGCTCCCAAGGGAGAGGTTTTCTCTTGCTCCAGGAGCCTCATTTGTTTGAGGCAGACAGCTGCAGGGGAGCTGTGACAGAGAGAGACCCCAAAGCTGCAGAGGCTTTAGGGACAGGGTCCTGGCACCCTTCTGCCTCAAACCTGTGCCTAAAGGAGGGCAGGGTGAGGGAGGAGTCCCTGAACAACCCCTGGGGGCACCTGGGCTTGTCCTGGCACTCTGGGCTGAGCAGTGCCCTGCAAATGCCAGCAGCTCTTTTGGGGCTCTGACACCACAATGACCCTTTGGGCTTTCATTTCTCTTTGGAAAGAAAGACTCTTCCAGTGTCCTTTGTCCTTCCTCTGCTGGAAATCTTAGGGAAGGGATTTCTGTCTGGTGGGCCATGATTTGGGGAAAATGAACTCTAAAAAAAGCTGAGTTCTAAATGGCTCCCAAATTATTCATTTCAACATTTGCACCTAATAAACGTAGATAGAATTTCATTTTACTTGTCCATAGTATTTCTTCATTGCTTGTTTTTTGCTCTTCCCCTGCAGTGGTAGTTTTCTTTTTGAACTTTATCTCAGCTTCTTTATGTTTTATGGGGTTTTTTTGTTCCCATTAATCATATACAGTATCTACTTTCAGTTTAATTCTCTATTTTCCATCATTTCAATATCAGTCATATAAACTGTCTAGCTATTGAGGCTCTCACAGTCATCCAAAAATACAATTATCTGAGGTGCCTTCTGAGAGCTCCAAGAGCTCTGTAAATCTTCATGTGATTCCTGAAGTCTACAGTTTGCTTTTCCCATTGACTTGGGCATAGAAATGTCTGTTAAAATCCCTGTGTGAGAGGGAAGATTTTAACCCTTCCCTCCCAACACTTTGCTCTGCTTTGGGCACTGTTGAGAAATTGCTTCAGATAGAAAAAAGCAGGAGCAGAAGGAATGATAAACTCCATACAAAAATAATTGCAATGAAAGTTTTTGTATAACCAGGTATTTACTATTTATCTTTAATGTCATCAGTTCAATCCAGCTGTGCCAAATGAAATTTGCAGATGGAGCTGGCAGTTCACACCCTGGCAGGATCATTTCTTGTGGAACTGCAGCAAACTCACAGCCAGAATAGTGCTGGGTTCTGCAGAGGAATAACTGAGGTGTTGGCTCATTACAGTTATCATAAACTTTCATGATTTATTAGAAGGTTTTCATTTAGAATTTTTTGACCTTGAGTTGTCTGAGTTTTGTTATTTTTGGTGGTTGTTTTTTCCCTGCTGCTTGGTTACCAACAGCAGGCCAAGACAAAAATTTTATCTTTGGAGATGATAACTGACAATCGGGATAATTGCAAAATGTGTTTTCCTTCTTAAATAGTATGACAGGATCATGGATGTACACCCCAGTTATGGGGTGATTTCCTGATTTCTGGGGAATTAGAGACAATCCAAATGTTAAAGATGCTTTGAGACTTTAGAGGAGCTGACCTGGGAGCCTGTGGCTGCATGAGCAGGTTCTTCCCCCTTCCCTGTGGCTGTTCTTGTGCTGCTCTGTGGAGCTCCTGAGCAAAGGACAAGTTTTGATCCTTTTTATTCATTTCTTTCCTAGTTAGTTTCCAGGTGGCTCTGTGACCTGTGGTGTCTCCTCAGGAGGTCAGACAAGTGTCACAGACAGCTCAAGGGAAGGGATGATGTTGCTCATTCCAAGATTATCCTTTTTTGTTTTCAGTCTCGGGGATGAAACATTTTCTTGTTTCTGGGGTTTTTTTAATATGTTTTCCAGTGGTTGACTGTAATTGGAGAATCTATAAAGATCCTCCTTTGGAAATCCTGTTTTTTTTGCTGTGGCTGGTGTTCTAAGGCCGTTGGTGTGAGTTTGCAGCATCCTTAACTGGCTCTGTGTGACTGTGAATTAACCAAGTAGCTGGAGAGGCACTCAGGTGAATATTCTGGGTGACTGGAACTGTGGGTGAGGTGACATGAAAGGAATGCCCTGTGCTGGCTCCTGGTGCTGTGCAGAGCCTCAGCAGCTGCAGTGGGGCTGGAGCTCTGTGCTGTCCCTGCCCTGAGCCCTTTCTCTCTGTTCCTCCTTGTGCTGGGCCCTTCTCCTCAGCCCAGGGGAAATCCCCACCTGTGCCTTGGCTCTCCTGGAATTGCAGCTGCAGAAAATGAACAAACACCCTGCTCATGACTTCTTTTAGTCCTTCCCTTGCTGTGGTCACCAGCAAGGGCTGTGCAATAATTCAGGTGCCCTGTGGCATTTGCTTTTTACACAGAGCAGCTCCTTGCTGCTGCTGCTGCTGCTCGTCACATGAAGCCCAATCCGGAGCGACAGTCGTGGCAGATTATTGGATATTATGTCTAAAAAAATTATCTGCCATGCTGGCAGATGAGTGTTTGGCCTGTGAATTTCACACCCTGAGAGTTGGGCAGTTTAATATTTTATTGCTCTGTTAATTTCAATACCCTGAGCAGACAGCATCAGGAAAATAAACGAAAAATCTATTATTGTTTCTCACTCCTGAGCTCTGACTTGTCAAAGTGCTGCAAGCTGAATTGTTGTAGCTCGTTAACACATGCTCCAATTTCCCTTGTAATTAACACTTGCTGCTTGCATATTTTTCCTCCTATTTATGTAGGAACTGCATTGAAAATGAGTTTTCACAGTCAAGAAGTTTGCACTCTGTGAATGATGGAGTCCTACTAGTAAATAACAGAGTGAACGTGTCCTTTTCCTCAGGAGCTTTTAATCAAAGGGCAGGAAAGCAGTTGTGAACAGGGAATAATATCCATAAGCAACATCATTTCTAGGAAGGTGTATCCTGCCCAGGTTATTTTAGCATTAATGTTCTGAACCTTTGCAACCTGCAGAGTTTGTGGTCCCTTTGCCATGTCTGGGAAAGATTCAGTGCCTGATGTGACTTCTTCATGTGTGAAAAACACCAGATATGAGGGGAAATAACTGGAAAGGATTTATTTAGGGAGCATGTTCTGCATCAGCAGTGAAACAGCTCATACAAGAAGCTGAATATTAAATGTATTGAAAGGAGTTCTTGGGCTGTTTTAAATTCAGAGAAATTTGACATCATTGGGGGATCTGAGAGCCAACAACTCCTGTCTTAGAAAATGAGAAAAGTCATGCCTCAGTTTTACCTCCTGACAGTGTAAGCCAGCTCCTGTGTGAGAACATTTAATTAGTGAGTGCTGTATTCTAAAGAGTGCTCATTGCACTTGGACTCATTTTACAGCTCAGTAATGGACGAATTTTTAGCAAAAATATTTCAAAACAAGTAACTTGCAATGTGCTACAGTAAAAACTTCATTTTCAGCTGTTACTTCCAGTTTTTCATCATTAGGTGAGAAATTATTTTCCTAAGAATCAGAAAAGTCTGTTATTTCTTTCTTTGGCCTTTTTTTAGGGGGACAGAAGGGGAGGAGGGAGAAGGGATCGAGATGGGAACTTGGAAGAAATACTTAGCTTATTAATTAATTCAGTTAGTTAGTTAGTTAGAATTGTCTAATATATGTGGTGGAGGACATGAAGGAGAGGGAGCAGAGGCAGCTCAGAGCTGTCACCCTGGCAGGCTGGGCAGGCTCCCAGTGCCAGGGGCTGCCTTGGATTATTTTTCCCCTTTATTCTGAAAAAACAAAGAGGTCAGAGATGACTGAGCCTGGCTTCTGGCTGGGGAAGAGCAGCTGTGGAGATGCTGACTTCATCCATGACCAGTTCATCATTTTCCTTTTTATTCCAGATCAGGATTTGAACCATCCTTTTAAAAATCATTTTTTTTTTCTGGAGAGCTCTCTTTGCATGAAGGGTTTTCCCTCCCTGGGATGGGAAGGTGTAATGATAGCCTAGGGTGGATGTACAAGCAGTTCCTGGAACACTGAACTCGTTGTCTTGGTTAATTTTAAAACCACAAAAGAAACCCTGGTTTGAAGCAGGTTGTTCCTAACCAGCTGCCACAGAGCTCAAAGCCTGAACCAAAACTCTCCAGCTTGTTTGGGGGGCAAACATGTTGGGTTTTTGGGGAGAAAATTTCCATAAAAAAGCTTCTTTAGCTGCAGAAGCAAGGTATTAACAGTGTTTTTCTGAAGTCTTTGGCGTGCAAAACATTTCATTTTTCATTACTGTTGTCACTGTTCACGTTTTCCATTATTTAAGGGGCTTATTGAAAAATTGATGGTATGTTGGGACCAGAGAGACATCCTGTGGCTGCAGTGTTGATTTATGGCACATGGAACACACTTCAGTGCTTCAGGTTCCTGCTGCTGAGCACCACTTTGTCATTGTCCCCAAAGAGAAATCCTGCCAGTGAAATCCCCGTGCTGCCCCCGAGCTGAGTGATGCATACTTTGCCTTGGAAAATGATGATGAATTATTCACCTTTTATTGTGCTGGAGTGTGCACATGGTGATCAGAACCTTGCTCATAATACAGAGTTGTTCACCCTGCTCAGGGTTCAGTTGAGTTGCACAGTGGCTTTATCTCTTGAATTTTTCCTTCTATGTTTTATTTCCCTTGCAGTGTCTGTGTGGATGAGCACAGATTTCACCCCCCCAGATGTTATCCCACCATCTGTGGGGATCTCAACACCATTCTTGGTCCTGAATATTTGGGTTTATTTCATGTTTATTTAAAATTCTCCTGGAGAGAATAAGTATGATACTTCTCCATTTGAAAAGACACCATTTCCAGGGAAAGGCTTGAAAATCCCACCTCCATGGTTTGAAGTTTTATCCTTCAAAGATGAAGAGACCAATCTCCTGAAACAGGACAGTGCTGGAGATTTCCAGTCCAGGGCAGCTTTTTCTCAGAAGTGCTGAGGACAGACTCCCTGACCACCTGTTAGGACAACTCAGAGTCTCTGTGATCTTCCTTCAGAACTCTGGGAGAAATAGAAAATATCAGAATAAATGTCTGACATGGCTCCAGCTCCCTGCACAGCCCCTTGGATTAATAAGTTAATTTTTTTTCATATTTTCTATTTTGCTCTTATGGAGCTTTTCATTCCAGAGGCTCTATGGCCCTTTGGGAAGGGAAATCAGGCAGGAATTCACCTGGAATTTGTGCTCAGGGAACCAGGCAGGTTCAGAACCTTGCTGGGTGATGGCCCTGGTGTAATGAATGGGAAATGAGCAGGAGAAGGCAGCTGGAGCCTCCCCTTGATAAGAATAACATCCTTGTGTGGCCTGTTTCCATTAAAATGCTGCATTAAATCAATTTATTTTTGGTCCATAAAGACAAAATTACCCTATGCATGTGTATTTATATGGATGTTTAATATTTCTCTCCAGTTTCCTATTAACAGTGGGAATTTAAAGCTCTACTTTAAAAGTAAATTTTACTTCAAAAATGAAGTATTTTGGCACAGGTATTTTCACATTCTCTTGAAATGAAATCTGTTAGAATTAGAAGCTGAGAAAATGAAATTTGAAGTTTAAAATACCTTTTTTAGTTCATATTTTGCATTGGCTCAGTCAAATGAATGAATTTTAAATACTTTTCCTGTGGTAAAACCCTCCCATAAACATGGGGAGGGGCTGTGAATCAGTTTCTTGCTTAACCTTTCATGAAAATCTAATTGAGTGCAAACAACTGCTTTAAATAATTCAATGGCCTCAGTTATTCTTGGCTGCTGGAGCCCCAGCCCAGAGCAGTGCAAATGTCTGGGTGTTGAGCAAAATTGAGGCTTTTCTCTTTTGTTTGGTGAAAAACATGATTAAAATGACCTTGTGAAAAAGTGTGTGGGGTGATTAAGAAGAAGAAAAGGTGAAATGTAAATTATTTCTGCCAGCTGGCTAAATGACTTGTGGCCCAGAGATGAATGAATATTCTTCCAGTCCTTCTCAAAGTGTGCAATGATTTTGGTGATTTTGATAAATGTGCCTGGGTTTCTTTGCTTGCTTTGCTTTCTTTCTTTGCTCTTGTTGAGGGACATTGTGCTTTTCATGGTGCTATTTGGAACAGCCCCCTAGAACTATTAAAAAGTGATTTCAGAGATTGGGATGATGGACATTAGGGTTTATTGGATAGTTAGCCCAAATATTTTCTCTCCTGTTTTTGGAAGGAAACTCAATTTTCCTTTCACACCAATCCTTCCAGGCAATTTGTTCTTGTCCCTTCAATCTTTTATTCCCATTTTGTTCCTGTTTCCTTTCTTCCTTTTGTTGTTTCCTTTCTGTTCACTTTTAGCCTCAAAAAAACCCAATTTTTTTGTTGCTGTTGTTTTGTTTTGGGGTTGGTTTGTTTGTTTTTTAACTAAAGGTTAAAAAATGGAATAAATTAGTGTTCCTGTGACCCCACACTGGTAAACTCTTTGTAAATTCTTGTTTTTTCCCCCAAAGTGAAGAGTTCCAGTATTCCTGGAGCTCAGTAGCCTGTAGGATTCTGGGTCATTTGGTACCAAGTTTTGGCAAAGTTTTTAGTTCAAGGACTCTCAAATAACTTCTGCTAATTCTCTACTTTTCCAAACTATTTTAATCATTGAAGAAATTAGTTAATAGGAACCTGTAATACCAAAAAAAGTGGGTGAAGTCTGGCCAGATCCACTCTCCACTCTTTGAAATAACAGGAATTTAAGGCCACTTTGTTCAAGCAATGCCCTGATTTAATGACTGAATATGTTTTAGGATGATCACTAATATAGGGACAGTTCCATCCTTTCATAATGGAAGTGGAACATTGATCCAGGTGATTCTCCTGGGATTGGAACAAAAACTTCCAGCTGGGGGAAAGCAGCTGACTCAGCAGAGCTGCTCCTGGAAGGTTTGGAAGGGAATTCAGTTCCTCTGGAATCAGAGAAAGGTGTGGAAGGGAATTGAGTTCCTCTGGAATCAAAGGTGTGGAAGGGAATTCAGTTCCTCTGGAATCAAAGGTGTGGAAGGGAATTCAGTTCCTCTGGAATCAAAGGTGTGGAAGGGAATTCAGTTCCTCTGGAATCAAAGGTGTGGAAGGGAATTCAGTTCCTCTGGAGTCAGAGAAAGGTGTGGAAGGGAATTCAGTTCCTCTGGAGTCAGAGAAAGGTGTGGAAGGGAATTCAGTTCCTCTGGAATCAGAGGTGTGGAAGGGAATTGAGTTCCTCTGGAGTCAGAGAAAGGTGTGGAAGGGAATTCAGTTCCTCTGGAATCAGAGAAAGGTGTGGAAGGGAATTCAGTTCCTCTGGAATCAAAGGTGTGGAAGGGAATTCAGTTCCTCTGGAATCAGAGAAAGGTGTGGAAGGGAATTCAGTTCCTCTGGAATCAAAGGTGTGGAAGGGAATTCAGTTCCTCTGGAATCAAAGGTGTGGAAGGGAATTCAGTTCCTCTGGAATCAGAGAAAGGTGTGGAAGGGAATTCAGTTCCTCTGGAGTCAGCCATGAGAAGAACGCCTGGGCCTGGGAGCAGCAGAGATTGCTCCAGTGGAAAATATTCTGTCCTTCACCCTACCAGCCTCAAGTTGCAGAAGGAGCTGTCAGAATGGATGGGGTTTTTTTATTTTTATATTGATTTTCACTGAAAGGAAGAGAGGAGGCAGCTGATGCAGGGTTGTTCTGTGATACAAAACAACCTGGGGTTGGTTTTTTTGCAGGCAGCCCAAATGGTGGGAAATATTTTGTAGCAAAGCAAGGGAAGTGCATTTCTTCTTGACAGTGTCCCTGAATGTAAGGGTTTTCAGAGTTAAACAAAAAAAACCCACAAACCAGCCTCTTCGTTTGGTTGTGCCACCAAATGTTCCTTTTGTGATAGCTGTTATTTATCTGGCCAGATGCAAACACTGCAGAGCAATGGTTAGAGCAGCACTGGGGGTCTCTGGGGCACTCTCTGTGTTGGTGGGGGGGTGAGAGCCCTGTTTGGTCCCAGTCCCCCCCTTTGGGGTCCCAGTCCCCCCCTTTGGGGTGCCAGTCCCTCCCTTTGGGGTCCCAGTCCCCCCTCTCAGTGCCAGTCCCTCCCTTTGGGGTCCCAGTCCCCCCTCTCAGTGCCAGTCCCTCCCTTTGGGGTGCCAGTCCCTCCCTTTGGGGTGCCAGTCCCTCTCTTTGGGGTGCCAGTCCCTCCCTTTGGGGTGCCAGTCCCTCCCTTTGGGGTGCCAGTCCCTCCCTTTGGGGTGCCAGTCCCTCCCTTTGGGGTCCCAGTCCCCCCTCTCAGTGCCAGTCCCCCCTCTCAGTGCCAGTCCCCCCTCTCGGTGCCAGTCCCCCCTCTCGGTGCCAGTCCCTCCCTTTGGGGTGCCAGTCCCTCCCTTTGGGGTCCCAGTCCCCCCTCTCAGTGCCAGTCCCCCCTCTCAGTGCCAGTCCCCCCCTCTCGGTGCCAGTCCCCCCTCTCAGTGCCAGTCCCTCCCTTTCATTCCCAGCTGCCCAGAGCCTCCTTGTTCTCCCAGAAGTTCTCCTGGTGCCCAGCTCAGCTCCTGCTGCCCCAGCTGCTGTTGGCATCTCTGGAGTTTTGTGCTGCCTGCCTGTAGAACTTGTGTTTGACCCTTCAAACACATTTCCAGCCCACTGGAGACACGCTTGGATTTGCAGCAGTGCTTATTCACAAAGAAAATCCTGGGAGCAAGCACAGGGAAAAGGCTTTTAGATCAATGCTGCTCCCTTGGGCAGCTCAGACTTTTTGCACTGGCAGTGATGCCAATACTGTGATTTTTATTAAGAAAAACCTAATGGCTCTTCCCTTTCTCCCCTCCAACTACCTGAATGTTTGAGTAACAATGAAAAATGCAATTTCATATCATTACATAGAGCCAAGATCAAAGAAAGCAAAGTTTGAAGGAGTGGGTTTATTTTAGGGTATAATGGCAGATTTTTAAGATGAGTTGCAAGATGTTTTTGTAAGTTCTGCTCACCTTGAAATAACTTTTCTCCAGTTACTGTATAAATGTGGGGAAATGAGACAGATTGTAGTTTCACAGGTGCACAAGGACACAATGCAATTGCAATGAGAGTTATTTTTAAATAGCTAGAGTTGATAAACTAGCCAGTAAAGTCAGAGCTGTTTTATTCTGCTGTCAGGTGCTTCTTAGGTCATTATCCTTTTTGTTCTGTAGTGCTCTGGAGCATCCTTGGATATTTTGGGGTGTTTTGTTGCTTCCCCAAGCACTTTTGGTTATTTCTGTGATACCTTTATTTCTCTCCTGACAAGGTGTGATCTATTCATGACGTGAATCAATGCTAAAATACTTAAGGAGTGTTTTGTGTAAAGAAATTAGCAGGAAAAGAGTTAAATAAGGCAGAATTTTTCTGTTGGACCTCCTCTTTTCTCAGCTATTTTCTACTCCAAAACTCCCTGTCAGGAGGTGACAGATCCTGCAGGAAAAGCACAGCCCCAGCAGCCTGAAGTTAACTCCGAGTTTGATCCAATGGTGGAAATTACAATCAGCTTGCCTTAGGGTGAAATACATTAAACAAAGCTCTGGCTTTGCTTCGTGACCTGGGAGCCTCCTAATGTGATTTTTGGCACTGTATAAAACAAAGCAGCAAATGGAAAAGGGCAAAGCTGCTCCTTTGTGGGCACACACGGGAGGGTTTGGCCTTGGAGGAAAGGAGAAAACAGCTCCCCCCATCCCCAAACTTCCAGAATATTCCAAAAACTGCTCAAAAGAGAGAGAATGGGTGGTAGAGCTACACCCTGAGCCCCAAGTTTTCATGGATCATAGCTGACAGGTGTCTTTAAATTGCAGAGAGGAATAAAAGGGAAAAGCTATCCCAGTAAACATCCCTCAGTGCTTGGGGAGATGACAGATTCTTTCTAACAAGATTTTCTGCTCTCTTGGAGGAAGACCATTTGTTAATAAACCATTTGAGAATCCATTTTTAAGGGATTTAATAAAATATACACAGGCTGCCTTCCAGAGCAGGAGCTATTATTCCCCTGGGTGGGAGGAGTGACTGACTGGGGGCATTAATGGTTCCTTCTGTGATTCCTGGCATTAGATCTTGCTCCCATTTGCACTTTTCCAACCCAAAGTGAAATAATTTTTTATGAGAAACCCGCACTTGGTTCCTGGCTCTTCTGAGGCATGTGTGTGTTCTATATTTTATTTATTTGTATTCAGTCAGCTCCATCATTCTTGTTGTTTTAGTGTCTGTCCAGGCCATGGGTCCTATGTTTTTGTGGATACAAGGAAAGTTTCCATGTCTAGCAAACTCCATTAATGGAAGAGGTAATAGCTGTTGTGTGAATTAAATGAATTGTTCCATTTTTGCCAAAGATTTCATAAATAATTCCCATATTTCCATCAAAATCAGGGATTTTTGTTGTGATGGTTGCTGTCAATGGAACAAGAAAGCTGAACCTTGGTCCAAGAGAGACCCTGGAGGGGCTGGGGAGCCCACAGAGAGAAAAGATGTTTTCTTAAGAATTTGGATAAAGGTTTTCTCCTGCCATCTTTGCAGTTCTGAATATAAATTTTACTCCTTTCAAATACAGTGGAATTGAGGGATTAAGGAATTTTTGTGAGGAATCTTGCCCTTCTGGCAAGGACACTTCCTAGGGGTGTGTTGGTGAGAAATCCCATGGGTGGGACAAGAGGAGAGGAGGAAATCAGGGGTGAGTGACCCTTGGAAGTCAAAGGCTGGATGGTTTTATGAATGTAAAAGTGAAATTGAGCTCTGCCCAAGTGTTCTCTCCCTGGGCTGCCCTTGGCATGGCTGGCAGTGCCAGGAGCCCAGCAGGGATTGCTGAGTGGGGCCCAGGAGCAGCAATGAAATCTGGGCAGTGAATGGTGTTCCCCTCCCTGGCAGATCCCTGATGGATGTACTGAGAGCTGTAATGTGCTTGATTCTCTGCTTTCCCAGAATTATCTCCACATCACATCCAAGAACTGAGGCTGCAGTGGCAGGCTGGGATGGCAAGATGGACACTCATTGCTCAGTCACAGGATTACAGCCTTGATAGAAAAAGAGATTACAGACAGGTTCTGCCAGGAAACGACAGCTGGGAGGGAAGGGGACAGACAGCAGGACAGACACATTTAGCAGAGATGATTTAGTCTGCAGCTACAGCTGCTCAGCTGTTCCTACTACATCACTTACTCTCTCTGTTCTTGCTTGCTAATGGTGTCACATCAGTAGTAAAGCAAGAGTAATTCCCTGAGCAGAGGCTGGGACAAACCAGGGAAAATGTGAAATAACAGCATTTGTCCCCTCTTGTGAGGAATCCATCCAAATTCTTCATGTCAGAGAATGAGTTCAGATCTTTAATGCTGAGGACATGAAAAATGCAAAGGGCCTTGTAACCAGTTTCCTATAAATTCTCCAATGTGACAACAATTAGTTGTCATTAGTTCTGCTTCACTGTAGCACTTAAACTGTGGATTTGGACAGGGGACAGATTATTTTTGTAACAATCCCCCATTCAGGATCCTGGGATCTTGGCTGGAGTGCACTGGAAACGAGTGGGCTGCAGTGAAGGGATGCTGCGGCTTTTGGAGGAATGGAGCAGGGCAAGTGCAGCTTCCAGATGGAGCAGTTTGTGCAGCCTGGAGCAAAATATGGAAAAGTCTTCAGGAGGGGAGGGGAGGGAAGTGCAGACACAGAGCACAGCCCTTCCTGCAGAATCTGTGAGTTTAAATCTCATCTGTGAACTGCACAGAGTCAGTAACGCACTGAAGATCACTGGGCAGCAGAAGGGTGAAATAAAGGATTGAATTCTGCCCACTGACCCAGAGCCCCTTGGTTCACCCTGGGTGTGTGCTTGCCTTGTCCTGCTCTCAGGGGCAGCTCTGTGCAGCTCAAGGAGGGACTTTTTTGCTCCCTGACTTTATAAAATTCAATGTAGAAGTTGATGCATTTGCTGAATGACCCACACCCAGCTGACTTCAGGTTCTGTGCTAATTTTAAACTGATTTCTGTAAAGCAACATTTTCAGTATTTGCATTAAAAGTAGGGCAAGTTTATTTGAACATGTTCTGACTTGGAGTGAAATGTGCCCAGTTCAGAATTTGGGAGGTGTAACAAAGCTGAGGGGCTCTTTAAGAAGCAGAGGAGGCTGATAAATCCTACATTGATATTCCCTCCCCAACTTCTCTATGTAAATTTTCAAATATTTAAAAGTTCTGGAATTTTAAGATATAAAGGCTTGTTTCAAATTTATTTGGACTTTGTTTCTGATCTTTCTAATAGAAAAATGAGATAACTTCCATTTTTCTTTGGATGACATTCTTCTACTTGAGAAATGTCTTTGTGTGCTCTATTTGAGCAGTTCAAGTGGTTGACATGGCTTTTTCTGTTGGTTTTCAGATGCTGGACAAGTTAAAGGACCGTTGGATGCACACAGGCTTGTGGAGGAACCTGGAGGATGTTAAAACAGTCATTGCAGAGCCCCAGGGAGGGGCCAAGAGTGACTTTGATGAGCTGCTGAAAATCTACTATGATGCAATCAAATGTAAAGGAGAAAAAGGTACATTTTTCAGCCATTCAAAAGACTTGATGCAGACTCTTCAAGTGAAATTCAAGGTTTAACATTCAAGATTCTTTTATAGATACAAATTGTTCTTGCATAATTACCCCTCTATTATATAATCTCAAATTATTTTGCTGTTTGATGGTCAGAATATTATTGATTGAAATGGAGTTGATCTCATCCCTCTGATGAGCATCTATTTTTACAGCCACTCACCCTTTCCAGCAGTGTATTATATTATATTAAGTTTAGTTCTTTAAAGGGTTTTGGTGCAAGTTTCTGTGATCCCAGCTGCTCCCTGGCATGCTGAGTGTTGTGTGCTCCTGCAGATGGGGCTCTCCTGATCGCTGTGTGCAGAGGGAAGGTCAGTGAGGGGCTGGATTTCTGCGATGAGAACGCCAGGGCCGTGGTGACCATCGGGATCCCCTTCCCAAACGTCAAGGACCTGCAGGTAGGGCATCACTTCAGGCCTGGGCTGGGTTTAATGTCATCTTCCAAACACTAAACATGCACCAAATCGATTTTTATGTCATCTTCAAAACTAAATATGCACAAAATATCTTTTCTCTCTGTTTACCTTTGAACTTCTCTCCATCCCATTTGGATTCTTTGAGTGACCTTGCACAGATAAGAGGTGGAGCACTGCTTTGAATAAGGCAGGTTATTGCAGAAAATAAAAACAACTAATACTGATTTTTTAATACAAACTTTTTAATACTGCTTTAAATGCAGAAAACAGGTGGAAAGATAAAGATTGTTTAATTATCTTATTATTTTACAGTATAACTGTGTATATCCCACTGCTTGCACTATCTCACCTTTCTAATCCCCTTGCCTTCTTCAGTGTAATTATTTGTCCCACTTCAGCACTGAGTGGAACTGGAAACTTTTTCCCAGCTTGTGCTGCTTTATTAGCTTGCAATTTTGAACATGAATTTATGACACAACATAAACTCTTCCTGGATACTGAGGACAGCACTATTTGGAATATTCAAGCTTCGTGTAACTTTAGGCAAAAGCTTGTAAGCCTCTTGTAAAAATAGCATTTGGAAATGGCTGCAGTTAAATAAATCTGAAACTATTTGTGTTTTTCAGGAGGTGGTGAAAGCAGCATCCTGTTGCACTGCTGTGTAATTGCCCACCTCAACACTTCCTTCCTTTTGATTTGAGCAGGGCTTGTCTGACAGAGAGATGATGTTCCATTAGAGCAGGCACTGCAGAGCTGAAAGGAAAAGAAAGCCAATAAATATAGAAAAGTATTTTTCTAGGCTTTCTGCTTACTGCAAAAAAGGTTTATTATTGGGTAACAGCACTTCTTTCTGGGGTCTGTGCCACTGAGGTGCTGCCAGTCACTGTCACTGCCCTGTCCTGTGTGTTCCTTTCTGGGTCTGATCTGTGAGGCCAAGAAACAAAGTGAAGGATCACAGAATAAATAAATACCAGGAGCAGCTGGATTCTGGTTCTCACTAATGCCAAATCAAACAAGAAAATCATAGGTTTGCACTTGAAAGGCCAAACAGACTCAGCTTTGGTTTGAGAGATGTGTTCTGAGCTTAAGTGAACAAGCAAAGGCTTCTTTGTTGTCTGCAGCATGTGCCTAATTCCAGCCTTGCTGGGAAAAACCACATCCTACAAGGGCCAGGGAGGCTGGCTGGGTGCAGTTCCTCCAATGTTTGCAGAATTCCTTGGAGCACTCACTCAGCCACAACATTCTTTGTCCTTCTGAAGTATAATGCACTCCACTGTAGTGTAAAAATTCACATTTCAGGAGTGCTCAGTCTCTTTCTGCAGTTAGAAATGCTGGATTTTAGGGGCATGTGCTGACAAGGTATTTAGGAAATCCTTTGTTGTATGGCTGGAACTTTATAATTAATGCCTGAAAACCAATGGGTTTGGGTTCTAAATGATACAAAATGAGGTTTAATAAAATGTGTTATGGGTGAATTATCTTCACAGTGGATTATGGTTTGATTTTACCTTGAGGTCAACCAGATATTACAAATAACAGGATCACAGGCACTACAGCCCAATTCTGATAACTATATTTTAAAAACCAGTGTTCTGTTGAATTATTTTTTTAAATTAGACTGAAGAAAACCTCTAAATTTTTCAGTAGGCCTGGAAACAGTAGCTGCCAAATTGCAAACAGCTCAAGGTCTGAGTGTGTGTTTAGAGATGGGAATGCCCAAAGCTCTGCAGTGATCAATTCTGGATGAGAGCAGGGCAGGCCCCAGTCTCAGCATGAGATCTGCATGGCAGAGCTCCTTCAGGGTGCTGGAGGGAATGGCTTTTATTGGAAATGGCTTTCTATTGGACAGGGTTTTGTTTTGCTCAAGGCTTTAGGGTTATCAGATCCCCAACAATTCTGGATTAATGCTCATTTTTTTTTACCAGCTGAGTTGCAAGAAGGATGACGTGAAGGAGGGTCACTCTGAAGAAGGTTATTAGTATCTTTGTAGAAATATAAAGGAAATGTGGAAGATTAAACATCTTTTTCAGCTCAGGAAAGACGTTGGAATTCTCTAATGCAAAAGTTAAATTTAGAGAATAGTTGCACACATTTGGTTGGTGTTTCTTTGGATTTTGTGGGTGAAGCAGAAAACTGGGTAAAGCCTGGAACTTCTGGGGAGGACCTTGAGTTTCCAGGAGACATAAAATTCGAACCAGAGTGCCAAAGGCCAGGTTGGACTTGGACAGAAAATGGTGAATCTGTGGCTCTCCCACACCAGTAGGTGCTCAGCAGAGGTACCAGAGGAGGAAACTGATAAGATGATTGATAATGACATTCCTTTAAAAATAGGAAATGCAAGTGATTAACAATTCCCTTGGAATAGCCATGAATTATATGCTTCTGGGATTGGTTTAAATCACTAAACAGTGCTGGGCTCCTACATGAAAAAACACTTGAATGTCTGCTTTTTGGGTTAATAAAAGTCCTCTTAAGCCTCAATTCCATAACCCCTCACTCCTGCACAGAGCTTTTCCTTGTGTGAGTGATCCCTTTAATGCTCCCAGCCCTGAGCAGCAGCAGCAGGGTTTGTGGGACTGCACCTTTGGAGAGCAATGTTTCATGTTGGCAGTTTGATGTTGGCTCATCTCCACTAATATGACTTGTCTGTGATCAACCTGCTTTCTAAATATGTTTTATGATTTGTAACTTGATTGAGCTGTAATATTAGGGAACATAAATAATGTGACAGCAAGAGATGGATAATCCCACAGATGTGTTATCTGATGCTAACATACTGTTAATTAACTTCTCTTAGATATTTTGAAGTGTAGCATTTTGGGTCCAGACATCAATCTTGGGCAAGAGACTCATTGTCAAGTGTGATGAATAATATCCAATTTTAGTTTTTCCATATGTTTGTGCTAAGTATATGCCACAAATCCTGGTATTAAATGGCAAACATTGGAATTCCTTAAGTAACTGTGTGCTTTTTTAAGTTACAGTAATTTCTATGGAGGCTTTAAAGATAATAATTTAGTTTCACTTCAACATTTTTAGGCATATTCTATCTTAGGTTCACTGCTTTTGACAAAGAGAAGAGTCTAAAACACTTTGTCAGGGTTAGGGAGAAAGAAATGATTCAGGCTCAGACCTGATTATAAACAAAACTGATTGAAGAAAGAGGCCAACCCCCTAATTCTGTGTTATTGCAAAGGGTTTCATATTGCTGAAGAATCAGGTTGCTAAAACAAAATAATATAAAAGAAAATGTTCAAGGATTGCTCAAAGCTCTGGTGCTCTCAATGGTAGAGTTTGGCTCCAGTAAAGCAGGAAAATTTATTTCAGAGCCAAAAATGACTTCTTTGGCTGTGACCAGGATTTCCTCTGCCTACCTCTGGGACCTGAAAGTAGAGGTAGGAAAATCTGATTTCGGAGCCAAGTGTGACTTGTTTAGTTCAAGTCATAATTTACTGTTCTTACCTCGGGGAGCTGAAAAGAAAGAGAAATGTTGAGAATGGGCAGCTCTGAAGTGCAGAGTCCCCTGCCCAGGGAGCTTTGCTGCACTTCCACCTCTCCAGATGCTTTTGATCCTGCTACAGGAGAGGGAATTCAGCATGGAACAGCCAGCAGAACTTGACCAAAACACAGCAGAAAATGCAGAAAGTCAAATTCTTTCACATCAGCAGAGGCCAATAAAGTTCCTGGGGCTGGGAGTTGGGAGCAGTGGCACTGCTGGAGTTTGCCTTTAATGGGAATCATTTCCCCTGGCTGCCATGGGGGGAACATCTCCTTTATTCTTACACCAAGGAAATCATCACTTCAATTACAATTTTCTGGCCTTTATGTATCTTAATGATACAGACATTTTGCAGCTCCTTGGCTGAAGTTTCCACTTCTCCTATCTCAACAAATTGAGATATTTCTATCATTTCAGAATAATGATGTGTCCCAGTGTTGAATTTCTAGTGCTTGTGGCAGTTTTTGAGCCTTTATGTTTTGTGTCCCTTGAAAGGAGGAAGAATCTTGTGCTATGTAAGTGATGGCTGGAAAAACTGATTTCTTATTTACCACATTCTAGGAAAAGCAAGACTTCTAAGAAAATTATTGTTATTTTAGCATTTAAATTATTATTATGCTCAACCAGAGTTGGGAAACATCCCTTGCACTGTATTATTGTGTCATTTTTCTATCTCAGTAACGCTCTAGTTTTGATTTTATCCCCATTCACACTGCACTGTTCAACCCCAAAATATTTCCACGTCCCCTGTGAGACAGAGCAAGTCTGAGATCTGGAATGATTCCTTTTTTTATTCAGTGTTATCCAAGGAAGGCAATTTTGATAAGTGCCCATAGAAATGTTCAGGCAGAAAAGGTCACCTGAGCAATTTCTGTGTGACAGCATCCTGATGATAATTGAGCAGTACAACTATTGATCTTGTCCCATTGGCAGTTTGGGGGGTTGTTGCTGTTTTATGAGGAAATGCAGCATTTCTATGTGAAAATAAAAGTGTTATATTTGTGTCTAGTGACCTTATTTAGTTCTATGAACTCGTTAGAATGACCCAAATAAATTATTGTAATTGACAGAATCTAGTTTGGTAAAATTCAGCTAACAAGCATTTGTTGATTCCATGTTATTTATGTATTAACACTGCACTTGGAATGCTTGGAGCATTTAAAGATAAAATCCTGCCATAATATCTTTTTCCTGTGGGCTCAGAAATGGGAATATTGAGTTTAGTCATGGCTGGGAGGGGTGAGGGTGTTTGAAGCTTGTTCTGTGACTCAGCCAGGCCTTTACTTGTGCATTATTTGTGTTAAACCCCCAGCCCTCGTTGCTGCTTTTGGGGTGAGTGAAGTGTGCTCTGTTCAGTGCTGCTTCTATTGAAGAATTTTAAGATGTAAAAGAAAAGAAATGGGTTTTCATGTTTTAACTTTCCTGCACTCACAAACTTTTATGGTTCCTTGGCATTCGTCAGGAGGAAAGTAGATGGCAAGTGTTCCTGCAAAATCCTAATTCTTGCTGTTTCAGGTGGAAGAGAGACTCTAAGTGGACACATGAGATTTTTAGGATGGGAGGTTTGCTTAAAAAACAGTTTTATGTCTTTTTTGGGATGGAAACAGGGAGTGACCACCTGGTATTTTCTCTGCTTGTTTGTTTTTAAGACGTGGGGAATTAGTAGATGTTAAACATGAATGTAACTTTAAAAATTTTTTGGATGATGTGAGCAATGTCTTTGCTTTCATTACTATTTTTCCTCTCATAAAACCAGAGAAAGAAGTTAGTGGAATGGCAGAAAATGTTTCTGTCCATTTTCTGGTTTTTCTTTCCATGGAGGAGAGGGAAGGGGAGGTTGGTGAGGGAAGGGCAGGAGCTGATCCAGGTGTGGCTGTGCCACCTCCCCCTGGCCATGCAGGGACACAGGCCCAGCTCTATTGGCCTTTTCCTGCTCTCTTCTCTTCCTTTACCTACCAGAGCAAACAGGAGGCACCTGGAGATGTTTGTGAGGGGATGTCCTATCAAGGAATAGGTCTGACTTGTTAAGCAAAACAAATCTTAACTGTTACTTATAGTTGTTCTCAAAAAGCAAAGTTTGCATTTGGTTCAGTGAAGTAATGCATTAAAAATACCCCTCAAAGCTTTGCCAGGTGAAGTAAAACCAAACACAGTTCATGTTGCTGATTTAAATTGCACAAAATAAACAAATGGGCTTAGCCCATTCAGCCTTCATGTCGTGGTACTGGCACTGATAAATCAGTTTACAGTAACCTGATTGATTTTTCTTTAGAAATAATTAGTCCATAATAGACTGATATTTGCATACCTTGCTTTAAATACTGTTTGTGTATTCTGAATAACCTTAGTTCAGCCTGGTGTGGTGCTACAAAGCTGCGGGTTCTGTGAGAATTTGCAGGTTATTTTGGGGGTTAAAACCAAGCTATAGCTTTTGAATTCCTCTTCTCAGTTTTGTGCTATGAACTAACTCATACAATCCAATGTCACCACAGTATAAGTCAATTTATATCCTGAGTAAGTCTGAACTTCTTCATGTGAAGGAATAAAGTCTGAGTTTCTTCACAGGAAGGAATATCACCACAGGTAACTTATTTTAAAATCTAATGTAACAAATGTCATCTAATGTTGTTGTCACTGGAGAAGAAACCTCCATCGCTAATTCTATTTGAAAAATACACTTGAGCTGTAGCACAAACTGCCTCCAAGTATCTTTTCAATCCTTTAAAAAAAAAAAATTGTTCATGGCATTTATCTTTTTTCGCTGCTGTTTCCCAGTTAACGTTGCAGAGTGAAAGATGTCAGAGTAATTAAGCATTAGAAGCAGGAGGGGTTTGCAGGTGGAACGTGGGGAGCTGGCAGTGAGCGTGGCTGTGCCCGTGACCTCCCAGACAGATCAAAGCCTAATCTGGGTGACAGCTACAGGATGGCAGAGCTTGCCAGGGGCCTTGTGCAGCTCTTTGTCTGCAAATCCTGCCCCAGAGCTGGGAGGATGTTTTTAAGGATGAACAGGTAAAAGTAAAAGGCTGTCTTTTGACATTTTAACTAATCCCTTCTAGCCTGTGCTTTCCTGCACGTTGTGGAGATTTGCTAGCAGGAGGCACTGCCTTTTTCACATATGTAACATGTCAGCTTGAATCTGGCCTGGAGTTGATGGGGGGGAATGCAGCAGATCCACAATGAAATGGATTCTGATTGCATGAAAATGACAGGCCCTGGCCTTTTACCTGCACAGCCTCCCCCTGTGACGGTGTTCACAGGGTCTGAGGGTGAGGGAAGAGATGAGGATCTGACTCCATGTTTCAGAAGGCTGATTTATTATTTTATGATATATGTTACATTAAAACTGTACTAAAAGAATAGAAGAATTCATCAGAAGGCTGGCTAAGAATAGAAAAAGAAAGAATGATAACAAAGGTTTGTTGCTTGGACTCTCTGTCTGAGCCAGCTCTCTGTGATTGGCCATTAATTAGAAACAACCACATGAGACCAGTCCCAGGTGCACCTGTTGCATTCCACAGCAGCAGATAACCATTGGTTACATTTTGTTTTTGAGGCTTTTCAGCTTCTCAGGAGGAAAAAATCCTAAGGAAAGGATTTTTCATAAAATGTGTCTGTGACATCCCCCTGCACACTGAGCTCCCATCTCTGCTGAGCAGGAGCACTGCAGGCACAAAACACAATGCTTCTTTTCTGGCAACTCTTTTAAAATTAATAGAAGGAAGTTTTAGAGATATGTTGCACCCTAAGAGTAAGGGATTTGGGTTAAACCCCCCCAAGCTCATGGGGTTTTATATTAAAAATCGTGGTTTTTATCATTTGAGCAGTGAGATGTCATTGGTGATGTGCATACAAGCAGTAAACTTGATAACACAATAACATGTATTAGAAGAATGTGGAAATACTGTATTTTATTTAGATGATCTGACTGGTTTGCATTTTATTGCTACTTCAGTGACTTTATACAGGTATTTAATGTCATTTTTCAGCATAAGACAGGAGCAGTTATTCCAACACTGTTTGCAGAGGCTGCTGGCTAAGTTAGGGGCTGGTAAACCTCCACTGGTTCCACATAGCCAAAATCTTACTGATAACACAATTCTTCCAAAAAAAAATTGTTATAAAACTGACCAGGACTAGAAGACAAGTGCAAAAGACACACAGGAGAATATTGTCAGTGGTTATGTTTTAAAAGCTTCAGTGAACTTTTCCATCATCATTCCTCATTTCCAGAGGTGAGCAGTACCCTTTTCTTTCTCCAGCTAGTATTTCAGTTTGTACAAATGCACAGATAAAGCCAAGTTCCTTTTTAAGGAATGGTTTAATGTTCATAGACCATTCAGAAGAAATCATCTTCTGTTTGGAAAATTAAAAAGGAAACCTCACATGCCAGTCAGTAAATTCTGAGTGACTGGAACAAATATTAAATCTGTGAAATCAAACTGAATTTACTTTCTGGCTGTAAAGATTGAATTTGTAAATTTGACAGGCAATTTAAAGGGCATAAGTACATAAAATAGAATTTCTTATCCAAATGCAACTTGAAAGTTACCTGTCAGAAGAGGTTAGAAGTCTGCTGTTTTCTCTCCTGAAGCGTGTCCTTTCACTTGTCAGTTTAGAAAGGTTAATACTGCACAAAAGAGCAGCAGAAAGACCCTTTTTGGTGTAGTTTTATGCTTGTTTAAAAAAATAATAATTCAGTTCCCCTGGCTGAATAATAATAATAAAACCTGTTTATATAAATAATGTTCTAATGCAAATTGTTCCAATTTGGATCAAGCATTGTGTGTGGTTATCCTGATTGGGAAGGGATTTCTTGGGCAGTTCATTCCAGATTCTGAAGCATCAGGGATGTGTTTTTAAAAAGGGGAACATGTTTTTCCCTGCCTGATCTCCCCATGCTCTGCATTGGAACATTTCCAGACCTCAGGTGCTGATGCCAAGCTGGAATCTTGCTTGGTGTCTCTGACTGCTGCTCCTTGGCAGAGGCCCCTCTGTCCCCAGAGCTCTTCTGCAGCTCCTGTTGAGGAGGAAAAGTTGGATTTGCTGAACCCTCACTGGGGAAATCAGGGTCTGGTCCCAGCTGGGGATGAGGAGTGGCTTTGGTGGCAAAGGGAGAGCTCCAGTGGGGCATTTCCTTTTGGAAGAGCCAATGAATCTGGGCTTTGGAGTCCATCTACCTGTCCCTGGTTTGGGGTTTTTCACCTGTCTGAACAGTTTATCCTCCTCTCACTGGCACAGAGCTTTGGATGAGTGTGTGGTGCTCATGTCAATACATTGAAATTATTGGAACAGATCACAGCTAAGGGCAATTTCAGAAGCCAGAATTGGTTAGTGTACAAAACATAGAGTTGAAACACTGAAGCACAATTTATATATTCTCTTATTTAATCACTGTTTGCTTGTTTTCCCCTTTTAGAATGTCTCCTTCTCAACAGCATTAATAAACCAAATATTTTATGGTTTCCTTCTTAGGTTGAATTAAAGAGGAAGTACAATGACCAGCACAAAAGTACAAGAGGCCTTTTATCAGGGAGTCAGTGGTATGAAATTCAAGCTTACAGAGCTCTCAACCAAGCCCTGGGAAGGTGAGACAAACATAACTAAAATTATATAAATGTGTAGAACTTTTTTTTTATGAGGATCTTCAAGAATTTATTCCCCACTTTTAGCACAAAAGGGAAAGTAAGGCCAAACCTCTCATATTGCAAATTTTGTCTCTTGAGCTGCTCTGTGCTGACAGTTCTCTGCTTTTCAGCCTGTTGTGCATTGTTATAATTCAGGGATTTTGTTTTACATTCAGAACCCACTTCAATTTAGTTGAAGTTTTATTACTCATAGTCAAGATATACAGGAAAAAAAAAGCACAAGCAAATATTTCTTGAGCTTTATAGCAAATGAAGATCCCAGGGACTTTTCCAATGCACTAATTGTTCACACTCTCAGTGGGCTCAGAACAGTTGTTTGATATTTAGCCTACAAGTATTTTTGAAAGGGAGAAATAGCAGTGGGGTTTTTCAGACCTTTGCAAAAGGTCAATTCAATTATTGTGCTCACTGATCTCTTCCCAGATTTAGAAGAAGTGGTGTAGCTTCCATTTCCTAGATGAAAAAAATCCCCCAAATGTTATTAACAAGGTAGAATTAATTCATCCTCCTTCAACAAAATGTATCATATAAATAAAGATTAGAGCTGTCATCCATATCTATTGTAGGTGCTGTGCATCTGTCATGGCTACAGAGGCACAGAAACATCAGCTGGAAAACTCTTCTGATTTGAATTAGTCCTAATGCAAATGTGATGACATAAATGAAGGCTTAGAGAGAAAATTGAGAGAAATTGTAACATTAGGAAATCTCCTTGTGGATTCTTGTTGTTACAGGCCTGATTTCTTAAATTCCTCTTTGCAATCAAAGAGCATTAATTAAATAGGTTAAGAAAGCTCTCAGTTGTGGAATACCAGTAGTGAAATAAATCAGCTTGAACTTGAGTTTTAGTGACAATTACTTATTGTTGAATTTATTATTTGGGTGGTCTAGAATGAAGAAAATAGGCTTCCATTTTGACATAAAGGTACAAATTCCTTATCAAACCACGAGCCAAAGCCCTTGATAACCTGAGATGTGGGGAAGGATTTTGATAAAACCAGAACATTCCATACAGGAAGCTCTGTAATATTTATACTGCCCAGTTAAGAGTGGAAAATAAATTATGTGGTTTGATTGGCTGTTGAATATTTGTGGGGTTCATTTTTAATTCAGCTGTTTCCATGTACATTCATCAGCTGAAGGAAAATGAAGCTTCCATGACATCCATAATGATTTTGGTGCATCCAGTAGAAGAGCACCTCCTGTATAATTTTGCATATTCAGCTGACTCAGAGCAATCCCTGTTTCCTAATTCCCACAGATTTTTGCTGTGTGCCCTCTAATTACATAAATACTCTTTTTCCCCCCTCACTTTTAGGTGTATAAGGCACAGGAATGACTGGGGGGCTCTTATTTTAGTTGACGACCGCTTCAGGAAGAACCCCAATAAATACATAACTGGTAAGAGGTAAAAATCTTCTGGGGAAACCACTAATGTTGAAAAATACTGAAAACTCTGAATTGCAGAAATGTGGCTGTACAAATACAGGTGAGTAGGAAGGGTCAGAATGTGCCCCAGCCATGGAACAGCCATTGAACTGTTGAATATTCAATATACAACAAGGGGTTCCTGTTTGTAGTTTTATACTGGGTAGAAATAAATGTAGGTGAAATAGAACATAGGTGAAATAGATCCTGCACACAACCATTAAAAAAGTAAAAATTAGAAAATAAACTGCTTTAGGAATGTGTTGTTTTCAGCTTTGTTCCTGCCCTTTTTGCTGGGCAGAGCTGAACTCACCAGCCCATGCTGGGCTTAGTCAGCAGGTGGAGCTCAGCTGCTGCAGTTGAGTCCAGCTCCTTCTTGATGTACTAAAAATACATTGAAATTATTGAAGAAACACTAGAAATACATTGAAATTATTGAAGGAAACACTAGAAAGTCATATAGGAGCACAAATAATCCATATGTTCAAGACTTGTTAAGATTTCTTTCTCTAAAAAGTAAAACTTAACAGAAGAATGAAGTTCTCTGTTGTTGTTGTGGGTTTGGGCTTTTTTGTTTTGTTTTTTAATTGATATACAGAGAATATTTAAATTGGTTCAGGAGCACTTTCTAAAATCAAGGCAGTCAGTTTTTACTGATATTGTGGAGTAAAGTGTTGTTATTTTCGAGCAAGGTGTCGACATTTTGAAGTTGTTGATATTTTGGAGTAAGGTGCTGATATTTTGCAGTAAGGAGCTGATATTTTGGTGCAAGGTGTTGATATTCTGAGTAAGGTGTTGCTGTTTTGCAATAAGGTGTTTCTCCCCCCAGGACTGTCCAAGTGGATCCGGCAGCAGGTGCAGCACCACGGCACCTTCGGCAGCGCCCTGCGCTCCCTGCGCGCCTTCGCCCTCCGCAACCAGAGCGGTGGGGAGCCCTCCTCAGAGCCCAGCTCCGAGCTCCCTGCACAGCCCACGCTCCTCTCACAGGGCTCTCAACAGGAGAACAGCACTCCTCTGTCCCCTGATGTTCCTGCTACGAGTCAGGAGCAGAATTTGGACTCAGAAGTTCATTTTGCTACAACCATCAGCTCAGTTCATCCCACAGCATGGGATCAGCCAAGTGACAGCATGGCAGCGGTGAAACAAAGTATGTTCGTTTCCACTGGCAGTTTCAAATGGGGACTTGAATGTTTTTTGGAGGAAACAAATGGTTTTTAAGATTACAGAAGTGCTATCGTGGAAAATGGTAATTATTCACAAATGTGGAGGAGCTGTGCTCAACAGACTGAAATTAATTCTTGTTCCATCTGGTTGTCTTAAAAGAGTAATCTTTGATAAGTTTATAGTACAATCAAAAATGGCTTCATTTTAATTTCTTTTTCCATTGAGCACTATGAAGATAATTTAAAATATATTTGAAACACATCAAGATTAGCATTATTGCAAGTTGAGCCCTGGTTCAAGCTACATCTGTTGTTTAGGCATTGCTGTGAGACACCTTCCATGTGATCTCCTCTGGTTCCAGCTTCACAAGTAAAATCCGTCCTTAAATTTTAGGAAAGGTTCTGATTTCATTTCAATCAAGAAAGAGCACAATAATAAAGATTACAAATTTCAAATCCAGTCATACTCTACCTTTATGTGCTTGTTAATCTATTAATTTAATTAAGACAATTCACATGCAAAGATAGTTATAACATCTGGGCTTTTGTTTGTATTATTGTTGTTAATGAATGTTGTAAAATCACTGTAAACCTTCTAAAACAGTGGTAATTCTGATGTGCTAAACATGCTGTAAATCAGATACAACTAATTTACGTTTTGTGATTTGTCACAGGTGACCAGGAAGTTGGTGCAGAGAGCCATTCTCAGCATGTGAAACAGAGAAGGAAACACATGGACTGCACCCCCAAAATGGCAGCAATCAAAATAGAGAGAGAAGAAATGAATGGTTGGACCAGTGCTGATGTTGTGGGAGAGAAATGCTGCTCTGAGCCACTGACTTCAACTCCTGCAGCCCAGAACTGCAGGGCCACAGAGGGCAGCAGCCAGCAGCATGTGAATGGGCCCAGCGACCTTACTCATCATCTCAATCAATGCCAACCATCATTAATTGCAGAGCAGAGACCCAGTGGAGCAGAATCACGTTTGGAAACAAGTCATGTTTCAGTGAAGAGTGCTGAGGCCCCAGGTGCTGAAGGACCTCCTGGAGCTGAGCCCTGCAGGGAGTTCCCTTCAGCAGCAGGGAGAGCTGAGCCTTCAGCATTAGATGAGGATGAGGATGAGGATGAAAGCATTTACTTCACTCCAGAACTGTATGATGATGCAGACCCAGAGGAGCAGAGAACTGAGCCCCCAGTCCCAGCCTGTTCCACCACTGGGAACTGGGGGCAATGTGGGAACTCCACAGTCCCTGCTGCTCCTACTGCCACCAACACCTCAAACCCACAGAATGGGACCGGAGCAGCTGAGGCTGGCAGGAGCCCCCATGGCATCATGGAAGGTGTGAGGAGCAGGGACAGCACAGTTGGGGCTGCAGGAGCAGAGCAGGGAGGAGCTCAGGAGATGAACACCCCTAAAAGGAAAATCAGCCTCTCCAGATCCCGCAGTAAAGGTGTGTCATCCTCTCTGCTGGGCAGTGGTGGCACCTGGTGACAGCTCCTGTGGGAATTGTGGTGAGCAGCCCTCAAAACACCACGGGGCAGCTGCACCTTCCTTGTCCTCATGGAACAAAAGCTTCCCTCAGGCTCCAGTTCTCGTTTTAGCTTTGGGGTTTTCCCTGGGGGAGTTTTGCCATGTGCAGTTTTCTAGAGATGGGATGAAGATTCTTCATCCTGACTTCATGGCTGGAGGACATCATGTCTGGAAATTCTGAGTAGAAACCCAAATAGGATCTGACCTGGAATTACTGGTTTGTCCATGACAGATTTAATTAATCCACCATTAAATACAGACAAATAATTGGGGTTTTCCTCAGAAAGCCAAACACCCATATAGCCAAATTATGGTTTTCTGCATTTGTTAGATTGGGTTTTTTTAGTAAAACATGTAGAACATCTTTGCAGATCAAGTCATAGACAGATTGAGCCTAAATACCAAAACAGGTTTTCTTTCCAGTACTTTGATTCCTTCCAATTTCTTACATCAAAATGTCCAGCAGGAGCTGTGCACATTTTGATATTTGATGAAGATGAGAAGCTTCTTGAGAGAAAAATTTGAGATTCCTTAGTTTTCCTTTTGTGAGAGGATCTAATTTCTGTTGGTTGGATTCTGTGTTTATTCATGTCTAAACCTGTTCTCTTTTGTATGTCCTACAAGCACTTTTTACATGGAACATATAAAATGTAAATTGTACACAAAGGTCTTTGAATCTTGCCCAGTCTATTTTTTTTAAGTATTTCAATGTTTCTTTCATTTTCTGCAATGAAAAGAGCCAGGATTTTTCTGTAATAAAACATACTGACTTTTTAAGAAAAGATTCTTCATTGCCATCCTACATTCATGTGAGAATGTAGGATTTTTGCCATCTAAAGATTGGTTCATAGGTGTTGATACTTTTTGTTTGAGAGTAGAAATGAAATTATTTACTGGTCATTTTCCATAGAAGTTCATCTAAATAACATTTTGAGCCCATCCCTGCAGAGCTGTGAACATGCCCAGATCAATAGGATTTCAATTGTGTCCTTTCTTTATAAAATAAATTCATCTTTATGAGATTGGAGACTGTTTGCAGGGATGGGAAGAACACTAGAATTTCTTCAACTGGCAGTACTTGGTATAAGGCTTTTGGTTCCATATTTGCAATACTGATGACCAAGTTTCCTTGGTTTAGGTGTCCTGGATTTCACTAACAGGTTTGGTTTAGTTAACAGGGCAGAAATTCCAGTATTGAAAACCTCTGGCACATCTAAAGAGAAATATTCTTCCTTTCTATTGAAACAATGCTGAAGTTCCTGTTGGTTCCTGGCCTCTAGAGCTGTCCTTGGGCTTGATCCTCAGTTTTCCTAAAGCAAATCTTCTGCCCCAAACCCCTTTGTGCATTTTTGTGTGTCTGAACAGATAACAGAAATCACTTAAGCTTTGTGACTTGTCTGCTCATCCAGGGGCCCACAGCCTCTTATTTGTCTTTCAGGAGATTTGTCTGTCTTTAAATCCATAACATTCAAAAAAAAAAAGAAGAAAATCCATCTCCTTTTCCTTATCTGGAGCAGATTGTTCCTTTCTTGAGCTGTGGTGCCTCTTCCTTTGATCAGAAATCCTTTAAGGCAGGGCCTGCTCTGTGTCAAATCACACCCATTTAAACTTTATATCAAATTTACCATTAGTTCTGAAATATGTATTGAAACATCAGCACTTGTTACTATGATTTCTGGGAAAAATTTGTCCTCTAAAAATTCAAATCAACAGGTGGATAAATCCCCTTTGTGTTTGCTGGGTTTGGAAGGTAAGGGGTGGACTGTTTCTTGTGGTGTAAATTCATTCTGAATTTGTCTTTCTATTTAAAAATTGTGCTGTTTGATATGTTAGAGATAAGATATTTATGGCAGTTCTCAGAATTAAATGCTGCCCAGCCTGCAGATAGAAGGGAAGTGAAGTCAATATACTGAATTTCCTAGAATTATGTATTGGGATTTATCACATCTATCAAGGCTAAAATAGTGAAAATGCTTTTCCTACTTTGATATAATAGCTCAGTATAATCTCTGTTGCCTAAAATACTAACAAAATCTTGAATTTATTCAAGGATTGAAAGTTCAGAGGAGATGCAGCAGAAGGAAAGCTGCCCTTAGGCAGAGTGGCTCCTCCCGAGAGAGAAAGGTACCATGGATGAAATACCTGTTCTGAGTGGCTGCTGAGGGCTAGGGTGCAGAGCAGTGAAGAATCATTTATTATATCATTTTTGCAAGTGAGATAACACAAGGAAATTGTTTCTTCCTGATCTGCAGAGCTCTGGTTGACACATTCAACCTTTGTTTCTCGTTGGAAACACAAAGGCACCAACCATCCCAGGCTCCTTCCAAAATTCCCAACAATTTGATAGCCTGCAGTGTTATAGGCTGTAAAATCCCTCATATTTTATATGATATTTTTCGATTTAAGTAAGGTTAAACATTTTTAGCATGGTGTCTATTGAATTATTAACTAATAGAAATGATAACCTTTGAGTATTTCAAGTACTGTATTTCTCTGAAACAGTTTGGATAGCATTAATTTATTTCTATTATAATTTATTTATATTTAAATGCTTCCATCTGCATAGTTACTGTATGCAAGCCAGTATTCACACAAATTTGTGCATTGCCTTGCTAGAAGGAAGCACACAGGCAGCCTTGCAGGAGAGGACTTCACTGTGTTGTGTGTGGAGCTGAAATCCTGCCCCAAGCTCAGGGTAAGATCAGCTGTTTCATTGGGAAGGATGGGATTTCTCATCAACCCTTTTACTGTCCCAGTTTTGGATGCTGGAGGGATATTTTAGAATAATTGGTTCATTTCTCCACTGGATTTGGTATCTGGATAAATGAGACCTGCAGAAAGCCTTTGAGGGCAGAGAAGGGAGTTGTGACAAGAACAATTATTTCAAATAAGTGATTTTTTCTGGCAGTTTTCTTGATTCAGGGTCCTGCTACACTGACCTGTCTTGAGCTTAAATCTGATATTTGAGAGTTAACTGAAGGCAACTTCTGCTGCCATTGTGGGAGGCTGGAAGGAATTATTTGGAGCATAGTGGCCCATTCATTGGGGTTTGTTCCTTCCCAGGATTAGGTGTTAATTTGCTCCCAGTTTATGTGAGAAGTTTGGTAATACCCTGGCACAGTGACTCAGTGAATCCAGTGCATGGGACTATCAAAAGTCTGCCTGAAATAATGGCACTGCTATTCTTCAGTGTGTGACCTACCTTGGATTCATTTGGTTTTATTCTGCTGTACAAAGTGGGGATGAGCTGCTTTTGGGAATTCTTTGTGGTTTTGTGAGACACTTGAATTTGGAGATGTCTAAAGGCTGATAAGAGTAACAGCAATTCTATTTTTTTAAAAATAAGCTTCATCTTCATTGTGATAAGCTTCATTGTGATAATGACCTAATTCCAAGATATTCTCATCAGTTCCATGCAAATTAGAGATGTTTCATGCTTAAACAGTCTGGAGCTGATGAAACCAAGAAAGGACAAAAATCTCTTCAGCAAACCAAACCTGGGCCTGAGGCACAATGGGAGATTTTCCATTTTCTGCACCTATTAAACCCAGGCCAGGTAGGAAACCCCACAGTGGGCAGGCCCAGGTCCCTCCTTGCCTCCCTGTTTTCCCAAAAGAACCTTTAAGATTTGGGTGATCTCATCAGGAACTTTCATTCCCTCCCTGAATTTATCAGCATCATCAAATCTCTGGTGCAAACCTGAGCTGGAACCCCAGGCTCAGGAAAAGCATTCTGGGCTGCAGAATGTCTGAATGTCAGGGTGGCTGTTGTCAGCAAGGAGTTTTATGTTGTTTAAACTGAATCTCAGATGCCAGTTGATTGAGAAAAGTTAAAAAGTCTGAAAATTAAAAAATAAATGGCTTTATTCAAAGTGGATTCAAGCTCGCTGGTCGATTTGGGAGTAATAACAAGGGGAAAATTATCTGTTGAAAAATAAATTTTGGACACATTAAAAATTTTAAAGAAGGCCTTCTTCCAAGGGCCATTTACAGCAATAGAAGTCTTTTCAGTGCCTGCAGTGGGTATTGGATCAGGGCCTAAATTCCCATCTTGTAAATGTGGAAAGTTTGCAGCATGGTTGAACAGTACTGTATTCAAAACCATGTGTGTATATAAGTCTTACACCCCACTTTTTAAATTATAGGAATTTTGAGAAAAGCTCGCTACAGTAATAGTGAGCTGCAAATAATCTGGAAACTCTTCAGAAATGCCAATATAAGAAGCAAAGAGTCCATTAATAATTGTAAGTGTAAACTAGAGGCCATTTCAGAAGATGATAATGTGATGTTGGTCATCTCAGATGCTGCAAGTCTTGGTCACCTTAAAGAGACTTTGAAGGTTTATCAGATGCCAGTGAAAGGTAAGTTCTCACTGATAAATTCCAGCTAATATTTGTCAAGCCCTTTTCCTTTAAATTCAATTAAATACCAACAGTTTGCCACCCCTCCCTTGGACCTTTTGGGAAGCTCCTGGTGAGATTTTCCCTCCTCAGAGCTCTGTGGGCTCTGCACATTTAACAAACACTGAAAAGGAGCTCCAGTGTCCCCTGCACTCCCAGATTTGTTGGGTCCTTTCATAAATCCTGAAGAAGAATAAAAGAAAAGGATAATGAGCACAGAATCCTTTCCATTTCTTGCCAGTTAAAATCCAGGAATTGGCCACAATTCACAGTTTAACCTTGGTTAAACTAGAAGTGCTGAGTTTGACAGGAAATCACTCCAGCTGTCAGCCCAGGCCTTGTGCAACCCTTTGCTTCTACAGGTGACAGAGAGCAAAAGAAAGTATTTTATTTCATATGTGGGCAATTGTGCTGCCCATCCTGTGGTGTGAGGCTGGCACAGTTAATGAGAGGTGATTCTCCCACAAGGTCTGAGCCTTTACCAATCTTTCTGACACTTTCAAATGTGTGAAATGCAACTGAAAAAATGACTTTAAAATCTCTCTTGATTCCTATATAAACCACTTTTTCTTTCTTTTTGAAAGACCTGAATGGCAGTTTATCTTTAAATGCTATTTGGAATGAGAAGGAATCTTCTCTGACAAGTTACTTGCAGTGCAGGAGCTGTGTCCTTCAGTCCATTTCTCCAAGTCCTTTGATAGGAGCTGAGGTTACTCATTTCAGTAATAAAGTGCAGTCATGGGTAAGTCAGATCAGTTTATTTTGTATAATAAAATTATAATGGAATGATTTGTACAGGAAATACTAAAATACTATTTTTGTAGAAGGTAGAATGAATATTTACCCAGATAATTTTATATGATTTATCTGATTTCTACCCCAGAGATTTGAAATGATAGTTATAACTGAGTTCAGGTCACTGAATATATTTGTCTGTATCTAATTTGTTGCAATGTCTGTAGTATTACATCTGAAAAGGGATGGGAAAATAGCAGCCATCCATGTCTTCCATGAAAGGAAAACCAGAACAAAACATATTTACACAAGTGCTGTAGACTTGAATTCTCAGACATGTAATTTTATGTTAGTTTTGGCACTAAAAAAGAAGAAGTTAATCAGCCCCTGAAGGATGAACATGGACACGGTTTAATGGAGTCAACAGGAAGAAATGTATTTCTAGGTATTGTATTTCACTGTGAGCAAACTGAATTCTCAATAGGACCCTTTGAAATTTAGATGAGAAAATTCTGTATTTTTCTCTTAAAAGTGGAGGGTGAGGCTCCATCCTGAAGGATCTGTGCAGGTAAGCCCAGGACACTTCTGCATTTTCCTTCATTTATTCCATGGATATAAAGACAGTTGAGCTTAATGAGAGATTCTTGAGACTGAATCTTTGCCAAAAGCTGAATATGATCCTCATGTTTTGCCTCTGTGTGTCATTATCAGCTGTCCAGGCTGTTTGAAATGCAGAGTGTGGCAGTGTGGTGATGGACAGGGTTTGTGAAGCATTCTTTGCCAGGAATTTAGGGATTTCAAACACCACCACAAAGATTTCATGGCATTTCCAGCATTCATTTTGTATCAAACATAATGAAATGTTACCCTGAGGGAATTGATACTGGCAGAATGTGAAAATAAAGGGATTCTGTGAGGAGGTTTTTGGTTTAGCTTCTGAACTGTCTTTTTGTGGCTCTTCCCTCCCATCAGGTGTAAACATGGGATCAGCTAGGTTTAACTTAAAACTGTAAAACAAACCAGTGCTTTCTTCTCAGCCCACCTGTAGATTGAACTTCTGAGTTTTTAGCTAAAAATGCTGTTATAAATAATACATAATAATAGAAATACTCCAGCAGATTTTCTGAATGAGCCTCTTCCTTTCCCATTCTTCCCTATTATTCTTTCTGTATTCACTAAAAGGAAAGCTCAGAACCTTGTGGACCTGCAAGGAGCTGAACCCCCCCAGCTCTGGCTCTGGGGAGCCACTGTGAGAGCTCATGGCTTTGGGAGAGACACATCTAATCTCTTAATGCATGGCTTTGTGTCAGGAAAAACATATCCCATCATCTTCCACAGAGCTGGGGAGCCCTCTCTGCTTTGGGGCTGACCATCCTTAGGGTAGATTCATGGGACTTGAATGTGGGATTGAGGGGGTGAGGAAGGAAACCACTATTGTTTTGTTTTATTTCTTTTGTATGTGAAAATAATGATATTTATTTACAAAGGTAGGATGGACTGGGGATGAATGATGCTAGAGGTAAATACAGCTTTAATTTTATCACCTCCTTGCTTTAATTCCACTGGCTGTTGTTGTCTTGTAATTGGGAATATATTGATGTAAATGAAGGCACACAGAACGAGTCCAAGGAGTTGAAAATGATGATTTATGATGTGCTATCATTTACCAGAGCAAACACAGATGCATTAAAGTGAAGAAGCCATGATTCAGTCAATCTTAGCTCCCAGTTCTCTGCTCTTGAATCCCAGCTCCTGCTGGTGCTGAGCAATATATTTGTGGAGATAAAATCAACATTCTCGTTTCTGCTGCTGCCCAGCCTGTGGTAAATCATGTTCACTGTCATGAGGTATCGTGTGGCATCTTAAATTGCTTCGTGTCATGGGCTGACTGTAAATCAAGTACAGTTGGTTCTGCAAGGCAAGGAATTGTTCATTTAATAGAAATCACATTGCTCCAGCAAAGCAAGCTTAAAATAGAATCCCTGCATTTAAGAGCTGTTATGTACTCCTAGATTTGGTCACTCTTTAAAGAGGCAACGCTGTATTTTCATGGCTTAAATTTAAGGTGGGATTAACAAATTGCATCTTGTACATTTTTTAAACCTCCTTTTTTATCAATTATTTCTATTGAAAATTAGATTTTTAAATTTGCTGCTACATTTCTACAAATTCAATCACATCCTGTGTTCCCCACTGACCTAGAAACCTCCATTAACACCAAAACAGTGGCATATAAATTATTATTATTCTTTTGTACTGCTTAAAATACCCTAAGTAACTGTATACACCCTCAGTAATTGTATTTTTTAGTCCCCTAAATAATTGTATATTCCTTTTTGGGAATAGAATTGTGTTGTGAAATGGGTCCATGTAGGGGTGCTTTAAGATGTAGCTTAGCTAATGTACTAAATCCTTCATATATTAAAAGGCGACTGAAACCCACAATTAAAACTTTAAACTTATTAAGGAGTAATTGCATTTGTAGTCCCCTAAAATAATTGTATATTCCTTTTTGGGAATAGAATTATATCATAAAATGGAGTAGAAGGCGGTACTTTGGAATTAGAGAGAATATTTTGGTAGCACAAATGCAGGGGTGCTTTAAGATGTAGCTTAGCTAATGTACTAAATCATCCTTCATATGTTAAAAGGCGACCGAAACCCACAATTAAAATTTTAAACTTATTAAGGAGTTGTTGCTATCACTGATTAGACAGTCAGCTGTTGAGACAGTAGCTTTTATATAACAGGATATTGTTTTGTTCAGCACGTTACCACATTTGGCAAACTTTTATCTTAATGCGCCTATGGGGAATTGCAGTGTGACCTCAATCTCAGTAAAGCCTCGGTAAAGAGGGGCTGGAGCAGAGCTGGCGGGAGGTGCCAGGGCCCTGGCCCAGACTGTATATTTGTTATCACATGTTAATCAGATTCATCATTCTGTTTAATAAAGATTTCAGCTGCCACGCGAATGCATAATCGGCTATGTCTGAGTGCCCGTCTTTTGTCTCGAGCAGATTGCTCCAACTGTATTAAGCATCATTAGACAAAAATGACGACCTTATTAATTTGTCCTTTCTGTGTTTTCCAGCAGATTGGGCCTCATTATTATGCAAACACAGTACACAGAGCGGCACCAGAAGTAGCTCATTAATGTTTCTTTCCCCTTAGTACGTAACAGATTATTATTGTGAAGTGTGCATGAAATAATTGCTAATTATGTGCCTTAAATTGTACAGTGATTGTCTGTCTCGGGGTTTTTCACCAGGTTTAGAGCACTGGGGAAGGCCGTCAGAAGCTACAGGTTAACAGTGCTGGAGCCACTAAAGGGGAAGGGAATCACAAAACATGCATTTTATCACACGTTTTCCTGCCTGGAAGGAGTAATTAGGACAGCTCTGGATTGCTTTGTAGTTACCTCTCACTCCTCTGCTTATTGTAAAAGAAATGACTCCCAGCTGGCAAATAATTTAATAGATCTGTCTGCCCATGAATGGATGCAGGGGAGTTTGAACCGTGGGCTTTTGGTAAAAATCCAGTAGATTGTGCAGTGGTGCAGCTTGAGTTGGTGTGGATCCCTCATTTACACTGCGCTAAAATCTCCTGGATTTCCAAACCCTGCTCCTTCCACCATCCATTTTCCCAGGCTCCCCATTCAGTGCAATTCTCCTTAAAATTTGTAAGCATTACAGAAATGACATATCAGGCTTTGGCATGGCTCTGCAGTTTGACAACTTTGTGCTAAGTGTGTAATTGGTTTAAGCTGGGAGTGCCTGCCCCTGATCCATGGCACAGCTCCTGTAATCTGCTGCCACGGGAGCTGATAAGACTTGGCCACAGCCAAAGTTTTTGCAGCGCTCGAAATAAAATCCTGATCCATTAAGGGTTTGCATGGATTTAGCTTTATAAGCTGGTTTAGAAATTGTGAGTGGTCAGATCTTGGATCCAGGCTTTGTTGTCGAAAAGATGCCATGAAAAGCATGACATCAGCTTGGGTTTCCTGATGTTGCTCCTGTTGACAATCTGAACTAAATGGAAGAGTGGCTGTTTCACAGTTATTTCTTGTATATGAGCACTGAAACAGGTATCTTGCAGGGTCAGGAGGAGGAGAACATTGATCTGACTTTACTTACTAAATAATTGTGCTGTCTGACTGCATTTGTTGATGTTGCATAGTTGGTTATGCTGAAACCACCAGTTAAATGTGGTGGTGGCTTCATATTATTTAAATATTTCACACAGATCATTACTGACTGTTTCTAAAGCACAGACCTATATTACACTTCCAAAAAATCAAATTAAACTGTTCTGCGGAAACCAAATTCTCTTTACTGCCCTGTTGAATGTTGGGCACACGGATATTGACTTGATAAATCACTTGACAGACAAAAATTGAAAATAGTTGCAGAAATAAGTATTTACTTGCATTATTTGAAATTCATATATTGCTATTAATGAGGTTCTGCAACCATGATCATCATTTTCTTTCTGAATTGTCAGTGATGGTATTGCTCACTGATGTTTGTCTGCAATTGCAGCCAATTGTCAAATCAGGCTGCAGAGGACTCATGTCCACATTTCCTTTGGACAATTTTCCTTTTCCTTCACAATTTGTATTTTACTGTTCTTTTTCTGCTCTGTGTTTTGCTACTTTAACTGATCTGTTTAATTAATTTAAATAGTTGTTTCAGTGTGTGATTGTATTTCACATGTGGGCTATGACCCACACATCAACTCTTGAGCACTTGCTTGTTGAGAATTTCCAAGAAATAATGTTCTGACGGCCAGGGAATATTGGAACTCACCTGACTTTGTGTCAATGGATTGAATATTTTCCATGAGTCTGGCTTTCCCCTTCTGATGGTGTGCATCCAGAGATGACCTTGGAAAAGGTTTTTCATGTTCCTTCTTTCTGCTGGTGCCAGAATCATTTGTCTCCCAGGAATTATCTGTCTGAATTGCTTTCCTTGTGCTTGACACTGAATATGTTTCTTTTCACTCAGCCAAAATGTGTTTGTTCCTCCTGTCTCAGTCAGTAGATCCTCCCTGGGATCAGTGCTATTTTCAGCTTTCTGGGAATATTGTTTGCTGAAGCTTTATTAAAGAAGGAAAAATGGATTTATAACTCTGGGAAGAAGCTGAGCAGTGTTTTAGTAAATGTCCCTACGTGTGTTTGCCATGTATTTATCATCCCATCCATGCTTACACTGCTCACTGGGAAGGCTCAGAGCTCTGAGGTGTCAGGGACTGAATATTTTATTCTTTCATTCCTTGAGGGCTATGTTTAAGTGAAATTAAATCCTATTGAGTGAGAAATAAATGTCAACTTCTCAATCCTGTCCTGCAGTTACCAGTGCTCCTCCCTGCTCATGCCTCCCAGAAAAAGCCTGAAATCTAAATGAACAGAATTATTTGAATTCCACTATATTGAAATTTGCTTTAAAATATGTAATAATTTATTTAAATATTCTTTAAGGAGAGAGAGATTTAAAAATACAGGGACAAACCTGGTGTTGGGCTGGTGCAATGTGTACGAATAACAAAGTCTGAGACAGTCCCAGCACTGTGATTTATTGTCTGCCTGCTGCTGATAATCAGGTGATCTTTCATCAGGCAAGGCCAGTGCTCACTGAGGCTGTGAGTGGCAAAATGCAACCATTTTACTTGAGCAAAGATAAAGTTTGGCTTAAATAAACTCAGGTACCTTTGCAGATGAAGCTGGTTTGGAGGAAAGGTGAGCTGGGAAGGTTCTGCCCTTTCCCTTCTCCCTCTCCCTCTGCTTCAGGCTCTTCTTCTGCTCCACCAGGGCAACTCCTGCAGGAGCTGCCTTGCAAAATGCATCTCTGGCATGGTTTGGATTAAGAATATTGCCATTTCTGTGGGATTATTTCTATACTGGCTGATATCAGGCATCTGACTCGTGGTGCAATCCCACAAATGTTTTTTATCACTAAAATGAGATCTGGGATGTGAAGACACAGAAAATGAGCGCACTGATAGCTGATGCTTCAAAGCTATGGAAAATGGCCAGTAGCAGCTGCTGAAATTCCAGCTTCAACATTCCAATTGTTTTATATTCCAATGAGCAGCCATTGTTGCAGGCCAGTATTTTATAGTGATTATGGCAGGCCCAGGGTGCAGCTGCCACTGACCCCTCCAGCGGCCGTAACAAAACCTCTCTTTGTTATCACTCTGGGAAATGTCTTGGCCATTGTGGGGCTGAATTCAAACCAGCATTGCAGTCATGCACAGGGAAATTAAAAGCTCCACAATTCACTGACAGGAGTCTAAATGTCTATATTAATGATTGTGTTCAGGGCTTTTTTAAAATTGTACTTTGGTATCTTGTTACGTAGTTAAAATCGAGGTGAAGGTAAAGTATCTAAACTCATAATAAATTTAATAGACTGAACTCTTCCTTTCTATAAATTTCTGTGCTATTATAAAATGTAAATCTCCAATCAAGGTAAGACCATTTGTAATTTAACTTTTAGTCTCAAAGTGAGTGTGCTTTCAAGTAGTTGGACAGCAGCTTTACTAAGTGATGGCCATTTTTTCACACTTTGGGAGCCAAGTGGCTGTAGCAGAATAAAAGAATTAGATTTGTTGCAGATGTTTTCTAACTCTGATACCTCTGGGTTCTGTGAGCCTTTCCTCTTTGCAAGGAAATTAGAATAAAATTGATTTATATAACGTGAATGTGGTATTCTAGATTTACATAATTAAACTCCCCACAGCCTGTGGTATGCAGGGCTGCTCCCTGTAGTAGTTCTGTCTGGCTTGCTCACTGTAGGAATTCTGCTTTGAGAGCTTTTCTACTTCTTAAATTGCAACCATACAGCAATAATATAAGGTGGGGGGGGTGAAAAGACAGACAATTACCACCATTCTTCCATATGTAATTTGTATATGGTATTGGTTATTTTTATTGTTGAAGTTCATAGTTTCTTCCTCTTGATGGAATACAAACATTTGGCCAAATTCTTTCCCAGAAGTAAGTGAAGCCAAACATAAATTTGGTTCTTTCTCCTCTCTGAATGGCTTGAAATAATAATAATAAAAAAGAATTGGCCAAGATTTGAAATTTCCCTGGTGTTTATAGAGAGATGTGTGGCTGTACAAAGATTTAGCCTTGTCTTTCTTCAGGGGAGGAACAAGGCTATCAGATAGAGCAATACCTCAGCACATTTGAATTCCCATAAATCCTACGTGACTCCAAGCAGATTGGAGCTCTCTGTCCTACAGTTTCTCAGTAAAAAACCCTTCTCTGTAAGTTTAGCCTGTGCTCATTAGGTGCTCTGAAATGGATGAAGTTTAAATAATCTGCATTATTACTGAGCAGGGGACTGGGCCACTCTTCTGCCATCTTTATGCTTCTGTGGATTATTTTAAAAGCATAATAATTTTTGAAAATCGATGTTTTCCTTCTAGTTGATCTAGAATCTTCCATGTATATGCAAGACCTCTCTTTTTTGTTGTTGTTGTTGTTAATACAGTGTAGAGAATGGTGGCTTAGCTTAAGATAAAAGTAAAGAACTGTTCTTGGGCAGTTTTGACATTGAAGTTTTCTATTTTATGAACCTCAGCTGCAGTTCACACTTGTGGAAACTCTAAGTGTCCCTCTTATTTTTAACAGCAGCCCAGGGTATGGTTGGAAGAGGCATATTTCCATTTTGGCTTTTGTTTGAGCGGCTTCCAAAACATCATTCTATTTTTTTTTTTAAGAAAATTTGCCAAGTCTAGCTCAGATTAAGTTTCTCTGTTAGATTTGTTCTTTTAAGCATCTGGATCAGAAATCCTATCCCATACTCTGTAGTAATGAAACATTTGGAAATCATCTGAGAAATCTCAGTAAGCCACCATAGTCCTGTGCATTCTTTCTGAAATAAGAAATATGTTTGCAGAGTAGTTTGGGGTGGGGTTTTTGGAGTAAATGTTATTTTGTTTGAAGCACCCCACCAAGAGCTTACACCTCATTCCCCTGGGGCACAAGCAGGTGTTGTTATCTCTTAAATGATTGCCATCTCTTTTATCAGTGCACAACACTGAGATGCAGATAGATTCCATGCCAAATTTTAACATTCTCTGATATTTATGGGTGGAAAAATAAATAAATAAAGGTTGTTTTTATTGTAACTCATAAAGCCACAAGCTGGGGAACGATTTGGTTGGGGTTTTTCTGATGCATTGTGCTATTTATGCTTTTTAAAAGATGAATCCAGGGTGGAAGTTCATCAAGGCAGCTAAACCCCCTGTTTTACTGGTTCCAAATGAATCATTAGAGTTTATAGTAATAGAGAAAATTATTTTCTCATGTCATAAATGGCAGAGCCATTGTACAAAGTTGCTCTGCTCATGCTATAGTTTGAGTATAACTTTTATTGAAGAGCGGAGTTTGTTGAAGAGAAACAGATCTGGACTCCAGGGGTACAGAACTGGCACATCCTCTTAATTAGCCAGAGTTTGTCCATTGAATAGAGCCCCTCTGAAAGGATGGGGAGAGCAAGATGAGGCACTTGGGGAATTTGGAAAGGAATATGTGTGTTTTGCATTATTTTTTAGGCAAATATATTTATTCACTGCAAAGAATTAGTGCTGTAGCCAAAACACTCCTTGCATTCCCCCACAGTCTGCTGTCCACATGATCCACTGGGATTAAGAGCCAGCCTTTGTTTTGGGTGGTTTGGGAAGTGCAGATGTCTGACTGTTAATGACTAGTTCTTGAACTTTTTTTGAATTGATTTCCCAACTGTTTTGTTGCTTTGAAAGTCATGCAAAGCTAGGAGAGAGCTGCCATGAATAGAAGCAGAATGTTGCTTTTCTCACAGTCAGATTTCAGCTCTCAGCTGATAAAACAGACCCCAAATATAAACCACTTGTTGCTTTGGGTTTTGTTATGAATGTCACCTTCAGGGAATGAGTCAGAGCCAATTGTTTCTTCAAGAGAGTGGAATTTTTACTCCTGTTGTCTTTTAACCTTGTGTTATCTACTGCACTTTGTTATGTGGAGTCTCTTGTAAAATTTCTTCCCTCACAGTTTGCATTGCAGCCATTATTTTGGAAATCTTTAGCCTGGCTGGAAAGACACTGGAGAGTTATCAAAGGGGACAAGTCAGAGACACTTATCAATAATCCAAATTTGTCCTTCACCTCCAGGTTTGTTCAGCTGCATTCAGGGAAATCACATTTGTTTGACATTGGCTGCCATAAACCTTTAGCCCACTGCTGTGTGGGATAACCTTGCATTTATACAATATTTAATCTGGGTGTGTGTGAATAATCAGTTTTCTCTGCGGGATGTGCCTCAGGCTCATGGATCCATCCCTTCCCCTGGCTCTGGGGGCATTCTGTGCACCAAGGGTTCCTTTTCCTGCCTTCCAAAAGCTGCCCTGGCCTGCCTTGGCCTTGGCTTTAAGGGCTGATTCCTGGCACCTTTCTGTGTCACCCCACAACCTTCATTTTTCTCTTTTCCCCTAAATTTTGGGCCTGTTTGCTCCAGTGTGGATGTGCTGGTATTGATGAAGGAGAAAGTAGCCAGGGTGGAGGTCCAGGACGTGGGGAGCAGGACAAGGCAGATGGCTGCTCTGCTAATGGGGCTTCTCCCTGTGATCTCACAGGGAGAGGGACCTTTTCATTGTCACCATTGCTCAAAGCTCATTGATTTTTCATTCCAGCAGGATTTGTTTGCTTTTGAACCACTGCTGTGCTTTTATCATTAGATGCTGAACCTTTCACTGGGCTGCACATTTCACTAGTTTTTTGATACTTGCTCGTTTAGGATTCCAGCACAGAACTTCTTCCTTCCCCCTTTGCATTGAGAACACTCCTTAGATTCTAAATAAACCAGGCCCAGTCATTCTATTTTATTGTTTGAAATAATCTAAAAGCAATATGATCTATATTCCAGTTTTAGCTTAGCACTCCAAAGTATTTAAATAAAATTTTACCAGAACACTTTTGCTTTCTAATTCTATGTTTTATTATATACCAGGGGTTTTTTCCCCTTAAAAATTCTTTTAAAAAAAGCATTTTCCTAATTTAAACAAAATAAAACCCACAAAAGATACTCTGGATGAAAGGTCACCTGTGTTCTACAGCATTATTCAAGGTCTTCATCCTCTTCTGAAGGAGACTGGGGTGAAATGCCTGGAGATCAAGGTTGCAAAACTGCACAAAGTTTTCTGAAGCTGTGCTTAAGCAGGAACAGCTGCACTCTTGTATTGCCTCTTTTTTAATTAGTTGAACCCACTTCCTCCACTCTTTACTTCCTTATGGGCTGGATCTGGAAAATATGAAGATAAGGATTTAATAGAGATCCATGTTTACTTACTTCAGCATTTGGGTTTATAGCCCCAAATAGCGTAACTGAGTTTTCTCTTCTCTATTTATCATCTTATTAGTAATATTTTTAGAATAAGCTGAATCCTGATCCTTCAAAGCTTTGTTTTCTGCAGTTCCAGTTGTGCCAGCTGGCTCTGGGCATCAGCCAAGCTCTTCTTTAGAGCTCTTCCTCTACTTCACAGCTGATATTTCAGTGCATCACCACAGCCCTGCTCCTCTCACGGAGGTTCCCAACCAGTTCTTTGGTTTGGTTGCCTTTCATTGCTCCTCATTAAGATGCTCTTTTTGGCAGAAGCTGGGAATGTCAGCCTTTAGAGCTCATTTGTCATCACTGAACTGGAGGCTGACTCTCCCTTCATGACTCTGTGTTTCAGTGACACAAATCTCAGCTGTGCTGGGTTTAAATTGTCACAATTTAATCTGCAGCAGAGCCCTGTGAAGGTGCTTTGGAAAGGAGCTGAAGCAGGGATGTCCTGACTGCACAAAAACACAAATACCAATTGTTTTGGTGCTTCATGGCATGCTAAAGAAAAACTTTGCAAGGTAGCATTTAAAAGACAATTTCTTCCTCTGTGCACTCTATATTAAACCATAAATACCATACTAGACCAAAAAATTCAAAATATAGCCTGAGTCTACCTGTGTTCTATGGCTTTTGGATCTACTCATGATTTCTTTTGAAATGATTTAGCATTCTCTATGCCATACTTGGAGAATTCTAAAAGCTTGTGGTAGCTGAGGTTTTAAGATTCCCTTAAATCAGCCCTGGTGTGGATCAGTGTGTGCCCAAGGCCCTGATCACATCCCATGGAGGGACAAATTGTTGAAATGCTCTTCAAGAGCTGCTTCCCAAAGCCCAGAAGTGTGGGTGTTCATCAGGTAGAATCATGGTGAAAAGCCCATGGGGATGCCTGTGCGGGTTTTTGGGCTTTTAGGATTAAAATTTTCTAATTAGCAAAAGGTAACTGAGGTAGAAGAGGGTTTGAATGAGTAACAGGCTTGCAAACAAGTGGAGAAATTGCTGCTTATCTTGTCCCAAATTAGATTAAAAGGCCTCTTCTAGAGCTGAGTGATAAGAATTTATGGGAATCTCTGGTTCCATACTAATATTTTTTAGGTATAAAAGAGGAAATATGCCTGATGATATTAATTTGCTGTTAACTAATATAGTACAACATCAGTAAGTGGCAGTTAATCTATCAAACTCATGCCATGACATCTTACTTGTTGTTTTAATATGTTTTAAGCATGAAATGTGTTTTTCAGGTATGTTTTACATTTGCACCAGGTAATGGAAAGTACAATATATTATGTGCTTGTGCCCCAGAGGAAACTTTTAAACAAAAATAATTGAATGCAATAAATCAGGCCCTGCTCTGCCCTCTGCTTTGCATCTCTGAGTCCACACTTACAGGGAGCCTTGTTGGGAGTGACAGGATAACAGAGCTGCTGCCCTGGCCCTGCAGATATTTGCTTTGTGTTCCAAGATTGAAGAATAAAAGGAGAGAGAAAATGAAACCATTTCTTCAATAAGTGATTTCTTTCTTTCCCAAGATTTAGGGTCTTATTACAGATTGCTATTACCATTGGTAGTAAGCCTATAGTTTTTCAAGTAATTAGGAACATCCACAAGCTAATAAATCTGCCCTGAAATTTTCATTTGCTTGTGGACATTGTATGAGTTTGTATTTAACTGTGTCCCTGCATGGATGATTTATCAGGTGTTTATTCTCCAGAGTTTTCCTCCTAGGCACTGCTGAGATGATTTGATGCACAGTAGGTTTCATAACTGAAATGCTGAGATTATTATTCCTGGTTGGTGCAGGGTTTATTTACTCCCTTATCAGACACTAATCTGAAAGATTTCCTTGTCTTGGGAATGTGCAACTTGGTTTAGTTGCTGCTTAGCAAGCAGGAAAATCTCCTAAGTCACCTCTCACAGCATCTGGTGCAGCACCCTGTAGTGAATAGAACTCAAATACAGGAAATATTGCCCTCTTGTTTTGTAAATTCAATATCTCACTTGATAATTTTGTGGCCTTTTGGGCTGGGTTTCTCAAAAGGAGTTTTGCTGCTTTAGAAGTGGAGATGTGAACACTTCCAAGGATATCACAATGGCAGAGTTTTAGAAAGGAGGAATGGTGTGGGTTAGAAATAATCCAGCAAAAATAAATGCAGCCCAGGCTTGCAGCCCTGGTTCATCAGCTCTCTCCCCACCCAGGTGTTTGTTTAGCAGGAGGAGATGAGAGAGGAACTTCACTCCAAGCTGGTTGGACAAGCCCAGTGTGGTTCCAGTGCCAGCAGCAGCCAGGTTTGTTGTCAACTGGTGCCACACAATTATTGATCTCAGCACAATAATGCTCTCCTGGGCTCTATATAAACATTAAAACCACTCTCAGTGGGGCTGTCACCTCCCTTGTGCTTTTATCTTTAAGAACTACAGCTCTAGAAATGAGCAGTAAAAAAGCAGCTTTTATTCTGATAATAATAATATAGAATGAAAAATCAAAATTATTTCTCAAAGTATCACTGTTGATTTAAACCTGGTTTGGAATCTTCTCCTTTGTAGAGATCTGTTAAAAAAAAACTACTCAGCTTAAGACCTACTTAGCTTAGAATTCAAAATATTACCAGCAGACTAAAGCATGGTAGCTGAAACCAATTGCAAACAGATGGGATTTTCTTATTCTGATTGGCCATATGTTGCCAGAGGAAAAAAATTGAAAAATCCAGACAAAACATAACTCATCTAAAGGAAATGACCTTGATAGCTCTTGACTACTATATGGATTTTTTTTAGAGCTAGCACATAGAATATTTCAAATATTCTCTAAGGATGGCAGTATTTGTAAAATAAGGGGTATGGTGCTTGTTGAGGTGGTTCAGAGGGAAAATACAGCTCTGGGGGAGAAAAACCCCACAAAATCCTGCCCAAAACCTCTGCCATAGACACAGGTGTAAACAGAAAGTACAGAGCTGGTGCAAGTCTAAGATGAATCATTCCAAGCTGTTCTCCTGGGCATTCCTGCATGGAAATGAATAATAACTGGAAGTGTCTGAACAATGTAAATCACACTTGCACTTGGAAAACCTCTTAAAATACAAATGTGCTCTATTTCTAATAGACTGGGAAGTTTATGGCTTTAAAATGTGCAGCTTTATGTGACTAACTTCAAGAATAGTTCATACTCACTTACTTTTTGGACCTTAAATTCCCATATACACAGCAATTATTGTAATTGTTAAAGAACTAAAAATTGCTGTGGCTATATAGAAATGTCCATGAAACACTTGTAAAGGCACATGGACTTCAATTCTTGTATTATCTGTTGTCTCTTTTATCTATAGGGTATCTAAATCCATTAGGACTTGTCTGATTTATCTGTAGATAGGATTTCTCTATATTTTATGATGTATTTATAAATGTGTACAAATCACACAGGTGCACAGCATTCCCATATTTCACATTCTGCATTATTTCTCTGTCATCTCTAGAGCTGCTCCTACAGAATGTTTTTAATTGCATGACACGTTTGAAACTTGCCATAGGACAAACTCCATACCTTGGCAAATCCATTTAGGCTGGAGTTGAAACCCCCTTCCCAAGCCTGGAGAGCTGATTGCACCTTGGGGAGCACCTCAAGGGGCTTTGGGTGGATTAATAGCAGAACATGCAAAGAAAATTGACAGTAAAACTTTCACTGGTGTTTGCCTGAGCTCATGTAAATATGATACTGATGAAGTGTGACCAAATCCCTGGTTAAAAACTTCAACTGCTTTCCTCTAGAAGTTGAAGATTATTATGGAGGGGTATTATGCATGCAGAAAGTAATTGAGTATTTCTCCCAGTGGAGGTTTATATGTGGTGTTCAGGGGGTTCTGCTTAGTTTAAATTCTATTAAAAATATGTTTCAATTCTATTAAAAATATGTTATGGTAACATTGAATGCATTGTTGAAAGTATCAATGAGCTTCATAGTTCGGTTCATCATTTTGTTCTCAACATGCCCAATTTTGCCCCCTTGATATAACTGTGCATCTAAAGGTGTTCATTATGATTAGGACCATTTCAAGAAGGTTTCTTGAGCAATTTAAAGCAGTTTCTACAGATGGAATGGAATAATCTTCCCATTGTCCAAATCAAACCCTTCTGGTTTGGGGCAAAATTTGTAAATATATTTTCATTCCTCTCCTAAAAAAGATAAAATAGGATAAGTAACTCTCCCAAGCTATCTCATTTGAAAATTCAATGTATAGATAGAAAAAATGTTTTAATATGTAGAAGTTATAATAATTTAAAACAAACTTCAAGCAAGTAGAATGAGGGAGCCCAGGAAATGCCATTTTTTTCTGGAATTAGGTTTTAAAAACTTATGTCTTTCTAGTGTGTATTCTAGTGTGATGATATGACTTATCTATCATAAGTCTAGTGTGATAGACTTATGTCTATCTAGTGTGCATTGGTCTCTACCTGAATGGTAAATGTGTGGAGTGTATTTAGATACTTTTAAAAGGAGAAAAAGGAAAAATTCTGATGTTATCTTTAAAAAGGAAAAACCTGTGATCTATTGGAGTTACAGAAAACTTTGGACCTGTTTAGAATTTGCTGTACTTGTGGTGTGTACAGTCTGATGCACGAGCATGGAGTGGTTTGAAAGCAAAAATCAATTTGTTTGCAGAATGCACAGAAGCCAAAATTTGGAAAAGAATCCATCGAGCACAGAAATCACTGAAGGGTGGCACCAGAGAGACATTCTGCTCTGGGGTGAGCTCAGATAAAACGAGACCATCTTGGTCAGATATTTGCGTATTCAAAAACCTTCCCTGGAAGAGGTTCCAGGGGCTGCTCCTGGAGCTGGGAGATTTTTATTTGCACCCTGATCTTTGTGCAGGTTGAGCCCAGCTCTCTCCTGGCCCAGCAGCAGAGCAGAGCAGCACTTGCTCAGGGAGGGATCATCAAACACGTGTTGAAAGGTTTGGGAGGAGACAGCTCTGGTAACAATGCAGAGTTCAATTTAGTGCAAACCTTCAGAAGAGCAGAAACAGCTGCTGAAAGACAAGGGAGGGCAGCCCTTTGTTGTTCTTAACCTCTCTTCTCTGGAGCTGTCATGGTGAGAAATAATATATTCCAAATAAGAATTGCCTAGGTATCAAATCCTGATCAGCCAGGAGCTCCTGTGTCCAGGCCCTGCCCTCCTGGAGGCACACAGCAATGAAATGATAAAATGCCTCATCTGGCTGGAGGTGCCTTCTGGTTACAGGCACACCTTGTGAAGGCCTGGCAGAGATAAAATACCTGAAAAAAACTGGAAAAGCCTGGCAGAGAAAATGTCCTAAAAATTACATTTTTATCACTGCTGCCTCATTTCCAAAAGAATCATTGGAACCTTGATTACATTTCCTTGCTTTGTTTGAAAATAATAACAAAAAAAAAAAGGTTTCTAATGAGGAAAGAAAAAGAATGAGCTGAGCAGTGAATGAGAAGTGTTTGATGTACATGAAAGACTCTGGTACTTTTCCTGCATTGTTGAATTGAATTGTGTCTCCTTGGAGCAGGCTGGGACATGTGCCTTGTGCTAAATGGATTCCAAAAGCAATTAGAAATACTCATGGAAGAGAGATCTGCAACAAGATTTGATTTCATTAGTCCAAGCAGTGAAAACAAGATGTTAATAGAGAATAAACACCCCACCAGCTCTGGAAATCCATAACTGGAATCTGGGCTGAGTCATTAGAATTGTCCTGATTTTTTTTCTCTTCCTGGTCAATTCTGGCCACTCTCAGAAGAATGGTCTTGTGGACTCAGGTGGATGTTGAGTGTGGCCTAAAACAGCTTTATTCAGCTTGGTACAGACCTTGGGAGAGCCACAGTCCAAGCAGGATTTACCTCAGAGCAGCTTGCTTGGGAATTTGTCCAATTCCCAAAACTTTGGAGGAAGGGTGGAGATTTCCCTCCTCTCTGGTCCCTTGCACTGCTCGGTTGTTCCCTCCGAGAGGACTTTTTGTTTTGTTTCCTTCAGCGCAGTGAGAATTCCTCCTGTTGGGATCCTGAGCAGTCCTTGCTCAGGGGCCCTGGGGGTGCCAGGGAGCTGCTCTGGGGGTGCCAGGGAGCTGCTCAGGGGCCCTGGGGCTGCCAGGGAGCTGCTCTGGGGGTGCCAGGGAGCTGCTCAGGGGGTGCCAAGGAGCTGCTCAGGGGCCCTGGGGCTGCCAGGGAGCTGCTCAGGGGGTGCCAAGGTGCTGCTCAGGGGCCCTGGGGGTGCCAGGGAGCTGCTCAGGGGCTGCCAGGGAGCTGCTCAGGGGCCCTGGGGGTGCCAGGGAGCTGCTCAGGGGGTGCCAAGGTGCTGCTCAGGGGGTGCCAGGGAACTGCTCAGGGGCCCTGGGGGTGCCAGGGAACTGCTCAGGGGGTGCCAAGGTGCTGCTCAGGGGCCCTGGGGGTGCCAGGGAACTGCTCAGGGGGTGCCAAGGTGCTGCTCAGGGGCCCTGGGGGTGCCAGGGAACTGCTCAGGGGGTGCCAGGGTCCTGCTCAGGGGGTGCCAAGGTGCTGCTCAGGGGCCCTGGGGGTGCCAGGGAACTGCTCAGGGGGTGCCAAGGTGCTGCTCAGGGGCCCTGGGGGTGCCAGGGAGCTGCTCAGGGGGTGCCAAGGTGCTGCTCAGGGGCCCTGGGGGTGCCAGGGAGCTGCTCAGGGGGTGCCAAGGAGCTGCTCAGGGGCCCTGGGGGTGCCAGGGAGCTGCTCAGGGGGGTGCCAAGGAGCTGCTCAGGGGCCCTGGGGGTGCCAGGGTCCTGCTCAGGGGGTGCCAAGGTGCTGCTCAGGGGCCCTGGGGGTGCCAGGGAGCTGCTCAGGGGGTGCCAAGGTGCTGCTCAGGAGCCCTGGGGCTGCCAGGGTCCTGCTCAGGGGGTGCCAAGGTGCTGCTCAGGGGCCCTGGGGGTGCCAGGGAGCTGCTGTGCCCCCCTGGCGCTTGCCCTTTGCCAGGCTCAAGGAGCCCATCCCAGGCTCCCTCCCCACTGCTGAACTGGCCCAGTTTATCCACTTTGGTACTGGGGGTTCAGGACTGGGCACCTCCATTTTGTCACCCCTGTCACCTCAGGTGTGACTCTGAGTCAAATCAAGCCAGGGCATGGGATTAAACTGCTGATGAACCTGATTTTCTGGGTACGTGAATCTTTAAATCCTCGGCACCTTAAAGCACTGTCAGAGGCTGTCCAATACTCCTGCAGGTCTGCCCATGGTTTTAAATTATTATTATTAATATTCAGTTTAAAGGGTTTTCAGAATTTGGCCCCTTTCAATGAAAAATCTCCATCCACTTTCTAATCCAACTTAGAGGTAAAGGTTGTATGTAGAGAAAAGAAAATAAACCCATCAGAGTTAGGCAGTAAGGAAATAAATATACTGTGGGCTGTAAAAGGGTGTTAGTATTCCAATGCAGCCTTTAATATTTTTTTCCTTTTACTCTACCAGCTATTCCAATTAAATTAAGTACCTTTTATGTGTGGTATCAGCATAGAGTGGATATTAATTTGTCTCTTGAGTTTGAGTAAAGAATATAGTTAGTTTATTAACTTTCTAGTAAGGTCTTGCTATAAAATATTTATCTCTGGAATGAATATGGTTATTGTAGGGACATGGTGCTTAGATGTTCATTGAAATGGAGCAAATATATATTTCAGTAATCCTGCAGTGGTTTGTTTAAATAAATTAAATCAATAGAGGTGGAGGTGGTAGCTTTAATAAGGTATGAGACTTTCTAGACATCAAATAACTGACACAAAACCAAAACTCTCTTTATAATGGAAAGGAATTTTTTATACTTTATGTAGTGTCCCAAATTCAATGTAATTTTTATTATTCTGATCTTTTTCAAATTTCCATCAAACATTAAAAACATTTGACCTTTGAAGAGAGGGGTTTTCCCTCAGCTTTGATTTTGATCACACTGTGCATTATAAAACACTCCTGTTATTTAATCAGTGTTTTGCTACAGAATTACCAAAAGAAAACTTCCTGGGTTATCAAAATTATGAAAGTGCCACTGGGTTACTTTAGTTTTAATAAAATTCCTTTCCTCCTTCTCCCTGCAGGTCTACCCATGGTGGGAAGGGGGCTTTGCTTTTCCTTGCCAGGTATTTGTCTAAACAATGTGTGCAAATGTGGATTTCTCTGATGATTTAAAACTCATCAATAACACAAATGGAGCTGGTGTGGGCTGGTAGCAAGGAAATATTCTTTTTTAAGTGGCCAAAATGCTTTAGAAGCAGCCTTTGCAGGGCTGCAGGGCCCTCACATTTCTTGAGTCTTTCTCAAAAAATGGGCTATTTGCTTTCTTTTGTTCTGTGGGTGGGAACATTCATGATGTAGCAGCACAATGAAAAGAATGGTGTGGGGGCCAACCCCAGTGTGTGTGTGTATTTCAAACACAATCATTAGCCATGTTTCATCAGCTCTGTTCCTTATTGTACTTAACCTGGGGTCACTGTAATATTTCTTAGTTTTAATGCTTCCAGATTTATGAAAGGGTTGCTGATAAATTCTTTTAATCCAATATGGCTTATTGATTCATGTATTTGAAAGATCTTTAATATCCTCTTTGTACCTTTGATTCCTTAAGTGTTGCAAAAAGGCAGAAATTGGTAATTGTTGATAACAAGATCTCTGGGCCTCAGAACTGTGTCTCATTCATTTAAAGAGGATTAGGGGAGGCAGGAGCTCACAGAGCAGGAGCCAGGACAGAACAAAACCACAAATAGAATTATGGAGAGAACACACAATAGGTGGTTTAAGCATGTCTGTTGGAACAACAGCACTTGGGTAATCACGTGTCCCACCCTGGGAGAGGGCAGCTCACTTGTAAAAGAACCCCTGGCTTCAAATGCAGTGATCAAACCCCTCCTGAATTACAGATGTTTACTTTCATCAGTTTATTTGATTAGGGGCACAATGGAGGGATGGCACGCTAGAGGGAAAAAGCATTTTGTGCAGGAAGGGGAAACTTGCTGCTACTGGAGAGCCTCTTAATTCCTATCCAAACTAAAACTGCATCTCCCCTGCATGAACTGAGTCAGCACTGAATTGCATTAAAGCCAATAAAAGGATGAAGGAATTAGAAAAGTACAAAAGCAAAACTTGTCCAGGCACAGAGCATTTCAACTTAAAAATGATGAACCAATTAGTTCATGAAGTGACCATCCAGGAAGTGCCAGTGCCTGCTCCAAGCATGACAGAGCAGAGACAGCTCAGGCTCTTTTTTCCTTGCTCTTTTCTTCTTTCTTTTTGATGTTTCCTAGAGTTCTAATATTTTTTTTCTGTTTTTCCATCAAAAAACCGTTCAGCTTGGCAATGTTCTGCTGAATAATTCATTTTGATCCATCCCCAGAGAGGCCTGGGCAATCTGACAGCTCTGCACCTCCTAATGAAGGGCCCAGGTAGTGCTGCCTGTGCTGTGAGAGTGCTTTGCACTTCTCAGCTGGGATTGAGAGTCACACCAGGCATTCACCTGATCTGGAAAATCTGGCACTGGCAGCTCTTTTGTGACCTGTTCTGCAGGTCACTCCTTGGAGAGGTTCCATGGGAGGAAATACAGAGAGATGACCAAGAGGAAGGAGGAGTTGCACCCTCACTCTGCGTGCCTGGGGTGGGTTTTTTGTGTGTCAGGATGAGAACTCTCAGAGCTGCTCTGCCAGCCTGTGGGCACCACTCAGAACATGGAACTCCCTCCTGAGGGAAAATCCTCATTGCTCTTGCAGTGTACCTGGGCAAATTCCTCCTCAGCCATGGCTAAGGAGGGGCAGGACAGTTTTATCCTCTTTGGGTGCACAGGATTGCCTTACAGGATGGTATCATGCCCTGCTCTGATTGTTAGCAGACCTGTGCATTTTTTTCCTATCAAGAATTTGCAGTAAACCCAGCATGAGTTCATGTGAGTTGCTGTGGCCTCCAGCCAGAGTGGTTTCCCAGGAACACTGTGCCAGATATTTCAAGCAATGAGGATATCTGCCTGAGAAGTTATTTTTCTCTCTGGAATCTAAGGTTCAGATCCTTCTGTCAGGCTGCATGTTCTCCAATTGCATTCCAGATTTAGCTAATGATCTTGCAATACTTCAGACAGAAAGTGGAAGTGAGCACATGAAGTGCCAAAAGAAACTCTGAAAGAAGTCTCCATGTAGCACAGCAGTAATTCATGGCTGATGACATTACCAGAAGTGATGAGTTTCACACACACACACATTGAGAGGAGATGCATGATTTCATAAAATGGAAAGCTGCAAAATCAATAGGAACAGCTATGGGTGAGAGTGCCAGGGCCAGCCATGGCATCCTCCTGGAATTTAATGAGCAAATGTTGCCTGATGGTTTTGTTGTTAGAGCATTGTGTTGTCAATCCCATCACAGCTCCCCATGATCCACTGTAATTCCTGCACTTGGGGACACACAACAAGGATCTGGTTTCACTGTGCCAGAGCTGGGCTGGTGCTGACACCAGCTGGCTTTGGTCCCTGTCAGTGCCAGGGTGCCAGGGGCTTGGCATGAGTGCCATGGCAGTGACAGCAGGGATCCAGGAGGGAATGACAGCAGAGGGAATGACAGCAGGGATCCGGGATGGAATGACAGCAGAGGGAATGACAGCAGGGATCTGGGATGGAATGACAGCAGGGATCTGGGATGGAATGACAGCAGAGATCTGGGATGGAATGACAGCAGGGATCTGGGATGGAATGAGAGCAGAGATCCAGGAGGGAATGACAGCAGGGATCCAGGAGGGAATGACAGCAGAGATCTGGGATGGAATGACAGCAGGGATCTGGGATGGAATGACAGCAGGGATCCAGGAGGGAGTGACAGCAGAAGGAATGCCAGCAGAGGGAATGCCAGCAGAGATCCAGGCCCTGGCAGTCACTGCCAGCACAGCAGCCACCCTTCCCTGGCTCTGAGGAAATGGAAATGCACATTTTCTGGGCTGGTGATCAAGCTCATGTTACTGGGATAATTTTTTTTTTCAAAAGATAATGCTTTGTTTGCATTTTCTTACCTACTCCTCTGGTTTAATATTGATATCTGTTTATTTGACTTGCAGACCTTCCAGCAGCAATATGTGATAAGCTATCAGGGCATGACCTGTTTCATTTTTTGGCTGTTCATACCTTGGATCTGCGTTGCTTTAGGCAATACCTTTATGCCTTTTATTTTAAAAATAGGTGAATATGTGTACACACAAACACACACACAGAGATGTAGACAATCATTGCTTTAGGGAACATCTTTATATCTTATACACACATGGATATGTGTATATGTGACTTCTATTCTGTATAAATTCCATAACAATTTAAGCCATTCAGAACTGACCATTCAAATCCGTTACAGAAAGTTTCTGGTTTAATCTCCAGCTTTAAGAGTCTTTCTTGGCAATGACTTTGTTTATTTTTAAAATGACTGAGAAATTAGGAGTGTTTTACACAATGCTGAAAGATGAGTGGGAGGTTGTTCATTTCATTTCTGTGGCTGTGTGAAGTCCTACTTGTCACTTCAGATCCAGGGCTGGGTGACTTCTGGATGTTAATAAATATTTAGAAATAACACACCCAGAGAAAGGGATCAGGATGTGGTTGGAGGCTGTAATAGATCTTTGCTGCTGCCTCATTCCTGGAGGAATGACCTGTAATCTCAGGAAACTATTTATATAGATTGTGGTGACAAGGAAAGCACCAGGAGCTGTGACAAGTGTGTTTGTGATGGCTCCAGAAGTATTTGGAGTGTGTTATTAATGACAGGTTAAACAGATCCAAAGCTTGTAGAAATGATAAGAATAACAAGTAGTGAATACATTGATTTTTCAACATTTACAGGTTTAAGACACAGCATGTTTACTTGGGCTTTACTTCTTTACCCTTTTTTTTGTTAATGGCTTGCTCTGAAGAAACAGAATTTGATTTTTGTGTTACCTTTTTTGTCAGGCCCACACAGAAGAGCAATACATTCTTACATTTTCTTTTATTTGCTCCTGGTTTCCATGTGGAAAGACCAAAAGGAAGCATTACAGCATGTGAAAATACTTTGAACATTAAGTAAAGACCAGTTTGAAATTCCTTCTGCAAGTATTGAATATTCCATTAATTGACATTTATTCATACTCTCAATGCTTTAATGCATTTATTCTCCTCAATTGCTCCAGTGGGTGCATCAGCCTTTTGAATTTCTCACCAGTTTCCTCTTCACTCGTGCAAGATAACAACATTTGCCAGATTTGGGGATAAGAACCCTGGATATACAATATTAACTGTTGAAAATGATGTATTACCTCAGGCACACTTGGGTTGCTGCTGAAGAAATGAGGCCTCTTGGTTCAGCTGCAGGTGGCAGCAGAACACTGGTGTTATTTCCATCCAGCCCAGGATCTAAATCAACTTTTAGCCAATTAATAACATAGAAGCTGATCATGCTGTTGAGGAAAAAAAAATTCTTTCCATTTGCAACCTGGAAATATGTATTTTAAAATTTCTTTTTCAAATAGGACTGATTTTTCTCTTTGGTTTTACCGAGCATTCTTGTCTGCCAGGGTTCTGAGATTTTCACTCTGATGCCTGCAGAAATACAGTTATTTACCTAACTCTGAATCACTGATATTCTGTGCATAAAGCCAGAATAACAGGGAATATTAACCATTAATAAGATTAGCACTGCAGCTTTAAATATAAGCAGATGATCTGCCAGATATGTTTGGACAGAATCCTGTACAATATAGCACAATAGTCAAATATTTGTAAGTGGCACCATAATACAAAATATAAGCTGCTTGTAAGTGAATATTTTATATTGTTTGCCTTCCTCTCTCTGAAGTTTGTGGGAATAATTTGTATTATTAGAGATAGGAGATGAAAAAAATGAGTCTCTGACAAACATAGGCAGCTTCTGTATTTGTTATTTGACAGCAGTTTTACCTTATTTTTCATTGGAGTTGTTGCTGAGAACAATAATTCTGTGTCTACCTTTTGTTAGAGTTGGTTTTCCCCCTAAAAATCTGAAATCTTACAGGAATAGTTATAAAGTAAATGCACATTACTTATTGATGTGGGCTGTGGGTAGACTGACAATGCAGTGATGAGATCAAACCATGGATGAAACCTTTTCATGGTATAAAGGAACTTCTTAAATCTAGAGTTCTTCCCAGTGCAAAGGTGGGGAAAGCACCACTGGGGACAATGGAGCTGGAAGTCAGAAAATGGGATTTGTTTGCTCTCTCTCCCCTTTCTCACGTTCTTCCTCATCACCATTCACAGCCCAGGGCAGTTCAAAGCACATTTTGAATATATTCTGCAGAACAAATAAGCAATTCACAATTTGAGGTGTTCCTTTTGCCCTGCCTGAGTCACACATCAGCCTGGGTCTGTCAGAGCTGCATTCAGAGCAATCCAAACAGGGCTTTAAACCCCCCTGGGCACTGCAGGGGCAGTTCTGTGCTGCTTTCCTCCAGAGCTGACCCCATCCAAGTCTAAAGCAGTGATTCCAAACAGTGCCCAGTGTCCTGGGGCCCACCCAGTGCCACAGGAGATGCTTTCATTTCATCTTTAGTTAAATCCAGCCTCTCACAGCTCCTCTGAGCAGCAGGTTACAAATAACTCCTTTGGATCAGCCCAGCAGAACAGACAAAAACCCAGAGCAGCCCTACAGTCAAATGGTGCTCATTGAAAAGGAGCTGCTGAAATAGAGAACCTTTCCAAATCACATCTGCAGTGCTGGCACAGCAAAGAGCTGCAACCCCAAACTCATTCCCCAGGTAAACATGGACTGGAGAATGATGGTTCAGCAGGTGGGCTCCAGCAGAAATCACCCAAAATAATGAACATGGACTGGAGAATGATGGTTCACCAGGTGGGCTCCAGCAGAAACCCACCCAGAATAATGAACATGGACTGGAGAATGATGGTTCAGCAGGTGGACTCCAGCAGAACCCACCCAAAATAGAACATGGACTGGAGAATGATGGTTCAGCAGGTGGGCTCCAGCAGAACCCACCCAGAATAATGAACATGGACTGGAGAATGATGGTTCACCAGGTGGGCTCCAGCAGAACCCACCCAGAACCGGAGAACAGTGAACATGGACTGGAGAATGATGGTTCAGCAGGTGGGCTCCAGCAGAAACCCACCCAGAATAATGAACATGGACTGGAGAATGATGGTTCAACAGGTGGACTCCAGCAGAACCCACCCAGAATAATGAACATGGACTGGAGAATGATGGTTCAGCAGGTGGACTCCAGCAGAACCCACCCAGAATAATGAACATGGACTGGAGAATGATGGTTCAGCAGGTGGGCTCCAGCAGAACCCACCCAAAATAATGAACATGGACTGGAGAATGATGGTTCAGCAGGTGGACTCCAGCAGAACCCACCCAGAATAATGAACATGGACTGGAGAATGATGGTTCAGCAGGTGGGTTCCAGCAGAAATCACCCAAAATAATGAACATGGACTGGAGAATGATGGTTCAGCAGGTGGGCTCCAGCAGAACCCACCCAGAACTGGAGAACAATGACCTTGAGCTGAACCCACCCAGCACTGCCCAAAGCTGGGCCCTGTGAACAGCCCATTGAAACAGCTCCTGTCCCACATTCCTGTTGGAATTTGTTTTTAGAAGAAGGTAAAGTGGGCACTAAACCTTTATGCTTTCATCTTTCTTTAATGTTCATTTCCATTTCGTGGCTATTCCAAATAGTTTTACAAATAAATAGATTGGATGTGCATTCACCTCCATTCTAAACCATTTTAAAGTTTCCTTTCTGAAAAGGAAACTCTGCAAACTCTGCTTTTCTTCCCAGCCATTTCCTTATTCTGGATGAGGAGGGGAGCAGAGGTTTAAGTTCTGGTGTCAGCCTGAGCACAGTTCTCATACACTGAGGTGATTATTGTTGGGCCATCAAACTGGTAATAAAATTCCTGCTCCATGTACAGAACTTTAAGACAGAAGAATATTTTTGTAAGGAAATGGTCCTCTTTGACTCTAATTAGGAGTGGTTTCTAGGATCAATCCCAAATTTGCTTTCAGAGATGTCATTTGTATATTCCCTAGGCAGTTTTACTTCAAATCCATTTCTTTACTTCGAAATCCATTTCTTTAAATACATATTTTGGTCAATATTGGCCTTGATATATTAAATTCAGCTCTTCAGTTCTGCTCCTTTGAGTTGGCTGCAGGTTCACTTTTGTCTTTTTTGCCCTGCACAGGGGTTAATTATGAAATGAAAATTCCACTTTAACAAAACAACTTCTACTGGTTTATTGGAGACTTGAGTTTTATTAATTTGGATCAGCTGGTGCTGTTTTAGCAGGGCAGAGCTGTATTGTAAATTCCAGCCTGGTTGGAAATGCTGAGTAGAGGCTGAGTTAAAAGGGGATGGACCTTGGAGTAGGTGTGAGATCAGGAGGGGCTCAGACAAGACAAACATCAACCTTCAAAAGCTTGCTACAAATAAATTTATATTTTAATTGAATTGCAGAGGTCCCATTCTCCTTCTCACCTCCTGATCTGCTCACTGTGAAATTAGTTATTAAATCTTTGCTTTAAATCCCAAATAAAATGTAGCCTTGTCTATATAAATGTTTTATGGCTTCTCTAAGGTCAGTCCTATCCTTTTGTTCTCCAGACCCTTTGGGTTCAGTTCCCAAAGGATGGGGATTTGGCTTCATCATAGCAAGAACCACCCTGCTTTCTCCTGGAATTTCTGTTCATGTTGTCCTGATGTATGGAGATGACTCTGTTTTTTCTCACAATAACGATTTCTGATTCATTTGATTTTATAACATTTCTGAAAGTGCAACAGAGAAACATTTTGTTTAGATCTGCAGCACAGAAGCTGTAAACTTCACCTTTCAGATGAGTGTTTTCAGTGCAAAACCTGACCATTTTGTCCCTAATAGAAGCTCAGACAGGTCTATAAAGCTTTTACAAGTTAATGAATGTTTCACACCAGCTGCTGATTGCCTAAGTCAGGCAGTCTCCAGCCAGGGGGACTCAATCTCTCCTCGGGATTGAAGTTCCTGCAATCAGATTGAGACTTTCCAGACTTGAGAGTGCTCACATTTTTCATAGCTTAACTGTAAATCATCTTTCACTTAGAAGCTTTAGAGACAGACTGAGGAGCTAAATCTTGGAGTTTGCCTTCCTAACTAGTCCAAGGCATTAGATGAGCCTCATTATGGTGTTTCCTAAAGGATTAGAGAAAACAGTTTGGGAACCTTCAGAGCAGGACAAATACCAATACAAGTGTAACAACTTTATCCTGCTGATGATTTAGATGGAGAGTTAGGTGTGAGCACAGCACACTTGGAAATTGTTTGGAGTGACAGAGTGGAGAATCCAAACCATACTGCTAGGAAATGGTTAGGAATAAGTGATACTGGAAATAATTGGTTGGAAAATGTTGTGATTGGGAACTGAAATGTGTTTATTGTGATATCAGTCAATGACCAAAAAGTGCAGTTCTGAGTGTCAGCACTGGCCCTGGCACTGAGTTCTCCTGTCACTGAGCCTGCTCACATCCTTTATAGAAAGTGCCCTTCACTTCAGAATTTAGGCTGCCTAAATGTTTGCTCTATGAAGCATATTTATAATTATAGATATTTGCTGTATACAAGTGCAGACTTTGTATTACAATATAAAAATTGAATTGAATTGCTGTTATATTGGGATAAAATTGAGAATAACATAAGTTGCCATTAGCTGCCAGTAACAAGTAATTAGCAATTCTAAATGTGTAATTTTTCCAGGATTGAACCCAGTTCAATTGAGATTTTTATTCCTATAATTTTTTCAAGCACTAGTGTTAAAGTTGTGCTCCTTAGGCACCTTTATTGCTTCTTCAGTTTGGAGCTTTTGTTTTGTCATTTAAATGGTGGAGAACTCCCCACTGAATATGCTGTTTATTTGTATGTAGTTTGAATAAGTCTGCTTTTAATACCACATTTGTATTTATAGTAGTACTTAACTAAATTTAATTTAGGTTTCATTTCTTTGTTAAAGTACTGTGAAGTAAATATCACAGATGTTTTACCATACAGAAATTGGTGACAGAGCTGTGGATTTTGTATTAACCTTAAAGCAAAATCAGGAGTAAAGTTTTCTTTCCTTTCTCAGATTTTTCCCTTTTGAAAGTCAAGAGACCTTCATGAAAATGAATTGTTCTTTTCTTTGTCTTATAAAACAAACTGAAAGGAAGGTATAACAGGACACTGCTCACTGACCTGCTTTAAACATAATGCTGTGCAAATTAAATCCATAAGTGAGAAATGCACCACTCTGCCAGATTACACTAGAATTGCTTTATTCTTGCAGCATTATTATTATTAGTGCAGACTCAAAGCTAAAGCAATGCCCACATACCCCTGGTGTTATGTCAGTACAGAAAAGGGGTACAACTGGGTGGGTATTTTCCTGGAAAGAAAATTATATTTCTATTTTCTTTAGATAGCAATTTAACCTAAAGCACAGATCTTGTTATCTAACTAGTCACTCTAGCTGGATATCTTCTTTAAAACAAAAAAAACTGCTTTTTATGTCCTGTACAGAGAGGTTTGGCTGCAACCTCAGCAGTGTAAAGAAAAGTCTCTGGGAATATGATTTATTGTTCCAGTTCCAAGTTCTTCTGCTGGAAAACAGCAACTAAAGATAATTCTGCAATGCATGCTTATGGATCTCCCCTCTGTAAAATGGTGCTGTAATTTATTTGAAAGCTGCTTCTGTTTTATTTTTGCTAGTAGAGAGAAGCTCTTAGCATTATGAGCTTTGTCTGATTAAGTGCACAAAATGACAAACAAGGTTGTCCTGTGCTCATCTTCTTCCTTCTTTAGGCAGATAATCACCTTTAGAGGGCTGGATCCTATTCAGCCACTCTGGCAGTCAGCAATACCCAGCCCTAAGCCGCATTTACCAACCTAAACCTTGATCTGCAGCAGCACATCAGCTGCTGCCCGCCCTAAGACACCAGAGGAAAGTTGCAATTAGGATTTAGGAGGACATTTTATTATCTGAGATTTGAAATAGGTTTTGTTAGTTAATCCAAACATCTTTCCAGATATGTTGACAGAGCCCTTCTGTACATGTACTTACTTCAGCTTAAGTGGGAAGTGCAGTGGATGTTGCCAAGATTTAATACCTCTAAAAGGAGAATACTTGTCAAGGGCAGGACGTGGAGGGAGGGGACAGAGCAGTGCCTTGGGCAGCCTCCCCTCACGTGGCACTCAGTGGAGTAAAGCAGGGTGAGGCTGATGAGGGGGACAGAAATTCTGCATTTATTGATATTAGAAGGTTAATCATTACTTATTGATATTAGAAGGTTAATTAATTACTTTATTATTTTATATTACACTATATTACATTGCATTTAAACTGAATTTGTTAAGCACTCAACTCTGAATTTCGTGACTGTCAGCTGACAGTTTCAGTACACACACATGGATTTAATTGGTCAGTGAATTAAAACACACTAAAATCCAATTACCAATTCTCTTCAGGTAAACAGTCTTCTACAATGTACTTTACTTGTTTACTTGTTACTTGGGGATTTGTGGGTAACTTGTGAACAACACAGGAGCAGTAAATGAGATAAGAATTGTTTTTTCTTTCTCTGATGTTCAGAGAATGTGAATTTTAGAAATATTCTTGGGAAGTTGTGCTTTGCTTTTTTCTGTGAGGAGAAATGCAGCTACAACTCAGCAGTGCTGGGGCAGCATTCTGCTGGCCAGCTTCTCCTGAAAAATAAAATCTATTCCTTAATAAAGGAAAATTAGTAGCTTAACCAAGATTAGACCATACCCCAGCTGCTTTTATAAGTCTGTTGATTGTGTATGAACTCTGCATGGCCAGGGCTCAGCATGGTACAGACAGGGGAATCTCTGCAAAGCTTAAAGAGCAGAATAAAATCCTTACCTTTCTCATGCTCCCTAAAATGCTTTGTTGCTTTAATAGCAAGGCATTTTTTTTTCTTTTTTACATTTGTAGCCATAACTTTTATATATATATACATATAAAAGCCAAGAGGGATAACTTAGATATCCCTCTTGTAGGTAAGAGGGGCTTGTGCCTGTGCCATTCACTCAGTGGGGATGGATCCCAGGGGTTTTGGGCCATTTCAGTTGCCCTGGGGCTCATCCCATCGTCTCCAGCTCCTGTGTATTTTGATTTCTCCCAGAAGATGGAGGTGGTTCTGTGCAGAAGGAACCTGTGGAGGTTTTCTCTCCAGCTGGATTCACCAGGGTGCAGCTGCTGTGTCTGGTGGGACCACACTGGATCTGCTGCATCTTCAGTGCTTTGGTGTCCCCAATGTCACCTGGAAATTTCTTTTCACTCCACTCTATTTGAAACTGGGAAAGGAAAATATCCACAAATCCCCAAGTTTCATCACCTGTGTGCAAATTTAAGCAGGTAAATCAAAATATTCCTATGGCAATTCTCACAGAGTCTCTATAATTATAGATGGCTGAGCCACTCTTTTACAGAAGTCTTGAGTTTATTAAGCTAAATGAACTAATTGTGGCAATTTCACAGTGATGGTACAGCCAGAGGAATTGCTGTTCCCATGGCTGCAGAGCAGGGCTGGGACTCTGTGCCTGTACAGTCCCTGGACAGCAGAGGTCCTCCAGACCCAGCTGTTCATCCCCAAGTGGGAATTTTGCAGCAATTACCTTCGATTTGTCGCTCTAGGAAATAATTTTGTTCAAGGATTTTGTCATGGAGATAAACAAACAGTCATCTTGTTTGCCTTGGTTTTTAAAATTATTATTATTATTGTGGAATATTTGCTGTTATTTCCTCTGCAATGTTGCAGTAATATTTTAGAAAGATGTTTGGAGGGTTTAAATCCTCTGTGGAGTGTTTTAAAGACATGTCCAGCAGTATTTTAGCAAAGTATTTCTTGTGCCTCATCTGTGCCTCGTTTAGCAGCAGTGCTGCTGTCTGAAAACACAACTCGAATTGTTATCAGAAAACACAAAACCATCTGAAATGTTATGGTTAGAGTGGAACTGATAGCCAGAAATGATCAGGTCACTTTCCAGTAAGATTGTAACAAATTTTTACCTCAGCTTTGAGATGCTAATTTGGATTTTTGAATGTGTAAAGAATTGGCAAGGCCTCTTGAATTTATGGGCTTGGGCAAAACTTAAATATTTATGCACTTATAGAGGTAAGTGTATTATCAGCCTCTCATTTGTAGATTTATAGAAGTATTACCAAAGTATGGAAATTATAAATATTGAAAGCGGTTTTTCTCCTACACTCTACTGGCTGAGCACCTTAACAAGCTCTGTCTGAAAACCATTCCAACTTTGTTGCTGGTAACTTCCCTGTAACCTGGGCAACTAAGCTTTGAGGAGAAAACAAGAATATATGTAAAAGTAACTGCAGTTTATTTTCAAATATTTTCCATTATTAACACATTTTTAATAGCCGGAGACGCCCAGATTTTGGCTTCATTATTAAACATGCTGGGGAATGGGGTTTGTGCTAGAGCAGCTGCCAGCTTTGTGTCTCCACTCACAATTATTTCCAAATTGTTACCCTGCTACTGCTGTTAACTGGGTTGGTCATTCACAGGTTTTTAGAAGTCAAAAAAAAAAGAAGAAAAAAGGTCATTTGAACATTTTACTTCAATTTGGTTCACTACTGTCTTTAACCTGTCGTGTTTTCTGGACAATCTCACCACGGTGCCTTTTTGTAAAAGCCCTCTGAGTGATGGATTAAGATCTGTCTTGGATTTTACATGGATTAAGCTTTAAATTAACATAAAAGAATAACAATGTGAATCAATTTGATCAAAGAAAAAGTGTCACTAATTATTAAACAGGACACTTAGTCCCCAGCTTTAAAGGCAAAGGAGCGGATTTCCCTTGCATGTGGATCGAATCAGAAGTATCCCATAATTGACTCTTTACAAGACCTTTCTGCAGAGTAATGGACTAGATATTAAAGCCTTAAGTATTTAAAGTGAGTTTCCTCCTTCTCTAAGTGGAGCTGCAGCTCTAAGAGCAATTTTACAAGTCTGACACATTAGTGCATCCCTGGGAAATCCTCGGGCTCGGGGCTGGCAGCCCCTCCCGGTGTGAAACGGGCACTGCCGGACCTGTGAGGAGCATCCTGGCAATCAATTCCAGATGGGAATGGCTCTTGGGAAGGAGCAGAGATAGTGCATGGGGCTATACTTTATAAGCATCTAATTGGCTTTATCTTTGCCACCTATTTCTAATTTTGTTGGTGCCTCTTGGGAGAATTCATTCTCTGGTGACAAAGGCTCACGTGGCCTCAGAGCTGTTCTCCCTTCTGGAGATGTCCTGCTGCATTTCTGGCTGCTCAAAGTGGATGAGATGAATGCTGCTACAGATAAAACTCTGGTTTGTACCTGGAGCAATTCTCTATTTCCTCAGGCCAGTTTTATTTTGGAGGGGATGCAGTGAAGTCATTCCCAAAAAGGACACTGCTGTGTCCTTGGCCAGTCCTGGTTTGCATGAGGGGTGTTGCAGAGCTTACCCTTTCATATTCTTCTTATAGCTTATCCTAATATTCTTCCTAAGGGAAGTAAAGGTAGTGCAATGGCAGCCCTGGCCACACCTGGGTCTGGGCAGGGCTAAGGGAAATGTTCAGCTCTGTCCCAGGGGTTTTAGGTTTTCCCAGATCCCTCCAGGCTCTGTGGGACAGATTCCCAGGTGCTGGATCTGCTCCCTGTGCAATGCCCAGGTAAATGGGGTTTGCACAGGGCTGCAAGTGGGAAAAGCAGAGTCCCCAAACTCCCAAATTCCCAAATCCCAAATTCCCCAACTCCCAAATCCCCAAATTCCCCAACTCCCAAATCCCCAAACTCCCAAATTCCCAAACTCCCCATCTCCCCAAGTCCCAAATTCCCAAATAACTCCCCAACTCCCAAATTCCCCAACTCCCAAATTCCCAAATAACTCCCAAATTCCCAAACTCCCAGTGCACCCTTGGAGCTGCAGCAGCTCCCTGAGTGCTGCCTCCCTGCCCAGGGTTGTGTTTGTGCTCGTGGCTTCCATCCCTTTATTTCCCCCTGGTGATTTCACAAAGGAATAAAATGGAGTTCCTATGGCACAGAGTTTTTCCACTGACCTTCCAACTTTCCATATCCTGCTCCCATGCCATAGAGGGAATATTGGAGTTCTTCTGCTGCCTGGACTCGAGGGGTCTGAGTTGTTAAACCTTTTACAGCTCAGGGGCGGATGCTGTGTATGTGGTTTGTAATCTCAATTATTGAAGTCTAATAATTAAAACTATTTATGAAAATCTCCTGATTTAAATCATGCCAGAAGGTGATGCTGAGACCCTCTGAGCATTGTTGTACCAAGAAAGAGTTTGTAGGCTTCTGTTGCTTCCAAAGAAAGTAAACCCAAGAAAACCCATAACTTTTAACTTGGTCTTAAAATCTTACCAGTCTAATTTTTCAGTCATGAGATTTCTGCCTGAAATACTTTTCTTGGGCTATCTTTGTTTTACACCAAAACAAATATTTGGAGAAATCCAGTTTCCATTGATTTTCTTCCCCAGAAAAGCAGCTAGGAGCTAATAAAAGGAGGGGAGCTGGTCCAAGGAAAGCACTGGGGCTGCTGGAGATCTGCAGAGCTGGGCTGGGAGCAACCAGAGCTGCTGTCAATCCCCTTCCTTTTCCTCCTCTGCAAGGCACAGCTGGGCTTGCACCCACGCTGGGGCTCCTTTCCAATAGCATCCAAACTAATATTAATTTCTATTTTAAAATTAACCCAAGGAATCACCAAGAAATGTATGAAAATGTATAAAGCAAAGCCTGATCCCAGAAAAATCAAAGTAAACTCTCCAGCTCTTGTCCCAAATACATTGATGCTGTTCTCAGCTCATCAGAGCATCGGAGCTGATTTTGTAGCTTAAAAATAAGAGGCTTTTAAAGCCTCTAGTTGCCAAATTATTGAGGTGTCTCGTGGTATCTTTGTTAAGATTCCTTTGTGTGCTGCCTGTCCATCTCCATCCCATTCTTGCCCTGTGTTTCTTGGTTTGTTTCAGTCCTGGGGTGGTGGTTTTGGTCCTGGAGTGGTATTTTGGCCCTTGGGTGGTGTTTGGTTTTGGTTCTGGAGTGATGCTTTGGTCCTGGAGTGGTGTTTCAGTCCTGGGTTGGTGTTTCAGTCCTGGGGTAGTGTTTTGGCCCTGGACTGGTGGTTTTGGCCCTGGACTGGTGGTTTTGGTCCTTGGGCGGTGTTTGGTTTTGGTTCTGGAATGATGTTTTGGTCCTGGAGTGGTGTTTCTGACCCTGGAGTGGTGTTTCAGTCCTGGAGTGGTGTTTTGGCCCTGGACTGGTGTTTTGGCCCTGGACTGGTGGTTTTGGTCCTTGCCTGGTGTTCCAGTCCTGCCTTCCATCACAGCAGTGTTTGGTTTCCCAGGAAGCTCCTTGGAGAAGCACAGAGTGTTTCCCATCTGAGCCCAGCAGGCTGCTTGTGATTTGACACACAACAAATGGCTTTTTTAAGCTTTGATTTAATTTCTAGGCATGCTGTAAATGCCCCTAGAATCTACCAAGCTAAGCCAGTGGACATTTGTGGGTAATATCCTCAAGAGGCAAGTAAAAATTGCTGATGTCTTTAGCTCTTAGACTCTCCTAAAGACTGGAGGCAGTTGGTGTGTCCCAGGCTCTGCTTCCCTGGATCCAGCACACCCTCCAGAACATTAATTTAACTCTGTTAAATTTCCTAGAGGTGTTAATTGAAGATGCTGGAAATAAAGGTATGAATTCTGCTTCAGAGTCACAAATGTTTTAATTCATCTCCAGACAGATTATTTTTAAGTAATTTGCGATTAGATTTTCATTTTCTCTTTGTTTTATTCTAAAAGGCTTCTGCATTGTTCCTTGCTGCTGTAATTAATCTGTGCATTAGGAGGGGCAGAAGTTAATTTATGGCATAGAAAACATTGGCATAGAAAACATTCATGCTGCTTGGGGAGCTGAATCCATCACCCTGTGTTTATTTGTCAGCTGTTTAGGTTTCCTTCTCTTTGCCTCACAGTCCTTTCTCTGCCACTGCTGTGTGCAGTCTGAAATAAGTTCAAGCTGTGTATAGAAGTGTGTGTACACAGGTCTCTGCTTCCATTCTGGCAGCCAAACATTGACTCCTTCCTTTCTGGGGTTTCCTGAAGAATGTGACTGCAAATCAAAATGTTTGGGATGGCAAAAGCATCCAGAGCCCCCCTGAATTATATTTGGAAATCTCAGCTTTAATACGTGGCAGAGAGCCAGATCAGATCCAGAGCCAGCACACACCAGTGCATTGGATATTGTCAGTTGAACAGATCCAATCCTCCCTCCTGCTTCCCCTTTATATATTTTTATGTTATTAATGGTTTATTGATGGGAAACTGCTAATGTAGGTGACCACTTGTAACATTCCTGTGGCAATAAAACTGTCCCTTGTCTTTTCTCAAATTAAGCTGCTTTAGGTATAGTGCTCATTTGATTATGAAATTCATTTTAGTCCTTTCTCATTGTTGCCAATATTTTCTATTATTACCACAGCCTATCAATGATCTTTCTGCCTGTCTAAACTGATAGAGTACCCTAAACACTGCTCAAGGTTCCTCCTTTCTCCAGGACGGACCC